>OY755215.1:22345153-22945153 GCA_963576765.1 Draba incana
AAACTGTATTTGGATTATGTACAAACGGGTTCAAATCCCTTTGGTATATCAAAAAACTCATTCATTGTGGCCTGTGATCCTAACCCCCTATAACTACCTCCGAGATGTGCATGAATAGTGAGTATTTGTTTATGACGGTATTGAATCATGACCTAAGCATCCACAAGCAAGTCTGGATGTTTTCCTCCAACCATTGATCGAGGAGCTGAAGAACTTATGGAATAACGGAGTTGAGGCATATGATGTGTCCTTGAAGGAAAACTTTAACTTGAAAGCTGTTCTTTTGTGGATGATAAGTGATTTTCCGGCGTATGGCATGTTGTCCAGGATGGACCACACATGGAAAATTAGCTTGTCCTATTTGTAAGGATGATATAAATGCTTTCTACTTACAAGCCGGGTCGGAAGACGTTGCTGTTTGACTGTATAGGAGATTTTTACCACACGATCATCCATTGCGGAGAAACAAAGTTAACTTCCGGAAGGGAAAGAATGCTGTGAACGAGTATCCACCAGAATCGATTACGGGTGCTCAAGTACACCAGAATATTAAATATGTTGGCGCACTTAAAACATCGGTATGTGGTGGAAATGGGCATGAGAGAAAACCTCAAGGTTATGGAGATTGGCATCACTGGCACAAAGAAAGTATTTTCTGGGAGCTTCAATATTGGAGCAATCTAACTCTACGGCACTGCCTTGATGTGATGCATATTGAGAAGAATTTTTTCGATAACATCATATATACTGTGATGAATGTGTTAGAAAGATCGAAAGACACAGTAAAGTCAAGGATAGATATGGAGACGGTTTGTAATCGGCCTGATTTGCATCTTGATGAGCATATGAATGCTCCATTCCCTATTTAGAGATTGACTACAAAAGCAATTGATGCATTACTCATGTGGGCAAAAAATGAAGTAAAGTTTCCAGATGGATATGCAGGAGATTTAGCAGCTTGTGTAGACATCAAAGCTCGCAAGTTTGTTGGAATAAAAAGTCATGACTGCCATGTTTTTATGGAGCGGTTGCTTCCATTCATATTTGCAGAACTTCTCCCGCGTAACGTTCACCAAACATTATCAGGTATATGTACATAACAAGTGTCTTATTTCACATCCCAATGCTTGATCAGGATTATTGACTTACTAAACTATTTTTTGTAGGGATTGGAGCTTTTTTCCGTGATCTAAGCAGTAGATCATTACATCAAAGTCGGCTCCTTGTTTTGAAGGAGAATATTGTCATGCTTCTCTGCAATTTGGAAAAAATATTTCCACCTTCTTTCTTTGATGTCATGGAGCACCTACCTATCCACCTACCATATGAAGCAGAGCTTGGGGGTCCTGTGCAGTATAGGTGGATGTATCCGTTCGAAAGGTACTTTAAACGTTTAAAAGAGAAGGCGAAGAACAAATATCGTCCAGCTGCATCAATCGTTATGTCGTACATGATCGACGAGGTATCTAATTTCATAGAATACTACTTTCCGGCAGAAATTTCTACGGCTACTAGAAGAAGGTAACAAATTGGATCCATACATATACGTTTGGTATGGTGTAATCCTTTTAAGTTTATAAGAATATTTGATGAATTTTGTAGGGCTGCTAGATACGAGGAAGGTGAGCCACCCGTATACAGCGTATCGGTGCCCGAGATATTTACCCAAGTGGGGCGCCCAAGTGGCAAATGTACTGAAATTTGGTTATCGGAACTGGATTATAAAAGCGCACACCAATATGTTTTGCGTAATTGTGCTTATTTCCGAATGCTTGAAAGGTAATATTAATTACCGTGCACGTGATTTGTCAAGGCACATATTCTGATTAATTCGCTTCTTATTGGTGTGTTGGGAAAACAGTGTCGTTGGCGCACAAATTCGAGATGAGCATCCACACCTATCTGATGAAGAGGTCACAACGAAAAGGGATGAAGAGTTTCATAGTTGGGTCATGTAAGTATTCCAAATATAAAATAGTAAATTGTTATTACGCGACATATAATCACACCATTATATATGTGCAGGTGAATGCAGTGAAACATGAGCAGAATTTCCCAATGTGGGTGTACAATATAATTGAAGGTCCTGAAAATAAGGCGAGGTCATGGCCTATGTATTTTACGAGAGGATATTTGTTTCACACACGTGAGCACGGAGCACGACAGAAAACAATGAATTATGGGGTATGTTTTTGAGGACAAAACTATTCTGATGCATCGAATGAAGGTAATTTCTATGGGACGGTTGAGAATATTATCGAGTTCCAATATACTGGGATTGTGAGTTTGAAGGTTATTCTTTTTTACTGTAATTGGTATGACATCACGCCGGGCAAAGGGACACGAGTTAGTGAGACAGGCGTTGTCGACGTGCTCTCATCTGGAACATATCCAAACTACGAACCATATGTATTTGGTACTAATTTTAATTTTTTTAAAAAATATTTCTCATCTTTCGGACTAATCACAAACTTATTTCAAAATAGGTTCTCAAGCTGATCAGGTTGTTTATCTTCCATATCCAAATCCAAAACGTCCTCGGAAAGTATGACTATCCGTTTTGAAAGTCAATCCGAGGAAGCGTATTCAAGGGAATTACATCGCGGAAGAGATGGTCATTTTGCAACAAACTATTGACGAGGCAACTACGTCTGCCGTAGAAGAAATCAATGTCGATTGTTTAGTTGATGGGACGCAAAATATGGGAGGCATTCCTTACGGTATTGAAGACGAAGATCCTATCAATGAGTTCCACTGTAATTTATCAGACTCTGAGGAGGACCAAAATCATTACGAATAATAATTTTTAAGTTTGTCAAATCTTGTATTTATTTTTATTTGTGTGAAATTAATGTATGAAATCTACTTAAATGGTTAGTGTTATATATGTGTTAAGTAGCTTGTGTAATTTGTGGAACTGTGTAAAATATGCGCAACAAAACCTCTCTTTAAATTTTTTAACAAAATCAGATGCATATAAATAAAATTTTATGTGCATCATAGCAATTAAATTACATTGGCATACTGGTTAATCACTCATTTCACTTACTCGCAGGACTGGTGTTCGAATCCGGGGTAAAACATAATTTTTTTTTTAACAAAGAAACAAGCTATAGTTAAATAAATCTCCATGTCAACCATTACATACACATTACTATAGCATAACGGTTACAACCTATAAGGATAGGCGCAGAGGTTGATGGTTCGAATCCACGAACCAACAACTTTTGAAAATTTATTTTGTGACTGATTTGTCATACTATAGGGTTTGAGGTTTTGATTTCCGAAAAAATCTGAACCAGTCACAAATTCGTCACATTTTACCTACCACTTTACCACACATTTGCCACGGACATTCTTAATGTGACTGATGTGTGACTCTTTCGCCACTCCGCCTACCATTTACGTACTTTGTTAAATGAAAATCTAAGTGTATTTGAGTCATACTTGAATTTAGAGTTTAGGAAACACATTGCCATAGTATAAATATGTGTAAATGGTAAATTTATCAAATTCAATAACAAATTATCAAAACAATAAAATTTCCAATACTTAACACTTATAAACACTTATACTTTTAATCACATCTTTGGTATGTTTGATGATTTAACTAAATAACCTTTGGTAGAATTTTTTTCTACATATATGCATTCAAAAAGGTTTTAGGGTTTATGTGAACCCTAGAGGGTCATTGGTTGGGGTTTAATTGTGAATGGTTTAAGGGTTAAATTTGTGACTACAACGGAAGCGTCGCAAAGTAGAGGCAAATAATTGACGAATGTGCGACTAATTTGTGACGAATATCTGGGCCTGATTCTCAATACATTTGGGCTTTTACCCGGGAAATTTTCCCTCTTTAATCGAAAATTAGTCATAAATTTGCGTCTAATTACCCATTCTTATGCTAATAACAGAGATTAATTAGAGATCCCAAAAGTCATTTTCTCTCTGAACCTATTTTCTCTCCTCTCTCTCTCTCGCGATCAAACCTAAAAACCCTAATGTGTTGATTTTCTCTGCAAATCAACAAATCCCCTTCTGTTTTCCACTCAATCTCTCTTTTGCTTTCGTTTGCCGAGTATCCCAAACCCTAAATCAATCTCACTCACTCAAAATCTGAAACCCAATTTTGGGTTTTTCTTCTTCAAACCCTAATTCTGGGTTTTTCTTCTCCTTCTAACTCAGAAACAAACACAATCGAACCCCCAAAGTCTCTCTCTCTCTCTCTCTCTCACTGACGAAACCCAGAAACCCCAAACTCTCTCATTCACTCGAAACCCTAAATCTTTTCATCTACCTGCAACCCAGAATTCCTCAAACGCTTTATCTACCCGCAACCCAGATTCTCTTCATCTCTCTGTAATCGATGGCTGGATCGAAAGGAGTTCTTACCAGAGGAGGATCTACAAGAGGAAAAGGTCGAGGAGTTCTTATCAGAGGAGGATCAAACGGAGCTCGTGGAGATGGCAGGTCCTCAACCGGAGGATCAAACGGAGCTCGTGGTGGTGGTGGTGATGAACTCGTTCCTCCTTGATGTCGGGTTTTTAGGGTCATCAATTCCCCTTGTACGTTGTAACACAAAGGGTTATCGTATCCACATGGAGGTTTGGTCAATGCACCAGGAATGCATGATCCTTCTTAATCTAGAGCAATGCTTTTTACAAGTAAACAAATTATAAAACTATAAAACAAGTAAACTAAAGATGGATATGTTGGATATTTAACTAACTATCAAGAAGAGATTAACGACTGTCGAGGTTTAATTAAGCACCGTTCTAGAACTCAAACACGAGAGTATAGCCAGCTAACTTCCGTTACAAAGGCTATCTATCCTTAAATCCTCAAATCCCAAATTCCTTTGTGAATTTGTCGAATCTAAACAAGCAATTAGTACGAGTTTGATTTGTTCACAAAATCCCTAAGCCAAATTCCTTTGCGAATAGGTAATTTTGCCCATCTAGACTAATTCAGGTTATTAATCTCACTTCCGTGACTAATCAACAATCCTAAGATCAAGATTCTAGGTGATCAAACTAGATTCTACCATTAAAAACAGTCTAGATGAAGAACTAACGGATAAACCTCAATAATTAACCATCAAATCATCATCAATCAAGCCAAATCAAATACCCAACTAGAACCCTAATCTAAACATGAAGAACAAAGAGAAAAAGACACAAAAATAAGAAAATTGCATAAATAAAAGATAGAGTTGAAGAAATCTTCTCTAGAGTGGTATTTTTATGAAGAACAATCAAAATCTCTCAAAAGAGAGAGTTTGGGTCGTGCCCAGCTCTTCCAAGAAGAAGAAGACTTACTAGATATTTTTACAAGAAAAACTATTTATACAAGTGCCAAAATAAGAAAAATATCTAAGGAAAAACGGATATTTTTGCTTATGCCGACCTCGTGTCGATCGACGTAAATTCCTGTCGATCAACGGGAAACTCTCTAGAAATATCCTCTGTTTTTAAAGATACCCTGTCGATCGACGTAATTCTCTGTCGATCGACGCTGGTGTTGTTCCACTCGGTCAAGACCGGTACCCTCCGGTAAAACGGCCATATCTCCTGAACCACAGATCGGAATGACTTGCAACCACTTCCATTGGAAAGCTATCTCAAATACCTACAACTTTCATGAATATCTCTGAAGCTAAATCCAAATGAAAACCGTTATTATGAGTCGATCTTTGAAGCACTTCGGATGGTTTCGGTCGCGGTGGTGTGATATATTCCGCAATGGCCTTTTATGATGGCTATCTTCACTCCTCCAACTCCTCTGACTCCAAGAACACCTGAAAATGGCTCAAGCAAGCCAAAAAGAGTACAAAGACAACCTAGGACATCTAAAATGCAATGCAATGCAAATGAGACTCAAATGCATGAAAATATCCCAAAACTATACAATGTGGGATCAAAACCTATGAGAATAAAGCCCTAAAAACAAGTAAAATATGGTGTTATCAACTCCCCCGGACTTGCCTTTTGCTTGTCCTCAAGCAAACAAGAAAAGACAAACCGAAAGAGAGGTTTGTAAGTGGGAACTCAAAACCAAAAGAAGCACTAAAGGGTTCAACAAGATGTCCTAAAAAGAACTAACTCGATGCACAACAAACTCTACTCAAGTAGCTTTTGCCATACTCATCACTTATGAAATATTACTCCAAATCCCGAGACTCAAAAGAAATCCCACAATCAACCAACATTCAACTCTTTAACATTCATTATTGTATTTGGTGCGGTCTCACAATTGGAAATTGAATCAATACCATTTGGTTAGGTAGAAGAAGGCTTGAAAATGATATTAAGAGAAGGTTTATATTCCTTTTGGTGGTTAACTCTCAAATGCAAGTGTCACATTATGCAAAAGCAAGAAAGAAAAGAGACAATTGATGCATACAAGGTTAGGAATCCAAAGTTCTACCCATTATCCCCTTGTTGCATTCTCTCATCTCTCTTTTCTCACTATCTCATGCTTAACCACTAGCCCTTTTTGGCTAAATCTTTCTTTCAAATCTTTCTCAACCTTACTCTTTTCTTTTCTTTTTGATCAAAATCCTAGGGAATACTCTTTTCTTTGCACTAGCTCTTTCTATCTTAGCATTCTCTAACATATTTTCTTCTCTTTTGATTTACTCTAAGAGAATGCTAAGCTATTATTTTTCTTTAAAACACTTAGAGCTATATGGTTTCTTCTTAATTTCACTCCCTAGAACTTATTCTTTCTTCTTCTTTCTTTTATTTTTTCTTTTCACACTCATCCACAAACCCAAAGATATTCAATAAAACACTTAACCATTTTTGTTTCATTCCCCACCTAAGACTAGTCTTAGATTCAATAAACTTATTCTTAGTCTATTGGAAACTTTGCCTTGTCGTCTCTAATGCTTGCAAGATTTTGCCAATGCAACACAAAGAAAAAGGCCTCACTCAAAGAACAAATGCAAGGGTTTGAACAAAATGGTCGGGTTTAAAAGGTGTGGTACCATCCTCATCTAAAAGATTAACTTAGATCGGGATAGCCATTCAAATCAAGATAAGAGTGGTAAAAATAAGGCAAACATGATTTGAATGTCAAGTGTTTATCCATAGTTATGATTCAAAATCCAAAAGTGAGAAAAATTAGTCAAAATTAAGTTCAAGTTGATAGAGTTGAATCTAGATCATGCAAGTTTCTAATGAGTAGGGACTTTCAAAGAATTAAGATCCAAGTATGGATGAGCCTCTACTTCATGAATGTTAATGCATCGAAAGAGTTCTAACGAGGGCATAACATTGAATCCTAAAATGAGACTAATGCAAACTACATGATGAATTTTTTTTTATATATAATTAACTATGTACAATGCAAGACTCAAAAATATAAAATATGACAAAGAAAACAATGTTAAATGACAAAGACCTCTCCCCCAAACTTAAATCACACCGTCTCGGTGTGAATTGAGCCAAAGAGAAAGTAAAACAAACACAAACAAAAACAAAAACGAAATGGTATATACAAAAGGAAAAGTTAGTAGTACCTTGGAGTGGAGTGGATTAACGAGGAGGAAGCATTGTGCGTTAAAGCTCACGGACTTGGACCATTCCATCCGTCCCATTTATTCACCCGTATTTCTCCTACAAAAACATGAAAATAAAACAGTAAAAACAATAAAAATAAGAAGTAAAGGATAGGATTGCTTGTTTTTTTGTCTCTAGCATTGACGAGGGATAGGCTTGGGGAGGTCCCCAAGGGCGCGTTTAACGTCACTAGCTTGACGGTTGATTCATCCTTGTCACTTCCTTCATGAAAATCACAAAACAAAATTTGATACGGGCTCAAATTCACCCTCGAACCACTCTCTCAAATTAAGAGGTCATCGTAGTATTTAGGGATCGAATCCACAGGGAATTGATTACACAATCAATCTCAGTATTCAGATTTTGCTAAGTAAATAGATGTAAAAGTAAACGCAAGAGAATAAAACAAGTAAACTAAAGATGGTTTAATTTCAGGTTCTCAAAGAGAAGAAGGTTAGGTCATGGAAATGTCTTCAGGTAATGAATCAAAGATATAACAACTACTGTCGAGGTTTAATTAAGCACCGTTCTAGAACTCAAACACGAGAGTATAGCCAGTTAACTTCCGTTACAAAGGCTATCTATCTTTAAATCCTCAAATCCCAAATTCCTTTGCGAATTCATCGAATCTAAAGAAGCAATTAGTACAAGTTCGATTTGTTCACAAAATCCCTAAGCCAAATTCCTTTGCGAATAGGTGACTTTGCCCATCTAGACTAGTTTAGGTTATTAATCTCACTTCCGTGACTAATCAACAATCCTAAGATCAAGATTCTAGGTGATCAAGCTAGATTCTAGCATTAAAAACAGTCTAGACGAAGAACCAACGGATAAACCTCAACAGATTAGCGATCTTAACGATTTCTCACCAAAACCCAAGAAATCTCCAAAACCTAACAAGTAATTTACTCAGATATAGACGATGAAATCATAATAACTGAATAGAATTACATAAAAGAGATAGAGTAGAAGATACAAGAGGGTTTGTAGTGTCTAGATGAAGAACATATGGATCTCCCTCAAAGATCTTCAAAATCTCTCTCTCTCTCTCTCTCTCTCTCTCTCTCTCTCTCTCTCTCTCTACGAAAACCTTACTTTTTAGATAAAAATCTAGAGAGTTTAGATATTTACAAGGATAAAACTATTTATACAAGTGCCAAAAATAGGTCTGCAGTCTGCCTGTCGATCGACAGAGTAGTATCCTGTCGATCGACGGGAAGGCGTCTGTGGAGATCTTTGCTTCTGCCGACCTCGTATCGATCGACATAGTAGTAGCCTGTCGATCGACACGAGACTCTCTGCCTTAACATCCTCTGCTTTTTAAAATACCCTGTCGATCGACATGATTCTCTTTTAAATCCATGTCGATCGACAGGTAATGCTGTTCGATTCCACTTTGATCTTTTTAGCTCCAAAATCCTCCAAATGTTTCCATTAAGCTCCAAAAGACCATTTTCCTGCAAAACACTATAAAAGACACACAAATACCAAAAATACTAATACAAAACCGACTTATATCATGGTTAAAAATGGGTAAAAACCATGATATATCAAACTCCCCCAGACTTAGCGTTTGCTTGTCCTCAAGCAAAATGATAAACCAAGAATGTGAAAGAGGTTTGAAAACATAGAACATACCTTCCCAGTTAGTGAACCACATGATTCAGAACCAACCAAACTAGACCACCATGTACTTCTCCGCAGACACACGCA
Source organism: Draba incana (assembly GCA_963576765.1). Classification (NCBI taxonomy): domain Eukaryota; kingdom Viridiplantae; phylum Streptophyta; class Magnoliopsida; order Brassicales; family Brassicaceae; genus Draba; species Draba incana. The sequence continues at coordinate 22,354,429 of OY755215.1, forward strand.
GCCTTCCAAATCCATCCACCACTTCGCAGTATAATCCGTTAGTCTTCATCGCTTGGCCTCAATGATTTCAATGTCAAGAACTTTCTAGACTCATTCCCATACTATACCGTGACAAATCAACCTATACAACACTTGGTACTCTTTCTCTCCCCCAGACTTATTTTGTTCTATATTTATATATATACATATTTTTTTTTTGTGATTGTTTAACTCGAAGCAGTGCATATTTCACTAATGTTGTTCCTTGTTAGGAGACAGGGTCGTGACTCACTACTATTGTTCCTTGTGAGGAGACAGGCTCGTGAGATTGCTCGTCTTCTACATCCTTTTTAAGGGACTTAGACTACTGCTTTTGAGCTGGGTGATCATCTCGAGTACAGATTCACTGGATTTATTCCTCATCTTGTACTCAAAAACTATCATTTCACCCCAATCCTAGTAATATTTTTATATATGGGGAGAGGAGTACCATTACTATCAACAGAGGGTCACATATATCAGGTACGGATGAGGAGTCAAGCTCAATGGCCATCGATCCCAAAGAGAATCGTGCAGTAGCTCTGACTTGGCGGATTATACTGGGAGTAGCAGACGTCTCTAGTCAACTGGTCATTCCTAGGATTTTTCATTAGTCTTGTTCTGAAACTGGTTCTGGAAGAATGGTCACATGCTGAAAAAGACACTCCACTAAACCAAAAAGAGCAAGTAAATATTAAAACAAAAATAAATACTTAGACAAAATCTTAGTAACTTAAATTGAATGGTAAATTCAATTCCCCGGCAACGGTGCCAAATTGATGTCGGGTTTTTAGGGTCATCAATTCCCCTTGTATGTTGTAGCACAAAGGGTTATCGTATCCAGATGGAGGTTTGGTCAATGCACCAGGAATGCATGATCCTTCTTAATCTAGAGCAATGCTTTTTACAAGTAAACAAATTATAAAACTATAAAACAAGTAAACTAAAGATGGATATGTCGGATATTTAACTAACTATCAAGAAGAGATTAACGACTGTCGAGGTTTAATTAAGCACCGTTCTAGAACTCAAACACGAGAGTATAGCCAGCTAACTTCCGTTACAAAGGCTATCTATCCTTAAATCCTCAAATCCCAAATTCCTTTGTGAATTTATCGAATCTAAACAAGCAATTAGTACGAGTTTGATTTGTTCACAAAATCCCTAAGCCAAATTCCTTTGCGAATAGGTAATTTTGCCCATCTAGACGAATTCAGGTTATTAATCTCACTTCCGTGACTAATCAACAATCCCAAGATCAAGATTCTAGGTGATCAAGCTAGATTCTACCATTAAAAACAGTCTAGATGAAGAACTAACGGATAAACCTCAATAATTAACCATCAAATCATCATCAATCAAGCCAAATCAAATACCCAACTAGAACCCTAATCTAAACATGAAGAACAAAGAGAAAAAGACACAAAAATAAGGAAATTGCATAAATAAAAGATAGAGTTGAAGAAATCTTCTCTAGAGTGGTATTTTTATGAAGAACAATCAAAATCTCTCAAAAGGGAGAGTTTGGGTCGTGCCCAGCTCTTCCAAGAAGAAGAAGACTTACTAGATATTTTTACAAGAAAAACTATTTATACAAGTGCCAAAATAAGAAAAATATCTAAGGAAAAACGGATATTTTTGCTTCTGCCGACCTCGTGTCGATCGACGTAAATTCCTGTCGATCGACGTAAATTCCTGTCGATCGACGGGAAACTCTCTGGAAATATCCTCTGTTTTTAAAGATACCCTGTCGATCGACGTAATTCTCTGTCGATCGACGCTGGTGTTGTTCCACTCGGTCAAGACCGGTACCCTACGGTAAAACGGCCATATCTCCTGAACCACAGATCGGAATGACTTGCAACCACTTCCATTGGAAAGCTATCTCAAATACCTACAACTTTCATGAATATCTCTGAAGCTAAATCCAAATGAAAACCGTTATTATGAGTCGATCTTTGAAGCACTTCGGATGGTTTTGGTCGTGGTGGTGTGATATATTCCGCAATGGCCTTTTATGATGGCTATCTTCACTCCTCCAACTCCTCTGACTCCAAGAACACCTGAAAATGGCTCAAGCAATCCAAAAAGAGTACAAAGACAACCTAGGACATCTAAAATGCAATGCAATGCAAATGAGACTCAAATGCATGAAAATATCCCAAAACTATACAATGTGGGATCAAAACCTATGAGAATAAAGCCCTAAAAACAAGTAAAATATGGTGTTATCAACTCCCCCGGACTTGCCTTTTGCTTGTCCTCAAGCAAACAAGAAAAGACAAACCGAAAGAGAGGTTTGTAAGTGGGAACTCAAAACCAAAAGAAGCACTAAAGGGTTCAACAAGATGTCCTAAAAAGAACTAACTCGATGCACAACAAACTCTACTCAAGTAGCTTTTGCCATACTCATCACTTATGAAATATTACTCCAAATCCCGAGACTCAAAAGAAATCCCACAATCAACCAACATTCAACTCTTTAACATTCATTATTGTGTTTGGTGCGGTCTCACAATTGGAAATTGAATCAATACCATTTGGTTAGGTAGAAGAAGGCTTGAAAATGATATTAAGAGAAGGTTTATATTCCTTTTGGTGGTTAACTCTCAAATGCAAGTGTCACATTATGCAAAAACAAGTAAAATATGGTGTTATCACTCCTCCAAACCCACAATGATCAAACGGAGCTCGTGGTGGTGGTGGTGATGAACTCGTTCATGCACCAAACCGAAAGAAGCAGAAGGTTTCTCAAGACGCTCGGTGGAAGGCCACTGCAACAGATCCTTCAACCTCAAGCGAATGTCAGCTTAACAAAGCAAACGGCGGAAAGAACTCAAGCCACCGTTCTACTTCATCCATTGATTCTAATCCAACCGGCGGAAAGAACATGTCGCCTCCTTCTCAAGGGACTCACCAGTCAAATGTCTCCCAAACCAACTCTCAATATCAGGTCCTTCCACTGCAGTATCCACCATCATCCAACCGTGCTACTAACTCGCAACAGCGGCCCAGTCTGAACCTGAATCTTCAACTACAACGGTTTCAAGTTCAAATTCTGAATCTCCTAGACGAAGATGAACCTGAAGATGATGGAGAAGAAGAAGATTATGAAGAACCTGATGATAATGATGATGAACAACTCCCTGTTGATGGTGTTGATGATCTGGAAGCATTGGTTAATGGCAATGACGTAGGCGAAGACTACGAGGAAATTGTTATGGTAATTGTTTTCTGTCTTTGACTTGTGGTTTTTGTTTTTGGTTTGTGCATAGCTGATTGTGTTAGTGCTTTGGAGTAGTATTAGTCTGGAATTTGAATAGTTGAGTATCCTGATATAGTTTGTTGCTGATTTTATCATTGTTTTGGTTTGAAATTAGCATTACTGTCACTTACTATCACTACAAGGCTCATATTTAACCACTCTTATTATTTCTTGTCTAGGTTTACTCGGGACAAAGGCTTACTCACCCGTGAAATCTCTGATATCTTTCGTCGTTAATTTGACGGTCCTTGGTACAGCTGGACCGTCACGCCTATTGATAAACAAGAGAGATATTTCAGATCAATCGTGGTAATGTGGCTTCATTCAATCACTTTCCATTATCAGTTCTTTATGTACTTATTCGTATACACATTAAGTTGGCTTGTTTTCCTTTGTAGAGCGCGTACAATTGGGATTTAGGGATCACTGCGCTTGTGAGGTCTCACTTCACAAGGATTGCGACAAATAGGATGCGAGGAATTGTTAGTCAAGTTAGGAGCCGTAAACCGAGAAAGAGGCCAATCTGGATTAGGGACAAGCTTTGGGCACGAATGTGTTCTTACTGGGCCACTGCAGCTGCTCAGGATAGGAGCTTAATTGCTTCTACCTCTAGTAACTCTGACCGTAATGGGCGTGGACCTCACAAGTACAGAGGAGGCCAACATTCTTACTTGACCATTCAACAAGATATGGTAAACTGTTTCCTTCTTTCATTTTTTCATTTTTTAACCATGCAAACTACATCTTCTGTTACGGGAAGAAGAACTTGGACGACCTGTCTCATGGGCTGAAGTCTTCCTCAAGACCCATACAAACCCAGATGAGAGTTTTATTGATCTAAAAGCTAAGGAGGTTGCAGAGGCTTACGAGATTTCTCTGAAAAAGGCTTTAGAGCCTTTAGAGGAGGCTAATGGTGACCTACCAGAAGCTTCAGACAACACTTCTCAACGGACCCTCTCCATTGAAGAAAAAAATAACATCTTCCTTAAGGTACTGTTCTTTCTCCTTTTGTTTGAGTTTCATATTCACTCCCTTAGCATTTAGTTTTGGTCTTCCTCTTCTTTGATTATTTCCGTCTCATAATCATTATCTCTGAGTTGGTAATGCTTGGTTTTTGCTCATGCAGTGGACTGAGTTCGATCCCAAGGGAACTCCTTTTGGGGTGGGTCAGCTTTCACATGAGTCTCTTCAGAAGGGGAAGAGGAAGATCACCTATGAAGAAACTGATGTACCAACCTTGGTAGAGGTGCAGGAAGAACTGAAGAAAGCTAACCAGAGGATTGCAGAACAAGATGCGGAGAATTTGCGACGTGATGCGGATCTAAAGGCCAGTCAAAACCGGATCAGTGAACTCGAGAAGAAGGTGGATGACTTCTTGAAGAACAAAGAACCAGCGTGTCTCCAACACTTCACCGACCATCGAACCAACCGCATAAGCCACTGGACCTCCTGGCCTTGGTAACACCCTCTTAGACACCTCCATGTAACAAACTTGTCATGTAAACATGACTTCTTTTGTGTTTCCATGTATTTTGTACTATTAAACTTCTTTTGTCAAGCAATGCTTGTTATGTATATACTTTTCCATTTCACAATTTTTGGTTTTCTTGAACAAATACCAAACATACCAAATAAAACAGATACCAAAATCTGACCTAAACCTAAAATTTAAAATAAATGTGACACAAATCAGTGGGTAATCAGTCACAAAATAATGACTAAGTTGCAACTCCATACGATTTGTAAGAGTGACAATCAGTCGCTAAATCGTAGCTAATTTACGACTAAAAAGGTAGACACAAAAGAGTTACAAATTAATGACTGAAATGGCGACACAAATCAGTAACATATTTACGACTACAACATAGACACAAAAGAGTCACCAATTAGTTACTCCAAAAATGATGCTAATCAGTCGCTTATTCACGACTACAAGGTTGTCATAAAATCGTCACCAATTACCCACTTTAAAGTAGTCACAAAATAGACGCGGTTTACCGACAAACTTTAGTAGTCGCAAGTTAGTAGGTAATTTGCCTCGCATGACTTTAGTCTCATTATAGTAGCAAATTGCCGACGAACTTTGTCAGTGCCAAATCAGTCGCTAATTTACCACGCTTTTGCGACGCCATAAATTTGCGACGAACTATTTGCGACTACTCAGATTCGTCGCAAAGTAGTCGCAAATACATGTTTTATGACTGATTTGCGACGAATCTGGTAGTCGCAGATGCCCTGTTTTGTAGTAGTGAACTACCCAACAATGCATGAACAAGTTATGGGGGAACTATAGGAAGTTACCATCAACTATTGCAATGTAGGTAGCCCTTTGGAAAGATGACCCTACAAGAAAACAGGCCATTTGCCACTCCCAGAAGCGTCACAAATTCGTCACTAATGACCCATTTACGACTACTTAGCGACGCCAACTCGGCGTCGCAAAACGTGCGTCGCAAATTTCTGGCGTCGCTAAATTGCGACTCCGTTATATCTGAAAAAGTCAGTTGGTAAATAGCGGCTCTCATCCGACAGTATCCTGGAGTTGCAAATAAGTGACAGATTAGCCACTACCTTTATTTGCAACTGATAGATGACCACTTTTAGCGTCGTTAATTTGAAACCACTCTGTCTCGCTCTTGTAGTCGGTAATTTGTGACAGTTTTGTGTCTAATTTGGTAGTCATAAAACCGCGACTGATGAGCGACGTTGTCACACTTGTTTCGAATAGTTTGTAGTTACATGGTAGTCACAATTTTGTGACTAAGTTGCCTCTAATTTGCGATGCCATGGTTTTGTTTGTTTGTATATTTGGTCACTTTTCAGTGGCTATTTTGTTACAATTATGTGTCGTTTTATGTTGTTTTGTTATGCCATAATTGAGAAGAAAAACATACCAAAAACCATTCAAAATCAAATGAAAAACACACCAAAAACCATTCAAATAAAAGCAGAAGCATTGTACAAAGCAAAAGAAAGGACAACCATTATATACAAATCAAGCACTTAGATTGACAAAATATGTTATCAAGTTCAAAAAGGAAGATAAACTTCCAAGTTTTAAAGTTTTAGAGTTTTAGAGAGAGTAAAAGAGATTGGGAGGTTTACTTCGGTGGTTCGGTGGTGCCATTGGCTGGACATGGAGGGTCACTTGCAGACGCTGGAGTGATGACAACTGGAATCTGTGGTGAAGCTTGTTGAACTGCTGCTGCTGCTTGCTGCATGAAGGCGAGCATCTTGTTCTCGAGTTTAGTGATCCGGTCCTGACTTGCCTTTAGGTCTTGAGCAAGCCGTGCATTCTCCGCATCACGTCGCAGATTCGCGTCATCTTGGTCAGAGATTTTTTGCCGTGCTGCCTTAAGCTCTTCCTGCAACTCTTGCAGGCCTTGTGAAGAAGATTCACCATAGTTGATCTTTCTCTTTCCTTTGTTAGGCATGTGTGAGAGCTGACCCACTCCATAAGGAGTACCCTTAGGATCAAACTCAGTGCACTACAATAGCAAAAACAAGGATTAATAAACAATGACAACTGTACAGGATTAAAACATAATAAACAGAACAGAAGAGGGAGCATATACCTTCAAGAAGATCTCATTCTTTTCTTTAACGGTCAGATTCCATTGAGAGGAGTTGTCTGAATCTTCTTCCATATCTGCAGGCTGTTCCATCGCCTCTCTCAGAGTCTTCTCGTAATTTGTAGCAACCTCCTGAGCTTTAAGATCAATGAAGCTCCCATCCAGCAATGTGTGTGTCTTCAAAAACACTTCACCCCAAGAGACTGGTCGCTGTAGTTCTTGCTCCTGTCAGAATAGGTAAGACACATTATTTACATCAGTCTGAAAGAGAAGGAAATAAAAAAATGTACAAACATGTGAGGACTGAAATGTGCTTACCATATCTTGTTGAATAGTGAGGTAGGAAGACTGGCTTGTTCTGTGCTTGTGTGGGCCACGACCGCTACGATCCGAGTTTCTTGAGTTGGAAGCCGTAGTGCTCTTCTCTTGAGCATGTGTAGTGGCCCAGTAGGCACACATTCTAGCCCATAGCTTCTCATCACTAATCCAGATTGGTCTCACCCTCGGTTTACGGGTCCTAACTTGGCTGACTATTCCTCTCATCCTCTTAATTGCAATCCGATTGAAGTGAGCCCTCACAACCGGAGTGATACCAACATCCCAATTGTAGTTGCTCTCTAGATAAAAAGAAGTTGTTAATAAAAGAATGAAATGATTGAGCTAAGAAAATCAACTGAACAAGTAGAATAGAAATGAATATTACCGCAAAAGTTCGGAAAAATCTTTCTTGCTTGTCGATCGGTGTGACGGTCCAACTGTAGAATGAGCCATCAAACTTCCGACGAAATATTCCAGAAATGACACGGGTCAGTAAGCCTCTGTTCCGAGTAAACCTTGTAAACAAATGTAAACAGAGGTTAAAAAAATCACACATAAGCAATTAGAATAAGTAACTTAAATCAAACATTATAAAATGAAGTAACCTTAATAAGTATAATCATGAACAATCGGCTGTTTAACAAATAACAAATATTTAGCAACCTAATGTAGGAGTCAAGACTCGTACAATTGAATTTGTAGGGTTGCAGAGGAAATGCAAGACTCCTGAGTAAATCACAATGCAGAAAAATGTAGATACTTGCGTTTGCTGTTAAGAAAGCTTTATTCCTTTTGATGCAAAAATTCTGATCCCCTTTCTGGGTCAATACAATGAACTATTTATAGCTTTTTAGACTAGAGCTAATAATACATTTGGGCTTGGCCCATTAAGCAATAAAATGAACTTTGGCCCATAATGTTATTAAGCCCATTTTAATTATGGATTTAATAACATTATGGGTCTAATTTAAAACAGACTTCTATAGGCCCGTTTATGATTTCCCAAGCCTTCCTGCAGAATTGTTCTTGTCGTTGCATCGATCTTTTAGGGGTGAAATCCGACCCCTACAGTTAGCCCCCCAGCTTGGTAGTCACGAGTTAGATGATGCCAAAGTATAAACTGTTGAAGTCTGAGATCGATGCGATGGACCATGAAGCAGCCAGGCGTTAACATCTTATTAACGATTTCTAGAAGTTGCAGTAATTCCATGTTGAGTTGATGCTATCGTGTTTTCTTGGATATGCTTGCGCTGTTGAAAATGAGCTTAATGGTCCAAAAAGCTATTGGGCCCAATTTTGTTGGGTTTTAAGGCGCGCTAAGGCAGTTTCAAGAATTTTTCCTGAAAAAACCTAGGGATTTAGGAAATTCTATTAGTATAAATAGGGTCCCTTTTCCCTTTGATTTTTCACCAAATCCGCTTTTCTGCAGTAAAAAAGGTAAAAATCGAAACCCTAATTTTTTTTTTGTCCTGTAGTGCGAATTAGGGTTTCTGCAATTTTTTTTTTGTCTTTTTGTGCCTCCATCTTCTTCATCCATTCCTGTCTGCCACCGCCGGAGCCGCCTCGCCGGAGTTCGATACTGCACAGATCCGGCCGTCGTCGTTACTGCGCAGATCCGGCCATGATCCAGACCCGTCTTCGTCGTGACCCGCTCACCGTCATCGTTGCTAATCGCCACTGCCGCAGATCCATCTTCGTCGTGACCCGCTCACCGTCATCGTTGCCAACCGCAACTGCCGCAGATCCATCTTCGTCGTGACCCGCTCACCGTCATCATTGCCAACCGCCACCGCCGCAGATCCGTCTTTGTCGCGACCCGCTCGCCGTCACGTCCGTCGTCGCGCTCGTGGATCTCCGTGAGCTAGAGCTAGGGATCGACAGAGCCTTCGCCGCAGTCGTCGCCGTAGAGCTTCAGGAATCGTTGAGGATCGCCGCAGCGTCCCCGTCGCCGCCGTGGAGCTTCAGGATTCACAGATTCGCCCGATCCAGACGGAGGAGAGCTTCGTGGCCGTGGAAGATTCGTGGTGGAAAAGAGGAGCTTCACGGCGGAGGATCTTCCCGGATCCTGCTTGTGGCTACTCGTGGCGACGGCAACAGCGGACGAAGCACCGGTTCGGATCTGCTTGCGTCTCTGGCGGTGGCGACACGAGGATCAACGGTGGAGCTCTGGTGACCGGTTCAGATCTGCTTGTGATTCACGCGACCAACACGGTCAAAGATAGTCAACAGAAGTCAAACCTGGTTTTGGTCAACATTCTGGTTTAGTCAACATTCCGGTTCGGTCAACATAAGTCAACCAGTCAACTGGTCAACAAAATTCAACCGGTCAACTGGTCAACAGAAGTCAACAAGTCAACGTTTTTGTTCTGATTTGGAATTTTGGATTTCTGACTAGAATTCCGGGCTTTCATCGTAGTAACGTTACATCTCGGCGCAAATGTCTTCTAGTGATGATGGCGGTTCAGGAGACACAAACTTCCATAATGCTCTGCTAGTGTTTGATGATACCAAAGTGGGGACTCCGCAGGCTGCTAAGAGAGACCAGACGCGCAGAGGACCGGAGTCTTCTTAGTCGACTTCAACGTCTTTAACAACCATTCTTGCACTTTGCAATGCTTCTAAAGATGTCGAGTTTTCCACTCCTATCCCGGAAGATCGTGCTGATAATCCTCCAGAAGGTTACTTCACGGTGTATGAAGCTTATTTTTGGAAATGCTTTTTGTGGTTTCCGATCCCTCGCGCAATTCTCGAATATCTCTGGAGGAATTACCTTGCCATTTCTCAGATAACACCTCGAGGGATGCGATGTTTAGTTGGACTCATGATTCGCAGTTACGAGAATGGTAGCGAGCTTGGGGTGGACCACTTGCTAAATCTCTTGATTGTCAAAAAGTGTGGTCGCAAAGATAAACTTCATTACTCCATTGACGGCAAACCTGATCTTTGCGTCATCAAAGACTTCCCTCCCCTAGAACACTCTTGGGAGAAATTTGTTTTCTTTGTGCGAATAAATAATGATTCAGTCGGAGATAATCCTAAGCTTCGAAAGAGATGGGGTCACTGTGGTAGTTGACTTCGTCGCGTTTTTGTTTTTCGTCTTATGCTGATTTCTAGTTTAGCAACTGTCTCTATCTTGCTTGTAAGCTAGTCAAGTTCTAACCCTTTCGTTCTTACTTCTTGTTTTGCAGTTCATACCAAGGCTGATAAGTTTCCGATAGACTTGTTTGATCTCCACGCTGATTTCATCACCGAGAAGTGCAGCTGGACGGAAGATTTCACTTTGCACCGTGTTCGAGAAGCACTCATTCATTGTTTTGGAACGCAACTTCTAACATCTCCACCAGCAATGTCGAGCAACGGGAAGAGATTAACCGCACGCGAGAAGAGAGATACCGAGAATAGAATGAGCACTACTAAGATAGCCTTGCAAGGAGCTAGATCTACTGATGTGCCCAAGTCACGTCGTCCCAAGCTTGAGCGCAACATTGCTGTCCAGTCTAGTCTTCGTCATGATTCGCCACCGAAGCGTCGCGATGTTTCAAATACAGATCGAAAGCGCGCTCGAGACGATAATAGGGAAGCTATCGGTCCAGAAGACTTATTTAGCAACGGGAGTATGGCGGCGACTAATATGTCGAAGATTGTGTTTCCAGGGAATGAATTTCCTCCTCCACAAGAAATGTCGAGGAGAGACATTTACAGAAAGGTGGCCCTTCATGGCATGTCGGTACGTATCTCTGTCGAACTTTACGGCATTATCCATTTTGCTCCGCTTTCACTGATTTATTACTTTTTTGGCAGTTCATTACTTCGGTCAACGAGCTTACCAAGGGATACGAGACGGATGCCACCTCGCAAAAGCGTCGTCTTGCTAGTGTTTAGGAACCTTGTGATGATCATAAGAAACAACGCCGTCAAGCAGAGGCTCGAGTTGCTACCTTGGAAGCTGCTGTGAAAGAGACTGAGGATCAGCGCCGCAAGATAGATGGCACGTTTTCAGAGTCTGAAGCTGAAAAGAGGTGCTTGCAGCAAGAAGTTTCCAGTCTGACCGCTCGCTTAGAAGATGCAGCCAGACTTCAGGATGCATCTGTTCAGAAAACTGTTAATCGGGCGAAGCACGAGCTGACAGCAGAGTATGAGTCGAGGATGGGGCGAGCGAAAGAGAAGCTTAAGATGCTCAACGACAAGGCCTGGACTGATATGTTAGATCTTATCCAAGTTCAGAGCAACATTGAGTTTTTGGGGCTGCTTCAGAGTGACAAGGCGCCCGACCTCAGTGAGGAGCTTGTTGAGCTTAGGAAACAGGAGGAAGGCTTATCGCAGGCAAAGGAGATTTTTGGGAAGCATATGCGCGAACTTGAGGAGATCCTTAAGACTCCAAGATCTGGTGGAGGGGCTCCTGTTGCAGCGGATCCTATTCGCCAGGTGATTCATCCGGCTTCGAGTTCTTCTAGTTTGTCTGGTGATAAGGATTCGTCAGACTCTGAGACCGAGGTTGAAACAGGTCAAGTTGAGGGGACCGTTGTTGGAGCTTAAGGCGGTTTTTGGTTTTCAGTGTTTTTCTCCAGTTTGGGTGGTGTTTACCCTTTTATCTTCATTTGTTGCTTTGATAGCTCATTCCTCTTTGGATACTTTGTTTTTCCTTTGGTTTATTCATAATGATATAATACCCAATTTTTACTTCTCGCCCCAGTTGCAGAAGTGTTGTCTCAAACTTTCCTGTTTCAGCAATAAGTATTTTTCTGTGTTAAGATCAACGCTTTAGATTGTTGGATTTGTTATGAACACTTGGGTTCACGGGCATGTTTTCTACTAACACTTCCGCTCCGCTTAATCGAATATTCTCTAGTGAGCTGACCAACGCTTTGTAAGTTGGGTTTCTGAAATAATCGTTTGGGTTTACAGACACGTTTTCCTCTAACACATCCATTCCTATAATGAACATTATGTATTTGTATAGCGCTGTGCGATCCCGCAAAGGATGTAAAGGTCAGATCTGAAGTGCTTGAAGTAAACCATCGCTGTGGCCAGCAGCGAGGTGTTATGTTTGTTTCTGATAAGACTTACGACATCCGCAGAGGATGTAAACAAAGATTGTTTGTGAAGAAGTCTGTTTCTGTTAAGACTGTGTTATAAGCAAAACTGTTTAGTTAAGTTTGCTTTATTTGATTTTTTCTTACAGAAAACTGCAAAAAAACTAGTGAGAGAGAGGTGGGAGTATATGAGTATACATACCCCACTCCCCCCCCCCCTTAAGGAGGGGGGGGGGGGCAGCTGAACCCATTCGAAGATGAGCTGCCTACGTACCCTTTGGAGGGATCAAGCCACCTCGTAGTTCAAGCGAGATACTTAGTGATAGTACTTCTTCAGGTGAGTCGCATTCCAAGACCTCAAGATTGGAGTGCCGTCCATGGTGGCAATTTTGTAGGCTCCTGGTCTAACCACCTTAGTGACTCTGTAAGGCCCTTCCCAGGTGGCGCCGAGTTTACCAGCGTTGCGCTCTGCCGTGTTCTGGAAGACTTCTCGTAGGACCAAGTCGCCTTCATAAAAACGCCGGATTCGCACCTTAGAGTTATAATATTTTGCTGCTGAATGCTGGTAGTTGGTAATCCGGGTCAATGCTTGGTCGCGGCGTTCATTGATGAGGTCCAGTTCGTCAAGTAAGAGGAGACGGTTGACTTCTTCTTCCTGTGAAAGTAGCCTTCGTCGTACTCCTGGAAATTGAATTTCGACTGGAATGACGCACTCTGTTCTATAGACTAGAGCGAATGGAGTTTCGCCGGTGACCTCTTTGGGTGTAGTGCGGTAAGACCAGATGACACCATCTAGCTCATCGGCCCAACGATCCTTCTTCTCGTCGAGGCGCTTCTTGAGACTAGCAATCAATGTTTTGTTGGTTGATTCTGCCAAGCCATTACCCTGTGGACGCCGCGGAGTAGACTTGTTAAGGCGTATCTTCCATTTTTTACAAAATCCTTCGAAACGTTCTGATATAAACTGGGACCGTTGTCTGTGATGATCTCGTAAGGAACACCATGTCTGCAGATAATGTTTTTCCATACAAAGTGCTCCACTTGTGCGTCCTTTATAGAGATGAACGCTTCTGCTTCAACCCACTTTGAGAAGTTGTCTTGATGGGTGCAGAGGGCCAACAATATCCATACCCCACCTCATGAATGGATAAGGAGCGGTGATTGAAGAGAGCATCTCCGTTGGCTGGTGGATCTTGGGAGCGAGGCGTTGACATTTGTCACACTTGGTTGAAAACTTAACACAGTCTTTGATCATTGTCGGCCAGTAGTACCCGTGGCGCTTGATCTTTAGTGCCAGTGCTCGTCCTCCATAATGATTGCCGCAAGAGCCGCTGTGAACTTCCTCCATGATTTTGCGAGCTTTTTTTCCTTCGACGCAGATTAATAGCAGACCAAACAAGCTCCACTTGAATACATTGCCATCTAATAGAATGTATCTGGCTGCTTGGGCTCTCAGCTTGCGAGCTGCCCATTTATCAGTGGGTTTTATGCCATCTTCAACGTATCTGCGAATGTTCTCAAGCCAACGTGTATCGCAACCATATTCTGATTCAGGTGAATCTTCTTCCATTGCAATTGCTTCATTTGCCTCGGAGGGGTTAGCGTTGGCATCGACTTTGTCTGGAGGGGAGTGGGAATCTTCATCCATGACAACCACCTCCTGGTCGATTTGAGGAGTAGTTAAAGGACTGCTGGGTCCAACTTCACTAGGGTCGATTTAGTCATTTTCTATGACCACCTCATAATCCGGCTCTCGTCGCCCGTCAAGTAGAGGCTCGCTTTCTTCGACTTCGCTTCTCAGAGTACTATCTACTTATTCCTGGAGTTTTGTGTTAGCGATAGTTTTTTCAGAAGCCGTTGCAGTGGTTTTCTCCTTGGCTTTCTTGGCAGCTTGAGATCGAGTCAAGATGTTAACCACTTCTGGAATATGGATACTTGGATGCTCTATAAACTCCACTGGGATGATTCGCATTAATTCAGGGTCGGAGGTTGAAGCGAGGACTGCGAGGGCATCAGCAAGGGTGTTATCGCCTCTAGGTATCCGAGTAAGTGTGAATTCTGTGATCAGCGCGGCCAACTCCTGGACAACTTTAAGGTATGCTTCCATGCGTTCATCCTTTGTAGCGTATTCTCCACTGAACTTGTTTGCAACCAACTGGGAATCGTAAAATGCGTGAACGTGGTCGAGCTTAAGTGCATGCGCAAGTCTCATGCCGGCTATAAGGGCTTCATACTCTGCTTCGTTGTTAGATGCTCGGAAGCCTAGGCGGAATGACTGCTCCAGTATTTCGCCGGCAGGTGATGTTAAGCGAATCCTGACTCCCGAACCAGTTTTAGATGATGACCCATCGACATGAAGTTGCCAGACCAGGTTCAGACTCTCTTTAGCGACTGCCTCTTCCGGAAGCTCGATTAGAAAGTCAGCTAGAACTTGTGATTTTGCGCATGTTCGCCCGCGGTATTCGATGTCATACTTACTTAATTCGATTGCCCACTTAGCCAATCGTCTAGACTGACTAGGGCTGTGCAAGACAGAGCGGAGAGGGAAGGTGCTGAGGACCACGATTGAATGTGACTGAAAGTATGGTCTCAGTTTTCTTGCAGACATGATGACTGACAAGGCCAGCTTCTCCATTTGGGGATATCTTGTCTCGGCGTCGGTTAGAGATTTGCTGACATAAAAGATCGGCTTCTGCTCGCCTCTCTCTTCGCGAATTAGCACTCCACTCACTGCGGTATCTGAAACTGCGGTGTAGAGAAACAAAGGTTCTCCTTCTACTGGCTTTGCGAGCACTGACGGACTTGGTAAGTAAGCTTTTAGCTGTTGGAATGCCTCTTCACACTTCTTTGTCCATTTGAACTTTTTGTTCCCGCGAAGAGTGTTGTAGAAAGGTAGGCACTTATCTGTGGACCGCGAAATGAACCGATTTAATGCAGCTACTCGTCCAGTGAGCCGCTGCACATCCCTTTGCGTTTTTGGTGACGTCATCTGGATCAGGGCGTTGATCTGTTTTGGGTTTGCTTCAGAGCCTCGGTGAGTCACTAAGTAGCCTAGAAATTCACTGGATGTGACTGCACATCTGCACTTTGTCAGATTTAGCTTCATGCTGTGCAAATTCAGTTGCTTGAAACATTCTTCCAGATGTGCTACGTAATCCTTTTCTTCTAGCGACTTGACAAGCATGTCGTCAACGTAAACTTCCATGGTGTTCCCGAGTTGTTCTGCGAACATCTTGTTTACAAGTCTTTGGTACGTCGCTCCAGCGTTTTTGAGGCCGAAAGGCATTACTTTGTAGCAGTAGATCCCGCGATCTGTGATGAATGCCGTTTTCTCTCGGTCTCTGATTATACCCGGAGAAAGCGTTCATAAATGTCAGCAGCTTGTTACCTGCTGTAGCTTCCACCAACCGGTCTATGTGGGGGAGTGGAAAGCTATCTTTCGGACAAGCTTTGTTGAGGTCTGTAAAGTCTACGCATACTCTCCACTTCCCATTCTTCTTCTTTACAACAACGAGATTAGCTAGCCAATCGGGATACTTTACCTCGGTGATTGATCCGACTCGTAGGAGCCTCTCTACCTCGTTATTTACTGCCTTTGCTCTCTCTAACCCGAGTTTGCGTCTCTTCTGCTTAACGGGTTTGAAAATTGGGTCGACATTCAGCTCATGGCAGGTCACGTTGATATCGATTCCTGGCATATCTTCTGCTGCCCATGCAAAAGTGATAATGTTCTTCTTCAGAAATGAGACAAGGTTATCCTTGATCTTTTCGTCAAGTTTAGCACCAATTTCTACGCATCTTTCTGGATGAACGTCGTCTATGCAGACTGAGATAATGGGATCGCAGGTGGGTTGGGTTTCTTCTAGGCAATCCTCGTTGAGCAGTAGTTGCTATAAAAGTTTGGAGAGTTCTTTAACTGGCTCCCGATCCGTCTTTATCTTCTTACGCTGTGTCTTTTTTTTTTTTTTTTCCTCAAACTCCATATATTAAATCAAAGTTGGTCGATAGGATTGACTACTTCGATTGGGGCAGTTCCTACCGGCTCGTCGAGATCTACATGGGAAAAGATAATGCCAGTTGCACGAGCCGCTTTTGCAAGCGCATCGGCAGTCGTATTACACGTACGTGGATCTGACGCTGTGTCTTAACATTAGGTTCTGTGACCGAATTACAGAGCTTGTGTTCAACGAGGAAACAATTACGAGACTCTCTTTGACATCCCCAAATAGTCTTCACCCCGCTTGGGGTTGGGAACTTGAGACACAGGTGATAGGTAGATGGCACAATGCACATTGAGTTGATCCAGGGAGTGCCTAAGATTACGTTGTAGATGGCAGGGTGATCGGCAACTGAAAATTCTACAATTTTTGTAATTCCACCGGCTTTGACGGGAAGTTTTATGGTCTCCATTGTTAAAGTCGTTTCAGAGAAACCGGTAACAGGCCTCAGTCCTCCTTCTAGAGTAGAGAGGTCGACATCCATCCTCAGGAGAGTTTCACGAAAAATGACGTCCAATGAGCTTCCTGTATCGATGAGGATGCGCGACATGTTGCAGTCGTTTACGACGAGCTTGAGCACTAGGGGGTCATTGTGTGGGCGGTCAATACCTGTTGTCTCTGCTTCTTCGAAAGAGATTATGTCGTTTGGTAACTTAGACGGCTCAAATAGATTCTTGCTGACTTCAGCTCTTCGCTGGTAGGCTTTGATAGAAGCTACAGTATCCGAGCAATAGCGAGATCCTCCCATGATCATTAGTACATATCGACGAGCTCCGCCTCCTGCTGGCTCGTCATTTCTCCTTCTTGGTGCAGGTTGCTCACCTTGCGCAGGTTGCTGCTCGTTGGATTCCATTTCGAAGTCCTTGATTTCGATGTTTCCTTTGAGCTTCCTAGTGGCTAGCGCAGCAGCAAGTTTTAAACCAAGGACGCGACACTTTGCCATCGAATGACCAAAGGATTTATGGTGCTCACAGTATGCCTCTTTGTCGAAGCTGCTCTGCTCTCGCATCCATGTATTTGACCAGCTACCGCGGCCTCGACCACGGCCGCGACCTCGGCCTCTTCCTCTGCTGTAACCTTGGGCTTCCACTTGGTAATTGTGGGCGCCCTTGGATTCGTGATGCACGAATCCAGATCCTTGGTTACTCTTCTTAGCTTGTGGCTGACTCTGGGTAGGTGGAGGGTGAGGCGTAGGCTTTGTTTTCCCTTGAGCTTGGGCGAAAATGCTCTTCTCGTCCTCGACTGTTGCAAAGTCAGTTGATCGATGCAAAGCGTCTTGAATTATCATGGGTTTGTTCAAGATCATTTCTTTCCAAAATTCAGAGCCGTCCCGTAGAGACTTCTTGAGCGCCTCGAGTGCATTCTTGTTACTTATGCCTTCTACTTTAGATAGCACCGTCTTGAAGCGCTCTATGAAGTTCCTTAATGTTTCATTCTGTCCTTGTTACAGATTCCAGAGATCTGCGTCCGACGTTTCAGGTTCAATGAAGATGGCGTAGTGCTTCAGGAATGCTGCAGACAACTGCTTGAAGTTATCAATGGAGTTCCTTTCCAGCTTTGAAAACCATCGAAGTGCTGCTCCTTTAAGGTGCTCCACGAAGAGAAGACAGCGCCCAGCATCTTCTTCGTCTTCCCTGAAGTTAGCTCGTCCTAGCGCAATTGCGAATGCCGTCAAGTGTTCCGATGGATCCGTTTTGCCTTCGTAGAAAGGCACGTTGAGTCGTCCTGGATCGG
Organism: Draba incana; assembly: GCA_963576765.1. Lineage (NCBI taxonomy): Eukaryota > Viridiplantae > Streptophyta > Magnoliopsida > Brassicales > Brassicaceae > Draba > Draba incana. The sequence goes on from OY755215.1 coordinate 22,372,367, forward strand.
AGAACTTGATTTGCCAGATACGATTTGTGAATGGTGTGTTCTGGACCTCCACGAGTACTCGATCAAGTTCAGGTGCTTTGCTGACTGCCTTGTGCAGCTCGGACCGAATGTCCCTCATTTCGGAAGCCGCTCGTTCTATGCTACGTCGCATCTCATCCAGCTCAGCCTTCTGAGCTTGGAAAATTGCATGTTGTCCCTCTTCGAACTCGGACTGCTCTGACCAGGTTATGTCGTCTTCTTCGTCATTGAAGCCTTGCTCTTGCTCTGCGTTGGCGTTGCTTCACTCAGCGTTTGTCGTCGTTCTTCCAGTAGCGATGTTCCTTGTGTTACGTTCAGTTCTCAGATTCTCCAAATTAGTTGTCGCAGTTGCTGTGACATTCGGCCGCTCAGTTTCAGTTTGGGTAGGCGCGCCTTGCTCGCGTTGCGGGGTTGGCGGAGGAAGAAGCTCACGTTGCCCTCTTGGTGGCCTGATTGGAGTTGCAAAATCCAGAGATGTCGGAATTATGCGTGCCGCGGGTTGTCTGAACATACCTGCACTTCTGTTGCCGACCCGATTCGCTGTTGCGAGAACGCGTAGTTCTTGATTGATCTTTTCTTGCTCCTCTGTCTTCTTGAGTAGTGTCTCTAGCATTGTCTTCATACCAGTGAGGAACTCAGACGTCACTGTCGTGGCCGCTGTTGCTGGAGTGTTAGGAACAATCAGTGTGTTGTCGTCTCTCGATCCGTCGCTGGTGTTGTGGTGATTCTGTTGACTGGCGATGCGTTGCTCTTCAGCGATGCGTTGCTCTTCAGCGATGCGTTGCTCTTCTGCGATGCGTTGCTCCTCGGCAGTAAGTTGTTGACTGTCGTCTCCGGGCATCTTTGCTTGCGTAGTTTGCACTGTGATCTTCTTGTGTAAGAATATCTTGCTGGTCCCCTTAGTCGGCGCCAAATTGTAGGAGTCAAGTCTCGTACAATTGAATTTGTAGGGTTGCAGAGGAAATGCGAGACTCCTGAGTAAATCATAATGCAGAAAAATGTAGATACTTGCGTTTGCTATTAGGAAAGCTTTATTCCTTTTGATGCAAAAATTCTGATCCTCTTTCTAGGTCAATACAATGTGCTATTTATAGCTTTTTAGACTAGGGCTAATAATACATTTGGGCTTGACCCATTAAGCAATAAAATGAACTTTGGCCCATAATGTTATTAAGCCCATTTTAATTATGGATTTAATAACATTATGGGTCTAATTTAAAACAGACTTCTATAGGCCCGTTTATGATTTCCCAAGCCTTCCTGCAGAATTGTTCTTGTCGTTGCATCGATCTTTTAGGGGTGAAATCCGACCCCTACACGTAACAGTCTAAGAGACAAAAAATGAGCATTCTAATACACACACATATTGATCAACCTAGCAGTCTAATACACACACATTTTGGTCGACCTAGCAGTCTAATACACACATTTTGATCAACCTAGCAGTGTTCTGAACAATAAACAGTGGAAAAATGGATTTAATAACATTATGGGTCTAATTTAAAACAGACTTCTATGATTTCCCAAGCCTTCCTGCAGAATTGTTCTTGTCGTTGCATCGATCTTTTAGGGGTGAAATCCGACCCCTACACGTAACAGTCTAAGAGACAAAAAATGAGCATTCTAATACACACACATATTGATCAACCTAGCAGTCTAATACACACACATTTTGGTCGACCTAGCAGTCTAATACACACATTTTGATCAACCTAGCAGTGTTCTGAACAATAAACAGTGGAAAAATGGTTTCTTACAAGACTTACCAAAATGTATCCTCCAAAAGTTCCTCACTGAGGAAGGGTAGTCTTTGACGCCCTAGATGGGCTAACACAACGTCCAACAGTGCCTCATAGTCTTTGTTTTCCCCACCATTACCACCAACTTGGATTTCATCCACCGAATCTTCATTACCAAGTCCATCTCCATCATCTTCTTCATTGTTCGCTTCCTCTTCATCGTCCTCTTCATCTTCTACTTCCTAAGGCCGATTAGGAGCATTAAAGCGGTGAGGTTGCACATTGAGATTGAGGTTGGCTCGTGGTTGAGAGTTTGATTGTCGCTGAGTCAGAGCGGATTGTGATGGATACTAGAGTGGAAGCAGGTTGCGTCGAGAGGCGGAGAGATTGCTGTTGTTCTGAGAAGGGGGAGAAAGCTGATTATTTCCGTTGGAGTCATGTGAAGAACTCGCCAATTTTGTTGACCTAACTCCTTGTGGTGAACCATCTGCAGCGTTGACCGAATGAGGTGAGGTTGATTGTGCTTTAGATTTACCACCACCGTATATCCCTTTACCTTTCACGGGATAGTCTACAGGAAGACGGTTCGCCGAAGGACGGTCTCCATCAAAACTTGGGATTCTTAGGGTACCTCTATTAATGGACTTAGGGTTTCCATCAGCGGAGGTTGCTTTGCCGTTCGTTTTGGAACTGGAGCTTGAGTTACCTCCGCCGGTTGAGTTACCTCCGACGATTGATTTACCTCGGCCGTTTGAGTTACCTCCGCCGGTTGAGTTTCCGCCGGCGGCAGAGCATGGTGTTGACCGAGTAGAACCTCCTCGGGTTCTGATGGATTTGGACCCAGCCATGTCGATTAGGCTTTCTCGGAAGATTAGGGTTTTGGATTTGGGTTTGAATCAAAAACGAGAGAAATATAGAGATTAGGGTTTCTGAAATCGAAAACGAGAGAGAGATCTAGGGTTTGATAACTAAGAAGACGAAGAGATTAGGGTTTTCGAACCGAAGAACAGAATCGAAATGTTCAATCTGTAACAGATCCGATGAAGAAATCGAGTTATCCAGATGAACAACAAAGATAAAGAGAAGAATTTAGCACGGAATCGAAAGGAATGATGAAAAGGATTAAGGGAAGTTAGGGTTCTTTGGTGAGTTTGTGAGGGGTTGAGAGAAAAGGAGAAATGAAACTTAGAGTAAAATCAGAAAATGACTCTTGGGTGTACGATATAATCGAGGTTTTTTTACCGGCGTCGCTAAAGCGTCGTTAATCAGTGGGTATTTTTTTTATTTTGGGCGGCAAAATGGACAACCAAAAGGGCCAATTTAGTGTAAACATTGGCCCAAATATCAGTCTCAAATGGGTCGGTAATCAGAGGCAAATTTGCCACTGATTTGTGATGACTGCAAGTTAGTCACAACTCAAATCCCTAAACTCTAAACATTTAGAGCCAAAATTTGGGAAATCTAGCCTTTCCCTAAGCCATATACACTTAAAAAATGGATATATCTTTTATACCACCAATAACAAAGAAAATTTAGAAATACATGAATGAAACCTATTCTACCATAAAGTAATCAAACTTATAACCTAAAGTATATGAAATGAGATTGTCACTTAGTTTGATTTTTTTTTACATTCATAAAAAATCTACTCCCACATATTGGAAACTTTGAATTTGAGTTTGTACAAGGTAGAATACATCTATGAATCATGGAGGCATGCATTTTCGTTTTAAATGTGTTAAAATGTGAAATGGAGTGGCAAGTTAGTCACTAATCAGTCGGAAATTATACATGCGTCACAAATGTGTCGCTAAAGAGTCGTTCATTAGTGACTAATTTGTCACGCCTATTAAGGGTTTCACATAATTCACACCCTATCTGAAACCCTAAACCCTATGTTGTCACAAAAGCGTCACAAATTAGTCACTACGAATTTATAAAAAATGGTGTTGTCGGCCAGAATCGAACTCGGGCTCGGTTGTAAGTTTGATCTGTGTAAACCGATGTGCCATAGTAATATAATTGTTATCTGTTATACTGCCTTTTATTTATCTATGGTTTTTAGTAAATATAACAAAAGGGTGTGGTTACCCTGATTTGAACCCGGGTTTTGTGATAGTATGTATTGTAGTGTAAACCGTTGTGCCGTTGTAATGTAATCGTTAGCTTTCATTATACCTTGTATATGTATATGGGATTAAATTTTTTTTTTTAATGAAAAACATATTTTAGTCAAGCAAATTACACACTCATATAAATTTCTTAAATTACATACTTATACTCATACAAACATATAATAGCCACACTTAATACAAATAAAAACATATAAATAGTCACATTATTCATCGTAAGGTTCTTCGTCGGAGGCGTGGTCAGATAAATTACATTGATATTCATCGATAGGATCTTCGTCTTCAATTTCGTAAGAAAGACCTTCCATCGGATAAGTCACATCAACTAAACTATCGACATTTAATTCATGAATCGTAGAGGTGGTATTCTGATCGACCGTTTGTTGCAAAATGACCTCCTTATTTTCCACAAACTTTCCTTGAATTCGATTTTGCGGATTCACTTTCACAACGGATAACCATGTTCTCCGAGAACGCTTTGGATTTGGATAGGGAAGATAACAAACCTGATCAGCTTGAGACGCTGGGATGAATAACATTTCATGTTCGTACAAATTATAAGTATGACATAAGTTTAGAGGAACGTGAATTTGTACCTAATATGAATGGTTCATATTTTGGATATTTTCGAGATGAGAGCACATCGACAACACCAACCTCATTCTTTTGGGTCCCTTTATCGAGCGTAGGGTCATACCATTGACAGTAAAAAAAGGATTATCTTTAAATTCAAGATTTCGGGGTATGTGAGTTTGATAATTTTTTCAACTGTGCCATAGAAATCTTCTTCATCGAAGGCGTCTGAATAATTTTGTCCTCGAACACAAACTCCATAATTCATTGTTTTCCTTCGTTCTCCGTACTCATGCGTGTGAAACATATACCCCCTCGTAAAATACATTGGCCACGACTTCACCTTATTCTCAGGACCATCTAATATTTCGTGAACCCACATTGGAAAATTGCGTTCATGTGTTTACCGCTTGCACCTACATAGAGAATTATATAAAAATGATAATTAAATAATAGGAATAGTTACATATTGGCGCATCCATGAATGGAATTCATCATCTTTTTTCGCTGTGACCTGTTCATCAGATAGTTATGGGTTTTCAACTCGAATATGTGCATCCAAGTAGCTGTATTTGAAACAACAAATTACTAAAGGATCTAAAACCATATGACGTAACCAAAAATTATTTAGGAGAAAACATTAATACCTTTCGAACGGTCGAAAATACTCACAATTACGCAAAACATATGAGTGCGCTGTCGTATAGTCAATGTCTTTCAACCAAAATTCAGTACATTTACCACTTGGGCGACCGACCCCAGTAAATATATCTGGCACTGGTGCAGTATACATGGGTACTTCACTTTCCTTGTATCGAAAAGCCCTACAAAATTTATTTGTTAATTAATATGTTATGCATAGAATTCAACATCAGAAAACAAATTATATGGTTCTTAATTATTTACCTTCTTCTTGCAGCTGTGGATAAGTTTGGTGGAAAGTAGTGTTCAGAGAAATTAGATGTCTCGTCGTTCCTGTACGCTTTAACAATCGATACTGCTGGACGGGCTTTGTTCTTTGCTCTGCCTTTCAAATGTTTAAAGAACCTTTTGAACGGATACATCCACCAATACTGCACGGGACCCCCGAGCTCGGCTTCGTATGACAAGTGAATAGGTAGGTGCTCCATGACATCAAAAAATGCAGGTGGGAAGATTTTTTCCAAATTGCAGAGTATCATAACAATATTCTCCTTCAAAATTTGGAGCCGGCTTTGATCCAACGATCTCCTACTAAGGTCACGAAAAATGCTCCAGTTGCTGAAAAACATATCTCAAAATCAACAACCAGAGCACCAGAAAAGTAACAAAAGACTTTCTATATGTATACGTACCTGACAATGCTTGGTGAATGTTTCTTGGAAGAAATTCTGCAAATAAGAACAGAAGCAACCGCTCCATGAAAACATGGCAGTCGTGACAGTATACATGATGTTATCAAAAAAGTTCTTCTCGATATGCATCACGTCAAGGCAATGTTGTAGATTTAGATCCACCCAGTACGGAAGCTCCCAAAAAATGCTTTCTTTATGCCAATTATGCCAATCTCCATAGCCGGGAGGTTTTTTTTTATGCTCATTTCCACCACATTCAGATTTTTTTTTTGCTCTGCTGTTTTGTATACTCCGGTATATTTGTTCCCCCGTCAACGATTCTGGTGGAGATAAATTTATAGCGTTACGTCCCTTTCGGAAATTAACTTTGTTCCTTCGTAACTGGTGATCTTGCGGCAAAAATCTCCAATGACAATCAAACCAACATGTCTTCCGACCAGCTTGCAAGTAGAATGCATTTGTATCTTCTTTGCAAATGGGACAAGCTAGTTTTCCGTGTGTCGTCCATCCCGATAACATAGCATATGCTAGAAAGTCACTAATCGTCCACAACAGAACGACTTTGATGTTGAAGTTTTGCTTTAATGATACATCGTACGCTTCAACTCCATTATTCCATAAATCTTTTAGCTCCTCGATCAGTGGTTGAAGAAAAACATCAAGACTCCCGCATGGATGATTAGGTCTCGAGTTCAAAATTGTTAAAAACAAATACTCTTCATTCATACACATCTCTGGACGTAGGTTATAAGGGATCAAGATCACAGGCCACAACGAATGATGCTTTGACATACCGAAAGGATTGAAACCATCTGTACATAATCCAAGCCGCACGTTTCGTGTCTCCGCCGCAAAATCAGGATGGAGTTGATCAAAATTTTTCCACTCTGCACCATCAGATGGATGACACATAACTCCGTCATGTGACTCGTGCTCAACATGCCATCTCATTGCCGCTGCAGTCTTCTTTGATAGGTACAATCTTTTCAGCCTATCACCGATAGGAAGATACCACATTTTAGTAATTGGCACTCTCTTCCACCCTCCGGTATCAGGCATATACCTTGGTTTTCCACAAAACTTGCAATTCTCCAACGCCGCGTCTTCTTTCCAGTAAAACATACAATTATCCTCGCATACATCGTATTTATGAACCGGCAACCCTAGCTTTCCTATCAATGTTTCCGTCTCGTAGTATGATCGGGTTGCACGATTAGGCTGAGGTAAATACTCTGTAAACGCTTTTGACCATGAATCCATGCAAACTTCTGCCAAATTATGGTCTGATTTGATGTTTATGTGTCGACACGCTAACGATAATTATGAATGACCTTGTCGACAACCTTCATACAATGGCGTATTAGCAGCGTCTAACAATTGGTAGATTTTTTTCGCGTCCCCGGTAGGTTCTTCATAAACATAATCATTTTCAGTTTGATCATGTTCATGTTGATATTCATTCATTGGCGTAGAAACATGAAATGCATCTTCAACCATTTCAGCGTAAACATTACTACCATCATAATTCATCTCTTCATTACCCATACTAATTTGACCATTACCGGTACTAAACTGGGCATTTTCGTAATTGCTACTACTACCTACTCCTACTACATTATAATCTTCCCCGTCTTCCGTCCAAACGTAATATCCTTCCATAAAGCCATTACTAAGCAAAGGATTCGTTACAGTATTAACTGGTTTTGGTCTACGCAAATTTCTACAGGTAGCACAAGGGCAGTATATTTTACCTCCACTATTGAGAGCTAAGTCTTGGGTTGCTGCAAACCTCGTGAATTGGTCGACCCCCTCCACAAATTCAGCATATATTTTGTTGGTAGCTGAATTGAATCGGTTGTACATCCAAGACCGCGATGAATAAGGCCACATTTTGTTTTTTTTCTCACCGAATATTTTTTTCAAACTACAAATTTTTTCCCCACACTTTTTTTTTTATTCAGAGAGAGAGAGGTGTTAATTAGAGAGATTTGAGTGAATGAAATGAGAGGAGGATACGTGGTATTTATATGCAAAATAATTTGCCTCTACTTTTTGACGCCAAAACCGGAGTCACAAATTTGTGACGCTTTAGCCTCTACTTTGCCACTACCTTAAGAAAAATATCTCTGAGTTAGGTGACCGGTTAGTAAACACGTTTTAAATTTTCTTTCCTTTTGGCCGACATAGATTTCTTTTTGTATTCTTCTGCCGACATAGAATTTGCAACGCTTTTGTGACACCCACGGTGGCGTCGCTAAATTGTGACTTCTGTTTGGTAACATATGTGTCACAAATTTGTGACGACTTTTTTCGTTGTAATAGAGTCGCAAATTAGTGACTGATATGTGACTACCACGGAACCACCGAATATATGTCACAATGTTGTCGCTAATTTGCGACACTCTTACGACCAGATTCTTGCGTCGCAAATTTGCGACTAATTTGCGACACTTATTTGCTCCGTCGCAAATCAGTCACTAGTTCATCTCAAAGTAGTCACAAATATTAGTGACTAATTTTTCAGTCACAAATCATAGTCACTTATGGACTGTTTTCTTGTAGTGTGAGCAAGACACCAAAGAGTCTTTGATGGTGAAACAAGAGGCCTCATGGAGGAAACTGCTAAGACAATAATGGATTCTAAAGTCCAAGCTGCTTATGCCTGGGGCCCCCTCAACCACTGCCTACCTAAAACCAGGAAGCTACAAACTTGGATCTCCCTCAACTCCACATTTCGGAGCAGGACAATTGTTAAGAAGAAGAGAGGTAGACTACCGCTCCAGAAAAGGATTGGTTTTTGACACATGCATAAGGAGTTAAAATCCAAGAAAAAAAATCACCCATGGCCAATAAGTCCACCAAGCAATGGGGCCTCATCTTCCCGTCTCAGAGCTAGGGGAAAAGGAAAGATATCAGATTATGATGATCACCACATAGATCCTGGAAGGCAGCCCAATCCTTTATACTTTACCAGACCTCAGAAGAAAAAAAGAATAGTCTTAAGATTTGATAGAAAACTGGAAAAGAATGAAGAAGTTAAGAGGCTAATAGCTGAAACATGGAATGAAAAAGAAAGCTCCACAGTAGAACATAAGATTAACAACTGTAGAAGAGCTATCATTCTATGGAGCAAGGAAATCATAAGAACAGCAAAAAACTTATTGAAGCAAAACAAAAAGAGTTAAAGGAAGCAATGTTAAACCCTAATAGCCTAACTGAAGACATTCAAAATATAAACTCTGACCTGGCAAAGGCACACAAGGAAGAGGAGGAGTCCTGGAGAAAGAGAAGTCATCAAATATGGCTTAACCTAGGAGACAAAACACAAGTTACTTCCACAATAGCACCAGAGCTAGAAGAGTAATAAATAATATACATGTTATTGAAGATACAACTGAAAAAGCTTGCTATGAAGAAAAAGAAATATTAGCCATAATAAACTCATATTTCAACAACTTGTTTACCTCACAACCATGAGAAAGAAGAGAGATTGTGGAACAAGCTCCAAATCCACCTATCTTAGAGGAAACAAACAAGAAGCTCATTAGAGAACAAGCTCTAATGAAAATCAAGAAAGCTCTCTTCTCAATACACATAGACAAAGCCCCATGCCCAGATGGCTTTTCAGCTGGATTCTTCAAAACCAACTCATGAATCATTCCACAATCAATAAATTCTACTCATCTTCGATTGATTCCTAAGACAATTGATGAGTATAAGCCAATTGCATTATATAATTTTTATAACAAAATTATTTAAAAATACTTACTAAGAGAATGCAGTCTATACTCTAACACCTGATATCTGAAAACCAGTCAGTCTTCATGCAAGGAAGATCTATTGCTGACAATGTGCTTATTACACATGAGATTATCCACTTCCTCAAGACATCTGTAGCAATAAAACGATGCTCCATGACTGTAAAAACAAACATGAGCAAATCTTATGATAGGTTGGAATGAAATTTTATTCAAGCAGTTCTGGAAAGACTAGGGTTCCATCAAGTATGGAAAAATTGGGTAATACAATGCATCACTACAGTTAACTACTCTTTCCTACTCAATGAGACAGTTAAAGGAGCTATAAAACATACTCATGGGATCAGGTAAGGGACCCTCTTCCTCCATATATATTCATATTATTCAGTGAAGTCATATCTAGAATATGAAAGAAAGCTCAGAAAAATGGAAGTTTACCTAGGATTATAGTGGCAAAACACAGTCCAAAGCTGAATGATCTCTTGTTTGCAGATAACACCATGTTTTTCTGCAAAAGAACAGTTACAAGCTGTCAAACCTTAAAAGAAATATTGAAGAAATATGAGACAGCCTCATGACAGATGATTAACTTTCAGAAATACCCTATTACTTTCACCTCAAAGACACCACATGACATTCGACAAAGAGTGAAGAATGATCTCCAAATAACTCAGGAAGGGGACCTCAGGAAGTACCTGGGGTTTAGCAAAACACTTTGGGAGGAGGAAGAAAGACCTCTTCAGCATCATAGTTGACAAGATCAAACAAAGATCTATTAACTAGGCCTCAAAGCACTTGTCAGCTGCTGGAAAACTTGTGATGCTTAAATCAGTCTTAGCTGCAATGCCCACATATACAATGAGCTGTTTCAAACTTCCTACAAGCTTGCAAAAGGATTCAGTTAGCTTTAACACGCTTTTGGTGGGACTCAAGCAGTGACAAGAAAGGAGTGTGCTGGATATCGTGATAGAAACTTACCAGAGAAAAAAAAGACGGTGGACTTGGCTTCAGAGACATCCATGCCTTCAATGATGCTCAGTTAGCAAAATTAAGCTAGAGACTTCTTCAGAATCCAACAAGCCTCATAGCTAAGGTACTCCTTGGAAAATACTTCCACTCACACTGCAAGAAAACATGTCATTTGCGACTACTTTGCGACGGAAACAAATTAAATTACATAAAACCAATAAAATAGGAAAACTAGTAAACTAATAAATTAACTAAAGATTTATTTTGAAAAAGCACTTCAATCTTTGTTGGGAATTGAGTTATCTGCCTCCTCAGATGCATATGCTTCATTGTCATCATCACTTTCAATGGTTCATATTTATATTAGTCTTATAAATTCCTATTTATATAAGTTTTATAAATCCTTAATATTTTGTTACTAAAGGAAAGCCCTAATCTTAAAGTAATATATAAATTATTTTAAGTTTCATGTTAAACCCATGGGTAACTCATTACCCTAATGTGTTTACCCATTAAACCCGTGAACCCATTTGGGCAGCCCAACAAAACCCATTTATTTATATGGGTAAAAAATTTTAACCCTAATCCGCTAAAACTATGGGTAGGTTCGGGTAACCCATGGGTAATGATCCATTTTGACACTCTTACCAGTCGGTCATGGTGTGCAACCGATCGGTCATGGTGTGCTTCAGAAGTCTCTCTCGTGACAACATATGAGAGCAATCCAACGGTGGAAACCTCTTTGTCTGGAGCGAAAAATATGACGGCTAGAATTGATCTATTTTCCAAAAGGCTTGATTTCACTCCTTTTAAGCCCAATATTCATTAGTTTCCTGAAAAGATTCTCAAATCCACAAATCCACAAAATCCATTAGTTTCCTGAAAATGTTCTCAAAATCAATTATTTACTATTTAAAAGCATAACTAGGGGGATGACCCTTTCGGTCCCCGAACGGCGGGTTGTTAAATAATTAGTTGGTTTATGGTGTTGTATTCGGAAAATGTACTAATCCGTGTGCATTAAGTGAATGAGCAAAATGTAGGAAATGGTTAACGGACGCAGGGAAACATATTAGCGGTATATGGAACGTGTATGATTTAGTTTGAAAAAGTAGGGAACGGAGGGTAGATTGTAGTAATTGTATTTCGCAATGTAGTAATCGGTCCACGGAGTTAGTGGAACAAATTTGGAAAGTATAGGACTCGTTTTTAGTAATTGTATTTCGAAAATGTAGTAACCGGTCCACGAAAACACGGGAACATAGTATTTTTATTTGGAAAGTATAGGACTTGGTTTGTAATATTAAGTTCAGTACAAAAGAGTACATAAGAAATAGGATGATGGTAATGAGATAAAGTTTCTTCCAATAACTACATATCAAAGTATCACAAAAAAAAAAAAAAAAAGAAACTAAATACATAAAGTTCAAAACATATTGATGATTTGAGGAACGAAACTTGAAGGTGTTGCAGAGGAAAAACTAACGACGGAGAGTAGATAATCAATTTTCGTCTCTATTTGAGAAGAATTATGATAAATAGATTTATAAGAAATAGGATGATGGTACTCATAATAAGTTTCTTACAATAACTAAACATCAAAGTAAAAAAAAAAAAAAAAAAACTACATACACAAAGTTCAAGTCATCAGCAACCAATCCGAAATTTCCTCACAACTTTAATCTTTGTCCTGTAAAAAAGAAATTTCCCTATTAAATTATACAATATCATACTATAATACAACAAATAAAATTAAACAAATTATTACCTTACTACCATTCTTAGCTTTGTGCAGATTAATGAACTTCACGAATGTATCAGGGTATTGCTGGGCAAGACGATTGAGAAATTCATTTTCACTCATCGATGATTGAGACGAACCATCAAATTTCTTGTTAAAAACAAAAGGGATTATTTCTGGAATAGGAGCAATTTTGTGAAATCCCAAACGAACCCAATCCTCAGGTTTAGATTCCAATAATCTTATTTTCTTCTCGATTCTCCTCTGCTTGATTTCTAGTCGATTCTCCAATGCCCGATAATAATTTTGAACCATCTATAAAGAACAATCATATAAAAATACGAAACCGAATTAATTTCCGAACTATACTTAAACACATACTTAAAGTTTACACAAAATTACCTTAGTGACGAAAACTTCTGATTTATTCGGTGGATCATCTTCACAATCAGCATGCAAAATCAAAGGAAGTGTTAAACTATTTTGGTTCAAAGGCAGTGGAACTTGATTCAGAACGGTCGATCTTTCCTTTACGAACCAAGCAACTTCCATTGGAAGGTTTTGAACGGGATTGTTGAGGAACCGAATCGCAAGATTCAATTGCAAGACTCGAATCCATTTTCTGAAGAATAAGAGATTATTTGGGAATAATAATCGTAAGAGATTTTGTGGGAATACTAATCGATGATATATCCATGATTTGGAAAAAGAAAATACTCAGACCGTGACCGACACTAATGCATGCCAAATATATGTAATCAGTATTGGGAATATAAAAAGTCAAGAAAAGGAAACAAAATATCATTTTACTTTATTCTTCAGAATTATTTGTTAATAACGAATATATCGTATATACTAAATAGATTGATTTTTCTTCAATAACATTAACAAAATCTTAAAATATTTGTAAACATATAATCTTTAATCAACTTTGTTATCAATTAATAGAATGCAATATTTACAAAATTGTGATAAACAAATAGCTGCATGGTTGATTAGGCATTTTGTACAACAGAGTAGATATTGATTAGGCATTTTTACAACGCAGTAGATTAGGAATTTTCTAAATTAAAGATATTCATAAACCATAATTATTACAATTTTTATTTGATCATCAAAACATAGTGATGATTTGAGGAATGAAAGTCGAAGGTGTTGTAGAAAGATGTATTAAACTCGTTATACAAAATGATAATGGTGCTATTTTATCAAAACCAAGGATTTGTCATTCCGTGTAAGGAGATTGGAGGCGTCTTATCTTGTTCTAAAAAATAAGACGCTTCAACTCAAGACGGCGTCTTTGGTTCGAGTTCATTGCCATCTGAAGTAATATGTCGTCGTACGTCCTACATGCTTTTCGATACTTTTGAATCAACTGAAGGAATTAAGGAAAAATAAACATCAATTAGAAACGACAACACGACAATAACAACATTACATAACTAAAATTAGAGTCTAAATACCTTTGTTAAAAAAACTTGAGAGTGTTCACAATGTTGTGCACTCATTGTTAAGAGCATCGGTACATTCAAACTACTACTTCTAAAATAAACAATTGAATTGTTTGTAGAGTCATTAGAACTCTCAGACATTGTTATCACCAAACAAAACATAAATTTTTTTTTGTAGGGATGAAAAATAGATACAAAACTAAGAGATTGTGTAATATCTTTGGCTTAGCTTTGGTTTGTATTTATATCAATGATGCATTGTAAATAACGGGGTATACTTTCCTAACTACAAATCTGAATTAATGTCACTATCAATAAATGTGAGTTATGAACTCACATTTATTATTCGAGCTATCTACACTATTAACAGAGTCAAACATATCGTGTAAGAGGCAAGAAAAAATATTCTCAATTAACCACCGATGTAATAAATAATCTTAAGTCATATACTAAAATTTATAGGGAATGTTGATATTCTGAAGTAAATCAGAAAAGCAGACAATATATATTTTATATTCTTTGACAAAAGACTTCCTATTAAGTACTTGATAAATTATTTAATATTTATATATATATATACAAATATCTTTCAGTTGCACAAAAAAAAAAATCTCTCAGTTGCCAAAAACTATGTTTTTCAAACTATTTATGGTTATAAATAAATTACGTAATTATTAACTTGTAAATTACAATGTATGAATCTTAAACGTTTTAGGAAACATTATATACAAAAGTGTTTGAATCTTCAAATCATTTACGATGAGAGATAAATTATTATTAAGATCGTTTGCTAATTAGGAAATATCAATATTATTAATCGATTCAATTTTTTATAACAATATTAAAATGGTAAAAAAAACTATTCCTTAATTAGCTTCTTCGTTCTGATCCTTCATCATCTCCATTGCTCTTCAGTGATCTTTACTTTTTCCATAAGATTATTCACGTCTAGTCTGATTATATTAGCTCTTATTGACTGTTTTAGGTAGTGTGATTTGAGGTAGATTTCGTTCCATTTGAATTCTTTATCGATTTTGCTCCTCTCCTCTCCACAAATTCTCTTGTAAGATAACTTTAGGTCATGTAGCTTTAGAAATCGTTCCCAAAGGAACTTGAATTCTTCATCTTCGATTTGACGATTTCTTTCCATTTTATGTATGAACGCCTTTGCTTCTATTTAAAATTCTTCCTTCAATTGGCGTAATTTTGTTGGATCCATTTGTGTAGAAGCAAAATTGAAAGGTTAATGTATGGAGAATTTATGTGTTTTACTGAAATGAGAACTTTTTATTTGCAAGATCTTATTTTTATATGCTCTACACATGTTAAGGCAAATAAATAATCATTTCCCAAGACAATAAAGTGTTGTCATTTAAACATCCAATCAAACAGAAATGGTTCACTTAAGAAAGTGGTATAATTTTTCAAAATATTTGATTTGTCTGAGACGGTAACCGAGACTAATGCATGATAAATATATAATCAAACTTGGGAATATAAAAAGTCATGAATAGGAAACACAATACTAATTTTACTTCATTTATAGTAATGAGATTTGTAGTCATTAATTTCTTGTAAGTTCTATTGAGATATTAACTGATCGGAAAGATTATTTGTTAATACCGAATATATCATTAAATTATTTGTTAGTCGATTGAATTTTATCTAACAATATTAAAAAATCGTAAAATCCAAAAAAGATATATTCCTTAATGATATTCTTGGTTATAAATATATTTTAGGTTTACACATCCTCTTAAACAATAATCAATTTTTTTTTAGATATACATATCCTCTTAGACAATATTTTATGATTATTTTGCCAATTTTTTAACAACATTTCCGATAACTCATAGAAAGTATAATAAATGTCGTATTTGTTGTAAATATTCGGAATACAAACAGAATATTTTTTTTTTGGTAACTAAATTTAATATATTTTCTGAATATACAAAAATTGTCAAAACAAATTCAGTAACTAAACTGTATAAATAAGCTTATATTTCCGATCTTTCAAACAATTTGAGGAACCATGTTCTTATAGATAGAAATTAAAATAACTAATATTATGTTTTCCAAATAAAAATACAAAAACAAATAAAAACGACTACTAAAAGTACTAAGAAAAATACCTTAAAGGCCGAATAAGTTCAAAAATTACATCACACGATAAGAGGAAAATGATTAAGACATAAGGATGAATAAATCATTGAGCTTGATCAATCAATGGTAGCCTAACAAAAAAAAGATACATAGTCAATAAGAAAAAATATAAGGAAGAACATATATAGTTTGTAAATAAATTTTTTAAATTACAATTTCTTAAACTCGTTGTAACATCCGCAAACCAAATTTTGTGAATTGGGTAAGGAACTGGTTCAATTTTAAATCGTTCGGTTGGTTCGGTTTGATTCGGTTTGGGTTGAGAACCCTAGAATCATGTTTATAAGGCTGAGAAACCTCCTTTTGTGTGGTTAAAGTCAGAAAATATGTTAGAGAGGTTGAGAGAGGTTTTGGTGATTCATAAGAGGTTTGGTGATTAAGTGAGGAGGAGGCAGTTCTGTTCCGTTCTGGTAGAGAAGAGAAACGGACAGGAAGATCAGTTCTGATCATCGTGAAATTTTAGGGGTAAGTTCTTCTCTCTCTTAGCTAGCCGTGAGAAAATAAATTTTGTCAATAGGATGCGTATGCTAAGAGATATCTCTGTTTTCGTGAGGAATGTCTGTGCAGAATCGGGTCTGTGATCTGACCACTTCAAGGGCGTTTTTCCGGAGATCTAGAAGGAATTGAGCAACGATTTATATATCATTGGAAAGCTCTTCGTGTCTAGTTTCCAAATAATGTTTCAGATTATGATTCCGAAGTAAACTCCATCTTTTATGGTCATTCGAAGTCAGTATGTCGTTCTGTTTTTCAGAAATACTGATTTGATTGAGGGAAAATCTTGTTGATGAGTTTTAGGGGATAGAGAAGGGTTAACCAGTGACTTTTCGCCTTGTTGAGGCTATGTTTAGTGCTTGTTGTGTGGTTGTTGGATTTCCTTTTCCAGAAAAGCTAAGGTGAGTTCGCGACCATAGGTTTCTAGGCGATGACGGATTGTTTGATGACTTTTTTGATGTTTGGTGATGGTATTTCGTGTGATATGGATGGATATCATTTTTGTGTGATTGTGGACTATTATTGTGTTGATCGTATGCAGTTTTGCGACTCATGTTTGTCGGAATCGGGTTGAGAGAGGAGAAACTCGTTTCTGATGAATACAGAGGCGTGTCGATCGACACCAGGAGGGTGTCGCTCGACACGAGTGCAGTAGTCGTGTCGATTGACAACCTTCGGGTATCGCTCGACATGAGCACTTGAGTCGTGTCGATCGACACCTTGCTGGTGTCGCTCGACACGACCTGTTTGGTTCCGAAATGATTTTTAAAATACAATGTGGTGTATTTGATGGATTGTGATAATTATATTGTTGTTTGTTATGTTGCCTGAGCCTGCTTGGTATGCCAATAGATGGTATGACCGGCTCACTAAGTATTTATGAAATAATTACGCAACTCCTATTTCCATGTGTTGGAGGTAAAGGAAAAGTGTGATCGCGGAATCATGGCAGTAGGAGGAGGATGATAGGAATTTTATTATTGCTTAGCCTAGTGAACCTGGTGCTTAGGTTGCTAGAGTTTATTTGAGTTATTGAATTGATTGATTGATTGAATTAAATTATTTATGGATGATTTAAATTATGTGTTTTCCGCTGTTATTGATATCGTTGAATTAGCCATTGAGAATTAATAATTATGAGATTATTAATTCGGGTTAATTAATAAAAAAAAAGTGTTGGTTGTTTCACTCGTCAACTTCTTGAATCGGAGGATCAAAGAGAATTTGAGAACATGGAAATTGAATTCTTGAACACTCAATCAACCTACATACATTTGGGTAACTACTAAATTCTTCCAAGATATATAATATCTCAATCGTCTTAAAAAGAACATGTTTAACTAATCGTTACTCAAATGTTTGACACAAAAGAATTGCAACACGAAAATCATATCCCAATTACCGAATTCCTCCCAAGGATAACACAATCGAGTTCTAGACCACTACAAAAACAAAATCAAATATATAATTGATGGTACCAAACCTAAAATATATATTCCGAAAAAATAAACTTACTTAATGTTGTGAATTGTTAGGTCAACACAGTTCAAACTTCCTCCGTAAATCAAGTCATACTGATCATATTCAACATACATCATTGGTGACACATGCGTCACCAATCCAATGAGGTCTAGAAAAACAAAATAAAAATAAATAATCCTCTTGAAGGGCAATACATTACAATAGTCTAGGATTAATTTATAAATAACAAAAATGAAGTGATACATACCGAGAGAGACGTTCTCATTGATCATCCCAACAAATATACTCTCAAATGGTGCAAAATCAAAGAAATGACCAAATGTTTGATGAGTACAATTCGTGATTGACGTGGTATCGAGGATATTAATCAAAAAGGAATTGTTAATGTTCTTGACAGAATTTAAATCAACAACAACTTTAAAACCAACAATTGTTTTCCATTCACCTTCTTGAACATGGTTAGACAATAACCCTGTCCGATTTCCATCATATACGGCTTCGATTTTTCCTCCCTACAAAAAAATTGATAATAGCATTTTAATGATAATAAACTGAACAAAACATTAAAAAAATTCAAGTGATTGATATTATAAAAACAAAAACAAAACATATACCAATCTATCACCAAGAATAAAATGGATTTTTTTACGGTTGTATACGTTTTTAGTAAACCATTTGCGCAAGACTTTAACATGGATTAAAGCAATGAAAGAGAAATTAAGGGGTAATCGAGAAAGAGGGTAAGAGTAATCCATAGTTTTTTTCTCTCTTGGAGATGAGGAAGAAGATTGATAAGTCAAATAAAAGGAAAATAAGAATGATGTAAGATTGGATTATATACTGTAGAAAAAGGGTAAGTGAATATATTATTGTGTAAAGTATATATGAACTAAAAAATATATCTTCCGTAGAAAGTCTTGTAATTACTTTTTTTTTTAAAAGTCTTGGTAAATAACAATATTTATGAACATGCAAAAGACTACTGACGGCTCACGCCACAATGATACTGATTTCTTGTGAGTTGACAACAAACCTACTTTGTTACATAGTTGAAGGTAATTTATGTTCAACAATAAATTTGTCAACCTATTAATTTTTCAAACATAAAAAAGCTTATACGTGTATTTTGGAAACATTATTTCAAGACAACTTTATAAACATGTACTTATTCGAAATATGAGACTTAATATTTTCTACTTATTCGTATTAAATATGAGAAAATTTTAATTTCCTACTCCCACTTAATCTTGAAGATTGATTTTTTCTGTTTTTTTATTTTTTCCACAAATAATGATGTTTTACTTTGTAATTAATGCATTTCCACAAAATTTCAATTATTTTATTTGTTAAAATGTAATTAGTGAAGAATAACCACCTACTATAATTACTCATGCTAACAAAGGAGAATAGATTGTATAAATGCATTTATGGAAAAGTGGCAAATTGAATTAATTAAATGTTGGTTTAACGAATTTTTAAAATTTTAGGATTTCCAAAAATATTTACAGCGAATATTCTCATACCCTTAAAATCTTTAATTCCGGATTAATTTTAGTTCGATTAAAATACGGTCCGTGATTTAATCAACAATAGTATTATAAATCGGTTTTCTTAATATTTGGGTAAAAAACAAAAAAACCAATCTTAAAGGAGCAGAGGGAATATTAAATAACATTTTCTTTTTTTTCATGCAAATATATTTTCAAACTATTTATTTGATTTGTTATATATTTAATATCCTTTTTATTTCACGCATTAAATACACAAACAAAATCGAGGGTGTGTAATTATTATTACGTGTGTGGTTAATTAAGAACAACGAACGGGTGCTTTCTTACCAATAATATATTGATTTAAGGGGAAGAACATTAAACTGCTAAAATATTAGTCATCTACATTGAATCCAAATACAAAAAGAAAAACCGTGTAAAAACCTTTCATCATCCTATTTCAAAATCATAGAAAATTTCAAAAATCACATCCCCTTCTTGATTATGGTTCGGGAGACTATACTCGCAGATGTCAGTCGCTCCAAAACTACATGGCGTATCCGAGTCATAATACTATGATTATGGTATGAGGACACTCATGAACATGGGAAAACGTTGGAGATCATTTTCTGCGATGAATTTGTAAGTTTTCATGATTAGTTCAAATATATCCGTGTAACAATCTGAACATTTTTAGTATATTAGTAATATTAGGGTTTGAATTAGATCCACCATGTAAATGAAGTTAATCGAGTAGTATTTTGTTTTACCAAATTTGTACACATGCAAAATCTTGTCTAAATCAGGCAAACTACTTTACAATGTCTAATAATTCAATTTTAGTATTCATAGTTAATTTTTATGAACTATAAATGTGTCTAAAATATATAAATCATTTTGGTTTCTATTCTGATGTTTTGCTGTTGTATATTTTGTTGCAATGACCAATTCATTTACAATATATGATATCGTACCAAAACTCTTAGTTGATAAATATACAAAGATATGATATCGCAAATTGTCATGGATTTTAGAGTACTAAGGGAAGGAGGTCGATCTAATTTTGTTTTCAATGACTACAGAATTCTTTTTATGCATTTCACCAATGTCTCTCCAACAAATTACGTTAATGATGAATTATTCTTATCATTCAAAAGTCATAAATCATTGATAAGAAGATCAATCTATAGAAATTATCTAGTAGATAAGTTCTCTTTTGGTCCTCATCTAATGGAAAAGTTTATAATTAATTGCAGGGTTTTGGTAAACATATTTGGTCAAAAACCACCTTGTTTTCTTGTAGTGTTCGTATTGTTTTGTATTGTTTTGCTCACCTTTTATACATGGGATTATTTACAGATATGATTGGATATGTGACCCGAATTGGAGACATCGAGCTCGTGAATTTGAAGTGTCATGGAAGTAACTACAACAAACTTACATTCAAGATTGATGATGTGAGGTATAAGTTAAACTTAAATAGTTGTCAACAAATTAAAAAAACATGCTCCACTTATTATAAAGTAGGTTATTCTGTTTTATGCTCTGATTAACTAATGTAGGTATTAAAATCATCAGGTCCAGGAATATAACTTGCATTGCATGGGGTGAGTTGGCTAAAAATTTGAAGAATGCTATAAACAACATCTCGGCTAATGAGAGCATTATCTGTATACTCCGCTGGTGGATGCTAGATTCAGTTTTAGGTATGAGTAATATCATAATGTTATAGCTTGTTAATAAAAAATTATATTTGATTAATATTAAACTAAAATGATTATGATAAAGCAACCGAAATGCATTCTTTGGAAGTCATGAGCGAGTTTATGATTAATCCAAATATTCGTGAAGCTCATACATTCCTAAATCTGTAAGTAATATGGAAAATAATTTTCTTCAATTATCAGTTGTTTAATATGAAAGATTAAATAATCTTTCTCATTTGTTTTTTTTTTATTTTGCTTTTATACAGTGATTTATTATATTCGGATGATAATGAAGACGAAGAGAATGATTTAATCTTTTAAATTTAGTTTTAAATATTCTGTGTCCCTATTAATAAGGGTATTGTCCTTGACAATTGCTTTGTAATAAATTTATTAACGTTAGTAATTATATTTTCGTTCGAATTGTTAAACATTTTTAAAGTATGATTTATTGACTGGATCATAATGGAATATGCCAAACATATTATGTAATTTTTGTTCTCATACGAATACACAATGCAAAATAACATTAAAACGCCAATTCTCAAAATGGTTAATCAAGTTAAATAATAATATAATTCTCATATCTCATAAAACTAAGATGAACGACAATACTTATGATAAATAACCATACGAATACATATTACCTAAACTTAGGACGAAACATAGATACTATCGTATCATATTCTTCAACATGGATGGCTAGTTTTAAAATGGATAACAGATGTTTGAATTCCTTCTTAGAAGATGATCGTTCAGCTTCAATAATTATACGAACGAACTCATTTGAAGATTCTATTAGTCCTAATGCACGATATGCTTGTTTAAAATTAGGGTAAACAATCCCGTCAGCTGTACGAACATCTTCAAAGCATGTTGCACCCTTTACAATCCATAGCATGAGATAAAGGTAGTAAGATTCACAGGTAGGTCGAGGATCGTAAGCTAACCTTGTTTTAGTACTAAATCCAGGCCTAAAAGCCCATATAGATTTCATTGAATACCAAACGTATTTAGAACCAAAATCTCCATAAGTTAATGTTTCTGGCTTCGGTGCTTTGTTGGTTATATTCGAACCAACTTGTAAGTTTAGATCTTCCGTTTACACCGGATGGCACCCGAGATTCTGGATTTGGTAGATGAAAAGGAAGAACAATACAATCAGAAATAGACAAGGTGTCCATACTAAGTAAATCATCTGCACAAATAGAACATTTTTAATAAATACAATTCATAGTATGAAAATATAGAGTTTGAAATAATCATCCACTAATTGTTTACCATTCATATGATCATGCGAATCATCACCAACTTCGAGGAGGAATGACATTTTACAGCATTTGTCTAAAGATATCTGCATTTTGAAACGGAATAAGGTATATATAGATATATTATTTTAAGGGCTACATTTTTTACCTAGTGATAAAGAAAAATATATTTTGTTACCGTGAATATTGCGTTAATCTAAAACGTTTTAAGAATGTAGATATTATGGTTGCATGTGATTAGAGAAGACATAATATTTTATGCTCTTGTAACATGTATGAAGATTTCTTATTTTTTAGATTGTGTATATATTATACCAACTGTAATCCGCAATTCGTAGTTACTACTTTCCTATAATGTTTACTCCTATAATTCTATCGATTTATTTTATGGTATAAGAAATCAATGAGATGAATGTTAATATTCTGACCAATCAAAGACAAAAACAAATAGTTATTATTAACCATTGTCTAGTACCAAAAATGCTTAACATGCGAATACACAATTCCAAACACTAAAAGATTGGAATGCGAATGACTGTAATATCCCATGTTGGTTTAATCTTCTTCATATGTTTGTCAACCTACTAATTATTCAAACATAAAAAAGCTGATACGTGCATTTTAAAAACATTATTTCAAGACAACTTTATAAACATTACATTTGGTGTAAATGGTTAGGGTAGACTTTTAATGGATTCAATATGGAAAAATGATTCTTAGCTACACAAAGTATTGGCTAATATGTTGCAAACAATCCGAAGTATAGAAATGTCTTCTAAACTACACAAACTATTATGTAACACATGGTGACATACACCAAGTATATGTAAACATGTTAAAAACTACAAAATGGTGCATTTTGAAAATTATTATCAATTTAGGAATCAATTTGTAATCAATTTCATACAAAATAAATACTTAAAAATAGAAAATTTAAAAAATATAAATTTAAATAAAATTACAAAAATTTAAGAAAAAATAATAATGAAAATTTTCGATTAAAAACTAAATTATAGTTTCAGTTTTAAAATATATTAATTTATTTTTGTTAAATTCTAAAATTATTAAAAATTTGTAACTTCAAAAATTTCTTAGTTTCTAAAAATTAATTGAAAATGTAAGGTATATAGGGATCTAAATATATGTATTTTAAAACCAATTAAATTTACGAAATAAAAGTTTTTAAAATGTTGGTCGACAAATATATTTAAAATTCTGTTGAATAAATTTCAATAGTTTTGTAGGAGAATTGTTTTTGTAACATTGGGTCACAAATAAAAGAATCATTAGCCTAATCCTTTTAAAAAAAAATTAGACTCCTTTTTTTTTTGACAACAAAAAAATTACACTCTTTGCATGGAAAGTTATAACTAGTTTTTTTTTACTCCTTTCCCAACATTAAACAGCGAATTGCAATGTAATTTTATAAGTTTTATAAGTTTTATGATGAGAATAAAATTTTATTAGTTTTACAATGGGAATAAAATTTAATTTTTATTTGAAATTATTGTAATTTTAGAAATTTTTGGGATTTTATGGATTTGCTTTTGATTTCTTAAATTTTGTATGTTTTTAACTTGCTTTTGGATTTTTTTTTATAAACTTATAGATTTTATTTAAATAATTGCATATTAATCCCCAAACTAATAATATTTATAAAAGAACACTAATTTGTAGTTTCCAACATATTTACATATACTTGATGTATGTCACTATGTCTTACATAATAGTTCGTGTTGTTTAGAAGACATTTGTATACTTGAGATGGTTTGCAACATATTAGCCAACACTTCGTGTAGCTAAGAATGATTTTTCCATTCAATATTACATTTGATTGTAAGATTGCGTATAATAACAATAATTAATATCATGTGTGGGAGTAAATAGATATTATGGTGGTGTGTGTAAAGAGAATATAAAATATTCGAAGATTATTTGATGCTAATTTGCTCGAACTAAAATTCTTTTCGACTAAGATTGCGTATATATATATATATATATATATATATCTATGTCATTATTTTAATAGAGTTTAACTCTTCCTATAATATAGTGGATTGCATTTAATATATTAGAGCCATTTGGATTTCACATAATTCGGTTTAATGGCTTTTGTTATTAAATTGATTTTCAGCGATGTTTTCAATTATTAATATGCCCTACACACACGCAACTTAATCTGAATTATGAAATGGATTAAATTTGTGGTCATACCCAAGAATATTTGGATTTTAATAATAAGCCCATACAAAAATACGTGGACCTTGTCCAAAAGCCCAGCTCGCAATTCAGAATAACAAAAAAAACTCTTATTTGGAAAATGATAAGATCATTAAATGCTTAATTAGTAATTACAACATCCGAAACGACGTGACTGGTTTTGTTTAAGTCTCAAGTTGGGTTATTCATGGCTATTTAATACTTGAATATGCTTGTTTACACTCTTTGTAATAAATTAGTTGACCTTAACGTCAATCAGAATTTACTACTTTGTTTTCTACACACTTTCCATTTTTCGCAAGATAATAACTGTTTTTTTGGTCTCTATACTTCGAGACGAATTGTTTTTTCTTTGCGAGTAATTCTAAATTTTCAAAATGGGAGATGTTACAGAAGCAAAAAATTTCGATCTTTATCCTAGAATGAGACGTACGATCATTCGGGTGAAAGTCATCAGAAAATGGATTGTTACCATAAATGAACGTGAAAAGTGGTTAAGTTTCATTCTAGGTGAAATATTGCAAGTGCGCTATCCAGGAATGTTGGGCATGAGGTGCATTGTTTTCTTGTGTGAGTGGTATGATCCGTCATATCCAGAAGGTGTCCAGGTGAGCCAATTTGGCGTCACTTCAGTAAATTCTTCTAGGAGACTGCAAAAGTATGACCCATTCATCCTAGCATCACAGGCAGACCAGGTTTGATTTTAAGATTTTATAATACGTGCCTTATAGATAAATAATGATATTGTAATTGCCTAAACTAAATATGTTTGTTTCAGGTATGCTACATTTCTTATCCTAGGGTGACACATCGAGGAGATCCTTGGATTACAGTGACTCCAATTAATCCAAGAGGGAGACTATATGGAGTTGCTGAGCAAGATGCTATGCAACCAACTAGAATTACTCCGATGGCTCCAGTTGATCATTCTTCAGCGGTGGACCTTTTTGTTGATTTCACTGAATTTGGTGATAATATCGTACATTCAGAATTAGAAGAAGAAGTTGGAGAATTTGATGAAGACGAAGACACAATTCCTTCGGAAGGATCTGATGAAGAAGAAGAAGTTGGAGAATTTGATGACGAAGAAGTTGGATAATTATATATATATATATATATATATATATATATATATATATATATATTTTAAATGATATATATATAATTTCGACTTATCTCGTATATTTATTTATATATATATATTTAATATAAAATGATTTATATATATATATATATATTTTTTAAAAATGATATATCTGTCGGAAATCAGTCGGAAACATATATATATTTCCGACAGATTTCCGACAGTTAATCATTTTTATATAAATAAGCTTTTTTATTTTATCCGTCGGAAATCTGTCGGAAATATATATATATTTCCGACAGATTTCCGACAGATTTGGGGTTTTAAGCTTGTTTATGATCCGTTTTCGTAGTTACAAGTTAATAGTATGGTTGAAGCAATATTTGGAAGAAAAAAATACTTGATAATGGTCAATGTTACTTTCAAATTCTAAACATTTAGTATTTTCCGTAAACATCTACTGTTTTGTATATGTAACTGTATGAAAGGCTTTTGGTTGAAACATGACAAAATCGAAAAACATGTTCGGTATAACATCGAGAATGTTATTTACTCAATTATCTTTCACTTTAGTTGTCAGAATTGTATGCCGAGACTTTGTCTTCTCAAAATTCAGGAATTTGGCCTCAAAACCCTAAATCTGTCGGAAATCAGTCGGAAAAATATATATATTTCCGACTGATTTCCGACAGATGTAAGGGTAACACGTGTCGTCTTTTAAGGTTAGCATGAAATGAATATTGCGTCGGAAATCAGTCGGAAATATATATATATTTCCGACAGATTTCCGACGGATAAAATTAAAAAAAAGTTTATTTATATAAAAATGATATATCTGTCGGAAATCTGTCGGAAATATATATATATTTCCGACTGATTTCCGACAGATTTAGGGTTTTGAGGCCAAATTCCTGAATTTTGAGAAGACAAAGTCTCGGCATACAATTCTGACAACTAAAGTGAAAGATAATTGAGTAAATAACATTCTCGATGTTATACCGAACATGTTTTTCGATTTTGTCATGTTTCAACCAAAAGCTTTTCATACAGTTACATATACAAAACAGTAGATGTTTACGGAAAATACTAAATGTTTAGAATTTGAAAGTAACAATGACCATTATCAAGTATTTTTTCTTCCAAATACTAAATGTTTAGAATTTAAAACTTATGCTAACAATTTTTCCAAAATAAGCATTTTGGTTTAAAATTCTTATTTTGCTATATATTGTTTAAAAATATACAATGCTTAAATTTCCAAAAAAAACATTTCTTAAATTTAATAAACATTTCTTAAATTTATTAAATTTAATAAACATTGCTTAAATTTCTTAAATTTAATAAACATTTCTTCAATTTCTTCAATTCCTTAACCCTAAAACAACAAAAAAACATTTCTTAAATTTCCCATACCCTAAAACCACAATTCCGTCGGAAATCTGTCGGAAATATATTTATATTTCCGACGGATTTCCGACGGATGTGCCAAATTTAACCCGCGAAATGAAAAATAAATACCGCGGAATGAAAATTATTAAATTAGAATTTCCGACGGATTTCCGACAGATTTAATTCCGTCGGAAATTCTAATTTAATAACAGAACCGACTCTTCTTCTTCTTCTTCTCCACGGGTTGAAATCACTTCTTCTTCTTCGCCACCACCGCTCCTCCTTGCCGGAATTCGCCGATTAATCTCCTCCTCCTCGCCGGAATCGCCCTTCCGCCTATCCTCTCCGCCTCCGAGCCTCTCCTCCTCCGAGACTCGCCCCAACCGCCTCCTCCTCTCCCCTTAGCCGCCACCGAGAATCCCCTCTTCCTCGCCGGAATTCGCCGCCGTCTCCTCCTCGCCGGATTACCCATGGCGGATCTTCCTTCTCATTTGTAAGTATCCTCAAATTTCATGTTGATTTTGGTTAGATTTTATATAAATGAGTTTGTGAATTGATTTTTTTTAGATTTAGGATTAGGATTAGGGCTTGGAAATTGTTAGTATTTTATAAAATGAAATTTGGAAATTGTTACTAATTTTATGAAATTGTTAGTAAATTGTTACTATTTTTACTAATTTTTACTAAATTGTTAGGGTTTTTAAATTGTTATGAAATTTTTAGGGTTTTTAAATTGTTATGAAAAATTAGATTTATGATTAGGAAAAATGAGGGAAATTGATTTAGAGAAATTGATTTAAGGAAATTATTTTTTCCATAAATTTTTAGAATATTGTTAGCAAGTTTTACTAATTTTTAAACAATTAGAACGATTAATTTAAAATTTTAGAATTTTAATTTTTTAGAATTTTAAATTATGTAACAATTACTTAAGAATTTTAGAATATCGAAATAATTGTAAATTTAAAGATAATGACTTAATTTTTAAATTTATATCTAAATTTTAAAGAATTTTAAACAATTAGATTTAGGAAAGTTTTTAAAAGGTTTATAAGATTGTTTACAAAACATTATAAAAATATTTAAAAACCTTATAAAACTATTTAAAAACCTTATAAAACTTTACAAAAACCTTATAACACTATTTAAAAACCTTATAAAACTTTAAATTTTAAATTTTAGAATTTTGCAAATTTAAATTTTAAATTCCAACACAGAATTTTAAATTTTACAATTTTGGAAATTTAAATTTTAGAATTTTGGAAATTTAAAGCAATGTTTTTTTAAACCATTATATTTTTATAATTATAGATTTTTCATATATTTAAAATATATTATCATATAAATCTAGGGATTACGGTGGTTTCGCCACTGCATCTGGCAGCGGCCAACATCGTCGTCGTCGTGTGAGTAGAGCTCATTCGACTTCGACGTCTACACCTACACCGTCGTCTATACCTGTAGAGACGCCGGTGACACCAGCAGCCACCACAACACCGTCGCAGATTAGCGTCGAGGAGTTCATGGGTCTTCCTGGACGAGAGAGGTTGACTAGACTCCATCCAGATCAGCTCGGTAGAGATAGATGGTAAGTTTTTTGTTTCATTTCTGTTTTTTTTTAACAAATTTAATTTAATTGCGACTAATGTTGCATTTTTTCCCGTAGGTTTGGTGATTCTCGCAGCGGGATTTCGAAGTCTCTGAACAAGATGGAAAACTCTATGCTCAGCCGTCCTTATGCGACGTACACCGCCATGCCACTAGAGGATCAAGATATGTGGTTTCGCCAATTTGCGGTAAGTCATCTTTTTCACAATTTTTACTTTCATTTAAATTATTATTATTTATATTTAATTTTTGTATTTGCAGCAAGAATTTAGGTGGGACCCACACATGACCGCTCTGGTTAGGAGAGAATTCGACTCTTATGCAGCACTGCACTACTCGAAGAAGGTGTTCGAGTGGAAGGATAAGTGGCTACACGGTCAGGTGTCAAAGGAGATGGTGGAAAAGGCGGAGTTGTGGAACGGGTTCATCGCCTATTGGCAACTAGAGGCGACCAAGGAGAGCTCTACATATCACTCTAGCAACCGGAACAGCCAGCGCAACGGCAAGGGACCTGCCACCCACAACCTTGGAGCTACCAGCAAGAAGACAAAGGCTAGGGATATGGTAAGTTTTTCATTGAACGTCTTGATTTTTATTAAATGTTTTTTTTATACATTTATATTATTAAATAAATATCTAACAACTGCAGGCTAAGGAGTTGGGTCGGGATCCCAACAACTTGGAACTTCTGCTAGCGACACACACCGACAAGAATGGTGTTGTCCAGGATCAGGTAGCTCGGGAGATTCAGGAGAGCGTCCAAAGAATGGAAGAGGAGTACATTCTCTCTCAGCCAGACGTCGAAGGAACCCCTCCCCTCACCCAAGCCCCGGACGACATCATCAACCAATTCGTCTTAAAGGTATGTAAAATTTAAATTAGTTTTCAAGTCTTTTTCATTTACAATTTAATTTGTTCCGCAGGTTGCTCCGCAGAGCAAAGGGCGGCTTTATGGTCTTCCCGACGATGCGGGATCATCGGAGTCTTCTTGTTACTACAGCGAGACATCCGACCTGAGAGCCCAGATGAAGGAAAAGGACGTCGAAATTGAAGGTTTGAAGACGACGGTCCAAGAGATACGAGATGCACAAGCCGTCCTAGAAGCCGAGCGGGTGAAGGAGAGAGCCGAGCGGGACAAGGACAGGGAGATGATGCAACGGATGATGGCGTACTTGGGGCGCAACCCGGATTTTCCGCCGGGGCCCACCACTTAGATTTTTATTATTAACGTTTTGTAAAACAATATTACTTTTTATTTGTACTTTTAATTTTATTTTAATTTCTACTTTTAATTTTATTTTAATTTAAATAATTCAAATTTTAAAATTTAAATTTATATTAAATTAATTATTATTTAATTTATTATTATATTTAATTATTTCTACGAATACGTCGGAAATCCGTCGGAAAGCTGTCGGAAATAAATCCGTCGGAAATATGTCGGAAATAATGACGTCGGAAGTCTGTCGGTTTACTAGTAGTCGGAACCCATCGGAAAGCTGTCGGTTTTATTTCCGACAGCTTTCCGACGGAATTTCCATTTCCGACAAGATAGAAACGACAGACATATCCGTCGGAAATCTATCGGAAAACTCTTATTCCGACAGACTTCCGACGGATATTTCCGTAGGAATCGCGCTGTTTTCTTGTAGTGGGTTATGTATAATTATTCTTCATAATATTTTTTTAACTAAAACTATTAATTTTATTCGATAATCATTTTATCCCGCGTATAACGCGGGTAATTTTCTAGTATATTATTGTTTCATACGTAATGGGCAAAATTTCAGTTGCTACCAATACCGAAGATGAGGTAATATTTAGAGGCTTGGCGAATCTCAAATCTGAGCATTAACAACTTTATTAGTTTAGTAATCATGAATTTATATATATATCACACATTAACAACTCGTCAATGTTTCTAAAGAGTTCAGCTAATTCTAGATCGGATTTCTGCTACTATATTATATACTTATTGACGTAAATGATTCCAGCATGATATATTATATGTTTGTGGTGATTAACGTGTTTATGTAGGAAAAAACATGCGACTGTTAGATATCAAGAACATGTTTGTGTTATACCTCGAATTTTACTGTAGAAAATAATATTAGTTTTCATAAATCTGAAAGAAAATATTTTTAAAACTTTAGATGTGGTTTGCATTGTTTGGTTTTCTATTTAGCTTATATTTTTTATACATTTATTCTTAACAAAGTAAATTAAGAATAATGAAAATCAAGATATGGTGAAACTTGTACATCTCTACTCCAGGTCTATTAGACATGGATCAAAACCACATGAATGAAGTCCAGGAAGCGAACGCCCAAGAAAGAGAGATTGTCACCGTTACTTCAGAGAAGAGAGATCCGATCATCGAGGGGAAGAGTGTGGTACCGCGTAGTGTAGGAGAGAAGAGAAAGAGAGGCCGGCCGCGTGGGAAGAGAGCTGCCACAGTTGCACCCGTAGCCACCGCCGAGAAGGAGATCGCCGGAGCTGTTGTCTCGTCAGGAAGATCTCGCCGTGAGTGGGAACCGAGCCGCCGTTTGCTTGAAGCCGCCGCTGCCGACCGCCGTCACTCACGCTCGCGCCGTCATGGTTAAAGAAGCCCTAGCCACTGCCTTTTCTTCATTTTCAAGGTAACCCAAAACCCTAGATCTTGTTTAGGAAACACTAAGGGTTCGAAAAAGGAACCCTAAAGGGTGTTAAGTGGTATAGAGTGTACTGTTATTGTGTGTTTGGATCCCGCTATAAAATCTATTTGGTGTTAGATCCCGGTTATGGTGTATTGGTTGTTGGATCCCGAATGTATGTGTAATGGTGATGTGCCTATCGGTGGTGTTGTTTGTTTTTTTTTTTTTTTTTGATAAAATTAAATTTATTGCCTAATTAGGAAAATTTACACACTATACTTTTATGCTCCCCAAAAAAAAATTAAAAAAAGAGCATAAAAGACATTGATACAAAAGATGCTACTATGCATAAATTAACCATTCAGATAGCAAAGTGTGGAAACCTTTGCTAGCACGACAACCTAAAATTCTATCTCTAACACATCTATCAATGTCATGGAAGAGCTGAAGATCAGGACGGGTAGATCCACGATGAATCCTATTGTTGCGCTCCCACCACAAGAAGTAGACCGTACTTTGGATCACCATCTTCTTCAGCAATGTAGTGATACGAGGAGACTTCGAAAGCATCCAAGTAATTAGCGAGGACCAATCAACGAAGAAATTCGTCGAAAGTCCTAATCGGGAGAACCCTATGGCCCAAACCCGAAGCGAGTATGAGCAATGGAGAAATAAATGGTCCCTATCCTCCACCTGATCGTCACAGAAAATGCATAGTGGAGAAGAAGAAACCCCCCAACGGCTGAGACGAGACCTGACCGGAAGCCGATCAACATGAGCCATCCAAAACACAAACGCGTGTCGAGGGACATGATGCTTATACCAAACCGCTTCAAACCAATATTGCTTCGGAGCTCTTGGTCTGAGTAACTGCCAAATCCGTTTTGAAGAGAAATCCGCATGCAGCGATGTGTCTCCATAGGTCCTCCAGCAAAAAGAGTCTGAACCGTGACCCCTCGCAGGAGGATTGATCAGGGTTAAAGTAATATGAAGCTCTAATGCTTTGGAGGATCTTGCTGGACGGAGTTGCCAACCGCCACTGCGAACGACGTCTGCTACCGAAGCCGATGATGATATTCCAATTTCGAAAGGACCACCATCACCAAAGAACTCTATCAAAGGGCCCAACCGGCACCAATTATCATACCAAAAGTTCGTTGACTGGCCATCACCCAAGACAGAACACAAGTAGGGTCTTGCAATCGGTCTTAGGCGAAGAAGCTGCTTCCAGACCCAGCCATCTGACTGCTTTTCCTGAACCTCCCAGAAACTTAAACCGTTACAGTAGGTTTGTTTAGACCAGGCAACCCAAAGAGATCCACCTGACGTGAGAAGATTCCAAATCAACTTGAGGCATAAGGTCTTATTCCAGATATCCAAGTCACGCAATCCTAAGCCACCTTCCTCCTTTGGCAAACAGATAGACTTCCAAGAAACTCGAATACCCGTGGTCTTCCTTGTGTTTCCGTTCCAAATGAACCGAGAGCACATTTGCTCAATTCTCTTCAAGCATCCTTTTGGTAAGATAAAAGCCTGCATCCAATAATTGAGAGTACCATAGATGACCGACTTCACCAGTTGCACTCTCCCCGGATACACAAGGGCCCGGTTTTCCCAATTGTTAAAACGGCTGGCTAAACTATCAATGAGAGGGCTATAATCACTCTTCCTAAGCTTCCTTTCGACAAGAGGAAGACCCAGATAACGGATTGGGAAAGAGCCCTGTAAGAAACCCGAGCTTGCCATCTCCTCTGAATCCTGAGAACTGGCCCCTACAGAGAAAAGAGCAGATTTGCCTCGGTTTACCGCCAATCCTGAAAGAGCCTGAAACTCCTCTAGAATTGATAATATTCTATGAAGAGAAGAAGCTTTCCCATCAAACAAGATTAGCAAATCATCGGCAAAAGAAAGATGAGAGATCCTCGAAACCCGAGCCTTTGGATGGTAGCCTATGCGCCCTTCTTCAAAACCCTTAGTCAGAGAAGACGAGAGATACTCCATGACTAAAAGAAACAAGTAGGGTGATATTGGATCTCCTTGGCCCAGCCCTTTCGCACCCTTAAAAAAACCACAAACTTCTCCATTGACCACCACTGAATAAGAGGCTGTGGTCACACATAGCCGAATCCAATTCACGAACTGGGGAGGGAACTCAGCCGATTTCAGAATCTGGAACAGAAAATCCCAGTTGACCGAATCAAATGCCTTTCGAATATCCACCTTAAGCATTCCTCTTGATGAGATATTAGCACGAGAAAAGCCATGAACCATCTCCGAAGCCAGAAGAGTGTTCTCCACAATGTTTCTCCCTTCAACAAAAGCTAATTGAGAAGGGGAAATCAAATCTTTAACCGCATCATGTAATCTCTTGGAGAGGATTTTGGCGATTACTTTGTAAGATGTGTTGAGGCATGAGATGGGCCTAAAATCAGTGAGCCTCTCCGCATTCACTATTTTTGGAATTAGACAGATCAGAGAGCAATTCCATTGAGAAAGAAGCTGACCTGATCTAAAAAATTCCTGGATAGCCATCGTGAAATCATGTCCAATTATAGGCCACGTTCTCCGAAAGAATTCAGCCGTGAAACCATCAGGACCGGGTGTTTTATTATTTGGTAAACCAAACACCGCCTCTTTAATTTCCTCTTGGGAAACCTGCGCCGACAGGATCCGTTTAAGGCCATCAGAGCACCGCATCCTCGTATTATGATGAATGTGCTGCAACTGACTGGGATTTAAAATAGGATTTTCTACTCCCAGCAAAGATGAGTAAAAGTCAACACAATGATCCTTCACATCCTGGTGGGAGTCCAGCCTGACAGCACCATTCAACAAGTAATGAATATGATTCTTCGATTGTCTCGCCATAACTGACCGGAAGAAGAATCTAGTACACATGTCACCAGAAGTTAGCCAACTAACTCGCGATCTTTGGAGATAAAATTTCTCTTCCGCCAAAGCTAAGGCAGACCATTTATCCAAAGCTTCTTTCTCTTGCTGGGCCAAGGCGGGAGTTGGATGCCTCAACAGATTTTCCTGGCAAGCCTTCAAGGTTTCCATCGCTGCAGCGGCTCGTTTCTCAATGCCAGAATAGTTATCCTTATGCAAACAACAAATATCCTTCTTCAAACCTTTAAGCTTCCGAGCAAAAGAAAACATCTCCGTGCCTCTGATTGAAACAGAAGACCAATAGGTAGCTACCATAGAGAGAAAGGAAGGATGGTCCAAAAGGAAATTGGAAAATTTGAAAGATGGCTTCCCTCTAGCTGAGTGATTAGATAGAGAAATGCAACTCGGACTATGGTCTGAGAACCTTGGCTCTCCAAAGAATCCATAAGATAGAGGCAACTTCAACATCCACTCCTCATTTACCAAAATACGGTCCAACTTCCGAGCAAGAGGGTTCTCCTTCTGCTTGTTCCACCAAGTGAAATGAGCGCCTTTGAAGACTAAGTCCTGCAACTCCGCTGTCAGCAAGCAGTTGCTAAAAATCTTCATACCTCCAGTTATTCTCGTAGATCCTGAAGAGTCATCTTGAGGATCCAGCTTCTGATTGAAGTCTCCCATCAACACCCAAGATTTATTCATAACAATCGCATTCTTTGACAAATCCATAATCTCCTGCCAAAGAAGAAGCCTTTCCGATTTCATATTAGACGCATAAATGAAAGACACAACAATCTCCATGTCTAGTCCTGGAATCTGAGCAACTCCTGAGATCATTTGCTTAGACTTTGAGATAACCGTAAACAAAACCGACGCCTCCCATAGAACCCAAATTCGACCTAAGTCCGAAAATTCGTAGTTGCATTCCAAATTCCATCCGGCAAAATGCTTCTTTAAAAACCTATCCGCCTTATCTACTTTCACTTTAGTTTTGATCAGAGCACCAAAAACAGCTTTACACTCTCTGATCCACCGCCTACAAGCTCTACGCCGATCCGATTTGTTGAAACCCCTAACGTTCCAACTGAAAATTTCAAAATTTTGCCCTGACATTGGGAAAACTTAAGTAGCTTTGGGGCGATTGCCCCTATCTCTCTTTCTCTGCCTTGGCGAGTGATATTTTGTAAAGCCATCATCTGTATCGTCCCTAGCTTCAGAATCTGATGAAATATACTCCAAAGCATCTGAATCTTCCTCCATCACCTTCTTGCCAAGACGCTTCTCACCCTCTATCTCTGCCGCCACAGGATGGTGAACTATAGCTTCAGACGGTTCCTTGATAACGATACCCTTTCCTTTACTCTTTGAAGCCACGGAGCTATTACGCTTCTCCATCTTCTCCTTAAAAGAGTCTTGACGTGAATCCTTGTTATCTTCCTTCAGAACCTGCTTATGGCCTCGAGAAGACTTAATATTAACGGATTGGCAAACAGAACAAGATATAGGAGCACCAGGGCACCTTTTTGAACTGTGACCGACCGAATTGCATAAAGAACATATTGGTGGTAACCAAGGGCTGGAGATGCTAATTCTCTGAATGTGGCCTGATTCAAATTGGGCGCTCACAAACTCAAGCAATCGTTCCCTTGGATCAATGAGAGTGTAAACTTTGGCCACCTCCAGGTTCGATAAATTTAAAGTCTCTTGGTGGCAATGGACCGGTTTTCCAACCAGAGAGGCAATCCGCTTAAGGGATTCATCATTATAGAATTGAAGCGGAACATTCCGTAACTCTAGCCAGACAGGGGCTGAGGTTAGTTCTGGTAGCTCTGGAGATACACCCGGTTCCCATTTGGCGACAAACATCGTTTCGCCATCAAAGTGCCACATACCTTGACTCAACACTCGACGTCTTGTTGCCGCATTAGGAATTCGAAACAAAAAGGCTCTGTCACTGAGACGCGAGACCGAGATGTCCCTCAGCCGATTGCTCCATATCCCATTTGCAATAGCATATGCCGCTCCTCTAGAAGGCGCGTCTCCGTAGAAGGCGCGTCCCGGTTATGGTGTATTGGTTGTTGGATCCCGAATGTATGTGTAATGGTGATGTGCCTATCGGTGGTGTTGTTTGTTTTTTTATCGTTTGGTTTGGCTTGGGTGATTGGAGAGGTGGATTTACCATGGTTATGTGTGACCATTGTGTGTCTATTTATAGATATGGTAAATGCGTATGTTGGATTGTTTGCATGTTTTGTGTATGATGTGGGCGGGGATGATCCTTACTCACGGAGTAACTTGTTATTTACCTATTCTTTTTTTCATTCTCATGTGATGGAATGGAACATGTGCTTGGAATAAGTCGTTGAGGTGCTATTTGAGAAATGTCACATTTTCTTTTGTTTAAGACTTCGACTCTTTTAAGATCTGGTTTCAGTTAACGTTTGGATTTCATTTATTTTGCAAGATTCTTCGAATTCCAGTTTAATTAATAAATACATTTCATATAATCCTTATTTTTTATTTGCGTTTATGAGTTATCCAATAACAAACCGCCAGTTATCCAGAAGCCAATGTTACAAAACTTATGACGATAAACTTGGAAGGATAGAAATTTTCGTAGACTTTATAGGCAAGATCGTGTCTACACTATGAATGAAGCATATTTCATCATAACATCGGCTCTATATTAACTCTGAAGACTCAAAAGCTACAAAAATATTCTTAATTATTTCAGTGTTTAGATAGTGTATTTTTTACGTTCATACCTAAATCCAAACCGAAAAATTTGTATGAATTTTTTGTTGTTAAATTTTAAACTTTTTATCTAATTATTAACATCAAATTTTAAACTTTATCTATCGTTATTTTTTTTCCAGTATTTTATAAGAATTTTCAAGATATGATACTTTTTTGATATACCAATTTTAAAAAATCCCATTATTCTAAAATTTTAATATCATTTATGTTTGAGTTAAACCATGTTATATTAGGGTTTAGGTTTGTTAAGTATCAAATTTTTTAATAAAAAATTACGGATTTTGAGATATAAGATTTTTAAAATGCTTTATAAATGACATGTTTGTAAAAAGATAAATCAATAATAGCATGTTGTAAAAGATAATACAACAGTAACATTTTTGAAATTGTCTTGTATTTGATATGGTTTGAACTAATTAAATTAAAGTGTTGTTAAAACTTGTATACATTGATCCTTTTTATAAATAAAAAATCCGCCCCAGACTCTTAGATGTTTACGATATTGTTTTAAGATATTTTATATGTTTTGAGATATTTTAAGATTGGACAATTTCAAAAATTGTCACTCTTAAGTTATTTTTTAGAAACATGTCACTATTGAATTATCTTTTTATAAACATACCACTTATAAAATCTTTTAAAAACTTTATATCTCAAAAATTTCAATCTTAAAAAGTTTTAATCACTAACCAACCTTCAACCCTAACAACTAAACTATAATATAACATAGTTAATGCAAACATAAATTATACTAAAATTTTAGAATAGTGGCATTTTTGAAAATTTGTTTTTAAGATATTCATAAATCAAGATTTGAGAGTTTAAATTTTCTTTTGTAGATTTAAATTAATGATTTATACTGCAAAACAATTAAATACGGAGAAAGGGATTGAAACTGTCTAATAGCTTTACAAAAAACAAACATTTAGAGATGAGAATGGAAGGGCTGATATTGACCGTTGCAAATTTTGTATAAGATCAAAAGAGTTGCAAATTTTGACCGTTGGGTTTGATTAAAGTAACGAAACCATATTGAGAAATGAGAATGGAAGGGCTGATATTTGATACTTGATAGGAATGGTGAAAGAGATTGAGAAATTTTGCTCGCATAACTCCTTGATGAATTTCATGTTGTAAAGACTTTACAGTTCGAGACCGAAAACTAATTAACCAACGGCATTGACTCTTTGTTGACTGGCAAAATCTAGATAGCTTCTCCTTTCTTTTCCTCCTCTTTTTCAACTTTGCTAGGTGATCAAAGTGTAAGAAGTCTCTTACATGTTTACTAGATTTCGGAGTGAAATGAATATACAAAAACAAAATTTGAATTATGCTTTCCTATATTCAAATTTGTAACTATTTTGTATAAGAATGAATGTGTTGATGATCTGGATCCAGTTGATGATGACGATGAAGGCGAAGGTGAAGGCGAAGACCAGGACTACCATCAACTAATTGTTGGATACTATCCTGGCTCATCCAAGACGTTAATCCCTACCCTTCCTTAGTGAGGATCCAAGCCGAGAGAGGAGCTTGTGGTAAGTGTTTGTGTGTGATTTGATTGACTTCATTATAATGCTAGGTTTCTCATGTTGCAGAAATTAGTTTGCTTAGATTAGTGTTGTTTTGAATTCAAGAGCATTAGGTTACTTTCTGTAAGCTTGATTGGATTCCTTAGAATGAAATTCTCTTTACCTTAGCTAGTAATGCAATTAGAGATAGTTCATAATCCTAAAAGACTATTATTTATCTTATGTTTAATTGGGACAGACGTAAACTGACCTCTGTGATCTCTGATATCTTTCGTCGGAAGTTTGACAGCCCTTTCTTTAGCTGGACCGTCACACTTTACGACAAAAAAGAAAGATTTTTCAGAACATTTGCTGTATGTATATTTTGATTCCATTTCAGAATTACTTTTATGCTACGTATACTTAACTAGTTATTTTTCTATGTAGAGCAAGTATAATTGGGATATGGAGATGACTGAGGTTGTGAAGGATCACTTCACCAGGATTGCAGTGAAGAAGATAAGAGGAATAGTGAATCATGTTAGGACCTGTGTACCCAGGGTGAGGCAATTTGGATTGGTAAGAAGCTCTAGGAATGTATATGTGAATTATGGTGTACTTAACATGCTATTGAGAAGTGATTCGAACTCTCGTAACTCTGACCGTAATGGACGAAGACCTCACAAGCACAGATCAGGCCAGTCGTCGTTCTTGACCATTAAGCTTCCTTTCTACTATTTTATTTTAATACTTTATTTCTCTCCCACACTGCATCTACTAATTAATATGTGTTATCTATTTTTACATGAGGCGGAAAAAGAGCAACCTGTTTCTTGGGGTGAAGTCTTTTTGAAGATTCACACATTACCAGATGGGAATTTCATAGATCAAGAAGCTAAGGAAGTCGCTTCGACTTACGAGAATTCCCTCACAGAGGTGTTGGGCGATGCTCCAGAGGACTTAGACAACTCACTGGAACCTCACCATTGATCAAAGAATGAGATCTTTCTTAAGGTCTCCTCTTCTCTTTATGTTTTTGTTTCAATCCTCCCTTCTTGACCAATAGTTTTGAATATTTGTCATTCAACAATGGTCTCTGTTTTACAATAATTTGTGGTAATCATTTAGCTTGGATGCATTCTTTTTGTTTCATAATCATTACTTGACATTCATTTATTGTTACTGACAAATAAACTAATTTAGGTTGCTTGTTACCGAAATATAAACTTGTTCATGCTTGTTCATGTTTCAGAATTTAATTGCTTCATTGTTAACGTCATTGTACTGAATTATCTTGGATCTACTTATGTGGTTACTGATTCACTTGTTCATGTTGTATTATGTTGTTGCAATGTACAGTATTTGATCCTAAGAGTACTCCCTTTGGAATGGGTCATCTTTTAGAGAAAGTTAATAAAGGAAAGAGGAAGATAAGCTATGGCAATTCTTCTTCAGCAGACCTGTTGGAGGTGCAAGAAGAGCTGAAGGTAGCTAGTCGACGGATTGCTGAACAAGATCAAGAGAACAAGCAATGTGATCGGGAAAATGTTTGTCATGATGAGGAGCTAAAGGCTAGTCAGAAACGGATCACTGACCTCGAGTAGAAGATGGTCGAGTTGAAGAAGAACCAAGACACAGTTGTTGTCTTAAATGCTTCACCACATACTGAGCAACCCACTGTCCGTGGTACCGGGATTAGCACCCTCAACAAGACCCGACCTTGGATTACCAATTGACTTCGTAAATGATTGGGCTCAGTAAGTTGACGAAGGCCGAATAAGGAGTGAGATCGGTGGAACTTTGACTAGGAGAATGAGGAAGACATTAAGGAGAGTATTAAGTAAATCTTTAAGATTATGATACTTCCCATATTTTTCTTGGGTTTTAGTCGATTGATTGGAGAAACTATAAATATGTGGCATCTTTGCACTAAAGAAGGATCCACAACTTTATTCAGTAAATACCTTTTGAGTAAATCCTAATACATTGTTCTTGAGTTCTTGAGTTATTTGCCCCAGATCCTAAGACCCACATCTTTGGACCGAGTTCTAGGTTGTTTATGTAGCCTAGGTTGCACCAGACATACCAACCCGGTTATATTAACATATATACCAAAACAAAAACACAACACAAGATATGGTGGCGGTGGGGGGCGTGGGAGCTGTTTTTCTTTTTGTTGACATAGCGGTGGAGCCTATGTTGCATAGAGACGGGTACGGTGACGAGAAACGGGGACGGGTACGGGGACGGGAAACATATATTATATATATATGAATATAAAGAAAGTCTTACCATAAATCTCAATAAAATAATACTCAATTCCAAACATAATATCTTAAAAGATAAAAAAATTAGCTAATTATCAACCAACAAATTTTTAAAACCCGGCTCATCTAGTGAAAGTTTTGCAAACTCCAAGATTCCCACATCTTCCATAGAGTCAAATTTATCTCCACCAACATCCCACATTTTGGTCTTCTCATTTTGATATTCCTCAGAATTTCTTGAAAGAAGACGAAGAAGACGAAGATTGTTATGTAAACCAAGTCTCGAGCACGACTTGGGTCCAACCTATTCCTTTTTAATGAATGGATGAATGAGTAAGTTCTCCAATTATGCTCAACACAAAATGATGAACTAGGTTGTCCAACCAACTCTAAAGCCAAAGTCTGAAGGAGAGGAGTTTGTGCTCCAAAGTTAGTCCACTAGATCATGGGATCCATAGTAGACATTGATGAAATAGATGCTAAATCCGCAAAAGGGCCAAGCTTCATGGAGAATAATCCATACTCATTCAGAACTTTAATATGATGATCATCATTAGGAAACAATCTTCGAAAACACTTCATCCTCTCACATGAGAATTTTGCACCCTTGTGTGGACCTTTTCTTGCGAAACCTTGACTTAGCCATTCATCACTATAAAAATTACAATATACAAAATATAAGTTATATATGTGTGTGACAAAAAAGAGAGTAAAAATGAAGTAGAGAAGCGTTATTCTATCTTGGATTT
Organism: Draba incana; assembly: GCA_963576765.1. Classification (NCBI taxonomy): domain Eukaryota; kingdom Viridiplantae; phylum Streptophyta; class Magnoliopsida; order Brassicales; family Brassicaceae; genus Draba; species Draba incana. Next base: position 22,413,790 of record OY755215.1, read on the forward strand.
AAAGAGTGCGCTAGACAATGTAAAGGAGTGTTGTTCTTTGTCCAACGAGCCACTAAGATATCACAAACAACGTGAAAGAAAGGACTATAGAAATTATCCTTCAGACGATTTTCTTTCTTGTTGATCTCAAATCTCACATTCTCAATCATCGAATCCCACATATCATACACCAGGTGAAGGCATGGCTTGTCAGTGTCACAATATCTAATCATCTCATATATAGGGCTTGTGAAATCAATGATGTAGGACACTTGTTCCCACCAATCATCATTCACAATCTTCTCTTTAACAAACTTTGCTTTTGCCACATCATCATCTTTATAAGTCGACCATTCTTCACTTATGACCCAGGCTTGAAGACCCTTTTAATAAGCTTCAATCTCTTAAGCATCACAATGACGAAAGAAAAACGAGTATCAGCAACTGAAAGCAACTTAAGAGGAGAGAACTTACTAAAGATCGACAGTCTCATACTGTGATTCATGATGAAATGTTTGATAGCGAGCGCATCTCCATGAATCGACGTTCTTTGCTGCACAAATATTCTTCAGAGCAAGATTAAGTGTATGCACAACAAATGTTGTCCAATAGATGTGAGGATACATACACTCAATCATCTCTCCAACTGCCTTACAATTTGGTGCATTATCAGTGATGATTTGCACAACGTTCTGATGGCCCACTTCCTCAATAACACCTTTCATCAACTCAGAAATGAAGAATCTATCTTTCACTTCGCCAGAACAATCCACAGCCTTGGGAAACAACGGGCCATTATCAGAAGTAGCAACGAAATTAATCAGAGGTTTTCTATTTAGATCGTTCCAACCATCTGATACAATTGTTACCCCTCTTTTTTTCCATGTAGACTTAACCGGTAGCAGACATTTCTCAACATTGTCTCTCTCTTTCTCTAGCAAAGTCGTTCTCAATGTATTGTAACTAGGAGGCACATAACCATCAAGTTTGTTCTTGGCAGAAGCAGTAAATTGTTACGACCTATAATAGTGTGGATTTCTTGCAACATTAAATGGTTAACCTGCAGTGTAGAACATCCTCGCAATTTCTTGATCCAACTGTTCCCGCTCATTGATATTCCATAATATAGTGATAGGTGATAAGCAAGACCTTCTTCTCTTCGATGCTGAATTTTCTTCACAAGGCAAAGGAACCTCTCTAGGTCCAGATTCGGTTTTCTTTTTCTCTACCTCATCTTCCAACTGCTGCATTTCACGCCTTTTAGCCTCTGGTACACTCTTGCAAATTACAACTCCATGACCTTTTTGAAACAACCAGTTCTTTTTTTTTTTTTTTTAAACTAAACATTTATACTGCGGAACATCAACATTTAAATCAATATAATACTCCAATAAATCCATCAAATAAATAAATCTTTAACTAACATTAAATTCAATACCAAATTCAGGAATGAATAAATACTAGCAACCTAACCAACTGGTTCGCTAGACTAAACAACATAAGCAATACACCCTATCATCCTCTTCTCTCGGCCTCAATTCCACGATCACACTTTTCCTTTACCTACAACTCAAAAGGAAAACGGGAGTTGCGTGAGTATTATCACAAATACTCAATGAAGCGGTCATCCTGCCAACAAGGTAATACATAAAAACAAATATCAATAACCCAATTTTTAACCTTATAATTCAATTTCCGGTTTAGTAAAATTAAGTCCAAAATCCGGTTCACAACAATTTAATCAAAACAGCAAGTGATAAACCAGGTGTCGATCGACACGCCACCATGGTGTCGATCGACACACCCAAAACTCATTTTCAACAATCTTACAGAGTGTCGATCGACACTACCTCTAGGTGTCGATCGACGCTCTATTCTTGAAACCAGAGAACGAGCATGTCCTCACGTGGCTCGTCTCCGATTCAACCGAAACCACACTCAACCGAGGCAAGGCACGAACACAATCACAAAACATTGAAAAATAGGAACAATCGCATACGCAAAAACCAATAACAATCAATTAAACGAAAACAAGCAACGAACAACCTATTCGAATCAACGTATCACCGCGATCACGCACTCACCTCGCGATTCGAAGGGGATTTGCAGATTGGAAACGATGAACGCACGATCTAGAGTCTCTGATTCAACACTGAATCTGCCGAGAAACTCTCCACGAATCACCACAAGCACGAACGGATGAAGAATCCTTCGAGAACTCGAACAAAACTCCACGAACCAACGATTCACTCTCGATTCTCTTCTCCCTTTTCTTTCACTTTTTCTCCTCCCCCGTGCGGCTACCCGAAGAATACTTCATATAATCGCGACTTAGTGTTTTTCCGAAACCAAACCGCGTGAGAAACGAGGTTAAAACAAAACCTTTGGTTTTCTGAAATTTAGTGTCGATCTACACCACAAAACCGTCTATCAAAGACTCATACCTGACCCAAACCGGTCAAAACAATCCGAGATCATAACACTCGATCTCCGAGGCTCTCGTTCAGTTTCATGTTTATACGCCCGTTTCTAGACATCTATTTCTCTTAACTCATTCCACACCCCTCCCACTTGCAGGACACATCCTTTGAGCTATCGGTGTAACACTACTCCCACTCGCAGGATACATCCTTTGAGCTATCGGTGTCTCGTGTCCTTTCCACTATCAGGACGCATCCTTCGAGCTCCGGGTACACCGTGCCCCTTCCACTCTCAGGACGTATCCTTTGAGCTCCGGGTACACAGGGAACTAATCATTCCCAAAATGAATGATTTACTCAGGACCGCAGCCCCTAGAGTAATAAATTCTAAAACGTCTATAAACATCAATCGACTAAAACTACCTCTCGTGGTCAAACCCGATACTCCCTAACCCGGAATATCACCACACAAACACATATAAGGACCAATCATCTTATATAAGATAGATAAATAAGGAATGACTCCGTCTTATAAATCTTTAAAAAGAGTATAATCGTTACAACGAAAACGAAAATACAACATAAGCAACATGTTAAACCAAAACCGGAACTACAAAGAGAAATAAAGCTCAAATGGTGACCTGCTTGTCGAACAGCTTCCTGAACTTTAACTTCATCTTTGCCTCAGGCTCCCAAGTCTCCTCCTCGCAACCAGCGCAATCCCACAAAATCCGCAACAAAGGAATCTTCTTCCGACGCAGCTCCTTGACTCTCCTCTCCAGAATCCTCACAGGAACCGCCGGAACAGACAAATCGGGTTGAAGATCCGCAGGGATCTCAGGCACTAACGCCTCCGACTCATGCAGGCACTTCCTCAACATCGACACATGGAAAACTTTGTGAAATGCCTTCCTGATCGGTGGTAACTCAAGCCGATACGCCACCTGTCCAACTCTCTCCACTACAGGAAACAGACCCATAAACCGCGAACTCAGCTTGTTCTCTGAAATGGATCTGTTAGGACCCCTCAACATAGCCATCTTGAGATATACGCAATCTACTACCGCAAACTTAAGCTCTCGCCTCCGCTTATCAGCATAACTCCTCTGATGATCCTGAGCTTCCTTCATGTTTAACCTCACAACACGGATCTTCTTCGTCGTCTCCTGAACATAAGTAGCTCCATGAATACTACGCTCCGCCACTTGGGTCTAACATAAAGGCGTTCTACATGGCCTCCCATACAAAGCCTCGCAAGGAGCCATCCCGATACTCGCCTGAAATCTGTTATTATAAGCAAACTCGACTAAATCCAAGTGATCGGCCCAATGGCCACCCCAATCCATAACACACATCCTCAACAAATCCTCCATAGTCTGAATAGTCCTCTCTGACTGCCCATCAGTCTGCGAATGATAAGCCGTACTCATGTGCACCTTAGTGCCCATCTCTGCCTGAAAAGCTCCCCAAAACTCTGAAGCAAATCTCGGATCTTGGTCTTACACAATACTGGTTGGCGCCCCGTACAGCCTTACAATCTCCTTCACAAATTTCTTAGCCAAAACAGCCGCGCCGGCTGTCTTCTTGATACCAGAAAATGTGCGGTCTTGGTCAACCGATCCACAATCACCCAGATAGCATCGAAGGTCCGCGAGTTAGGTAATCCCACTACGAAATCCATCGTGATCATATCCCACTTCCACTCCGGAATGGGTAAACTTTGCAGAAGACCACTCGGAACCTTATGCTCTGCTTTAACCAACGAACACGTGTTGCACTTAGAAACATAAGCCGTCACCTCCCTTTTCATCCCGACCCAGTGATAATACCGCTTGAGATCACGATACATCTTAGTCGCTCCCGGATAAATCGAGAACTAACTCGCATGAGCCTCTCGCAGAATCTCCTGCCTCAACTCCTCGACCTTGGTTACACAAACCCGATCGCGAACAAGAATCGCCCCATTCGATGGTGTCTTAGAAGAAAAAGAAATCATCAGCAAGTCCAAAGATCTGGATAAATTCGTCACTTTTCACTTGACAAGACTCGTGTTTATTATATACAAACGGTCGTGCATAAGACGAAAGGACCGTGATTCAAACAATTTCAGGTATTTATCAAATACAGACAAATAATATATAAAACACTCATTGTGTTTCCTCTTCACTTGTTTCTCAAAGTTTCAATCTTCTTTTAATTATCTTCTCTGAAAACATTTTTGAGTCACGATTGAAATGGCATATAAAAGGCACGATGGTTTATGTTACATAATCGAACTTTTATCAACATGCTGTGATTTTTTTTATACGATTCAAATTAATTATAGGAGGGTTTTAATTTGTTGTTGTAACGTTAGTACCATATATCGGTTGGTTTTAAGAAAAACTAAACGAGTGATACTGAGTAAATATATAACTCCGATAGCATGCGCAGAGACAGAGGCTCCATTCTCCCTCCTTGAACGATGAATCAAAACGACGATCTTCCTCATCTAATCATTGGTAATAGGTCGGACTCCACCCAATCCCCGAATGAAGATTACGGTGATGCATGTCAGAGAACCGTCGTGACACCGTATCGCAGTAGCTCACTCCCATCCATTTCGCCCTACTCCAGAACTTCAACGATCCAACAACAACTCGAGATGCAAAATTTCAACCCCGGACCAAGAATCCCGATGTCCATCCCTCCGCCATCATTTGTCTCCTCCTCAGTGCCCCCTCTGAGCCCTTTGCCGACGTTGTTCCCAACACCACCGTCATCGCTTTTGGTTCGAAGGTCTCTAACCTCCGGTCTCCCACCAATAGCCCCTTCGTCGGCGTCGTTTCGATCAGAAACATGGTCTGATTATGACCCGTCATCGCGTTCGACTCAGAGGTCTCCTAACGCCGTCCTTCGTCGACATCGTTCCAAGCAGCACCATTTTCTGGTTATGAACAGCCTTTGCTTCCGGTTCAGAGGTCACCTAACTCCTGTATGCTGCCAATGACCCCCTCGCTGGCGTCGTCGTTCCAATCAACACCATCGTCTGGTTACGACGCGTCAATGGTTCCCGGTGGTTGGTCACCTAAGTTGGACCATACTCTGCCACAAAGAAATGCTAATAAACGGTGCACCACTGATGATATTTCTTTTGGGACGTCTGATTCGATTTCCGCTCCGAGCTTCATGATTGGCGAAAAGAGCCAAGAGGAAGACCAATATTTCTCTGAGTATATGAATGAGGAGGCTTTGACAAGTAATGAGAATATTGGAAATGAAGAGAACAATGAGACTGGATCGACGAGTAATTTGGGTGTGAAGAGAAGAGCATGCAATCAAATGACCAGGAGTGTTTCAGTGGATAGTCTTACCTCTGGGAATTTTAGTACGGGTGCTCTTTCTCCGGGTTTGAGTTCCTTTACCTATGGGGGCATATTTACTGCCCTTGAATTGATAAAGATTAAGGCTGATAAAAAGCTCTCAAAGATAGCTGCACTTTCTCCTAAAGAGGCTAAAAGGTAATTAAAGCGTGACTAAAGTACTCGTATTTTCTTCTTCATGTGACATTAATTTACCTATGTGATCCTCTTTTAGAATATTGGCAAACCGAGCGGCAGACTTGGAAGCCGAGAATACTACATTAAAATTTATGAACAACCAGATGCAAGTGAGATATCACATCACCAACCATCAATTTTTTTTAATGTCTACACGATCTGTAAAGTCTATATTCTTGTTGCATGCAGGAAGAACGTATTGCGATGGAAAAAGAGTTGAGAGAACTTCAGATTCGTCAGGAAGAAACGGAGAAACATGCGCATCTTCTTCAAGGTAGTTCATCTAATTTTTATGTAAGATTTCATTGCACTGCCTTTTGAAACAAACTCCATGCTCTGATATTTGCAGCACATAATAGTCAACTGAATGCCCAACTAAATGAGCTGACAAATGAACTGAACCAATATAGAAGAGAAGCTGAAAGATTAACCATGCAGCAGTCACCGAGCCAGCATATGTTCCAGGAACTCAACATCAACCACTTACATTATCCGCAGAGAAACATCAACCACTAATGAAGTTGAGAGGTGGTGGTCGTAGCTTTGGAGAATCCTCTAGAATTCACAATTTAAGTTTGTTAAAGATTTTTATTTTTCATTTTATCTCTAATCAATTTTTCTCCTAAAGAAGAATTCTGTGTAGATAGATAAAAAAAAAAAAAACTAAATTGAAATGGTGAGATTTTGCACACAAAAAAAAAGCTGTTTCAAGAAAATGTGTTTTTTTAATTAAAAAAAAATTAAAATGTGCTATGAGCAGCTCATCATCTTCAAAATCAGGCTTTAACCGTGGAACTTGTCCATGAAGTTCTTGTGTAACTCTATGAGCCAGTTTACTATCCTTGGAATCTTGTCTTCTTGCGGAAGTATTGTGTACCTGGAGTGTCATGTTTCAGGAACTTAAAAACAACTGTGAATCAAAAACACAATTAGATTTCAAGTTTGGTCCTAATTGTATATATGTTCATTTTCACCTGATAAGATCATTTTTTTTGTTGACAAGAAAAAAAGAAAATGAGTTTTTTTTTAATTTAAGTTCTTACAATGCATATATTTGAATTGCATCCTATAGTTTTTTTGAAAAGAATGTGTATACTAGTTTCTTAAAATTGAAAACTAAAAAATAACTTACTCACTAAAAAAACATAAATGATGCATCAATGCCATTTATTAGAATAATAAATAATGCGCCAAAAATAATGAGTAGCAAAATTTTGTGACTTCAAATTTATTATTTTTTAATCAATCATTTAAATAATTATGCACCAAAATAACAAATTATGAAACAATAAATGACTCGCCAAAGGTTTTAAATTGACTGAATAGCAAAATATAATGATTTAAAATTATGTAATTTTTTAATAACACGCCAATATAATTGGTTGTAAACAGTAAATACATGATTAAAGTTTGTCTGATTAAAAGTAACTTTAAATTTATAATTTTCAACATGTTACCAAAAAACGAAGGATTGATTTTCATTTTTGACTTAAAGATTATGTTATTGACAAAAATAAAATTGAAGTAGTTGTGTATAAATAGACAGTGTCTTTCAAGAAGAAAAATCATTTGTAAATCCAAAGATATGAGACTCTAATTGTAATTAGGTCCCTTTCCACCTCATAAGACTAGTGTTACTCGTGCTCGTGATTTCAGGTGTTTTTTAATTGCAGTTGTTGATTGACTCCACTGTAGCTGAATATTCATTGCATTTCCTCTTTATTTGTTTCTCAAAGTTTCCGTCTTTTTTCTTCGGTTTCTCTTCTCTATAAACTTTTTTGATTCAGGATTGAAAAGCAGGGATTTTATTTTTTATATGTGATTCAAATCAAAGGAGAGTTTTAATGTTTTGTTGTAACATTTCTACCATTAAAAATGATCTGAAATCTCTTTTGTATGTTTTATTTTTGAATGAGTTCGCTTAGCTTTGAAAACATGGATTGAAACAAATTTCATTGATTTTTTTACAGATTGTATAATCTCTCTCAGTCTTCTTTGTAGTGTCTCTACCAATTTCTAGAGTTTTGATTTTTGGAATTTGTTCCAAAACGTTTATGAATTTATAAAATTAACTTTTGGATTTTTGTTGTTGTTGATTCTGAGCGTGGAGTGTTCAAATATGCTTCGAAGTTTGCATGAGCATAATTTGGGTTTAGAAAGAAGGATTGATGGAGTTTATAATGAATTAACTTGTGAAATATGAGTTTAGAAGGACGAAGTAATGGAGTTTGATCTGCTTTAGTTGCTTTTTAACCATGACTTGGCATGGATTTAGCTCTATGTGCGTTTGTTTGGGTATTTAGAAAAGTATAATGATCAGATTATATTATGTATCAGTTCTGATAATGGTTTTGTTCTCATTATCTTTGATGAGGTTTGCTTTATGCGCTTACTCATGCTCATATAGTTTTTTGAAAAAAGCTAACACGTAAGAAAAGGTCTTCTTTGCAAGGTACTTCTTGTATGAAGTACATTTGTTTACGTTTGGCTTATGAGCTAAATTTACTATTAAATGTTTCATTTTGGTTTCGTGTCCTATTCATGAGTAGAGCAGGAGGAAGCAAGTGCAAGATGTGAAGGAGAAGGACTCATACCTCTTCTTATGTGGAAAGATTGAACGTGAATGTTGCAGACAACTTATTTCTCCATCAATTGATAAGCAACAATTATTTTTTACTAGGTGACGTTTATGTTTGTTATACTTCTAATATTTTGCTTATCAATGGACCAAAGCTAACATTTTTTCTTGTTTGCGAGAGATTTGTGCAAACACATATGCTAAATGTTACTCACATTGTAAACTTAGAAGCATTATACAAAACCAGGCCCGTGCGTATGGTGCAACCAAAAAGACATTGGCCATAGGGTCCCAAAGATTAGATATATTTTAGGGGCCCCAAATTTCCCATTGATCAATCATATTCTGGTGGTTGTTTAAATATTTCACTTAGAGCATGTTTGTCCCAACCCAAGTTCGAATATTGACTTCCTTCTTTCTCTACTTTTCTTATTTGTTTCTTTTTAAGTTTTATTCTTTGGTTATTAACCTTAAGGTTCAAAAATAGATTTGTAAAGCAGATGTTTGAATCGTGATTTTGTTTCTAATTCTTTTATTAATTGATTGTTTTTACACACTAGTGCTCTGTTAGCCTTATTATATTGATGTTTTATATTTGTTTAGTGCTCATAATATATTAATATGACTAATCTTTTAATTTATTTTACGTTTCTTTTGGTTTATAAAAAAAATCAGATGTATCGTGGAGTACGTATATGGAAAGACGAGTAAAGAAAAATTAGAAGCATCAAATATATCGCAAACAAATGCATTGCAGTGAAAATGAGTATCATGAACCAGTGAATTTATGATGGATGTACCGGGAAAATGATGTGATTGATTTCTTTTTTTGGGTTAACATTTAGATTTTTTTTTTTTGTTGATTTTAGATTTTATTTATCAGTATTTTAAATTACGGTTAAAATTATATTGAGAAGGGCCTATATTTTAAACTCGCTTCAGGCCTCTAGAAGTCTGGGCACGACACTGTACAAAACACATATGCTGCGAGTTATGTGAACCTCCACATCACTAACATATTAAGTGTGTGTGGTGTTTGATTTAATTTGAATGACGCTACCGAAATTCAAGGGCGAAGTCATTTTATTTGTTCTCTACTAAACCAAATAAAAATAAATTTAGTATTGAAAGAGTAGTAATTGGAGCTAAAACAAACGTAACATACATCTAAGAAGGCTTTCCTAAATGTTTCTTAATGATTCCTAGCAAATGAAGAATGATTCATAAATTTTTTTTTGGGAAGGTATTATGAAGAGTTTAGAAGATTTTCCTAAATAGTTCATAAACAAAGAATGCAAGTTATGTAACAACAGTAGTCAGTTGATTGAATTTGCGACTTACCAAATGAAGCACCAAAGAAAGATATCACGAAATTTCATGATATCAAGAAGTTATGAAAAGTTTGTGTATGAATGGTGTAATCATGTTTATGGCTTCAAACATTAGTAACGTGCTAAAACTCGTGACACGTCCAAAATATTGCGTCTTATGCGGTACTAGGTCTCAGACCGAAACAACTCTCTAGCTCTTTCTATAGCTATTTGAGTGCTCAATCAAGTCTGCGTCTTTCTCACTCGAATTCTCAGAAAAAAAGACTTCAAGAAAAAGCTCTTTATGGCTTGCTGCTCTTAATATGAAAAAGGCCATTATTGATCAGAATCAGTATTCTTTAAGCAGCTACATTTAAAAAAAAAAAACAATACTTGTAATGTTGTTGTTCATGCAATGCAAGTGACAATGGCAACACATATCTTCCGTTTCATGAAACTGCAGATTTTGATGAATAAATGATTGGTGGATCTCATCGTCGTCTCAATCTCAATTCCCTGAGTTTGACAACAACAACTTCAATCGTGTTTACAAAAGGAATATCAATGAAGACTTAGGGATTTCAATGCGTCCCAACGAGTAGAAGGTCGGTAAGTATATGCCAAACGATGGTCATTGCCGTCGATTACAGCTCGTCACTACCATCGTTTACATCTCCTCCCCACCAATACATATATATTTGTCGCTCGTTTCTTTGTTTTTTATTTTTTTATTTTAACACATTAAATTTCTGTTTTGTTCTTAATTAGACAAAGACATAAATTTCTTTCATCCTCCTAAGTCCTAACTAATGGCACTTGTGGAATATTTCAAATTTGGTGGTACATTTGAAAGCAAAAACTAGATTTTGTGGTATCTAGGAAATTTCTCTAAAAAGTTTATGTGTTTACTGTAATTTTTTTGGGTCAACACTTAAAGAAAATTGTTTCGGATAAATTAGTATATTGTTTCTTAAATTTAGTAAAAATTAATTTATTTGAATTTTGAAATAACCGCTAATACTTTTTAGTGAAACTATCTTATGATGTAAAACATAGGAATTTGTTTTTTAAGGTAATATACCTCTATATTTTTTTGGGCCAACACATAAGGAAATTTGTTTTGGAATTTTTTTTTCTATAATTGATGTATTATTGAATTAATATATTAAATACTTTGAACTCTTTAACTTATGACTATATTAAACTTAATGGTTGTTCGTTCATGAGATAAGTGACAATCAACCATAATATACACACTAGGGATGATATGTATTTATTAACCAGCTCATTCGTTTCATGAATTAATAAAGAGACAAAAACAAAAAAATCTAATCAAGTTCAATATATTTAATCTTTATAAATTCAGTAATGTCATTTATAAGACCGGGTAAATATATGACTAATTAAAGTCAGTTACAAGACGGGACAAATACATAACTCGTCAACCAATTTTGTAACGTTCGATAATTTGTTCCCCTCCAAATGTAGTAAATTTGTTCATTTTAAGGTATTAAATTTGAAATTTAAATTTTGAATTTTACATCAAAAAGTTTGAATGTTTTTAGTAAAATAATTTATGATGTAGACATAGAAAGTATTTGCTTATGGTATTTAAATTTTTTTTGTCAGCAATTCTGGAAATTCTGTTTTGGAAACATATCCCTATTTCTATCATATTAGGCATTACAAATTCCTAGGTGTATTTCATATAATATGTTCAGTGGTTAGCTTTAATTATTGATAAGGTATATTAAAATTAGTGGTTCTATTTGATAATATACATATATATATATATATATATATATATATTAATACATCATTTTTTTTTGATGAAATATATTAATACATCATTTTCACAAGCTCCACCTTTCACAAGCTCCACCTAATTTGAGACTCCAGCATGCCTGATATCTTTGATCCAATACGAGCGGTGGGTTCTAAATGAGTCTTCCATTTTTCATTTTCTTTTGTTATTCTGCAAATTTTTAGAAATCTAAATCCATTTTTTAGATAAAAGTATCTCACTTGTTGTGGGTTGAATGAATAATGATGTAACACCATGAAAGATGGAATGAAGGTAAAACTCACTTGTTAACCCAAAAAAATCTTATAGTGTCTATGTAAATGTCTCTTCTTTATTTTGTTACTTATTGACTCGGTATTGTTCCTCCTGTTTTGCTTTCAATACACTTGAAATTGGGTAAAAGAATATTTAAGATAATTGAAATGCTAAAATCTTTTTTTTTGAAACAAATAGTTTTGCGCTCTTCCTTCTCCTGATTCGAAAGTTTTAGCAAGGCTACAACGTTCAGTAAGTATTTAATAATATCCTACTTTATAATTAAATTCTAATTATATATACAATTTGCTTATACTTAAAATTTGAATATGTTTCAGAGAAAATTTAATAGCTGGATTGAGAAACGACTCGAAGAGGAAGACAATAAAAATGGTGGACGTAATGGCCATGGACTTGGTGGTAGAGGTAGAGGTGGTCTTGGTGGTCGAGGTAGAGGTGAACATGGTCGTGGCCGAGGTGGAAATAATGGTGGTCTCATACAGGTGCATTACTATACATAAAATTAAAACCAGTATCTAATTGTTTTTTGATACACATACGTAGATTATAGTTTAAATATTTTCAGTATATAATGAATTTTTTATTTATAACATCAAAATATATACAGGACCGCTGTGAATCTCATAGGCCTAGCTTTCCAAGGATGAATGTTGTAAGTTCTTAATAAATTCACATATATATAATCAATTTATGCATATCTGAACTATGGGTAACACGTATAAGTCTTTAAATCAGTTCTTTATATATTGAACATGTAATAGTTTTTTGTCATTTTTCCTGATATCATAAATATTTGCTTAAATTAAGTATATGTTTGTTTCGGAAGACAATAACTATCCATGGTTTTGGAGTGAAGATATATCATTTATGTTTTGTAACTAATTCAGTTGAAAATTTACTGGATTTTTTAGGGCCCGGACAGAATAATGGATGATTCATCACAAGGATCTTCGAGCTCGGCTGTCGATGATACGAAGCATACGGTACGTTACAAACCCAAATTATTCATTAGGCTAGCATTCATCCACGTATTTATGCATCAATTCATATGCATCTTCTTGATTGATATAATATGAAAGTTGTATATATGTAACCACTAGGCCTGGGCATTCGGTTAACCGATCGGTTTTCGGTTTGGGTAATTCGGTTTTCGGGTTTATAAATCTATAAACCATTCGGGTTTTGTAAAAATTCGGTTCGGATTCTGTTCGGTTAGGGTCGGGTTCGGTTCGGTTCGGGTTTCGGTTTTGGGATTGAAAACCGAAATTAACCAAAATTTATTTGGATTTGGTTAATTTCGGTTTTTGAACCAGAAAAACCCGAATAAACAGAAAATTACCCGAAAAACCCGAATTACCTGAAAATAAACCGAAAATTACCCGAAAAACTCGAATAAACCAAAAATAAACCGAATCCGATCCTAAATAACCCACGAATTTTTGTATATAATATATAAATTTTGAATTCGACCACACAAAAAAAAAATTATAAATTTCGGTTTATTCGGGAAACCGAAATTAATTCGGGTAAACCCGAAACCGAACCCGAACCCGAAACCCGAACCCTATGGAAACCGAACGGGTTTTGACTATAAACCGAAACCGAACCGAACCCGATTTTTTTGGGTTGGTTTCGGGTTCGGTTTTCGGTTTCGGTAAATATGCCCAGGCCTAGTAACCACACATGAAAATGTATACTTTGTATTAGTTATTTAACCATTGTTTCTTTTTTTCTTACAGGGTGACGTTGACGAAGTCGAAGTTATTAATATAGAGGACAGCGACTCGGAAACTAATGAAGTTGGAGTGAATGGTAAAATTAATATATCTTTGTGACAAGTTTTTGAGACAATTATATATCCTATATATTATTTGAGAAGCATTTTGGGAGCACTTTGCTTAGGTGTCATCACCACAATTTTTTTCCTCTTTATTTTTATTTATTTATTTCATTCTCTTATACTCATTACCAAACACATTTAATTCCAAACATACTTATTTTGATTATTATAACTCTAATTATCAAACACATTGAATCTTCATAAACTTGCCAAAATTAAAATATTTTGAAATTTTCAACTTGCCAAAATTAAAATATTTCGAAATTATAGATTTAAATCATAGAATTAAATGTGAACAAAAATTTAACATACATACTAAAAATTGATTTAAAATAAAATAAAACTATTAATTATCTTTTGAAAATATATGAGCATGTAAAAATATGTTTTTACATATGTTATTTTGTTGGACAAGTAAATGTTTTTAATTTTTCATAAATGCATCTTCGTACAAATAAAAATATAATTATTAATGAAATTTGTTGGTTTAATTATTTCATGGGTGGAATAAATTTGTATGCAAAATAATTGTAAAATCCAAATATATAAATTAGGTCTTAGGTTATGTATAATTATTCTTCATAATATTTTTTTAACTAAAACTATTAATTTTATTCGATAATCATTTTATCCCGCGTATAACGCGGGTAATTTTCTAGTATATTATTGTTTCATACGTAATGGGCAAAATTTCAGTTGCTACCAATACCGAAGATGAGGTAATATTTAGAGGCTTGGCGAATCTCAAATCTGAGCATTAACAACTTTATTAGTTTAGTAATCATGAATTTATATATATATCACACATTAACAACTCGTCAATGTTTCTAAAGAGTTCAGCTAATTCTAGATCGGATTTCTGCTACTATATTATATACTTATTGACGTAAATGATTCCAGCATGATATATTATATGTTTGTGGTGATTAACGTGTTTATGTAGGAAAAAACATGCGACTGTTAGATATCAAGAACATGTTTGTGTTATACCTCGAATTTTACTGTAGAAAATAATATTAGTTTTCATAAATCTGAAAGAAAATATTTTTAAAACTTTAGATGTGGTTTGCATTGTTTGGTTTTCTATTTAGCTTATATTTTTTATACATTTATTCTTAACAAAGTAAATTAAGAATAATGAAAATCAAGATATGGTGAAACTTGTACATCTCTACTCCAGGTCTATTAGACATGGATCAAAACCACATGAATGAAGTCCAGGAAGCGAACGCCCAAGAAAGAGAGATTGTCACCGTTACTTCAGAGAAGAGAGATCCGATCATCGAGGGGAAGAGTGTGGTACCGCGTAGTGTAGGAGAGAAGAGAAAGAGAGGCCGGCCGCGTGGGAAGAGAGCTGCCACAGTTGCACCCGTAGCCACCGCCGAGAAGGAGATCGCCGGAGCTGTTGTCTCGTCAGGAAGATCTCGCCGTGAGTGGGAACCGAGCCGCCGTTTGCTTGAAGCCGCCGCTGCCGACCGCCGTCACTCACGCTCGCGCCGTCATGGTTAAAGAAGCCCTAGCCACTGCCTTTTCTTCATTTTCAAGGTAACCCAAAACCCTAGATCTTGTTTAGGAAACACTAAGGGTTCGAAAAAGGAACCCTAAAGGGTGTTAAGTGGTATAGAGTGTACTGTTATTGTGTGTTTGGATCCCGCTATAAAATCTATTTGGTGTTAGATCCCGGTTATGGTGTATTGGTTGTTGGATCCCGAATGTATGTGTAATGGTGATGTGCCTATCGGTGGTGTTGTTTGTTTTTTTATCGTTTGGTTTGGCTTGGGTGATTGGAGAGGTGGATTTACCATGGTTATGTGTGACCATTGTGTGTCTATTTATAGATATGGTAAATGCGTATGTTGGATTGTTTGCATGTTTTGTGTATGATGTGGGCGGGGATGATCCTTACTCACGGAGTAACTTGTTATTTACCTATTCTTTTTTTCATTCTCATGTGATGGAATGGAACATGTGCTTGGAATAAGTCGTTGAGGTGCTATTTGAGAAATGTCACATTTTCTTTTGTTTAAGACTTCGACTCTTTTAAGATCTGGTTTCAGTTAACGTTTGGATTTCATTTATTTTGCAAGATTCTTCGAATTCCAGTTTAATTAATAAATACATTTCATATAATCCTTATTTTTTATTTGCGTTTATGAGTTATCCAATAACAAACCGCCAGTTATCCAGAAGCCAATGTTACAAAACTTATGACGATAAACTTGGAAGGATAGAAATTTTCGTAGACTTTATAGGCAAGATCGTGTCTACACTATGAATGAAGCATATTTCATCATAACATCGGCTCTATATTAACTCTGAAGACTCAAAAGCTACAAAAATATTCTTAATTATTTCAGTGTTTAGATAGTGTATTTTTTACGTTCATACCTAAATCCAAACCGAAAAATTTGTATGAATTTTTTGTTGTTAAATTTTAAACTTTTTATCTAATTATTAACATCAAATTTTAAACTTTATCTATCGTTATTTTTTTTCCAGTATTTTATAAGAATTTTCAAGATATGATACTTTTTTGATATACCAATTTTAAAAAATCCCATTATTCTAAAATTTTAATATCATTTATGTTTGAGTTAAACCATGTTATATTAGGGTTTAGGTTTGTTAAGTATCAAATTTTTTAATAAAAAATTACGGATTTTGAGATATAAGATTTTTAAAATGCTTTATAAATGACATGTTTGTAAAAAGATAAATCAATAATAGCATGTTGTAAAAGATAATACAACAGTAACATTTTTGAAATTGTCTTGTATTTGATATGGTTTGAACTAATTAAATTAAAGTGTTGTTAAAACTTGTATACATTGATCCTTTTTATAAATAAAAAATCCGCCCCAGACTCTTAGATGTTTACGATATTGTTTTAAGATATTTTATATGTTTTGAGATATTTTAAGATTGGACAATTTCAAAAATTGTCACTCTTAAGTTATTTTTTAGAAACATGTCACTATTGAATTATCTTGTTGTTGTGGGTACTTAAAATTGAAGTTATAAAATTATAAAATTTAACATAAAATATAGTGACATTGATTGATAATCAATTTCAAACAAACATAAAGTACCAAAATTAAAGATAAAAAACATCAAATAAAATTAAAATAAGCAAAATAATTATTATGGAAGATGAACGTGATCTCGATGCACCAATTGATGACTACATGTGTAATTTTACATAACATGATAATTGAAGATGAACGTGATCTCGATGCACCAATTGAAGTTGGAAGAGAAGTCCATCTCCCGAAGTCGAAGTAGTCATGGATGATCATATGCGGTTCCAAGAATTTCTTGCTAGGTTTAGAAAAATCAAAAATAAAGATGCACATTTTTCACTTCGAAATGCATTAGTTGATAATTTATGGGAGAAGTATACAAATGGTGATGCATAAATTATGTTTTGTTATTTTATATGGTGTAATGTATTTTATTATAATATATAAATGTTAACTTTTAGTTAATATTTTGAACTTTTTGAATATTTTACTAAAAATAAAATAGTTGAATCAATTTGCAAGGTTTAAAAATATAGTGTACAATTAACAATTAACAAAGAAGTTAAAAAAAGAATATACTTGGAATATTCTTTTTTGGTGTAAAAAATGGTGTAATGCATTGGAGTAAAACGTAACACCATTTTGGTGTAAAATTTGGTGTAATGCATTGGAGATGCTCTCAGCTGGAGCCATCCTGTAAGGTGCCTTGGAGATAGGCTCTGTCCCGGGCTCTAACTCAATCGTAAATGGATCAGACCGAGACGACGGTAATCCCTGCAATGACTTAAAAACATCCTCAAAATCACTCACAGAAACCTTACCAACAGACTCTGGCATAGAAATCGTCGCCAAATAAGCCTCGCATCCTCGCTCAATCATCTGCACTGCCTGAACTGTAGAAATCACGAGACTCCCTGAAGTCGGTCTCACTCCCTGAAACACTAACTTCTCTGCCTCACGCTCGAAGGTCACTCTGCCTCGATAACAATCCAGATGAACTCTGTAATGAGACAACTAATCCCTCCCCAGGATAACGTCGTACAGCTCCACCAGACTGATCACCAAGTCTGCTGGCATCGACTGCCCAACAATCTGAACATCAACTGCTCTAGCACGGCCCGAAGTAGCCAGGAATCCACCTCCAGCCACCTTGACTAACCCTGAACGCTCACCAGCGCTGCTATGGATGCCACTGCTCTCGGCATGCTCCGGGGTAATAAAGCAGTTCGATGCTCCAGAATCGAAAAGCACATAGGACTCAAAACCTCCCACTAACAAGGTCCCTACACAATTTATATGCATTGAGAACCCTACTAGACTATCACAAGTAAAATAGCAGAAACAAACAACAATTCACCAACTAAAGAATTTTACGCAGTCTGAGTCAAAGATTTTACCTGTGATCGAAGCGCCGCTATGCTGCTCCTGACCCACCTCTCTCGGGGTATAGACTCGCGGTGCTGGTCCAATCTGACCCAATGGCTGCACTGCCGCCAACTGCGCCACTGGCTGGACTGCAGCAACAACCATCTGCTGCAGTTTATGATACATTGGCCTGATATGTGATATGATCCTGGATATGCAGCTTGAACCGGAGCTAGGAGCATTGCTTGAACCAGTTGGAAAGATCGAGGAAAGATCTCAATCGGTTGCTAACCGATCAATATTTCACTTGAAGATAGGTGCTAAGGCCAAACGATACAAATTGGTCTTAGGGAAGTTGTACCATCCAAGGTACTTGGGTCTGGACGTGGAAGTTGAATCAAACCTCACCGATTTTTGATATCAGGCCCAAGTAGATCGACCATTGGCTCAAGTGAAGTATTGTGCTCTTTTCCTTCTTTTCGGTTTTGTCCCAATGGGTTTTCCGAAGCAAGGTTTTTAACGAGGCAATATTTCACTTCACAATAAATCCAATGTGTTGATCTAAGCCCAAGAGAAGTCCAAGATGTTATCTATCAAGTCCAGCCCATTTTCAGCATGTTGCAAGTCCAAGAAGAGCCCAAAATCATCACCTCTTTTCCTTGCCAATAAAAGTGACGAAAATGGAGATCTTGGAGACGAGAAGCAAGTTTTCACACCCACAACCAAGCCTAAGCCATCCGTACCTACTCAAAGCTACAAAGAAAGGTATGAAGCTTCTAGTTCTACTTCTCGTGACGTCAGATGTTTCAAGTGTCAAGGCAAAGGGCACTATGCTAAGGAATGTCCGAACCAAAGGATTATGGTTCTCTTGGACAATGGAGATATCGAAGAAAAAGAAGAAGAAGCTGTCTTTGATGAGTATCTAGAGGAGCATGAAGAAGTTGCCGAGGTGGGAGAACTTTTGGTAATTCAACGGGCTTTGAACATGCATATCAAAGATGACGATCATGAGCAAAGAAAGAACTTGTTTCACTCTCGATGCCAAGTCCAAGGAAAGGTGTGTAGTCTCATCATAGACGGAGGAAGCTGCACCAACGTGGCTAGTGAGACAATGGTAAAGAAGCTTGACATGGCCGTGAAAGATCACCCAAAGCCGTATAGTCTTCAATGGCTAAACAACGAAGAATTGAAGGTGAAGAATCAAGTCTCGGTTCCTATCACCATTGGCCAATATCATGATGAGGTGCTATGTGACGTGTTGCCTATGGAAGCAAGCCATATTCTCTTAGGAAGACCGTGGCAATATGACCGAAGAGTTCTTCACGATGGATTCAACAACCGCTATTCGTTTAATTACGAAGGGAAGAAGATCACCTTGGTTCCGATGTCACCACACGAAATTCATCAAGACCAGATTATCCTTAAGAAGAAAGGTAACGAGGCTGTAAGTGAAAACTCTTATTCTTCAAAGAAAAATAAAAAGTGTTTCTTACTTAAGCAAATTCCTTTGGGTATTACTAACCATGTACCGGAACTTATAATTCCGAGTAAGACCACTCTTATTTCGCAGAAAAATCAAGTTGGAGTTTCCCAAAAGGAGAGTTCGATCCATAACTATTGGTCCAGTCGTAGGCAATTCGATCGACCCTTTGAAATTCCCGACCAACCGCATGTTAACTACTTGGTGCGAATGAGAGAGGAGCTAAGGAGAAGAAATGCTAAAGAACATCAACCACTTCTAACAACAGCACGGATCAACTCCAACACATCCAAGACTTGTCCCCAAGGTGAGCGTAATCCGAACTTGAACTTCAAATTTACTAACTTAGCTCGTTTCCGTGTAGGTTCTTCGGATTTGAGGTCAAATCCCTTTGAAGAGGGGGGGGATGATATGATCCTGGATATGCAGCTTGAACCGGTTCAATTAGTATTATTTTGGTTAGTGATAAATTTGAGTTTGAAAACATTTTATAAAGTTATTGAAAAACATTTTTGTTGTAAATATAAAATTTAGATCACTCGACTACATTTTGTGTCATATATTATAAGATAATGTTTCGTTGTTTTTGTTATGTTATTGCAATAAATTTCTTTTATTTTTATTTTTTGTATACACTTAAAACGTAAGACCTATATATCATATTAAGACAATCGAATAATTTTTTTAGTGGACATATTATTTATCTAATATTTTTTTGTATGTGTGATTTAAAACAATATATTTTTACTATACAATAAACTAAAGTTTATATTCTCACACTTGGCGTGGGTCAAAATCTAGTATATATATCTTCTAATCTTCAAAAAAGCTCTCGTTGATGACATAATAATCATCTCTCTCATTCTTGTCGCCAGTATGGAGGAAGGAGAAGCTTCAACGATCACTTGCTTGCCAACCACGGAAGAGAAGCCCCTTCAAAGCCCTAACTTGCTGGTCAATCAACAAGAAGAGACGAAACTACAAAACCCTAGAATCACAAAAGGTCGTCAGAAGATGGAGATCACAGAAATCGAACACGTGAATCGAAGACTAGTGACGTTCTCGAAACGCCGAACTGATCTTTTCAAAAAAGCGGCGAACTAAGCGTTCTAAGCGGCGCGCAGATCGGTATTCTAACGTTTTCACGCTGCGATAGGATCTTCACGTTTGGTAACGTGGACACACTCTTCGAAAAGTACCTCCGTAAGACTCCGGTGATGCTGAGGTCACATCTCGGCAGTGACGTGGTGAACGGAGAGGAGGAAGACGACGATTTGATGTGGTGGGTGGAAGAGGAGATGGGAGAGTACAATAATGGTTTGAGTGTGTTAAGGGATAATTTGTGGACTAGGATCTGCAAATTCGGCGGGGATCGAACGGTCGAGATGAATGTTCCGGCGTTTTCAGAATCCGACGGTCATGAACGGTCATGCGGGTAACGATGGATATATAAATTTTGCTACGGTTCCGTTTATGTCTCAAAACGCTAGACAATGAAAGTGTTTATTACACTATTGGTATAATGATAGTATTACATAGAACTATATTTGAGAATATTGATATAAACTATTTAAATTCGTTGTAGCTAAATCAATTAATGGTTTCAAGTTTCAGATTTGATACTGTTTTGTTTCCGGGGGACACTGAATCCATATGTTTCTTAATAATTAATAATTATGGTAACAAAAATATTATGTGCCACCAAACTAGGTTGATAAATTTAACCTTTATAAATGATCCGACGGAGATCTGGCTCGTGAGTTTGGTGCTACATGGATTAGATGGCTTTCGCTCCTTGTCCCTACGTAAAAGATTCGATCGAAATCTGGTCTGCTCAATATAGATTTTATCTAGGCGTTTTAATGTCTAATCACCGATCCGGGAGAAACTTTGAAAATATTGTTTGTCATGCCAGATTGTGAACCTAAGAAAATTTGAATTTGAAAAGTCGATGTCACTATAGAAGGATTCTGGCATCAATGTTTTGGCTTGTTACGACCGCCATCGGCCTGTCCCTGGCAAAAAGGTTTTATTTTTCCAAGAGCAAGGAAATATTGTAGTTTTTGTGCGAGTCCCTTGTTCTCTTTTCTCAATTCTATCTTCGGGGATGCAGTACGTCGGTTCTGTATTTTGCTTTGTTTCCTTGGCTTCATATGGGTTTCTATCTTTGCGGGTTTCTAACGAGAATGCAGGAACGGTCTTTTAGTAGTGTTTCCATTACGTTTGTGTTTTCTTGTTGTATAGGAACATGTAGTTCCAATATCTACTGTATGAAAAAATGAAAAGTTCATGTGGTCCAACTATCTATTAAAAGATGTGTTCTTATTGTTTTGGGTACTTGTTGTACATTTTTTATCCAAAATACGGGAACTGGTTATTGGAGAAATAGTCGGTTTGATGCGTCGACAATGAGACAAGTTTCATATTGTCATTCTATGTGTGTTAAGTGTTAACCAGGGTAAACCAAATCTATAATGGGGGAATAAATAAAACAATTTAAAAACAGAATTAAGGGGTTTATGGGATCACAAAACATAAACCTTGACGATCTATAAAGGAACTAAATTTATAGTTTCCACCTTCCAAAAGCAAAGATTAACAAGTAATCTCTCTTTTAATATACATTTAGCAAAATGTCCAAACTTGACATCGATATAACTGAAACTAGATGACTCTCCACGTTCTACACAGATTAACTTATTTTTAGAGTTAACAATTGCTAATGATGTTCAACTTTTTGTTTCGGTTCATTTTTGGTTTTGAGGGTTTTAATTTATAAAGTTTTCTATGAATAATCCTATATCTCGATTAAAACATATTAGTTTTGGAAATAGTTTTGATTCCTATTTAAAATTTGAATCAGTTTTCAGTTTTTTAAATAAATGTAAATATTTATTGTGATTTTTTTTTTTGTTATGTGTCCATTTTTTAAGCAAAATCATAAAGAATATAAAATATATTAGTTTTGGAAATAGTTTTTAGGTTTGATTTGCATAGGTATGGATATGGTTTAGTGTTGTAGATCTAAATGAATTGTCAATAGAAATATAAATTTATTTAATTTGTTTTAAGTAATATTGGAATGTTACTTTATGGACGTTTATGGTTAAGTAAAGCTAAGTGAGTGCCATGTCATAATATATCTTGGGCCATGTCATAATAAATCTTGAGTCATGTCATAATAAATTTGAGAATCACCTCTCTAATAATATATAGAGAATTTTTTAAGCAAAATCATAAAGAATATAAAAGATATTTGGTTTGGAAATAGTTTTTAGGTTTGATTTGCATAGGTACGGATATAGTTTAGTGTTGTAGATTTAAATGAATTGTTAATAGAAATATAAATTTATTTAAATTGTTTTAAGTAATATTGGAATGTTACTTTATGGATGTTTA
The DNA here is from genome assembly GCA_963576765.1 of Draba incana. Lineage (NCBI taxonomy): Eukaryota > Viridiplantae > Streptophyta > Magnoliopsida > Brassicales > Brassicaceae > Draba > Draba incana. Next base: position 22,436,800 of record OY755215.1, read on the forward strand.
TGGTTAAGTAAAGCTAAGTGAGTGCTATGTCATAATATATCTTGCGCCATGTCATAATAAATCTTGAGCTATGTCATAATAAATTTGAGAATCACCTCTCTAATAATATATAGGGGATTTTAAAAAAATCATTTTTTCTCATTGGTAATTTGTAATAAAAACTGAATTCGACATCGAAATATTAAAATATCAATATGACCAAATATTCTTAAACAAAGAAAATTAATAAAAAAAATTTATACAACATAAATTTAGTAGTACTCTACCTTTTCTTCTTTTTTCCAAATGTTTTTTTATCTTTAATAAAAATGTAATCCGAAAATTTATATCTCAAAACGACACTCTACCTGGCGTGCCAAATGTTGAACTCGTGATCAGGTTCGACACTAAATTTGTTTTGAGGTTCGAGATTCTTTGATAAAATAGAATGGAAAATTTGGTGAAGAATTCTAGGAGTCGGCTTGGATGAACAGTATACGAGTGCGTTCTGGGTTATGATCGGGCTCTTTTGGATTTAGAGAGATTAATCCGAACAGGCCAATAAACTTAAAGGATAAAGAAAATGATTAGCTCGGAAATGTAGTGTATTAAGCATGAGTTGTACAAGAATGATATACAACTATATATAGTACAAGGGTTTAGGGCTTTAGATACATGTTGTTACATTTTAACCATAAGTTTTCATAAAGTAACTATTGGTGATCATAAAGTAACTATACTAAGCATAAAGTAACTATACTTAGTTAGCAAGATATAAATGAGTTGGACCTTTCTCTTCATGGGCTGAGAGCAGCAGGATTTTGCCTTGGGCCAAATCCATGGTACAACAAACACTGATGATATTTCTTTAAGCACGTCTGATTCGATTTCCGCTCGGAGCTTCATGGTTGGCGTAAAGAGCCAAGAGGAAGACCAATATTTCTCTGAGTATATGAATGAGGAGGCTTTGACAAGTAATGAGAATATTGGAAATGAAGAGAACAATGAGACTGGATCGACGAGTAATTTGGGTGTGAAGAGAAGAGCATGCAATCAAATGACCAGGAGTGTTTCAGTGGATAGTTTTACCAATAGGAATTTTAGTACTGGTGCTCTTTCTCCGGGTTTGAGTTCCTCTACCTATGGGGGCATATTTACTGGCCTTGAATTGAATTAGATTAAGGCCGATAAAAAGCTCTCAAAGATAGCTGCACTTTCTCCTAAAGAGGCTAAAAGGTAATTAAAGCGTGACTAAAGTACTCGTATTTTCTTCTTCATGTGACATTAATTTACCTATGTGATCCTCTTTTAGAATATTGGCAAACCGAGCGGCAGACTTGGAAGCCGAGAATACTACATTAAAAACTATGAACTACCAGATGCAAGTGAGATATCACATCACCAACCATCAATTTTTTTTAATGTCTATATTCTTGTTGCATGCAGGAAGAACGTATTGTGATGGGAAAAGAGTTGAGAGAACATAAGATTCGTCAGGAAGAAACGGAGAAACATGCGCATCTTCTTCAAGGTAGTTCATCTAATTTTTATGTAAGATTTCATTGCACTGCCTTTTGAAACAAACTCCATGCTCTGATATTTGCAGCACATAATAGTCAACTGAATGCCCAACTAAATGAGCTGACAAATGAATTGAACCAATATAGAAGAGAAGCTGAAAGATTAACCATGCAGCAGTCACCGAGCCATCATATGTTCCTGGAACTCAACATCAACCACTTACATTATCCGTAGAGAAACCCTGATTTTGATGACCAGATCTAATGAAGTTGAGAGGTGGTGGTCGTAGCTTTGGAGAATCCTCTAGAATTTAAAGTTTAAGTTTGTTAAAGATTTTTATTTTTCATTTTATCTCTAATCAATTTTTCTCCTAAAGAAAAATTATGTGTAGATAGATAAAAAAACAAAAAAAAAACTGAATTGAAATGGTGAGATTTTGCACACAAAAAAAAAATCTGTTTCAAGAAAATGTGTTTTTTTTTTATTAAAAAAATTTAAAATGTGCTATGAGCAGCTCATCATCTTCAAAATCAGGTTTTAACCGTGGAACTTGTCGATAAAGCTCTTGTGTAACTCTGTGAGCTAGTTTACTATCCCTGGAATCTTGTCTTCTTGCGGAAGTATTGTGTACCTGGAGTGTCATGTTTCAGGAACCTAAACAACACTGAATCAAAAACACAATTAGATTTCAAATTTGGTCCTCATTGTATATATACCCATTTTCACCTGATAAGATCATTTTCTTTGTTGAGAAAAAAAAAACTCATTTTCTTTTTTTTATTTAAGTTCTTACAATAGATATATTTGAATTGCATCCTATAGTTTTTTTTGAAAAGAATGTGTATACTTGTTTCTTAAACTTGAAAACGGAAAAATAACTAACTCACTGAAAAACATAAATGATGCATCAAAGTCATTTATTAGAATAATAAATAATGCGCCAAAAATAATGAGTAGCAAAATATAGTGACTTCCAATTTATTACTATTTCTTAATCAATCATTTAAATAAATAATGAGGAAATTGCTAATAATGACCTAAAACTTCATTTGAAATGCAAAAGTATCCCCTTCATCTCATGTTTGTGAAAAGTAACCCAAAGGGGTAGTGAAATTACAAATACAGCCTTAATGAGCAAACAAAAAGCGGAATGCATAATGACATTTTTAGCCTTTTGACGTCTACACGGGAAGTCTACTCAGTAGACATATAATGACGTCTACTTTCAGACTGGAAAAGAAGTCTACATCGTAATTAAATCTGATATTTAAATTATAAATTGAAATTTTTTTTTGTAAAACTTTCTTGTTCATTATTAAATTATAATAAATGTGAAGTATGAAAAATAAAATTTCACAAAATTGAAACAAATTAAATAAAAAAGACAAATAACATTGAAAATGAATGAATGAGTGAGTTACATGTTCTACACTAAAGTATACATGAATACCATATATTCTACTCGATCAAAATTTTGTTAGCTATTGATGTGGTTGGTAGTTATTGTAAATTGATACATATAAGTTATATGAGTTTATGATTGTAATGAGTTTATGTTTTGGGATTCATATATATAATTTAAGGTTTAGAGTAAACAACTTAAAAGAAGTTGTAAAGTAGGGTTTTGATTTACGGTTTATAATTTATATATTTAAAATGTAAAACTTACATAAAAGTGTTATATTGTGAATATATTAGATGTTTGAATGTTTGATACAAATTTTCATTTAAGGATTTAAATAATCCATTTGAAAATAATTAATTTAGGGTTTCGGATTATAGACTTCATTTGCAGTCTACTTTACTATATGAAGTCTACATAGAGTTTAGGGTTTCGTTTTAAAGTATAGGGTTTGGAAGGCAGCATAAGAAGTCTTCAATTGAAATCTACTTAAACCGAAAAATTATTAACCTAACCGGATTTTTTTTGCCTCCGTATATAAAGGAAGTAACCCTAATTTTGTGAAAAAAAAACTTTAACACTCTCTCCTTAAACGGCGACTCTCCCACTTCCAGATCTTACTCTCTTTATCTCTCTCGGATTCCAGATCTGACTCTTGTTCTCTCTTCTAGATCATTAAGCGACACCACGCCATTAGGATTGTTCTCTCTCTGACTTCTCCTCTTGGTAATCCCTTCTCTTCTCCTTCTCCCATTTTCACATAAATTAATTTCTTGTGTTTATGTAGCTTAAGCATAAATGTGTTTGATTGATTTGTTAATTTCTTCATGTAGTCTCTAGTACGCTCAACTTCTCGATCTCCCTCTTGTTTGGAGTCCACTGAGTTCGGCTTCTTCTTATCCGAAATTTCATTGCCGTCGTTTTGACTGGTTTTCTACTCAGTCTTCCTCTGCATCTTCTCCGTGAGCTTCCTCACACCTCCCCTTCTCCGAATAGATCTAGGTCTTCTCTGAACCTCAGTTTCGTTCAAAGTCTTGCGATTTCCTGAATCATCTCGATCTAGTGAGTTTCTTTGAGTTATTATAGATCTATAGTTTTATATGATTTCTCATTTTTAGATCTGATTGCTCTTTTCGATTTTGCTTTGAGGGTAGTTTTTTTCTTATCGATGAGTTCTGGGTTGTTTCGATTTCATGTTTAAGGGTTTCGTTTGATATCTGGAAAAGGGGGGTTTTGGAAAGAAGGGATTCATAATTCGCGGTCTAGATCTAAATTCATATACATGTAAGTGTCACTGATTGATCTACGTTTTCTACTGATATTATATTCTCCTTCTTTTATGTATAAGAGATTGATAATTTTGATCGAGTTGTCCTCTCAGTATGAGATTTTCTGATGGATATAAGCTCCTATTTGTGTCGTATGAAACCCAAAATAAAAAAAACCCAATTTTTATGAGATTTAATGATTCTGGGTTTTTGTTTTTGTGTTTTTAATGCAGATATGGTGAAATTTTACCAAACGTGTGATCCTGGTAAGTTATATTTCTTCAAACAGTTTTAAATATTCTTGCTTTTTTAGTTTTGTTCACTTCTAGTGGAATATTTATGTTGAAGTTTCGTGAGATTTCTATGTTTGTAGTGTTGTTCACTGATCATAGTGATTGTGTTGAATCTTGTAGAAGACTTGATTATGAGTGTTTACATGTTTTATTGTGCTCTGTTTAGTAATTTTAAGGTGTTTTTTGATTGTTTATGCAGAGAAGGAGAATTTGTGTCTCTGTCGGAAAACACCAAATGAGACATGGGAAGTTAATCTTCCCGTCGAGGAAGTTCCTCCCGAGCTTCCCGAGCCAACGTTAGGTATCAATTTCGCAAGAGAAGGATTGGGTATCTTTGGTTGCGGTTCACAGTGATTCATGGCTGCTTTCTGTTGCGTTTCACTTTGGTGCTCGTTTCGGATTCGGTAAAAACGAAAGGTAATGTTCCTTCTCAGCTCAGACTTTTGAGTCTTGTATCTAAATGTGATAATGCTACCGGTACTCATGTGTGGTAAGGTTATAATGACCGTTCGAGCATTCTCTTGTATTGTCTTGGTGCTTGATATTTAACATTCTCTGTGTGGATCTACAGTGACATAATATTCTGAAGAGGAAAAAGCATTGTAATATCCTTGTTGTTTCTACTCTGATCGTATGAAATTCTTGTTGGTTCGTCTAAGTAGGCAACGCCTAGTGCGTCTTGTTCTTGATGCTTGTTCTATTCCCTTAGTTTTCATTTAATCTACTGTGTTATATGCTTTCGAGTTTCAAGAACTCTACACTAATATTGGCACATGTTAGAATCAAAATCTTACGGAGCTAATCTTGTTCTTTTCTTCTCATGTTTTAAATCTCTATACATTTGTTCATAAAATATGAATTTTAGACTTTGGTCTTTTATTGCATTTGGTTTGAAGTCTGTTCATTCTCTTATTCATTGTTAATATTATTACTACAGGGCTCAAGAACACAGTTGGGAAGCACTATGAGACTAGGATCCCGAAGAACTCATTTACAGAACCAAGACTCTCTCACTTCAAAACTATAAGTTTAACTGCATTTATCTCAAATGTTTATTTGAGATTTCTTGTAGTTTAAAAACACCAATTTGTTTCTCTCTGTGCATTTATCAGATACGGCGATGTTACTAATGTAGACGAAAGGCATAGACATCGTTACGAGGTTGGTTTTAACTTATAAGGCTTGTTCGTATTCTATTCAAAGAATTGATCACAATGATTTGAAAAAGTGTTTGAATTGATGATATTAGGTGAATCCGGAAATAGCTCAAGTACTTGAAGAAGCTGGTTTAAGAATTGTGGGCAAAGATGATACAGGGAAGCGAGTTGAGGTATAGAAAAGAAAAAAGAAAACATCAATAGGAGCATAATCATTTTTAGTCTGGTCTTAGTCACTCGCTCTTAATATCTGTTTTTGTTTCAATAAGTGATTTGATAATCCATTCTATGTTGGAGTTCAGTTTCATCCAGAGTCAAGTCCAGACCTTCTCTGTTTCTAGGCAAGTAGTCTTGGTTCTTTTTTCATTTTAGTCTCAAATCTCAATCTCAAATTTCATTTTAGTCTCATTTCATTAAACTATGTGATTATTGATTTGTTGTAATGGTACACTTACCGGGTTTATATTGGCTGCAAGGAAAGCTTCTTCAAACCCATTTAAGCAAATGAGCTCTCTTCTATATTGTCATTACTCATTATACATTTTGTATGTAAGAAGAAATAAGTCGACATTTGTTTCTTTGTCATTAAATTAAATCCGAGACGTACTTATTCACTGATAATTGACAATAAATAAAAAGAAGGTACAAATTAATTTCAAATGCAGAATCTGGTTTTGTTTTATGAAAGCATATGTTATCACTTTTTTTGGACCGACACTAAATAAGAGGAATACTTCGTGGAACATGCCATGTGTAACTGATGCAACAAGAGGAACATTTGCCATTAACCAAATCGATATCTTCTCTACTTGGGTACAAAATACTAAATACTAATTTTTTTTAAATAAGGGGACACAAACAGAAGTATCTACATCACTACCACATCTTCAGATTCTACCACATCTTCATCACTACCATCATCCTCACAATCAGCATCGGCAACTCCACTATCCACCACGGGCCGACTCGACACACAAAGACGTAATACATGTGTTCTACTTAGCTCAATCGAACTTTGGACTTGTCTATCATTTTTAACGTGCATAGGAGGCGTATCTCGAGCCATCTGTTGCAACATTGATGGAGGAAGTGAATAAGTGAGCTCCACCACCTCTGATTTTCTATCAATGTCATAATCATCATGTGTCATTTCAACAAGTTTCTCATGTTTAAAACCATCACTCAAAAAAAACATTCTCCCGTCTTTTGGATTGTTAACCTCAGAACGCCAAATACCATCTTCCATAATCCAACCTCCATAAAAAACACGTAACTGAACAATCATCTGTAAAATACAAACAAGGATATGTATTAGTACAAATCGGAAAACAGACTTCAAATGCAGTCTACTCAATATGAGCTAACTAATCACCAAATCAAGAAAATAAGTTTGCCCCACAAATATTTGTCTTAAACATGACCAACTCTTACAGGGGGTAGATATACAACTAACAAACATGTGAGAACAAAAAAATCAAAAAAATACATTGTAGATATGTCAAAAAATGCATTTTAAAAAACTATCACATTTGTAGACTTCAAATACAGTCTACTTAGAGTAGACTTCAAATGCAGTCTACTCAATATGAGCTAACTAGTCACCAAAACAAGAAAATAAGTTTGCCCCACAAATATTTGTCTTAAACATGACCAACTCTTACAGGGGGTAGATATAAAACTAACAAACATGTGCGAAAAAAACCAAAAAAAACATTGTAAATATGTCAAAAAAATGCATTTAAAAAAACTGCCACATTTGTAGACTGCAAATCCAATCTACTCTAAGTAGACTTCAAATGCAGTCTACTCAATATGAGCTAACTAGTCACCAAATCAAGAAAATAAATTTGCCCCACAAATATTTGTCATAAACATGACCAACTCTTACAGGAGGTAGATATACAACTAACAAACATGTGAGAACCAAAAAATCAAAAAAAAAATACGTTGTAAATATGCCAAAAAATGCATTTTAAAAAACTATCACATTTGTAGACTCCAACTGAAGACTTCAAATGCAGTCAAAATAGAGTAGACTTCAAATGCAGTCTTCAAATGCAGTCTACAATGGGTTATTTTTGCAATTAAGGAAAATCGGTATGTAGACTGCAAATGAAGTCTACAAGTGTTGTAGACTTTATTTGCAGTCTACAAAGGTTACTTTTGCATTTGACCAAAACGTTGACTTTTTGGTATAGACTTCATTTGCAGTCTACATAAAAGTGCAGATTACTTTTACATTTGATCAAATATTTCCACTGTTCATACGTAGACTTCATTTGCAGTCTACATAAGAAAGTAGACTTCATTTGTAGACTACATAAGGAAATTAGACTTCATTTGCAGTCTACGCAAAAAGAAACATGTTACTTTTGGATTTGACTTTTGTTGACTTTTCAAAGTAGACTGCAAATGAAGTCTACATAAAATGTAGGGTTAGTTTTGCTTTGACCAAAAAATCTGTACTTTTTCTTGTAGACTTCATTTCCAGTCTACCTTTAAAAGTAGACTAGAAATGAAGTCTACAAAAGATATGTACTTTTCGGTCAATTTTTCGAAAGATTGGTCAAACACAAAACTAACCTCACTTTTCAGAGTAGACTGCAAATGAAGTCTACAAAAAAAAGTTCAAATCCAAAAGTGACATGTTTGTAGACTGCATTTGAAGTCTACTTGAAGTAGACTTCAAATGCAGTCTATTTTTTACGGTCAATGGTATGGTCAAATGCAAAAGCGACCTGATTTTTCCGCTGCCTACACACGAAGTTTACAATATTTTTTATTGTTGTCAAAGAAAACTGTGTAGACTTAAAATGCAGTCTACTTTACCTTTTTTTAAAAATAATAGTCAAATGCAAATCTAACTCATAGTTGACTTGTAGACTTCAAATCCAGTCTACATTTACGAACCAGATTTGAAATTTTCGAAAATAAAAAATCGTTACCTTTTTCACTCGTTCGACTTCGTATTCACGTTCTTAAACCACCGAAACTATCAATTTCACCGAAAAACAACCCCAACCGTTTTATTTGGAAGAATTACGGGAAAACATGAAGTTATGAGTGAAAATTTTGAAAGAACGAAAATTAGAGAGATTTAGATGAAATTGGAGAGAAAATTAATGATGTTTAAGTTATGAGTTCACTTATTATGCATTTACGTAACATAAAATCAATTGGTGTAGCATTTAGAGCTTCATTTTGGTTGTTCATGGTGGTTGGAAAAATTGAAGAAGATGGCATTTTCGTAAATAAGTTGATGTTTTTTGGTGTTTTAGTCTTTTGATAAGTTTCTGATTTTGAAAAAAAAAAGAAATAAAGAAAAGATAATGGCATTTTCGTGAATATGAGAAGAAGAGAAGGAGAGATTTGTGAGAAAGTGGTGAATAGTAAAGAGGAGGAAAAAGTGGGTTAGTTTTGCATTTGACCAAAAGAAATGAATTAGTTGTGAAATGCTCTCATAAATAATGCACCAAAAAATAACAAATTATGAAACAATAAATGACTCGCCAAAGGTTTTAAATTGGCTGAATAGCAAAATATAATGATTTGAAATTTTTGTAGTTTTTTATTAACTCACCAATATAATTGGTTGTAAACAGTAAATACATGATTAAAGTTTGCCTGAATAAAAGTAACTTTAAATTTATAAATTTTCAACATGTTACCAAAAAACGAAGGATTGGTTTTCATTTTTTACTTAAAGATTATGTTATTGACAAAAATAAAATTGAAGTAGTTGTGTATAAATAGATGGTGTCTTCAAGAAGAAAAATCATAAGTAAATCCAAAGATATGAGACTCTAATTGTAATTAGGTCCCTTTCCACCTCATAAAGACTAGTGTTGCTTAACCAAATGGTGGTAGTCTAGTGGTTCCCATTTGGGGAGGTATTGCCCTTTTGGTCTACGCCAGGAATCGATTCTCCTCAAGCGTGGAATTGCTAACAATTCTCATTTTGCCACACGAATATGGGCTTTTGCTCTCGGCTCATTTGAATATCCGAAGAGAGGGTATATCCATATTCCATGGGATGCATCTCCCCTAGGGATTAGTCTAGCCCCCTCCATAAATCTGTGATGCCATAAGTAAAAAAAAAGAAAAAAAAAACTATTGTTGCTCGTGCTCGTGATTTCAGGTATTTTTCAATTTCAGTCGTTGATTGACTCCACTGTAGCTGAATATTCATTGCATTTCCTCTTTACTTGTTTCTCAAAGTTTCCGTCTTTTTTCTTCGGTTTCTCTTCTCTTGAAACTTTTTTGATTCAGGATTAAAAAGCAGTGATTTTATTTTTTATATGTGATTCAAATCAAAGGAGAGTTTTAATGTTTTGTTGTAACATTCTACCATTTACATCGATTATTTATTTGGTTCCTTTAAGAAAAACTAAACATAGTAGATATAACTTCGTTAATATGATGCAGAGACAAAAAGACTCCTGTAACGATGAATCAAAACGTTGATCTTCCACATTTAATCATTAGTTATAACTCGGGATCCACCTAACCCCTGAATGGAGATGACATGATGTAGAAAGAACATGCAAAGAAATTGCTCCTTCGAGCAATTGACTGTCCGGAGGAGCAATTTCTTTGCAAATTCTTCTCTCCATCATGTCATCATTTCCAATATTTTAAGAGACCATTGGTTGGCTTTTCCTAATAATATCCTCCTCTTGGCTCATTTTACTAACCAGTGTAGATGTAGTTTCGTATTTAAATAGAACTTTAATAAAAAAATTATTTTAATTTTACAAGATTTTTAAATTTTGAGTTTCGAGGAAAACAAAATAGGGCTCGATGGACTGCAACATCAGACGCTTGTAACAGGTCGAGGATTGATGTGAATATCTTTGACAAGATAATTATCCAAATTCAATTCTAGTATACCTCATATTTTACTACTTTTAATATATATTAATCAATACTAATAATCGAAGAGTATAAAAAAATGTTTGGGCAAAATTAGACCTCTAATTACTCCAATTGCCACTCAAAAATCAACTTTCTAAAAACATTTCTCAAATTCGGAGGGGTAATTTCGTCCGCAAAAATGCAGGATCCAATTGAAAAACCCTGTTGATGTCGGATAAACACGGGGATCCTTCATTAATGGCATTTGTGTAATTATTCAAAACGCTTGATTTTCTGACATAAACGCTTGATGGATCAGAATAAACATGTTTGTGTATTTATTAGGCTCATTGAAGCCCAAACGGATTTTGATGAAAGGGAAAACGAAATTAATGTCGTTTAAATATATGGAGAATCTTTATCAAATCACATTGTTATTGTTGTTTCCTAAATATAATGCAATAATCTAACAATTAATTTAATTTTCCATAGTAACGAAAATCCTACAACTTGCATAGAAAGTCAAAGTAATTGCTAAATATCTTACCGAAAAAGATGTTCGTTTCTGACCTAAAATATTTCAGCTTATAAATAAGACTTGATCATAGAATAGCACTACTAAAATTTTTAGGTCAATAGCCTTCTCTTCTAGGTTTATGTCTTTTGTTTCATTGTTTATGCAAGGTATTTAATATTTGTTATAAATTTTGGAATGCTAACTACTTTTCTTTTATCATACAGTGTGCTCAGATTGTTTTGAACATCTTTAGTGTCACGTTTTCTACCAAATTCTTTTCTTAATCTCATATATTATTATTTTTGTGTTTTCGTATTTTTAGATCAATGGCTTCTCCGTATGTTAATGAAAAGGTGGATTCAAATGAATCTGTCACTCCAGTGAAGGTAAATTCTTATCCTAATATCATATATTAGGGTTTTTATGTAAATTTTTTTTTTCTTTTATATGATCCTATATTCATTTTGTTTCAGGAAGTGCCACTCCTATCATCAGTTTATGGAAAAAAGTATGATCCAACGAATTATACAAATGCCAGACTATACAACAAAGTTTTTTACTGGCGTCTACCCCATGAAATTGTATGTTTTAGAATTGTATATTTTGGATTTTATATTTACCATGAGAAAATGTATTTCTCATCTTCTTTTCACGATCTTGGTGAATCATTGCAGGGATCAAGTCTCGCTGAATCAGTTAAGGCGAACGAGTGTAGTGAAACGGATTCTATCAAGTACCTCTACAAGTACCTGTATAAGTGTGACATCAAAGATGATTCAAACACGGCGGCTGAAGAGTAAAAGATGATAATAACTTCAAAAGAATTTTTTCAAATCTTTTTTATTACTCTACTAGAATAATAAACATCGATAACATGTTGTCGTATTCTGTTTCAACATTTTGCAATATTTTGAACGAATAATAATTAAAAGTATACCCTTTTTTGTTTGAAATATTACAAACTTAATTTAGTTTTGTTGCTAATAAGAATGAATCACATTTTGCAATATATCTTTTTGCATATGATTGAAATAAAGTACTCTATTTGAGTATTAAATTTACATTTGAATTAATGTATCTTGCCTAATTTATTCTTCACTAATTTCTAATCGACTCATATATATTTATGGCTAAACACCTTTGCTTTTATTTTTGATAATAATTCCTAATTTGCGTGCGTACTACTTTACAAACGAAATTTTTGGGATTCATTAGTATCGCGATAAGATCAAAATATCACAATCTTATGCACATATATCTTTTTTGAAAATGATTGAATTAAAGTACTCTATTTGAGTATTAAATTACAAATAGAATTAATGTATATTGCCTAATTTATCTTATCTTATTTCCATTCGACTCATATATATTTATGCCTAAATATACGTGCTTTTATTTTGAGAATAATTCCTAATTTGCGTTATACAACTTTACAAACGCAATTTTCGGGATTCATTAGTATCACGATATTCACAGAATATAACAATCTTATGCACGTATATCTTTTTGGAAAATGATTGAATTAAAGTACTCTATTTGAGTAATAAATTCCCATTCGAATTAATGTATCTTACCTAATTTATCTTATCTAATTTCCATTGGACTCATATATATTTATGGATAAATATATATGCTTTTATGTTTGAGAATAATTCCTAATTTGCGTCCGTACTACTTTACAAACGCAATTTTCGGGATTCATTATTATTGCGATATTCACAAGATATACTAATTGATGTGCATTAACTGAATGAGAAAAATGTAGGAAATAAAAATGATTTCCGAATCATTTAAATATATCCTCTAAATATTACGATACCTCTATATTCACTCAACCATAAAATCTTTATTCCTTTGTCGATTGATCTAGTTTTTTTTAGGTTATTGAATTCCCATACATAACCACACACTGGCACTATATAATTGGAGCAAAGCAACCCATACATCAAACTCACCCTACACTCATCCTACACCAAAGAAATAGTTCTTTCAACATGACCACTCCAAATGCAATCACCACTTATCGCAGATTAAACCTTTTAAAACGGAGTGGAAGATCAAAGTGAAGATATTACATTTCTACAAGCAGAAATCCTCTTTCAAAGGGGAGACTATGCACGTAATAGTAGCTGATGAAGCGGTATGTTATTTATTTTTTACGTACAATTTTACATTATTTCCATGACATACTTAAAAAATGAAAGAACAAAATCATTTTTAGGGAATACTCATTCACGCTTAGATCAAAAAGCAGCAGATCTCAAAATCTGAGAGGTATATGATTTTAAATGAATGGAGATGCATTGAGCATTTCCAGGTCAACAAGCAGGTTGGTAAGTATCGGATGACCAAACATCAGTACAACCTGGCATTTTATGACAAAACAGTCATAACCAGGTGTATGAGTGTTTCATCTGACCTATACTTGGACCTGGTAAGCTTTAGAGATGTTCTCGACGATAAGGCACCCTCCCATACCATGATAGGTAATTAACACTTTGGTATAAATATATATATATATATATATTTGTTTTCCATTTATCTCATGTAACGCATTTAATACAGTCTTTGTGTTGATATTGTTTTATTCGTTAGATGTACTTGGACAAGTCCAAGAAGTTGGAGATGTTAGGGAGCACGAAGTCCTTGGAAAGATGACCAAAAATGTTGATTTCCAGATATGTGATTCCGAGTAAGTGAACTATGGATTATTTTACTATATGTTTTCAACTATATAGATTTAGTTGTGATTGTTTAAACATAATTATTCATTAGGGGTGAACGTCTTTCGTGTACACTATGGGCTGGTTTTGCTGAGACGATTATGACTGCGTGGGAAAAAGCAGACGGCGATCCAGTTATTTTGCTGCTCTGGTGGGGTAAAATTAATGAGTTTCGAGGTAATTAGCAAATTTGAATAAAACTTGTACTTTTTGGTACGCCCAATATAATGTGGTTTACTTATATCATGAATAGGCATTCGCAGTATGGCAAATGTCTTTGGCGAATGTAGTCAAGTAACTATCAATCCTGCTATCAAGGAAGCAGAGCCTTTGATGACACGGTATATATATTAGTGTACTCATGTTGGTTTTCCTTCATTATACTTTATTCTGATTATATTTTTGGGCATGTTTGTCTAAGGTTGACAGTAGTTGACAATACGCATCTTGGCGAGGGTAATAAAATTGCGAGGGACGATTATTGGAACCAGTTTCAGAGTACAAGTTATGAGCTCATAAGCAGTACTGAGGTAACAATTTATATGAATACCATTTCTCAAGGTTTATGATCACAATAATCTCTCCATCTAGATTAAGTTTATGTAAAGTTCTATACTATCTTAGAAACATTTATGTTGGTTTTGTAATTGGAAATGTGGGTAAGTGGAAAGTATCGGCTACAATTTTAGCCCATGATATCGACTGGTATTGGTATTATTTTACATGCAAGAAATGTAAAAATACAGCCCTTACAAATCCAAAGGAGGAAGATTCCAAGGAAAAAAATACTACCTTTTGGTGTGAGCATTGCTCGATGGAAACCCTTAATGTATTGCCAAGGTAAACTATTGTCCCATGTTAATACTTTAAAAAATCCGTTATTTGGTGTGGTTTAAATTCCACTTTTAATATAATCAATTCAGGTTCAAAATGCATGTCGAAGTGTTTGATGATACCGGTTCTGCAAAATTTTTGTTGTGGGATACACCAGCACAAACAATTGTGGGAAAATGTTCTTCTGTGCTTTTGAATGGGAACTATGAAGAGGTCATTTCTTTTGAGATCTGATTTGTACATGAAAAATCATTCAAATATGGAACAATTAAATAACACATTCAATATTTTGACAGATGAAAGATCCATCTATCATTCCACAATGTTTGAAGGACTGTGTTGGAAAGACCTACCTATTCCTCGCTGAAGTGAAGATGGATAACATCAAAGGCGGAAATGATATATACAAAGTCTCAAAGATATTCGATCAGCAACAAATCATAAAAATCCAAGATTCTGAATTGCATTAAGAAATGCAGCCAGAGAATAGTGAGTCCGAAACTATTGACCAGGTAATTAGTTAGAGATTTGTTGTTTAATATGTAATTGGTCATCAAATAGGGTTATAATTTCTATCTCAGCTACTAATTTAAACTTCCTTTGTTGCATTGTGCTTGAGGGCCGGTGGTAATGGTTGTTCAGAGGTCCATGACTCAGGGACTCCGATGTTGAGCTCCACTCCGTCTTCCAAGAGAGTTAGTGCTGATATCCAAAAAGATGAGAAGGGTGAAATCTCCGCCATCAAGAAGGCATGCTTGGAGCTGAGAGATGTTACTAAAAACTTGGACAACAAGTTCGATGCTTAAGTATTGAGTTTTTTAAAACTCAGAGAATATTGTTGGTTTTATCAGTGTTATAGTACTTTGCTTGGTTTATTTTTTTATTTCTTGAATACTTTTCATAACTCTATGTTTTTGGAATTCATCTCAATTTTTTGTTTTTTTTTTTAACAATTATGTCTGCTTCTTTGATTTTATTAGTATTGACCAATAAATTTCTATTTATTGATTTTATTTATTCTTTCCATCGCATAATTGTCATAATTTATTACCACTAATAATGTGTAATTATATTAAATTTCTATTTACTTTAGTATTAAAAAAGGATCTAGACAATTCGACGATTCAATTTATTATCATTTCTTAAAAAAAAAGATCTATTAATACTTATAATGTGTAATTATATTTTAATTTGACGTGGTTTCTTGATGTAGCGACATCTCTATGACTTGTTTTACAAGTCTTTAGTTTCATGGTTATTTCTAATTTTCATTAGTTTCCTTTTTCTTGGTTAAACTTCCATATTTCATTTAGGGTTTTGATATTGCTTATGTCGGTTAAGACTTTGCCTATATAAGGCTTTGTAACTTTTCTTTTGATAGTTGGTATTTTATTGAATAAGAAAAGAGGTATTCCTCACACCGAAGTCTTCGAATTCTCTCTGTTTAACAAAGAGTTTTGAGCAACAAAACAGAGCCTCTTGATCCATAGATACTTGAGCTTTTATCTTGTATTATCGTTCTGCATCAGTTGGTATCAGAGACAAAGATCCTTATCATGCCGCCTAAAAAGAGTCTTCAAGCGACTTTAGAAGAGCACAACAACGCGTTTCGAGCGATGATGACCGAATTTCAACAGGATTTGAGTAATACCTTGCGTAATACCATGGAATCCGCCGTTCGTAATCTCGTTCAAGCTGAAGTCAACGCTGCTCCTGAGTTACGGCGACAAGCAGCCTCAATATTTGATGACGAAGAGGAAGAAGAAGAAGAA
Source organism: Draba incana (assembly GCA_963576765.1). NCBI lineage: Eukaryota > Viridiplantae > Streptophyta > Magnoliopsida > Brassicales > Brassicaceae > Draba > Draba incana. The sequence continues at coordinate 22,453,120 of OY755215.1, forward strand.
GAAGAGACTCTCGTCAATCAATTTGCACCGCTGGGTGAACAAAATCAACGTGGTGCTCGTCCAAATCGAGACATCATTCCAGCTCCACATGTTGATAATCGACGATGGGAGTATGGGTTTAAACTCGATTTACCTGAATTTACGGGTGGGCTCCAACCAGAAGAATTTCTTGATTGGATTAACGCAACAGAAGAACTGCTAGAATTCAAAGAAGTCCCTGATCATATGCGTGTGTCTCTGGTGGCAACGCGTTTTCGCGGTCGAGCTTCTGCTTGGTGGCAACAATTGAAAGAATCGCGAGTTCGAGAAGGGAAAAAACGTATTACTTCTTGGGAAAAATTAAAAAAATTGATGCGAAAAGCTTTTCTTCCTTATAACTATACTCGTACTATGTACACGAAGCTACAAAATTTGAAACAAGGAAGTCGTTCCGTTGATGAATACGCTTCAGAATTTTTCTCCTTGATGGCTCGTAATATATTAACAGAGAATGAAGAACAGGGGGTGTCTCGGTTTATCGGTGGATTACGCTTGTCAATTCAAAGTGTTTCACTTCAATTTGATCCTCTTTCCGTTTTGGAAGCTCACCAACGTGCTGTTTTGATTGAACAACATTTGAGAAGCCAAACATCTCCATGGAATTCGCAACGTTCTCGTCTCAATTCAGTTCCAGAAACTAGCTTGTCGGAATCGATGGAGCACGTTAAAATTACACAACAGGCAGATGGAAATCTTTCTACACTACCGCAACGAACTGCAACTTTCAAGTGCTTCAAGTGCGGTGAGACAGGGCATCGACAATCTACATGTCCTCATGTTCAGCGTCGTGGTTTGCTAACTAAAGATGAGCCTATTTTTGATGATTATGGTGATGAAAAAGATGTGCTTGATGAATCGGAGGAGCTAGTAGGCGGTGATTCAGGTCCTTTGTTAGTATTGTGGCAGAATGATCTTATTCCACAAGGAATTGAAGAGTCATGCCTTCGTACAAATATTTTTCAGTCATCTTGTACGATACAAGGAAAAGTGTGTCGTTTGGTTATTGATTATGGAAGTTGTACGAACGTAATTTCAGAAGATGCAGTTCTGAAGCTCGCCTTGTTTACGGAGCCCCATCCCTCTCCTTACAAGATCGCTTGGCTAAATTCAAAGACAAATATTCATGTTGCAAAACGTTGTCGGGTTCCATTCTCTGTGGGTCTTAATTACAAAGATTTGGTTTGTTGTGATGTCTTACCTATGGATGCTTGTCATATTCTTTTGGGACGTCCTTGGCAATACGATCGCAGAACTATTCATGATGGCTTTGCAAATATGCATAGTTTTTCCTATGAAGGTCGACATATCACTTTAATACCTTCACAGGTTGCGTCGGATTCGATAGTCACAAGCAAAGAAGAGGTGTCTTCTCATGTTCCAGTTGATCAAAGCAAGACTGCCTTGTTGGTTACAAAATCAGATATGAATTACTCGATGGTTTACCACGGAGTCAACGAGGTTGTTTACGAAAGTTTACCTTGCTGTCCTGCGGATCTTGCTCTCCCACCAGATAGAATTCGTTTTTGCAGTCGAGCTTCTGACTTTGTTGAAAAATTTGTTGCGACTCATGAACAAGTTCGCTCTGACCTAGAGACGTCAATGGCAAAGTACAAGTTTGATGTTGATGCTCGTCGGCACGCCGTTCATTTTGACGTTGGAGATTTGGTGTGTGCAGTGCTTACTAAAGATCGTTTTCAACTAGGAACTTACAACAAGCTTAAATCAAGACAGATTGGTCCTCTCCAAATTGTTGAGCAACTTAACAACAATGCCAATCGTCTACAGTTGCCTCCTCAGATGAGCACATTTGATGTCGGTAAGGTGAAGCATCTTGTTCCTTATGTCATAGAAGATGAAGTTGAAAATTCGAGGTCGAATTTTCTTCTCACCCCGGGAGACCTGATGTAGCGACATCTCTATGACTCGTTTTACAAGTCTTTAGTTTCATGGTTATTTCTAATTTTCATTAGTTTCCTTTTTCTTGGTTAAACTTCCATATTTCATTTAGGGTTTTGATATTGCTTATGTCGGTTAAGACTTTGCCTATATAAGGCTTTATAACTTTTCTTTTGATAGTTGGTATTTTATTGAATAAGAAAAGAGGTATTCCTCACACCGAAGTCTTCGAATTCTCTCTGTTTAACAAAGAGTTTTGAGCAACAAAACAGAGGCTCTTGATCCATAGATACTTGAGCTCTTATCTTGTATTATCGTTCTGCATCATTTCTTTTGTGACAATTGATATTGAATAGACAATTCATTTTCTCTTTTTATGTATTCTGATTGAGTGGTCCAATGACATTGGAATGACCACCTATGTTACTTTTGGAAAGTGAATCACGTCTATTGGTCTATCATTATACTTTTGACTGTTGTTTTTGGTAGTATATACGTTCATGTGAACACCGTTGATATATATATATTTGTTATTTCTTCTTCAGTTATGTTTATTCCATCCTTTTTAACATTTTTTGAGTTTTCATTAGAACTAAGGATGTCTGATGATTCAAGCAAATATTCTTTTTCTCCAAAACCTTTTGTCCTGACGGGTTTAAAGAATCCGCAGATTTTGATTACAAGGTCTCGGCATTCCACCCGCTGTGATTATTTTCTCAAAAAGGTATTTCTTTTCTCATAGTTTAGCGGTATCTGATCCGTTGTTCTCTTTTTAGTTACAGAAGAAGTATCATAAGGCATGTCTTGTGCATGAGAAGGTACTTGAAAAAAAGAAGCGCCTCTTATGTGAGGTTGATCGCCTTGAGTTTGAAGAGTTGGCAATCGAATCAAAGATTAGGCGTCTAGAGTCTCCTTATACAAAATGGATTGAGTTGGAATTTGATCGGATTGCACCGATACCTGGGTGTATCTCTGATTTAATTCTCGCTTCTGAAGCTAATGATGATGAGTTTGTTCCTCCGACAATTGTTATTATGTTTTAATCATGTTTGATTTTGCGTTTTTAGTCTTTTATGTTTTAAGTCACATTTAATAAAATGCATGGTTTAGTTTACATGTTTCCTTTGCGTTAAAGCAAAATTATGTTTAATGGCACGTTTAGTGATGAGATCCTCCCAAGGACATTACACTCTAGAGTTGGTAATGGGATAAGCTTTGCATCAAAGAAACAATAAAGTCTCTAAGACCAAAGGATGTGGAATGAATGGTCGCACAAGAGTTACGGAAGACTCTTGATATACCGGTTGATCCCTCGGATATGACGCACCAAGACGGATCGATGACTCCTTGGATATGACGCACCAAGATGAGCCACACTTTGATTGTGATTCACATTTTATTAATGGATATTACACACCACCAACCGAATCAATCAATGGATATTACACACCATTGAAAGAAATGAAAACCACTCTCAAAAAGGTTTCAAAAATATAAAAAGGTTCTTATTTTTTTTATTCATGAAATATGCTTCATTATATAGAGTAAAATACATTAAAAACGTCCATAATTAAAGCTCAACATGCAAATCATCTAGGAAAACAAAATACAACTCAAATTTGAATGAAAAAGAGAGAAGACTCCTTAAATAAATGTTGATTTTATTATGAACGAAATTGATTCTTCTCTTGTTGTTTTTGGGCTGAATGCAACTTCATGGGCTTCTATAATGGATCAAGATTGTAGAGTAATTTGGTTTGTAGCTTAACTCTTTCTGGTTCCCTCGGAATCCTTCAATGAATGCACACACGTCTCAACCGGTTATTCTGGAAATCACCTGCCTTGTAAATTGAATAACTTCTTCGTTTGAACTCCGTTTGCTCTCATTTTTCTTTGAGGTGTTTTGTAATTGAGTTGAGCAAATTTTCCAAGTAATTTCAAGTTTTGAATCGTCGTGACTGAGAAGATATTCCCTAAACAGTGAGCATATGTCAATTCGGATCATATTGGAATTGTGCATCTGGTTTGATTAAGCTCCGGTTCAGCTGATGGTTTGATGATCTCCTCATCATGTTTTGATATTTACCATGATCATATCATTTAGTTTACAACTAAGGGATGTTTAGGAACATAAAAGATAAAAAGCAACTAAGAAATTCAAACAATATTTTTACGCATAATTTGTTCACAAAAACAGATTTAAAATAATAACATAAAAAAAAAAGGAAACAATATTATTCATTGAAGGAGTTTCATAAGAGGGAGTTTCAATCAGAAAGATTGGAGATTGTTGAAGAAGCGTCTGACATTTGTAGCTTGTGTCAATAACAAATAATAAACGGCGTGAACACAATATAATGATAATGTTTTGTCGAATAGATCATATCTAATATAGTTATATTTTTGAAATGTACTTACTCTTCCAGTTAGTTGTGAGCCTCTTCAATATCTGGATTGATCATAGCGTAGCTCTTGGGTCCGACAGTATGAATTTCGGTTCCTATATAGTTTATGATTTTGTTAGCATTATATCAAAACACACAAAGATTTATGTATAAAAATTTGATGAGGCTCTACATACCTGTCCATGGATCTATTTTCCATTACCTCAGGATACAAATTATACGCTCATCCTCAGGAATCGCAATAAAACGGTCCCTCATTTCAATCGCCTTCTCACCCCAAGTAACACATGTCATATGGTTATTCCTATTACATATACATTTTTCAACGTATATAAATCACAAAGGACAATTTCCTTAATGATTACCATGAATTATGAAAGAGAACAATAATCATTTACCTTTGATCTTTCATCCTAAATGCGAATCTTGGATAGTTGGGTCCAAACTCGATGCTATTGATGTGTTCCACGTTCCCGAAATGTACCACCGTTCTAATAATGTCTACAATCAATAAACATGTTGTTGGTGTTTAAATTATTCCATTTGGTTAGTGTATAAATAATCATTTGGAGAACCCAATTTTATTGAGACATCTTACCCAAGAGGTAGTTCCGTAAGTTGGAGGTTATCACCAATGCGTAAATCTTTAAATCGATGAACAAATTGTTGTTGATGAGGATGGACGGGCTGACATGAGTCCAGTCAGTGAAAATAATCTTATGATTATTAGGAACAACATCCGAGACACCAATTGCGAAAACAACTCTAAAATTTCGGATGATAACCCACTCCATCTCCCGGATCTTATTGTCATTTTCTTCCACAAAACGGTGGGGGTACTATAGCATGGATTTTATCCCCCTGATTTTCAACACAACATACATATATTATGGTTTAAATAACAAATAAAAAGAGGACCAGTTCAATATGTTGATGTTTCCTATTGAAATTGAGTTTTAACTTATCTGAAAAACAGAACCAACTAACCAACTATAATATATGCATGTCAACAACCGAAGTTAATTGATAATAAAAATTCCGACATGCAATCGTGAAATGAAACACATGGTAAATTGTTTTGAATTACCTCTTCATCGCAGAGGACCTAATGGTGAATACCACTTTCTTAACGTCTTCACTCTGATTCTCCAATCTCTGTAATCATTTTGATTAAGATCTGCTACATGGTCTTCCGGTAAGTTTGCTGCCATTGAGTAAGAGAAAAACTCTGGAGGGTTTGATCTGTGATAACGCAGAGAAAGCGAGAGAGAATTTTTAGAAGACGTTGGTTATAAACTGACTTATTAACTTCTCAAACATAAAGGAAAAAACCAGAAACGGTTTGTTTTGAACTTAATCCCATCTATTCACACACGTAATAATGATTAACTTTTTTTTTGGTGTCTGTTTTGAATGCACTCATTAACTGCGGCGAATATTTATTTACCGATATTCTATCAAATCAATTTATTAGTACTTTCTAAATATTTTGTTATTTATTTTCCAAATATATTTATGGATAGTAACCATTTTCAATAATGGTAAAGTCAATAAATCACAGAAAAAATCTTAGACCATATAAATTATTAGTGAAATAACAAAACCATATAATTAAGTTAAACCTAGCATGTCTGTGTTATTTGCATTATAAAAGAGTTCTGATTACAACATATCTTCCTTATTCCCCAAAATGAGCAAGCAAAAGAAAGAAGATTTTATCCTAAAGGAAAATCAATGTACAAAAAAAGGAAATGAAAAAGACAAAGAGGGAGTCCAACTTCAGAGAATAAGAGTTTGTCCATTCGTGATTTTAATGATGTGGGTGTCAAATGCGATTTGGACAAAGTTTTCCAAGATTTGACAAATATACCGGTTAACAAATCAAACTTGGTTGGATTTAAATATTCGGAAACCCCAGGTAAATTTACAAACCCTTTCATCAGAAACATTATTCGCTAAAATCATTAGTTGGACGATCGTCGTGTAGGTTTAACAATATTTCTGATTTCGGTTTGAGCCTGTCTCATAAATCATGTTTATATACTTTTGACATTAGGGCATGCCAATGGAGTAAATGAGTCCATCGAACATGCTCAAACCGAAGTCAGAAATAATGGTAAAACTATAAATCTATTGGTTTTATTTTCACTTATGTTTTGCCTTTTAAGTCCCCTGTGCAGCAAATAAAATTAAACATGGCCCTGAATAACACTCTCATATCAGGCAATAATGAAAGCAGTCTTAGGTGGTCTAAAAGATTGGCTGTTAGGCGGTGTAATATTCAAGATCAATCTCCAAGTCCTGTATCTGGACTAACTATACTAGGTTAATAACATTTGTTCTTAGTTGATGCCTTTATGTTTTTACGTATATATCTACATAAAAATAACACACAAATAGTCGTACATGATGAACACTATCATTAATTTGTATAGGTACACCATGTAGTAATACAACTTCAAGGTATACAACATCAGAGCTATATGCATCAAGCATCAATTCAGTGCAAGCCATGGAATTAAACTTTCGTAAGTTTATTGTAACACTTAAAAAGTTTTAATTTCATGTAGTAGGTCCAATATTTTTGCGATAAAATTAATCATAGTTGGGCATTAAAATTGCACACATTGTGTTACAGTGACACCAACTGACTGCAGTTTAAACGAAGTTCATATACAAGAAGACCCATCTTTTATCACCCCATGTTCTAAAAACGTGAATGGTAACAATGCCAACTTAATAGACATGTCCTATGGAATTACTGGATTCCCTAATCCGGGTATGTTTTGCAGAAATAAAAACACTTTATAATTAATTGAATTTGTATTTGTTGATAATAATGAAGTTAAAAAACTTGGTGTGAACTTTTTTACAGTCAATCAAATTGACAACCCATTTGAAGAAGTTACACTCCAGGCAGATGATTCATTTAGGATACCATGTAATAAAAGTGGCAGGTTCCAGCATTCTGCCATACCACATCCATCGGATGAAGATAATTTTACCCCCGTTACTGGTAACTTCATATTAACTACAGTAAAGCAAAAATACATAAACACTATATCCATGCCAATTTGGTAATGTATGTTTCAGTTGAATTAGAAGATGGAGAGGATGATATGATATACACTGATGAAGATACTGTCGATGGACAATCCGAAAATGAAGATGAAGATGATGTTATTACAGATGAACTTCTAGCAAGTGTAAAATGTATTAACTCAATTACAAAAAGGTTAGAGAAGACTTCTCCGGAAGACCTAGATTTTTGCATAATGTGAATCATTCCAAATATGGTATAATCTTCATACTCATCAATTGTATTAATAGCTAAATTCGATTTTTATACATATTTTTGCCTTGCTCTCAGCCTATCTTGATCATGGTGATCCAAATCACGCATGTGAATATTGTAGAGCTATTTTTTGGATTGGGGAGCGGTTGAACAAACGTAACACACGCAAGAAACCAGTATATTCAAAATGTTGTTTACAGGGACAAGTGAAGCTACCTGCACTTAAAGATTGGCCAGAACTTTTACGTGTTCTCCTAACCCGTGATGATCCACTTAGCAAACATTTTAGAGAAAACATAAGGGCGTACAACATGATATTTTCATTCACATCGCTTGGAGGGAAGGTACATGAAGGTGTTGCGCCTGGAAGAGATCCTCAAATGTTTACAATTCACAGAGAGAATTATCACAAGATAAAAAGATTTAGTTTGTCAACCGGGAGAAGTTCTCAAGTTTTCTCAGATGTATATTGTGGATACCGAGAACGAAGTGCGTCATCGACAAGGAGCTATGAGGTGTTTTAAGCATAACAAACATTCCACAATAAATTTTGATTGTTGTCACATTATAATAAACTTTTATATTACTATACCATTAGTAATAACAATTATATTTTTAATTACAGTCATGGGAAATCAGCTGAGAAGTACAAAAATAAGCCACCCCTAAAAGAGGAAATCATCAAAAGTATCATTGACATGTTAGATAAGGTGAACCCTTATGTCCAGCAGTTCAGGTGCGCAAGGGACCGCTATAAGATGAAACCTGAGGAGACCTTCCAAATGAGAATTATCAGTGATCGTAAGAAGGATGGGTGGACCTATTGTGACCCATCGGCATCCGAGGTTGCTACCATCATTCCTAGAGATTTTCAAATGGAAATGCCAACCCGTGATATTATACTTCACAAAAGATCTGGACGGTACCAGAGGATAAGTGAGGTTCATATTTCCTATCTTGCTTTGTAATATCCTCTTCTATTTCCTAGAGGAACGGATGGTTTTACAACTGGCATTGTCAAAGGAGACCCGAAGAATAAGAAGACGATAAGTATATGACAGTTCTTTGCTTATCGCATACAAGAAAGATCAAATGAGTCTCAGCTACTATTATATTGTAGAGGGCTATTCCAACAATTTTTGGTTGATACATTCACAACAACCGAAACAAACTGGCTGTCATATTTAAGGAAGAACAATTCGAGTATGAGAGCTGCAAATTATGATTTTATTGTTGAGGTATCAGAGACAGGTAATACCAACCTTAATGAACAAGGGAAAGCCTGTTATCTTCCAGCCACTTTTGTAGGGGGTCCAAGGTATATGAGAAATATGTATCTAGATGCAATGTCCGTATGTAAGAAATATGACTTTCCGGATTTGTTCATCACGTTCACATGCAATTCGAAGTGGCTTGAGATCACTAGATTTTGCGATAAACGTGGTTTGAAGTCTGATGACAGGCCAGAAATCATTTGCAGGATTTTTAAAATGAAACTTGATTCCCTAATGGACGATATTACAAAAAAACATATCTTTGGGAAGACCATCTGTTGTAAGTATCATTTACACTATAATTTCTTGCAAGTTGATATTTGGATAATGCCCATGTAACTTATCTTCTTCCTTTTGGGCATTTTATTTTTACAGCAATGTAAAAAGCGAGGACTACCCCATGCTCACATATTGACAAAATCATTTGTGCGGAAATTCCTGATCCATAGCGAGAACCGGACCTTTATGAAATTGTCAAGGAGTGCATGCTCCATGGTCCATGCGGAAAAGATAACAAGAATGCCCCATGTATGGAAGATGGTGAATGTTGTAAGTATTTTCCAAAGAAATTTATTGAAGAAACGGTAATAAACGAAGATGGTTTTCCTCTTTACCGTAGAAAAAAGTCAAGTCATGTAGTGGAGAAGAATAAGGTTGAAGTGAGTAACAGATTTGTTATTCCATATAACAAGTATCTATTGTTGCGTTACATAGCTCATATAAATGTCGAATGGTGCAACCAATCTGGATCTGTTAAGTACTTATATAAGTATATTATGAAATGGCCAGATCGTGTTTCGGTTGTTATTGAGAGTGGTTCTGAAGGGAATCCTGCAGACAAGGAAGATCCCCTTAATAATATCAAGACAAATAAAAGGAATGAGATCAAAGACTACTTTGACTGCAGGTACAATGACCATTTCAAATATAGTATTTTTATTAATTTACTTTACTTTTTAGTTTAGTCATTTAACAATTGCTAATATCTATTCTTTAGGTACGTTTCTGCATGTGAAGCTGCATCGAGAATAATGAAATATGCAATACATAACCGAGCCATATCGGTTCAGCGGTTATCTTTTCACCAAGAGGGTAAACAATTCATATATTTCAAAGGTGATGACGAAATCCAAAAGATTATGGATCGGCAAGAACTACTAGGTTCTATGTTTTTAGCTTGGTTTGAGTTGAATAAGACTAATGAATTAGCCAAACAAAAGACTTATGAAGAGATTTCAGAGTTTTTAATTTATGACTCTAAGCAGAGGCTATTAAGGCAAAGGAAAAAAAGAGCACGCACTCTTGGAAGGATAAACCATGTTCCACGGAGGATAGAACATGGTTATTATATGAGAGTACTTCTCAATTACCAGCGAGGGCCCACAAGTTTTGAGGACCTTAGAACTGTGAAAGGCGCCGTATGCGCCACATACAAGGAAGCATGCGAGAAATTGGGTCTATTGGATGATGACCAGGAGTATATTGATGATATACGTAGGTCAAGCATATGGGCGACTGCTATACAACTTCGCAATACATTTGTGGTTATGCTTGAATCAAATAGTTTAATACAACCAGAGGTTGTATGGAAAAATACTTGGGAATTACTATCAGACAATATTCAACTGAAAAAATGAGTGGAATGGCATCGTCCAGATTAATTTCCATAATCCAACAATCTGTATATAGTGTGTCTATATTATGCAGTGGTAAACTAATGCTGAATGGTATATATTTCTTGCAGATCTTTTGTTGAGTGATGATGAGAAGAAGTCTTTTGCACTCCATGAGATTGATAAGCTCTTAGAAGTAGAGGTAGCTCATTAGGATTCTACATGTCTATGCCTTCTTTGCCAGAAAATCTTGAAGATAAATCAAATGCATTAATTAAGGGTGAGAAAAGGTATGACCGTGAAAAGCTCAGGGAAGATAATGCAAAATGGATACAACAAATGACCCCGGAGCAAAATAGATATATGATGATATCTTTTCAGTCGTTGGCGATGAAGTACGACGTGTATTTTTTGTGAACGGATTTGGTGGCACTGGTAAAACATTCCTCTGGAGGAGTCTATCAAAGGTAACATTGTACTTAATGTTGCTTCCAACGGTATTGCATCTCTATTGTTACTAGGTGGGAGGACAACTCATTCTCAGTTTGGTATACCATTGACCCCCGATGAAGGCTCTACCTGTTCAATAATAAAGGGATCTGATCAAGCAAAGTTGATAGAGGAAGCAAAACTGATTATATGGGATGAAGCACCCATGATGAGCATTCCTGAATTATAGTATTAATACCATAATTCAGGAATGCTCAAATAAATAAACTAGCAACCTAACAAACTGGTTCGCTAGACAAAACAACAAAAACAATAGACCCTATCATCCTTTTCTCTCGGCCTCGATTCCACGATCATACTTTTCCTTTACCTGCAACTCAAAAAGAAACCAGGAGTTGCGTGAGTATTATCATAAATACTTAGTGGAGCGATCATCCCGCCAACATGTTAAACACAAAATAACAATTAACAACTTAATACTCAATTAAACAGTTTTAGTCACATTATTACTCTATTACACAACAGTTACTCAATAATCCACAAAATTCGAGAATTTAAAACCAGGTGTCGATCGACACACCATCATGGTGTCGATCGACACTTGCTAACCACGAATATCAATTTTTAAGTGGTGTCGATCGACACAGCCTCTAGGCGTCGATCGACACCCCATTACTGGAACCATAACTCGAGCCTGTCCTCACGTGGCTCGTCCCGGTGACATTCGTAACCAATTCAAATCGCAAGTTCACACAAATCACAAGCAACACAGAGACAAAAGCGATCCATAACAATCAAAAATCAATTCATCTATCATTACACCTATGACGATTCCTAGAATTCCCTAAGCTATCACGCACTCACCTCGGGTTTTATGAAGAACACGGAGAAAAGAAGATGAACAACGGACACAACGACGAACCGGAGACCTTCTCCTCTGGAAACGCCGAGAATCACAGCAACAACGACACACGAACGGCAAGGGAACACGATGAACGAGGAAACATGATGAACGGTTCGAAGAATCTTCGGATCACTCGGGAAACTCGCTCAATCTCTTTCTCACGATAAGTCTACGTTTTCCTCCCCCTCCCACGCGGCCACGACCTCCTAAAGCCTTTATATAAGCAGCCCTAGGTCGTTCCCTTAACCGAGCCAAAACCGACGATCGATTTTAAAACAAACAAAAATCAGAACACGGTGTCGATCGACACCCCTTACCAATTTTAAAAAATTGGTTTCGGAATGTTATAACTCTCCCCCACTCAACTAGATTCAACCTCGAATCCCAAGACACAAGTCCACACCGGACCACACTTTGGCCCGCACCGGCCAAATCCGCAAGCGATTCTCACAAAATCCCAAAAGTCCACAACTGTACCCACGTTTACACGCATGTCTTCAGACATTTATTACGTTTTAACTCATCCTCACACACACATACCCTAGGGAAACGCCGTCCCTTCAAGAGAACTACCGTCTCTCAGCACTATAGAGGAAACCACCGTCCCAATATAGGCTCTCAGTACTATAAAGGAAACCACCGTCTCACTATCAGTACACAGGAAAACCACCGTCTCTCAGTATGTATACAGGAAACCACCGTCCCGGATACATACTCTGGAAAGCCATCGTCTCAAGATAATAAGTCATCCGTAATAAATTCCAAAATGCCTACCCATATCATCAATAAGGACCAAAATCTAAACAGCATAAACGCGCAAAGCTCCTAGCTCGGAATACCATAATGCAACGTTTCGTAATCCTGACTAGGTCTGTCCAATTGATCGCACAACAATCAAACAAGAACATGTACAACCCGATGTAGAACCAGAATTGGATCGATCGATTGTGCAACAATCAAACAAGAACATGCACAACCAAGACACTACATCCGATATTCCGGTCGTTGAAACCAAATGCACAATAAATATCAAAGAGGTCTGTATCTTGTCTCATGTTTATGCCACAGTCAAATATTGATTACTCAACTTCTACCGTCATCATCACACTCTCAGGACGTCTCCTTTGAGGTAACATTGCCGATGCCACTCCACTCTCAGGACGTCTCCCTCAAGCTCTGGCTCTATATAGGAAAATATTTCGTAGAGTAACCAACACATACGTGAACACGCACCTGAAAACTAGGAATACATTCCTTGATAAAAACATGCAATAACCTACTCTAGCAAAACGACTCTACTCCAACTGAGACTTAGCTAACAACCGACTTCCTGAAGATCCACACCTCAACTTCGAAGCACAACACCCAACCAAACTCCTCGCACGCTCCAGATATCTATTTCTCTTAACTCAGTCTACACCTGAGACCCCTAGGACGCATCCTGTGGCCCATCAGGAAAACATACCATTCGCACTCTCGGGACGCATCGTTCGAGTCAACGGTATCTGGGAAACTCACACCCCAATCAACATACCGGAGAGCTCACACCTCCTTAAAACACATGAGTTATTCGGGACCGTAGTCCCTAGAGCAATAAATATCGAGCACTAAAAATCGAACATTGGACTGCCCAAGAAGGGTCCAAATCCACTCCTGACGCCTCAGCGTAACCATCCTTCGGCCGATACACTCGCCTATACACTTGAACGTCCTATTCGAATAGACCTGAAAACTGAACCGACTGCCACAACTTACTCTTGCTCGAACGACCAAACGCTTTGGTTTCCGGAAATCCTTCCAGAACTAACCTCGGATGCATTGCCTGATCCTCGTGAACTCTGCTTCTTTTGCTAACCCAGATAACCTCCCGATAACTGAAACGCTCCTTGCTCGTTCTGAACAACATCCTCCGAGTAATTGATCTCCATGTCTGGATATGATATTACATGAGAGACCCAAAACTCCTCAAAATACTAGTTTGCCATCCATTGCGATGAACCTTAAACCTTCAGATACTCCACCCTGCCTTCCTGCAACAAAACCGATGCTCCTCCTAACCGCACTTGCTCGGCTCCGCATACAGCTTCTGCTCCTGAGCCTCTCCAGAACCAAACACAAAGTGCCTCATGCTCCTCAGGATTCCCCGAATAGTCCAAAATATAAACGCTGAGTACGAAACGAACACTTCCCAAAAATTCCTTGATCATGTCGCAATAATCCCATGCCTACCGCAGGCGCATTTGTCAGGCCGAAAAGCATAACCACCACTCAAAATGCCCATTACTTGCCTAGATTCGCCCGGAACCTTCTATGCGACATTTTTAATCCTACTGGCCTGGCGGTAGATCGTACAACAATCAAACAAGAACATGTACAACCACCCGTCAGTCCCGGTTTGGATTTCACAAATGTTACATTTGTTACCCGAACTCCATCCAAGGCCTAGCCTGACCCGCGATACTTCGGCTCACAACTCGAGCCTCCCAAACCGTCTAACACAGACCATACACTTGACCTATCCAGTCAACACTACTTAAGATCCTCACCCAATCCTCAAACCCGTCCAACATGGACTAAAATCCTGACCTGACTTGGCCAATATCACACGGGTTCCTTCCATGATCTCAGAGGCTCCGTCTAATCTACACAAGTCAACATACCGCTCGCACTCTCGGGATGCATCCCTTGAGCCAACGGTATTTGGGGAGCTCACCTCCCCGCAAGAGATCTCACATCCCTCGCTACTTATTCTGGAAAGTCACTACCCAATAAGTATACAGGAGAACACACCTCTCCTCTGATTAGAGTCGCCTCACGTGGTATAGTCTCGATATTCTAAGCCTGGAATATCCTCAAGAAACGACCTGCATTGGTCCACCCATAAAAACACAACAAAGAACCACACGCCTCATAACTCATATAAAAATAAATAAGGCACACCATCTAATAAATTTTCAAAACTGAATATCGTTTCAACACCAACGAAAATACAAAAATCTAGAAACATCAACGTAAAAATGAATTTCTTAACTGAAAAAAATGAAAAAAACTGCGATAAAAGGACGCTTCTAAATCCTCGAGTTGATCTCCCAAATCCTGTTCCACTACTGTCGCCGCATCGACCCTCTCCTCTACTACTCATAACCCTGCTGCGCTCCTCCAATCTGAGCAACCGACTGCTCTGCCGCTACCTGAGCCAATGGCTGCGCTGTTATTGGATGAACCACTGCAAGCGCCAAAGGCTGCAACTTGGGACACGTCGGTCTGATATGCCCCGGCTCTCTATAATGGAAGCAAACCTTAGTCTCTCTAGATAAGTTAGGACAGTTCGCCACACAATGCTCTGAACTCCCGCATCTGAAACACCCATGAGTGCCGTGACTCCCTGAACCTGTCCTAGACGCGTCATCCCATCTCCTCTTCTGACCCTGCGCAGGCTTACCGCCTTTGCCTGAACCAGATCCAGAACTACTCCGTGGTTGCTGCTGCTGTCTTGGTTGAACATCAGGAGCAACTGCCACTGGAACTACTGTGGCTGCCTGCCCTCTCAGATCCTCCTCGATCCCTGCAACAATCTCTACCAGCTTTGCCCTCGAGGCGTACTCCGCCACTCTGCATTTGGTCCGCAAATCCGGCTGTAGTCCCCTCAGGAACCTCTGGACCTGCGTCCGCTGATCGATCATGCCTCCACCCAAATAAGCCAGCAACCGACCAAACTCAGCGTCATACTCGCGCACTGAACGATCTCCCTGGACCAAATCCACAAATCTCGTCGCGAGACGATCTAAAGCCTCCTGGGGAAAATATTTGGTGTTGAATTCAGCTACAAATTCCCCCCAGGTCCATACTGCACTAGGCCTCCTAGCCTCGATATCTCTCCACCACGCATGTGCATCACCACTCAGATAGTGGATCGCCAACTCTACTCGATACTCATCAGGGCAACGAACCAAGCGAAAATTGCGCTCTACGCGCATCCGCCACTCATCCGCCTCCTCGGGGCTGACACCACCCAAAAAGAACTCCGTACTCATCTGACGCATCTGCCTCACCAACTCCAGGTAAGACGGACGCACCTCTGCAACCACAGCTCGCGGCTGTGCCTCTGCCACTGGAGCCTGAACCAGAACTGCCGCTGGAAACCGCTCTAACAACTGCACCATAAAGCCCTCCATACGCTCCCAGCGATCCTGAGCTGCAACAGCACCCACACCTGGGCCCGCTCCTCTGCCAGCCATACTGGCGCCTCTCCCTGCACCCACAACACTCTCACTAGCGTTACCACTGGCCTCGCCCTCGGATCCCACCTGATGCGTAGGAGTCTCTGACGCATGCGTAGCACTCGAAAACGACTCAACCGCTGGTCCACGACCACGACCTCTGCCCCGACCTCTACCTCATCCACGATCTCTAACTCTGGCGTCCATCTCTCTGTACTCACACAGAACAGGATAATAAGCTACAAGAAGTCACAATTAATCAACATAGACTTACCGTGGAATCATTTTAAAAGGCCGAAGAGGATGATACTAAGACTCTAATAAATTGACTAAGCACACAAAATCAATTTGAACACATAGTCTCAGACATCCAATTTCCATTGTCCTAAAACCGTCTAGGCTCTGGTACCAAAATGTAACACCCGCATTTTTTTTTTTTAACTAATAAATCTATTGCGAAAAATAAACATTTAAATCAATAAGATAGTTCATTAATCCCATTTATTAAATAATTCCTTAAACCAAATTATTCAAATACCAGAATTCAGGAATGCTAAAATAAATAAGCTAGCAACCTAACAAACTTGTTCGCTAGACAAAACAACAAAAACAATAGACATTATCATCCTCTTCTCTCGGCCTCGATTCCACGATCACACTTTTTCTTTACCTGCAACTCAAAAAGAAACCGGGAGTTGCGTGAGTATTATCATAAATACTCAGTGGAGCGGTCATCCCGCCAACATGTTAAACACAGAACAACAATTAACAACTTAATACTCAATTAAACAGTTTTAGTCACATTATCACTCTATTACACGACAGTTACTCAATAATCCACAAAATTCGAGAATTTAAAACCAGGTGTCGATCGACACACCATCATGGTGTCGATCGACACTTGCTAACCACGAATATCAATTTTTAAGTGGTGTCGATCGACACAGCCTCTAGGCGTCGATCGACACCCCATTACAGGAACCAGAACTCGAGCTTGTCCTCACGTGGCTCGTCCCGGTGACATTCTTAACCAATTCAAATCGCAATTTCACACAAATCACAAGCAACACAGAGACAAAAGCGATCCATAACAATCAAACACCAATCAATTCATCTATCATTACACCTATGACGATTCCTAGAATTCCCTAAGCTATCACGCACTCACCTCGGGTTTTATGAAGAACACGGAGAAAAGAAGAAGAACGACGGACACAACGACGAACCGGAGACCTTCTCCTCTGGAAACGCCAAGAATCACAGCAACAACGACACACGAACGGCAAGGGAACACGATGAACAAGGAAACACGACGAACGGTTCGAAGAATCTTCGGATCACTCGGAAAACTCGCTCAATCTCTTTCTTTCGCTCAATCTCCCCCTCCCACGCGGCCACGACCTCCTAAGGCCTTTATATAAGCAGCCCTAGGTCGTTCCCATAGCCGAGCCAAAACCGACGATCGATTTTAAAACAAACCAACATCAGAACACAGTGTCGATCGACACCCCTTACCATTTTAAAAAAATTGGTTTCGGGATGTTACATTTATAAAGCAAAATATAGGTTGATAAGTGTTACATTTTATAAACAGAAAATAAATTAAATTCAACTATACTTAAAATAATTATTGCAATTATACATAATTAATGGATAAAAGAGAACAAGAGAAATTAATGTGCACTCAAATTAAAAATATTTTCCCCAAAAATATTATAAGCTTAAAAAGTTAGAGATTTTTTTTGTGATTTTCTTTTTAACCCAAAAATAGAATGTAACTATAAGAGCATGAGGACATACATGAGAAATCTAAATACTTTTCACGCGAAAGAGAAAAATTCATATGTAAATATGACATATATCATGTAAGAATATTTTGAAAACAATAGAAAATTAAATTACTAAGTTGGTGTATGAAAAACAAACTCATATTTCTAACTTTACAAATACATTGTATTTTTAATTTTAAATCACTAAGTTTTTTATTCAACAAGTAGTTTCATATTAGTAATATTACTAATCAAAAGTCAGACTAAAAATATCTAAAATCTTAAAAGAATAATGAAACTTAAATTTACGTAAAAAGTGTATAGTTATATGATAAATAGAAAATAAAATGAGTTATGTTAAAATAATAGAATATTTGTACATTAAAGTACTATAATTTGTAGATAAGATATATGAAAATATCAGTTTTATATATGCAACTAACAAAGTTTTAAACAATGATATACCTTTTCAAATAGTAATCAATAATGTCTAATTTTATATTCATGCAATATCATATAGATAAGAGAAAAACACTAATTCATTTCAAACCAATCACTATTTTTTATTTTTAAAACATTGATTGGTTTTGTTATATATAATTATTAAATTATTAGATAAATCAAACTATATGTCTTTAAATGTAATGAAATTGTAGAAAGCTACTCGCGCGTAGCGCGAGACAATTCTAGTATATATATATATATACGTTTGAAGTAAATAAGGAATTTTTGTTCCTTATCATATATGTCGTATTAAATGCTCGTCCCAATAATTGGACTTTTTTTTGCAATGATTCCATAAACACCATAGTTAAGCATTTTTAATCTAAGTTTCGTGATTTTATTTCCCGGATTTACGAGACACACTTACCGCATTCTATTTTACTCGTTTGTTAAAAAAAAAGAAAATTTAATGATGGTGTAAAATACATTATAGTGTTGGTGGCGAAGATTCTATTGTGTCTAAAATTCAGTCGCCACAATATCCATAAAAAAAAAAGTCAAAGCCATTTCGTCCAAATAAAAAAGTTTGAGTTTCAACAGCTCCAACGCTGTGTCAACAAAAAAGAAAAACAGCTCCAACGCCCACCACCGCCACCATATCTTGTGTTGTGTTTTTGTTTTGGTATATATGTTAATATAATTGTATAACCGGTTTGGTATGTCTGGTGAAACCTAGGCTACGTAAAAAACCTAAAACTCGGTCCAAATATGTGGGTCTTAGGATCTAGGGCAAATAACTCAATAACTCAAAGAACAATGTATTAGGATTTCCTCAGAAAGTATTTACTGGATAAAGTTGTGGATCCTTCTTTAGTGCAAAGATGTTACATATTTATAGTTTCTCCAATTAATCGACTAAAACCCTAGAAAAATATGGAAAGTATCATAATCTTAAAGATTTACTCAATATTCTCATTTATCTCTTCCTCATTCTCCAAGTCAAAGTTCCACCGAACTCACTCCTAATTGGGTCTTTGTCGACATACTGAACCCAATCATTTCCAAAGTCGGTTTAATCCTTGATCAAGTTTTGTTGAGGGTGCTAAACCCGGTATCACAGACGATGGGTTGCCCAGTCCGTGGTGAAGCATTAGAGACAATAGTTGTGTCTTGGTTCTTCGTCAACTCGACCATCATCTACTCGAGGTCAGTGATCCGTTTCTGACTTGCCTTTAGCTTCTCTTTACGATGAGCATTTTCCCAATCACGTTGCTCGTTCTCTTGATCTTGTTCAGAAATTCGTCGACGAGCTACCTTCAGCTCTTCATGCACCTCTAACAGGTATGTCGAAGAAGAATCACCATAGCTTATCTTCCTCTTTTCTTTGTTAACTTTCCCTGAAAGTTGACCCATTTCAAAGGGAGTACACTTAGGATCAAATACAGTACATTGCAACAACATAATACAACATGAACAAGTGAATCAGTAACCACATAAGTGGATCCAGGATAATTCAGTACAATGACGTTAACAATGAAGCAATTAAACTCGGAAACATGAATAAGCATGAACAAGTTTATATTTCGGTAACAAGCAACCTAAATTGGTTTATATTTCAGTAACAATAAATAAATGTCAAGTAATGATTATGAAACAAAAAGAATGCATCCAGGCTAAATGATTACCACAAATTATCCTAAAACAGAGACCATGGTTAAATGACAAATATTCAAAAACAATTGGTCAAGAAGAGAGGATTGAAACAAAAACAGAAAGAGAAGAGGAAGTTGACCTTAAGAAAGATCTCATTCTTTTGATCAATGGTGAGGTTCCGGTGAGAAGAGTTGTCTGAGTCCTCTCGAGCAACGCCAACCTGCTCCAACACCTCTCTGAGAGAATTCTCGTAACCCGAAGCGACTTCCTTAGCTTTTTGAACTATGAAACTCCCATCTGGTAATGTGTGAGTCTTCAGAAAGACTTCTCCCCAAGAAACATGTTGCCCTTTTTTCGCCTCCCGTAAAAATAGATAACACATATCAGTAGATGCAGTGTGGGAGAAAAATAAAATATTGTTGAATGGTCAAGAACGACGACTGGCCTGATCTGTGCTTGTAAGGTCTTCGTTTGCGGTCAGAGATACGAAAGTTGCGCTCTTTTCAATAGCCTGTTCAGTATTCCTGAATTCACACTTACGTTCCCAGAGCTTCTTACCAATCCAGATTGGCCTCACTCTGGGTACATGGGTCCTAACCTGACTCACTATTCCTCTGATCCTCTTCACTGCAATTCTGGTGAAGTGGTCCTTCACAACCTTAGTCATCCCCATATCCCAATTATACTTGCTCTTCACAGAAAAGAAACTATTTAAGTATATATAGCATAAAAGTAATTCTGAAATGGAATCAAAATATACATACCGCAAATGTTCTGAAAAATATTTCTTGATTGTCGTAAGATGTGACGATCTATTTAAAGAAAGGGCCATCAAACTTCCGACGAAAGATATCAGAGATCACATAGGTCAGTTTATGTCTGTCCCAATTAAACCTTGTAAAGAAATACGAATATAAGTTAAATAATAGTCTTTTAGGATTATGAACTATCTCTAATTGCATTACTAGCTAAGGTACAGATAATTGCATTCTAAGGAATCCAATCAAGCTTACATAAACTAACCTAATGCTCTTGATATCAAAACAACACTAATCTAAGCAAGCTAATTTAAACAAAAATTGTTCCGCAACATGAGAAACCTAGCATTATAATGAAGTCAATCAAATCACATACAAACACTTACCACAAGCTCCTCTCTCGGCTTGGATCCTCACTGAGGAAGGGTAGGGATTGACGTCCTGTATGAGCCAGGATAATATCCAAGAGTTGCTTGTAGTCCTGGTCTTCTCCTTCACCTTCTCCTTCATCGTCATCATCAACTAGATCCAGATCATCAACACATTCATTCTTATACAAAATAGTTACAAATTTGAATACGTAATTCAAATTTTGTTTCTGTATATTCATTTCACTCCGAAATCTAGTAAACATGTAAGAGCCTTCGTAGAGATTTCTTACACTTTGATCACCTAGCAAAGTTGAAAAAGAGGAGGAAAAGAAAGGAGAAGCTATCTAGATTTTGCTAGTCAACAACGAGTCAATGGCGTTGGTTAATTTCCGGTCTCGATCCGTAAAGTCTTTACAACATGAAAAATTTCGAGCAAAATTCATTAAGGAGTTATGCGAGCAAAATTTCGCAATCTCTTTCACCATTCCTATCAAGTATCAAATATCAGCCCTTCCATTCTCATTTCTCAATATGGTTTCGTTACTTTAATCAAACTCAACAGTCAAAATTTGCAACTCTTTTGATCTTATACATGATCTCTAAATATTTGTTTTTTGTAAAGCTATTAAACAGTTTCAAACCCTTTCTCTGTAACATTTAATTGTTTTGCAGTATTAATCATTAATTTAAATCTACAAAAGAAAATTTAAACACTCAAATCTTGATTTATAGTATCTTAATGTACGGTTTTTTTTTTTTATAAAAAAGATCAATGTATACAAGTTTTCACAATACTTTAATTTAATTAGTTCAAACCATATCAAATACGAGACAATTTCAAAAATGTTAATGTTGTATTATCATTTACAACATGCCATTATTGAATTATCTTTTTACAAACATGTCACTTATAAAGTATTTTAAAAATCTATCTCAAAATCCGTAAATTTGTTTAAAAAATTTGATACCTAACAATCCTTAAACCCTAAAATCTAAACCCTAATATAACATAGTTTAATCCAAACATAAATGATATTAAAATTATAAAATAATGACATTTTTTAAAACTGGCATATATATATATATATATATTTTTTTTTTTTGTCAACCAAACATTAATCAGATAAAAAAAAACTGAAAATATTGAAAGTAGCAAATATTGAAAATTTTAATAAAATACTGAAAACAAAAATAATGATAGATAAAGTTTAAAATTTGATGTTAAAAATTAGATAAAAAGTTTAAAATTTAACAACAAAAAATTCATACATAATTTTTGGTTTGGATTTAGGTTTGAACGTAAAAAATATACTATTCAAACACTGAAACAATTAAGAATATGTTTGTAGATTTTGAGCCTTGAAATTCAATAAAGAGCCTATGTTATGATGAAATATGCTTCATTCATAGTGTAGACACGATCTTGCCTATAAAGTCTACGAAAATTTATATCCTTCCAAGTTTATCGTCATAAGTTTTGTAACATTGGCTTCTGGATTACTAGAAGTCTGTTATTGGATAACTTATAAATGCAAATAAAAAATAAGTATAATATGAAATTTATTTATTAATTAAACCGGAATTTGAAGAATTTTGCAAAATAAATGAAATCCAAACGTTAATTGAATCCCGAGATTAAAAGATAAACAAAAGAAAATGTGACATTTCTCAAATAGCACCTCAACGACTTATTCCAAGTTCATGTTCCATTCCATCACCTGAGAAAGAAAAAAAGAATAGGTAAGTAACAAGTTACTCAGTGAGGAAGGATCATCCCCGCCCACATCATACACAAAACATGCAAACAATCTAACATACGCATTTACCATATCTATAAATAGACACACAATGGTCACACATAACCAGGTAAATCCACCTCTCCAATCACCCAAGCCATACCAAACCATAACAACCCAAACAACACCACCGATAGGCACATCACCATTACACATATATTCGGGATCCAACAACCAATACACCATAACCGGGATCTAACACCAAATAGATTATATAGCGGGATCCAAACACACAATAACAATACACTCTATACCACTTAACACTCTTTAGGGTTCCCTTTCAGTACCCTTATTGTATCCTACACAAGATCTAGGGTTTGTGTTACCTTGAAAATGAAGAAAAGGCAATGGCTAGGGCTTCCTTAACCATAACGGCGCGAGCGTGAGTGAAGGCGATCGGCAGCGACGGCTTCAAGAAAACAGCGGCTCGGTTTCCACTCACGGCGATATCTTCCTGACGAGACAACAGCTCCGGCGATCTCCTCCTCGGCGGTGGTTACGGGTGCAACTGTGGCAGCCCTCTTCCCACGCGGCCGGCCTCTCTTTCTCTTCTCTCCTACACTAGGCGGCACCACACTCTTCCCCTCGATGATCGGATCTCTCTTCTCTGAACTGACGGCGACAATCTCTCTTTCTTGGGCGTTCGCTTCTTGGACTTCATTCATGTGGGTTTGATCCATTTCTAATAGACCTGGAATAGAGATGTACAAGTTTCAACATATCTTGATTCTCATTATTCTTAATTTACTTTGTTAAGAACAAATGTATAAAAAAATATAAGCTAAATAGAAAACCAAACAATGCAAACCACATCTAAAGTTTTGAAATTTTCAGTTGCTACCAATACCATTCACTCCAACTTCACTAGTTTCTGAGTCACTGTCCTCTATATTAATAACTTCGACTTCGTCAACATCACCCTGTAAGAAAAAAGAAAACAATGGTTAAATAACTAATACAAATTATACATTTTCATGTGTGGTTACATATATATATATATACAACTTTCATATTATATCCATCAAGAAGATGTATAGAATTTGATGCATAAATACGTGGATCAATGCTGAATGAATAATTTGAGTTTGTAACTCTTAGCAAAAAAAAAATTTGAGTTTGTAACGTACCGTATGCTTCGTATCATCGTCAACTGAGCTCGAAGATCCTTGTGATGAATCATCCATTATTCTGTTCGGGCCCTAAAAAATCCAGTATATTTTAAACTGAATTAGATGTTAGTTACAAAACATAAATGATATCATATATGCCCACTCCAAAACCATGGATAGTTAGTGTCTTCCGAAACAAACATATACTTATTTAAGCACATATTTATGATATTAGGAAAAATGACAAAAAAATTATTACATGTTCAATATAAAAAGAACTGACCTAAAGACTTATATGTGTTACCTCTATAGTTCAGATATGCATAAATTGATTTTGTATATGTGAATATATTAAGAACTTACAACATTCATCCTTAGAGAGGTAGGCCAATGAGGTTCGTAGCGGTCCTGTATATATTTTGATGTTATAAATAAAAAATTCATTATACACTGAAAATATATTAAACTATAATCTACGTATGTGTATCAACAACAATTAGGTATTAGTTTTAGTTTTACGTATAGTAATGCACCTGTATGAGACCACCATTATTTCCACCTCGGCCACGACCACGTTCACCTCTACCTCGACCACCAAGACCACCTCTACCTCTACCACCAAGACTATGGCCATTACGTCCACCATTTTGATTTTCTTCCTCTTTGAGTCGTTTCTCAATCCAACTATTAAATTTTCTCTAGAACATATTCAAATTTTATAGTATTAGCAAATTGTATATATAATTAGAATTTAATTATAAAGTAGCATATTAAAAAAATACAATTATATAGAAACACTTGAAAAAAAAAACATGTAATCTATTAAATACAAAATATTCTTTAGTAACGTAACGTACACTTTTAAATTCGTATGTAATTAATATAAACATGTGACTGCCAATGCATTATGGTGTATACTAATACATATACTATTTACACATATATATCAATCATCACAAAATAGCTTTAAGTTAGATTCAGTAGAAATTTTTTTATAAGAAAAAATTGTATTTAAATTACGAAGATAGATAGCTTTAAGACCATCACAAAATAGCTTTGATTGATTGTGATACTAAAGTATAGAGAATCTAAATATTTTGAGCTAATGAAATAATTTAAAATTTAAAATTTCATGCATAAACTTGCTAGTAAAAATGGTTTTTAGAAATTTAAACTACAATCTATCAAAATAAAAATTGATAGCCAAATCCAGCATATATTTATATATATATATATATATATATATATATATATATATACACATGTAATTTTTTTTTGTTATGATATAATGTAAGATTATTATTCTTGCTACGTTTTTGAAATAAAATTTATATAAACTAGAATTTAAGTTATTGAAAATAGAAAGCAGAAAAATTTAAAACTTACAGAACGTTTTATCCTTGCTAAATCTTTAGGATCAGGAGCAGGAAGAGCGAGAAACTGTTTGTTTCCAAAAAAAAGATTTAGCATTTTAATTAACTTTAATATTCTTTTACCCAATTTCAAGTGTATTGAATGCAAAACCGAGTCAATAAGTAACAAAAGAAGTGACATTTACATAGATACTCTTAGCTTTTTTTGGGTCAACAAGTGAGTTTTTCTTTCATTCCATCTTTCATGGTGTTAAATCATTAAAAACACAACAAGTGAGATAATTTATCTTGATTAGAGGTGGTGTTTACCAACCCTAGTTACACAAAATGGATTTTGAAATGTAAAGATAACATCCATATTTTCGAAAAATTCAAATAATAGTTAGATTCATTTCATGGCAAAAACATTTAAAACATTTTCATAAAATTTTAAACAAAAGTTGTTCTCTCATTGTTAAATAAACGTTTATCCACCATTTCTACATCTTAATATACCTACTCCAATTAAATGATGGGGATGATTGGTTGGTCTTTAAAAACTATTTACAGCCCTTATTTTTTCTTACAACCCTAAAATATACCAATCATGCTATCTTTTAATTTTGAAAGCTACAGCCTAAAAAAGAAAAAAAGGCTGTAAGTCCCCAAAATCCTACAGCCTTATTTTCGTGGCTTTAGAAAAAAACAATGTGGTTGTACGTTTCTTTTTCTTCCTTCTTTCCTTTTTTTTTCTTTCCTTTGATATTTTATAGATATAACACTTTTTATTAGAAGTTATTTGTGTTAGATATACTGATATTTTATATAAGTATGTTATATAAAAGATATGAACACATTTAATTATAAGTTATTTGTTTTAGACATACTGATACATTATAAGTATGTATGTGTATTGCATTACTATTTTTTACTTATCTACAAAAAAAATTATATATGTACTATTTATATAAAATAAATTTTGTATAATATACATTTTTATTTAGTTATATATTTTTTTTTCATATACATCAAAATATAAGTTTCATTTATTTTGGTTATGAAAAAAAAAATTGTAAATAACTATTCTAGATTATACTTCTAATACATACCAATCGTACTTTTATTTTAAATAAGTTACAGCAAAATTTCTACAGCTTAAAAACATCTACAGACCAAATACTACAGCAAATAGTTTAAAGCTACAACCCAACCAATCACCCCCGATATATCTTTTATGTTTTTGGGAAACGAAATGATGATTTATTATGATCGTAATTGATAAACATCTTTCATCGTAATTTACAAGATGTTTAAGATATTTTTATTTGTTCATTTATTAGATGCTTTATGAGTTTTTAAGTAAAATTAAATGTTGTTTGATTCTTTTGACCTTTTAAATTTTGTAGTCGTTTATATGATTGATTGCATATTATTCTGAAGTTATTATATTAAATATTATTTTGTTTATAAATTATATTTCTTAATTCCCCTGCATTCAAAACAAAACGGGACGGAGGGAGCATAAGTTTTTTTCGTGTGCAAACTAACACATCTTATTCAAATTCAGCGCACAAACCAATAAAACATATCACTTAACTTTTGCCTAGACATTTTTTTAAAAACCTAAATATTTTCTTCTAACAATATCTTTAAATCATTGTTTCTTTTATCAAGACTATATAAAAAGTTATATTCAATCACAATAGAACGAAAAATCAAAAAAATTCGCACAAAACCCATATATCCAATGAAAATGAATGTGGATTTCTAAAAATTTGCAGAATAACATAAGTAAATGAAAAATGGAAGACTCATTTAGAACGCACCGCTCGGAAGGGATCAAAGATACCAGACATGCTGGAGAGAAATGATTAACCGTGTCTTGATTGTTATGTTACAGTGTGAGTTCCAAATTAGGTGGAGCTTGTGAAAAGTGTTGAAAAGATGTATCTTTATATTAATATGTATATAATCAAACAGAACCACTAATTTTAGTATATCTTATCAATAATTAATTCAGTCGCAGCTAACCACTGAACATAGTATATGAAATACACCCAGGAATTTGTATTGCCTAATATGATATAATAGGGATATGTTTCCAAAACAAAATTTCCATAATTGCTGACAAAAAAAAATTAAATACCATAAGCAAATACTTTCTATGTCTACATCATGAATTATTTTACTAAATACATTCAAACTTTTTCATATCAAATTCAAAATTCAAAATTCAAATTTAATACCTTAAAATAAACAAATCTACTACATTTGGAGGGCGAAAAATTATTGAAGACCATGATTAAAGGAAGTATTCCTCTGAGTCTCTAAAATGTATTATTTTAATAGTTTTAACTTAATTTCAATATTTATTTAAATTATTAAATAAATAGTGAACCAGTCTTATAACGACACTTGGCAATTCAGTTTCTCAAACACCAAAGAATCGTCTCTCCACGTAAGGACAATAGAGACGTATCTTACTTTCTCTTTCTGCTTTTTATTATTTTGAATTATTTTATTACTTAAAAACTTTATAAAAAACCACCGTTGATGATGCTCTCACAAAATTAGTTAACGAGTAACATTTTTATCCCGTCTTGTAACTGACTTTAATTAGTCATATATTTATCCGGTCTTGTAAATGACAAACAAATACATTAGCCATATCTGAAAATCAATAAGAAATTGAAGTGCTAATAAAAGAAAAAATAGTATCCCGCATGCGCACATTCCTTGCCAGCAAATCCGCTCTCGTATTGTTCTCCCGTTGCAAGTAGATGAGCTCGAATTCGTGGAAAGATTCCTGGAGGATTGCCAAATCACGCAGTTCCAGCTGAAAACCAGGCCGCTGTGGAGAGGCTACCATTTTCACCAAGTCTATTGAGTCAGTTACAAAGGTGCAACAATATCGTCGCTTCCGGAGTAAATAACGCATGGCCCACAGCAGGCCATGTAACTCTGTATAGAATGGGGAAAGAGTCCGCTGATTTCCTTGTAAACCAAGCAAATCCGTTAATCCATCTGGTCGCTGCAACACCCATCCCACTCTACTCGTACGATCCTCTCGTTTCCACGATCCATCAACAAAGCATGTGAAAATGGCCGAAGATATGTTGGCTGACGTCTGTGGTTATACTGCTAGCAAGTGGTCCGAGGTATTGGCCTGGAACCAGTCCTTGGATTCCTTAATAGCTAAAGCTAAAGTCTCAGAAGGAGCTCGGGCCACCGAGTTAAAGACTTTGTCGTTCTTCGCCTTCCAGATATACCAGATAATTCATGGAATTGCCTCAATGACTTCTGCGAGATTCCCATAATGAGGGATACGCCAGAAGAGAGTATCATAATGAGGGATACACCAGAAATGAATGGCATCCGGTGGAAGATCGGACAACACCCAAGTTTCCCTGGCATAAGAACATGTAAATACCACATGATTAATAGTCTCGACCTGACAACACAACTAGGGCAGGACGATGAATCAAAAATATGTCTATAATTGCCGTTCATTGACCGCCACCGCTCCCGGTAAACATTGCCAAAGAAAATGCCGTAATTTGTTAGGAGCCTGTAACTTCCAGACGTGCGCCTTTAGAGGATTATAAGACGGTAATTGGAGTGAAAACTGAGTATTTTCATCCATTTTGCCAAGAGGGCGTGATTAAAATCTTCAAAAATATTTGAATCCGTTACCGCTCTGATTTTTAGGTAGACATAGCTTCTTCCATGCAATCCAGTGTAAACCCCTTGATTGTGGTTAAGATCGCCACTAAAATTGGGAAACTGCATTGGCCAGCTTCCTACATAATCCTTTAGGAAGGAGGAAACATGACATCACGTAGGTTGGGATGGCTTGAGCCACCGACTTAATCATTACTTTTTTCCCGCCCTTCGATAAAAACTTCGCCGCCAACCATTAATACGCCCATTAAGACGATCTCAAACATATGCAAATATTTGGGCTTTAGAGCCCTGTAATGGTTCCGGTATGCCCAAATACTTCCTGGTCCCTCCTTCATTCAAAATCCCTAATCGTTGATGTATTGCTAATCGAGTATCTGTGTCAACATCCTTACCAAACGTAATGGCCAACTTATCAAAATTAATCTTTGGCTGGAAGAATTCCCATAATGTGTCAGGATCTGTAATATCTTGTCGATATGCTCTAAATTAGCCTGGCAAAAGAAAAAACAATCATCCGCAAATAGTAAATGTGACACTAGCGGGCTAGCATAGGATACATTAAGCCCTATAAGACAACCTGCAGCCTCAACTGCCTTGAGATTGGAAATCATGACCTCGGTACAAAGAATTAACAAGTACGGAAAAAGGGGATCCCCTTGTCGTAGACCCCTAGTTGGGGTAATATAACCGCATGGATTACCATTAAGCAATAAATGGTAGGTTACTGAATTCACACAAGGCATGATCCATGAGATCCACTTCTCTGAAAAACCCATCATCTGCATCATACCTTCCAAAAAACCCCACTCAATACGGTCATAAGCCTTACTCATATAAGTCTTAACATCCATAAACTCCTTGCGATATTTCTCTTTCATGACCAGAGCGTGAAACGCTTCCTAAGCCACCATGATATTATCGGATATCACTTGTCCCACTATGAAGGTCGATTATGTCTCAGACACCTGTAACACCCAGATTTTTTTTTTAAAAAAGCGGAAATTCTCATGGAATAATTCATAAAATAAATAATAATAAATCACCAATAATTCCAATTTCAGAAAAGTCATAAAATAAATCTAGCAACCTAACCGGGTTTACCAGAACTAGAAAAACATAAAACCCCAACCGCCTAAGCATCCTCTCCCTAACGTCATGATCCCGCGGTCACACTCTTCCTTTTCCTTTACCTGCAACACAATTGGGAAAAATGAGTTGCGTAAGTATTAATAAATACTTAGTGAGAACATCTACAGGCTAAACACGATTGACCGAACAACAATTAACAATTGCTTAAAAATATTTCAATCAGAAAACACAGAGTGTCGATCGACACGTCACACGGTGTCGATCGACGCTAGTTCTACCGTCGTGTCGATCGATACACCATAGGGTGTCGATCGACACGAGGTTTCTTCTCCGAGACCAAACATCACAAAACACACGAAAACACGATTATCACTCAATCATCATACGAAATTAGCACACGATCACACGGGAAACAATTCTTAAGCATCTAAACATAATCACGATTCGCTAATCGATCCTTCAACCTATAGACACGCACTCACCTCGGGAACGGTTGAATCAAGGGAAAACCCCGACTGAAACAGAGGGAAAAACTCGCGACTCCCTTCACCAAATCAGGTTCTGAAAACTGATCTAGAAACTTTACACTGAGGGCTTTCCAACGGTGTATAGAACTCCTTCTAACTCTCTCTGGAACGACGGCAAAACCTTCCTCAAAACCAGCTAATCGCACCCAAAAACGCAGAAACTGCATGAACTAGCCAAGTTTCACAGACCAGAACTCAGCGAATAATCCATCAAACGATAAACGGTTTTCACCGAAATCAAGTCTAAGGATCAGAGAACTTACCACCGAAGTCTCGCTCCTATCCAGTCACCACAAACCGAGGACTACCTCGCTCAAACGAAGGGAACAAACTCAGGAGACGGCTCACGAAAACACTCGAAACTCTCAATTCTCTTTTCTTTCTCTGATTCTGCGAAAATGAGCGGCTAACCCTAGGGAAACGCGTCCTCTATGCTTATATAAGGTCCCCCAAACCGGCTCATTAACCAAACGAACCGAAATCAAAACCCTAGGTCTGATTTTAACCCGTGTCGATCGACAGACACAAACTGTATCGATCGACAGGGACCTCTTTGCCCAAAATTTTTCGAGAGAACAACAATTTGTGTCGATCGACACGCACACACTGCGTCGATCGACACCCACCAAAAATGACATTTTTGATTCACGGGCGTTACAGTTCTCCCCCACTAATCTGGATTCGTCCTCGAATCCCGTAAAAACACGTCCACACAGGGCCACACTCTGGCCGTACCGGCCAATACCACAAGAGATTCTCACATAATCTTAGAGACACACGAACTAATCCTATGTTTTTACGCACGTTCTCTCAGACATTTATTACGTTAACTCATCCATACTCACCAATACTCTAGGGAAACCACCGTCCCCCTCGAGAGAACCACCGTCTCTCCACACTATAGAGGAAACCACCGTCCCAATATATGCGCTCAATACTATAAAGGAAACCACCGTCCCAGTATAAGAACACAGGAAAACCACCGTCTCCTGGAGAGAACCACCGTCTCTCAGCATGTATACATGAAACCACCGTCCCCGTTACATACTCTGGAAAACTACCGTCTCCAGATCATGAGTAATACGTAATGAACTCTAAAACGTCTAAAAACATCCGCGACTAGCTCACATCACGTGGTCTAAACTCGATACTCCCCACCCAGAATATCCGCAAAACACGACCCTTACTGGTGTACACAATCGCATATCAGGAACACAAACCGATAAAACTAGATATACAAGGGAAAAACTCATCTTATAAATCTCTGACAATGTATATCGTTACAACGAAACGAAAAACACATGAAACAACAACCATACTGGCACAAAGGCCTACACGAAACTGGAACCACAAAGAAAACTAAGCTTAAATGGCGACCTGCTTATCGAACCACTTCTTGAACTTCAGCTTCATCTTTGCCTCTGGCTCCCATGTCTCCTCCTGGCAACCGCCACAATCCCACAAAATACGCAACAACAGTACCTTCTTTCGACGCAATTCCTTGATCCTCCTCTCGAGAATCCTCATAGGAACCGCCGGAACCGTCAAATCTGGCTGAAGATCCATAGGGATCTCCGGCACTAACTCCTTAGACTCATGTAGGCACTTCCTCAACATTGACACATGGAAAACCTTATGAAATGCCTGCATGATCGGAGGTAACTCAAGCCGATAAGCCACTAGTCCAACACGCTCCACTACCGGAAACGGACCCATAAATCTCGGACTAAGCTTGTTCTCTGCTATGGATCTGTTAGGACCCC
Source organism: Draba incana (assembly GCA_963576765.1). Classification (NCBI taxonomy): domain Eukaryota; kingdom Viridiplantae; phylum Streptophyta; class Magnoliopsida; order Brassicales; family Brassicaceae; genus Draba; species Draba incana. The sequence continues at coordinate 22,485,531 of OY755215.1, forward strand.
TCAACATAGCCATCTTGAGATACACGCAATCTCCCACTGAGAACTCAAGCTCACGTCTACGCTTATCTGCATAACTCCTCTGTCTATCCTGAGCTTCCTTCATGTACAACCGAACAATACGAATCTTCTCTGTCGTCTCCTGAACATAAGTAGCCCCATGAATATTGCGCTACCCCACATGGGTCCAGCATAACGGCGTCCTATATGGCCTCCCATACAGAGCCTCAAAAGGTGCCATACCGATACTCGCCTGAAAACTGTTATTATACGCAAACTCAACCAACCCCAAGTGATCGAACCACTAACCACCTCAATCCAGAACGCACATCCTCAGCAAATCCTCCATAGTCTGAATAGTCCTCTCTGACTGCCCATCAGTCTGTGGATGATAAGCTGTACTCATATGCACCTTAGTGCCCATCTCCGCCTGAAAGGCTCTCCAGAACTCTGATGCAAACCTAGGATCTCGGTCAGAAACAATACTGGCTGGCACTCCATGCAGCCTCACAATCTCTCGCACAAACCTCGTAGGCAACTTAGCCGCTCCATCGGTCTTCTTAATTGGCAAAAAGTGTGCTGGCTTGGTCAATCGGTCCACGATCACCCAGATAGCATCATAAGTCTGCGACGTCGGTAAGCCAACCACGAAATCCATCGTAATCATCTCCCATTTCCACTCCGGAATGGGTAAACTCTGTAGAAGACCACCAGGAACCTTATGTTCTGCCTTAACCAAAGAACACGTGTTGCACTTAGCAACAAAAGCGGCCACATCTCTCTTCATCCCGACCCAGTGATAATATCGTTTGAGATCACGATACATCTTGGTCGCACCCGGATGAATCGAGAACTTGCTCGAATGAGCCTCACTCAGGATCTCCTGCCTCAACACCTCATCTCGAGGTACACAAACCCGACCACGAATCAGGATCGTCCCATTCGGAGAGACAATAAACTCTGAATCCTCAGCTCGCGACGCACCAACCAAACCCTGATCACTCTACTGAGCCACTCTGATCCTACTGAGAAGATCTGCCTGATCCACTGCCTCTAAGCCCAACGGCTCCTCGGAAATAGCACAAAGACGCAACGTGCTAATCTCACCCACTAAATCCTCGATATCCTGCTCACGGGCTGAATCGGACCTCCGCCGACTCAAGACATCTGCTACCTGATTAGCCTTGCCCGGATGATAGGTGATATCCAGATCATAATCCGCCAATAACTCAACCCAGCGCCTCTGCCTCATATTCAACAATGGCTGAGTGAAGATGTGCTACAGATTCTTGTGATCCGTGAAAATCTGCACTCGCCCCCCATAGAGATAAGACCTCCAAATCTTCAGAGCGAACACCACTGCTCCCAACTCTAGATCATGCGTAGGCCGATTACGCTCACTACCCTGCAACTGCCTCAAGCATAAGCAATAACTCGACCCTCCTGCATCAGAATGCAACCCAAACCAACTCCCGAAGCATCGGTATACACGGTATAAGGATTCCCCGGCTCGGGTAATGCCAATACATGCGTACTAGTCAGCATCCCCTTGAGTCTTGCAAAACTCTCCTCGCACTCCGGCGACCAGACAAACGGAACATCCTTACCGGTCAGCTTCGTCATCGGCTGCGCCATACTCGCAAAGCCCTTGACGAACCTCCGATAATATTCTGCCAGACCCAAGAAACTCCTGATCTCAGTAGCACTACTCGGTCTAGGCCAATCTCGAATAACCTCAATCTTAGCCGGATCCACAGAAACTCCCTCTGCAGAAACAAGGTGGCCAAGAAAACCCATCTCTCACTGCCAAAAACTACACTTGCTCAACTTGGCAAACGGCTTCTGCTCCCGAAGTTTCTCAAGAACTAACCGCAAATGCGTCTCATGCTCCCCGGAACTCCTCTAGTATACCAGAATATCATCAATAAAAATAATCACGAACACGTCCAAATACTCCTTGAACACGTCGTTCATCAATCTCATGAATGTCGCAGGCGCATTCGTCAAACCGAAAGGCATGACCACAAACTCAAAATGCCCATAACGCGTCCTGAATGTCGTCTTGCGAACATCCGCCTCAGAAATCGAAATCTGATGATACCCTGAAGCCAAGTCAATCTTGGAGAACCAGGTAGCACCCCTCAGCTGATCCAGGAACTCATCAATCCTCGGGAGAGGGTACCTGTTCTTCACAGTGACTCGATTAAGTCCCCGGTAATCGATGCACAACCAGAAACTCCCATCCTTCTTTTTGACAAACAGAACCGGTGCTCCCAACGGTAAAACACTCGGACGAATAAAACCCTTACTCAGAAGGTCCTCTAGCTGCTTCTTCAACTCTGCTAACTCTGTGGGAGCCATCCTGTAAGGAGTCTTAGATATCGAAGTTGTTCCAGGCTCCAGCTCAATCGTGAAAGGATCAGACCGAGATGGTGGTAATCCCTTCAATGACCGAAAAACATCCTCAAACTCCAGAACAACTCGAATATCATTAAGAGCAACCTCACTACTGGACTCCGCCATCACAATCGTCGCCAAAAAAATGCCTCGCAACCCCGCTCGAACAACTGCTCTGCCTGGATAGCCGGGATCACCAGACTACCGGACGTAGGTCTTAACCCCTGAAATACCAACCTTCCGCCACCGCGCTCGAAGCTCACTCTGCCTCTGAAATAATCAAGATAAACCCGGTAAAACGATAACCAGTCCATCCCAAGAATCACATCATAAAGCGCCACTGGACTAATCACCAAGTCCGCCGGCATCGAATGCCCTGCGATCTGAACATCCACTGCTCTAGCACGGCCCGTAGTAGCCAGGAAACCACCTCCAGCCACCTTGACCATGCCTGCACGCTCACCAGCGCTGCTCCGGATACCACTGCGCTCGGCACACTCTGGCATGATATAGCACTGCGATGCTCCAGAATCGAACATCACGTGGGACTCAAAGCCGCCCACTAACAAGGTCCCTACACATACCACATGCGTTGAGAACCTCAGGACTCGACCACAAGTAAAATAAGGGAAATAACAATCACAGCCACAAGAAAATTCTACCGCTAGGAATTTACGAAGTTAAGTCCAGAATTTTACCTGTGATCTGCCCGGCGTTGCTATTCTGGCCGAACTCTACTGGAGAAAACACATGCGGTGCTGGACCAATCTGACCAGCCGGCTGCAGCACTGCCGCAATCTGACCCGAAGGCTGAACTCCAGCTGGCTGAATCGCTGCCACACCTGACTGCTGCAACTGGGGACACATAGGCCTGAAATGCCCCGGCTCACCGCAATGAAAGCAAACCTTAGCCCCCCGAGAAGAACCCTTAGGACAGTTCGCCACCCGATGCTCTGCACTGCCGCATCTGTAACAACCATGTGTACCATGGCTACCTCAACTCGCCCTAGAAGGATCATCCCACCTCCTCTTCTGGCCCTGCGCAGGCTTACCGCCCTTGCCAGAACCAGAACCTCTACGATGTTGATGCTGCTGCGGTTGTGGACTCCTCGGCTGGACAGCAGGAGCCACAGCAGGCTGAACGACAACTGGACCAGACTGCTCACGCTGATCCTCCTCAATCGAAGCTGCAAGCTCCACAAGATCCGCCCTTGAGACGAATCTGCCACCCCTACACTGGGTCCTGATACTCAACCGAAGTCCCTACAAGAACCTCTGAACCAAAGCCCGCTCGTCATCCAGACCATGCCCCATATGAACCACCAACCTGTTGAACTCGGCGTCATACTCACGCACTGACAGCTCTCTCTGCGTCAAGGACATAAACCTCATCTGAAGTCGGTCTTGAGCCTCCTGGGGAAAATACTTGGCGTTGAACTCAGCCAAGAATTCACCCCAAGTCCACTCCGCACGCCTAGACTCAATAGCGCGCCACCACAAATGGGCAACACCACTCAGATAGTAGACTGCCAACTCGACCTGAAACTCAGCAGGACACCTAATCGATCTGAAGTTACGCTCTAACCTCAGACGCCACTCATCAGCCGCCTCAGGACCAACTCTGCCCTCGAAGACAGCGTAGCTATCCTTTGTATCTGTCCCATCATCTCGAGATAAGACGGTACAGGCCTTGCCATTGCAGCCCTCGGCAGCTCAGCCACTGCAGCCCTCTGCTGCAAACCAGCCACTGGAGGAATACCCGGAGCCTGCTCAGAAGCCACTGGCGGAAAACGTGCCAACAACTGCGTCAGCAATCCCATAACTTGGTCATCACGACCCGGAGCCGCAGCAGCACCCCCACCGGCACCTGCCAACACGCTGGCACTACGCGACTGGGACTCTGACGCGGTCGCCACACTCGGGATTACACTCTGCACCGCGCTCTCGGCTGACTCAGCAGCTAGGCCATGGCCACAGCCCTGACCTCCACGACCACCAACTCTGCCACCACGGGCACCAGCTCTACCACGACCTCTAGCTCTGGTATCCATCTCACTGCAACACATATCAGTAGATAAGTACCCTAGAAGTCACAATCAAAACGCACAAAACTTACCGCGGAATCTCTTTGAAGGGCGGAGAGGATGATTTCTAAGACTAAACATTTGACTAAACACAATTAATCCATTAAGCACATAGTCTCAGTTCATCCAAACCTAGCAGTCCTAAAACCGTCTAGGCTCTGATACCAAAATGTAACACCCGGTTTTTTTTTTTTTTTAAAACGGAAATTCTCATGGAATAATTCATAAAATAAATAATAATAAATCACCAATAATTCCAATTTCAGAAAAGTCATAAAATAAATCTAGCAACCTAACCGGGTTTACTAGAACTAGAAAAACATAAAACCCCAACCGCCTAATCATCCTCTCCCTAATGCCATGATCCCGCGGTCACACTCTTCCTTTTCCTTTACCTGCAACACAATTGGGAAAAACGAATTGCGTAAATATTAATAAATACTTAGTGAGAACGTCTACAGGCTAAACACGATTGACCGAACAACAATTAACAATTGCTTAAAAATATTTCAATCAGAAAACACAGAGTGTCGATCGACACGTCACACGGTGTCGATCGACGCTGGTTCTACCGTCGTGTCGATCGATACACCAGAGGGTATCGATCGACACGAGGTTTCTTCTCCGAGACCAAACATCACAAAACACACGAAAACACGATTATCACTCAATCATCATACGAAATTAGCACACGATCACACGGGAAACAATTCTTAAGCATCTAAACATAATCACGATTCGCTAATCGATCCTTCAACCTATAGACACGCACTCACCTCGGGAACGGTTGAATCAAGGGAAAAACCCGACTGAAACAGAGGGAAAAACTCGCGAATCCCTTCACCAAATCAGGTTCTGGAAACAGATCTGGAAACTAGACACTGAGGGCTTTCCAACGGTGTATAGAACTCCTTCTAACTCTCTCTGGAACGACGGCAAAACCTTCCTCAAAACCGGCTAATCGCAACCAAAAATGCAGAAACTGCACGAACTAGCCAAGTTTCACAGACCAGAACTCAGCGAATAATCCATCAAACGATAAACGGTTTTCACCGAAATCAAGTCTAAGGATCAGAGAACTTACCACCGAAGTCTCGCTCCAATCCAGTCACCATAAGCCGAGCACGACCTCGCTCAAACGAAGGGAACAAACTCAGGAGATGGCTCACGAAAACACTCGAAACTCTCAATTCTCTTTTCTTTCTCTGATTCTGCGAAAATGAACGGCTAACCCTAGGGAAACGCGTCCTCTATGCTTATATAAGGTCCCCCAAACCGGCTCATTAACCAAACGAACCGAAATCAAAACCCTAGGTCTGATTTTAACCCGTGTCGATCGACAGACACAAACTGTGTCGATCGACAGGGACCTCTCTGCCCAAAATTTTGAGAGAACAACAATTCGTGTCGATCGACACGCACACACTACATCGATCGACACCCACCAAAAATCACATTTTTGGTTCACGGGCGTTACAACACCAGCTTTGGAAGAAGCCGCTTAAGACGTTGGCATAAAACCTTCAAAATAATCTTGTAGGTTTTATTACAGAGACTAATAGGCTTAAACTCTTTCATCGTTCGTGGTCAATCAGTCTTGGGAATATGACAGATATTGACTTCATTCATACTGGATTCAATACATTCGGTCGCGATAAACTCCTGGACTATAGTGACGACTTGCAGACCAAGGATATGCCATAATTTTTGGTAGAAAAGAGGAAACATACCATCTGGACCAACGAAGAGGGTACACAATTCAGGGTCTCGTTCATCTTAGGTATTACTGTCGTCAGAATATATCGCAGAGAGGTATCCAAATCAGAAATCCCTACAGACGAGAAAATATCCTGAAAGTATTCAATTGCTATTTGTTCGATCTCCTCCTCTTGCTCTGTCCATCGGCCACTCAAATTAAAAATGCCAATAATTTGGTTCGGAGCTCGGCGTTGCTTCGTCGATGCATGAAAAAATTGCGTATTCTTGTCTACTGCAACTAGCCACAGAATCATGCTCTTTGGTTGGCAAAAAACCTCCTGTTTGACTAGAGCAATTCTTAGTTTCTCATGCTCCTCCGCCACCTCCTTCATCTACACCGAATCATCACTCTGAAGTCTGTCTAATTCGATCTTGAGGTTGTCTACAATCTCACCGGTGTTATGTTGGTCGATCCTACGCCACCGAAAAATGAGTTTTCAACGTAACGAATTATGGTCACTAACATCTAGGATAGAATCATTGTCATTCGGGGCCCAATCCACGTTACTTATCTCCTCAAAATTTGGTTTCAATAGCCACCTGATATTCTCATATTATACCTCATTTTGATATGTTTTTGGCACGTAATCATCGCACATTTGCATATCATATATGTATTTTTAGGTGCATTGCATCTCCTTTTGTATTTTTATAGGTTTGGAGATGGTGGCTTTACAATGAGGTAATTTAGAGAAAAAATGGATGCAAAATGATGGAAATTTGAAAGGAGAAAGAGTGATCCATTTGGGTGCAAGAAGGAGTCAAGTTGATTTCCAAAAAAGTGAAGAATTGAGAAAAATCGGCAGACTGCATACTGTGACTTGATACTGAGGGTCGACCCTCGGCATGGATGGAAGAAGGAAAATGAAGCTTTTGGAGTAAAATTGGCAGACTGCATATTGTGGGTTGATACCGAAGGTTGATCCTGGGGATGGGCATTCTGAGAACCAAACTTTTATGACCCGATCTGGATCAAGATGGGTCGACCCGATTACGTTTCTACTTGAAATAAATGTGTTTTTAGACTTAGAAAAACCTAGTATTGAACAAGTTTAATGAGACGTTTCCTCTTTCGTGCTTCAAACCCTTTTCTTATGATTTGTGATTGGATCTATGCTATTTATCATATCTAGTGAAGCTTTCTTAATCTCTTATCATTTCTTTCATGATTATGTCTTTCTCTATGATTATGATTGTGTTTTGGATCATGATTAGTGAGTATTCTTTCAATGGGTCTTTGGACTAGAGATGTCTAGGCTTAGATTCTTATGATTTCTAAAGATTATAAGGTGTTTAATGCTAGATTAGACTTAGCTAATGAAAATCTAGATCACGGATATTTTATGCCCGGAAGGTTTTCGATAAAATGTCTAGAAGAATCCTAATCTTTCTTTTCATTTTTAACCAATGGGAATTGATGCTTAAGGTGTTTAGTTAGCTCTATGAACTTATTCTTAATGATTATTGATCTTTTAATTGCAATTGGGAAATTAACTTAATCAAATGATTAGTAAATGGATTATTGTCATGGAAATGGATTAGTCTACTATATGTGATTCATGTCATAGAATTGAGTTTGAGTTATAGGTCCTAACATCATTAGTTAGTCATTAATCATCCCAAGTCAATTGCTTTGCCCAAAGCCCATATTTTCCCATATTCTATCAAAGTTTTTAGTTGTTAATTTATAGTTGACTTTTAGTTGACTTTTGCATTTTGAAAATGTTTAAGCTTAATTTTTTTTCTATTAGTCTTATTTATCTTTATTCAATCAAAAAAAAATCTTGAATTGCTTAGCTTCGTTAATTACTTGCATTCCTAGTCGTGTAGTTTATTCTAATCTCCCTCTATGCTACAACAACTAGAGTGTGTTGATAGTTAAGTTTAGGTAGAAATACAATTTGACAGGCATCACCACCGTTTGTCGAACCTGAATTTTTTAACTCCTTGGAAATCTTTAGTCGTAATTCGAGTAAAGACTGGCTCGTGCCCATAAATCGCATATACTCCACTCGTGTGTGTGTAAACTTATCATGCCATTTCTCATCCCCCATTGATCTATCTAGACGACAGCGGATAACATTACGTCCCCTACGTCCCACCCAAGAGAGGGCACTCCTAGAGAAGGGAAAATCAATCATACTACAGTTGCTCCGCATCAGGCGAAAATCTAAAAAAGAGTTCTCACTCCGGGGCCGTCCCCTGTTTTTTTGTGGTGGCCGGTAATCTCATTAAAATCACCTATCATCAACCAAGGCCCAGTAAGTGTCAAACCAATATGAGTTAATTCCTCCCAGAGATTACTGAATTGATAAAGATTATATATACTGAACTTGATTAGATCTTTTGTTTTTGTCTCTTTATTTCATGAAACGAATTAGCTGGTTAAATATATATCATCCATAGTGTATATATTCAGGTTGATTTTCAATTATCTCATGAACAAACAACCATTAAGTTTAAGTAGTACTATTGTGGAAGCTAGATTTCGTACTAAGAATTCATATGTGAATTCGGAAAACAAAATTTGGTCCTAAGAAATTTCAATAAATCTGACCAAATTCGAACATAAAATAACGAAATTGGATTTATATTGATAAATCATCGAATATTCAAAAAAAACTTTAGCTAGAATAGTCGCGAGAGCTAAAGTAGTGTTCAGTGTAAGCTTACGGAAAATTTTTGTAATTTCGGCCGGAGATCTCGGGCACGTTTAGATTCATTTTCCTAAAATATCGAGATTGCAGCTGGGTCGCTAGAGCGGCGCTGACACGTTCCAAATTAGCTGACTAAGTCGGTCAGGAGAATCTTTAGCTCGGACGGCAAACGGGCCAGTGACTCAGGCCCACATATTCACGGAATATATCGGCCTTTTATCTAAGTATGGCAGGATTCTGGGCTTAAGGCCCAATTACACTTATGCTCCGATTTGATCATTTAATAAGATTAATGGACTAAATTTATGTGGTGAAATCTAGCTCCAAACAATAGTCATAAGTTAAAGAGTTTGAAGTATTTAATATATTAATTAAATAGAAGAATACATTTTAGTAATAAATCAATTATAGAAAAAAAGAATTCCAAAACATTTTTTTCCAAAACAAATTTCCTTATGTGTTGGCCCAAAAAATATAGAGGTATATTACCTTTAAACAAATAATTCCTATGTTTTACATCACAAGATAGTTTCACTAAAAAGTATTCGCAGTGGTTTCAAAATTCAAATAAATTAATTTTTAATCTTTTTTAAAACTAATTTTAAGAAACATTATACTAATTTTTCCGAAACAATTTTCTTCAAGTGTTGAGCTCAAAAAAATTACCGTAAACACATAAAATTTTTAGAGAAATTTCTTAGGATACCACTAAATCTTGTTTTGCTTCCAAATATACAACCAAATTTGAAATATTCCACAAGTACCATTAGTTAGAACTTAGGAGGATAAACGATATTTATATCTTTGTCTAATTAAGAACAAAACATATATTTAATGTGTTAAAGAAATAGAAAAGCAAAGAAACGATGTGGGTTCTTTGGTCGAATCCCTAATTGGTGATGATGATCTATAATCAGTAAAGGCAATGACCGTCATTTGGCAGGTATTTACCAAGCTTTTACTCGTTGAGATGCATTGAAGTTGTTGTTCAAGGAATTGAGACTGAGACGACGATGACATTGTTCAATTTTATTTTTGTCAATAACATAATCTTTAAGTCAAAAATGAAAATCAATCTTTGGTTTTTTGGTAACATGTTGAAAATTTATAAATTTAAAGTTACTTTTATGCAGGCAAACTTTAGTCATGTATTTACTGTTTACAACCAATTATATTGGCTTGTTATTAAAAAATTACAAAATTTTAAATCATTAAATTTTGCTATTCAGCCAATTTAAAACCTTTGGTGAGTCATTTATTGTTGGGAAAATTGGATTTTTAGGCCAAATTTTTTTGGATTTGGTGATATACACCGTTATTTTTTTGGATTAGTGACATACTTTAGTTGGAATTATAATCCTCTAATACCCTTAAATTTATTAATTGTGTGATTTGTTTTCAAAATATAAGATTTTTTTCCTTAATTGTAGAATTTGAAAATTGATTTTCGTATTTAATTCTGAATTTTTATTTTAATTTTATTCTGAAAATTCATTTATTTGTTAATAACATTAATTGAAACTTTTTAAGATTTATAATATAAATATTAATTTTCGTAAAATATTAATATTTTCAAAATATATATAAATATTTTTGAAGTATATAAATATTTTCAAAAGATTTTAAATCTTATTTCCTTATTATACATAATCTAATATAACTGAATATTTGATTTCCTTAACGAAAGATTTTATTTCCTAAATTTTTGGAATTTGAAAATTAATTTTAGAATTGGTATTCTCAATTTTTCAGAACATAGAACAAACTGAAGAATACATATTCTACATTTTGTAGAACGTAGAGCAAAATAAAGATTACATATTCTGAAATTTGATTCTAAAACTTTTAGAATATTAGTGTTTCTCTAAATGTTTTAGAACATAGAGCAATGTGCAGATGACGTATTCTGATATTTTGTTCTAAATCATTTGGAATGTGCATGTGCTCTAAATTTTTAGAATAAAGAGCAAAGTTAAAAATACAAATTCTAAAAGTTGCAGAACATGTACAATCGGTAGATTACATTTTCTAAACTTCTTAGAAACATGTATAGACAGCAGAATGTATATTCTGTACAAAATATATTGAATTTAGAAATCCAAATTTTAATCTATTTGTTACAAATTAAAATTTTCATATTTGATAAAAAGTCTTCTTATTTCATTTGTTACATGTTTGAAAAAAAAAGTTTGAAAAAACTAATTATTTATATTAAAAAGGTAATTGTGGAAACATTTGACAATGTCAAATAAAAGTGTAGATGGACAAATTAAAATTTAAAAGACCTTTTAATCCAATTTTCCCTTTATTGTTTCATAATTTGTTATTTTGGTGTATTATTTATTTAAATGATTGATTAATAAATAATAAATTTGAAGTCACTATATTTTGCTACTCATTATTTTTGGCACATTATTTATTATTCTAATAAATGGTTTTGATGCATCATTTATGTTTTTCAGTGAGTCAGTCATTTTTCAGTTTTCAAGTTTAAGAAGCAAGTATACACATTTTTTTCAAAAATACTATAGGATGCAATTCAAATATATCTATTGTAAGAACTTAAATAAAAAAAGAAAATGAGTTTTTTTTTTTGACAACAAAGAAAATGATCTTATGAGGTGAAAAAGAACATATATACAATTAGGACAAAACTTGAAATCTAATTGTGTTTTTGATTCACTGTTGTTTTTAAGTTCCTGAAACATGACACTCCAGGTACACAATACTTCCGCAAGAAGACAAGATTCCAAGGATAGTAAACTGGCTCATAGAGTTACACAAGAACTTCATGGACAAGTTCCACGGTTAAAGCCTGATTTTGAAGATGATGAGCTGCTCATAGCACATTTTAATTTTTTTTTAATTAAAAAAAAACACATTTTCTTGAAACAGCTTTTTTTTTGTGTGCAAAATCTCACCATTTCAATTTAGTTTTTTTTTTTTTTTTTATCTATCTACACAGAATTCTTCTTTAGGAGAAAAATTGATTAGAGATAAAATGAAAAATAAAAATCTTTAACAAACTTAAATTGTGAATTCTAGAGGATTCTCCAAAGCTACGACCACCACCTCTCAACTTCATTAGTGGTTGATGTTTCTCTGCGGATAATGTAAGTGGTTGATGTTGAGTTCCTGGAACATATGCTGGCTCGGTGACTGCTGCATGGTTAATCTTTCAGGTTCTCTTCTATATTGGTTCAGTTCATTTGTTAGCTCATTTAGTTGGGCATTCAGTTGACTATTATGTGCTGCAAATATCAGAGCATGGAGTTTGTTTCAAAAGGCAGTGCAATGAAATCTTACATAAAAATTAGATGAACTACCTTGAAGAAGATGCACATGTTTCTCCGTTTCTTCCTGACGAATCTGAAGTTCTCTCAACTCTTTTTCCATCGCAATACGTTCTTTGTGGCAGAGTATGGTCCAACTTAGGTGACCAACCACCGGGAACCATTGACGCGTCGTAACCAGACGATGGTGTTGATTGGAACGACGACGCCAGCAAGGGGGTCACTGGCAGCATACAGGAGTTAGGTGACCTCTGAACCGGAAGCAAAGGCTGTTCATAACCAGAAAATGGTGCTGATTGGAACGATGTCGACGAAGGGCTCACCTGCGGCAGGACGGCGTTAGGAGACCTCTGAGTCAAACGCGATGACGGGTCATAATCAGACCATGTTTCTGATCGAAACGACGCCGACGAAGGGGCTATTGGTGGGAGACCGGAGGTTAGAGACCTTTGAACCAAAAGCGATGACGGTGGTGTTGGGAACAACGTCGGCAAAGGGCTCAGAGGGGGCACTGAGGAGGAGACAAATGATGGCGGAGGGATGGTAATATATCATGGTTTTTACCGGTTTTCAACCATGATATAAGTCCATGTTTTAGTGTCTTATGGTGTTTTTGGTATTGTTTTAGTGTCTTTACAGGAACTGGACCGTCTGGAGCATAAAAGATGTTTACTGGAGGTTTTGGAGCATTCACGGAGTGAAGTGGCAAAATGCAAATTCGGAACCAAGATTTTGAATCTGTGTCGATCGACACTGATGAAGTGTGTCGATCGACACGTTAGTTACTGGAACAAAAGAAGCCGATTTGAAGATTGGTGTCGATTGACACCACCATGAGTGTCGATCGACACCCTGTTCTGTCAAGCCCGAAACTTAATCAAAGAAGCCCGTTCGAAGCCCGAAGACTCCAGATGTTTACTTTTGTGATCTATGACGATTCAGAACCCTATATATACGTATTTACAGCCATTGTTTAAGCGGAAGCTTTATTTTATTGTGTTTAGAATTACTCTTAAGAGATATCTCTAATAAAGATGTTTTGTGCTTCATTAAACATGTCTGAGTAATTTCTTTGTTAGGTTGAGGGATTTCAAGGGTTTTGATGAATTGCTAGATCTGATTTCTTGTTAGGATAATATCATTAGAATGTTCTTCATCTTGACTTGTGTTTATTGCTGATTCTTGATTAGCTACCTTGAATTTGATCTTAGGATAATTAATAGAAACGGGAGTTTGATTGATTTCCTGAACTAGTCTTTGATGAGCAAAATTCCTATTCGCAAAGAGATTTGGTTTAGGGTTTTGTGAACAATTGTGCCTGATCTTTAATGCTTGTTTAGATTCATAGGATTCGCAAAGGAATTTGGCTTTCTAGGATTTATTCATAGAAAACATTCGCAGCGACAGCTGGTTTGTTTTACTTTCGTGTGCATGTTTAGGAACAAGAGCATTAATAATCCTAGCTTTTATTTATCATCTGCAATTCTGATTCTCCTGGGATTTTCCTGAACCTAGCTTTTATCTAAATTGATTTAAAGCTTATTATCCTGCTTGCTTGTTTTATTTGGTTTTTCATACATTATAGTTTGCCTAGCTTAGTCTGAAAGTAATAATCTATTGTGTCCCTGATTCCCTGTGGATTCGATAACCTTAAGTGCTACAATTGATCTCTTAATTTGAGAGAGTAGGTCTAGGGTAAATTTGACCATATCAGATGGACATCGGGATTCTTGGTCCGGGGTTGAAATTTTGCATCTCGAGTTGTTGTTGGATCGTTGAAGTTCTGGAGTAGGGCGAAATGGATGGGAGTGAGCTACTGCGATACGGTGTCACGACGGTTCTCTGACATGCATCACCGTAATCTTCATTCGGGGATTGGGTGGAGTCCGACCTATTACCAATGATTAGATGAGGAAGATCGTCGTTTTGATTCATCGTTCAAGGAGGGAGAATGGAGCCTCTGTCTCTGCGCATGCTATCGGAGTTATATATTTACTCAGTATCACTCGTTTAGTTTTTCTTAAAACCAACCGATATATGGTACTAACGTTACAACAACAAATTAAAACCCTCCTATAATTAATTTGAATCGTATAAAAAAAATCACAGCATGTTGATAAAAGTTCGATTATGTAACATAAACCATCGTGCCTTTTATATGCCATTTCAATCGTGACTCAAAAATGTTTTCAGAGAAGATAATTAAAAGAAGATTGAAACTTTGAGAAACAAGTGAAGAGGAAACACAATGAGTGTTTTATATATTATTTGTCTGTATTTGATAAATACCTGAAATTGTTTGAATCACGGTCCTTTCGTCTTATGCACGACCGTTTGTATATAATAAACACGAGTCTTGTCAAGTGAAAAGTGACGAATTTATCCAGATCTTTGGACTTGCTGATGATTTCTTTTTCTTCTAAGACACCATCTATTTATACTCCACAACTTCAATCTAATTTTTAGCAACATTTTAATTCTAAACTCAAGAAATGTAAAATAATCCTTTGCTTTTTGGTAATATAGTGAAGTCATTTTTCTTTGTAAGTTAGTCAAACCCCACACTTTTTGGCGCGTAATTTACTATTTAAAAATCAGTTATTCTGCAGTGTTATTTATTTTAAATGATTGATTAAAAACTTATAAGTCTCTAATCATTTTACTTTCCTACTCAGTCTATTTTAATTTTTGGCAAGTTATTTACTATTTATAAATGAGTGAATAAAAATTTGTAATCCCTAATCTTTTTATTTTGCTACTAACTCTATTATAATTCTAAACTCAAGAAATGTAATTAATCCTTTGGTTTTTGGTAATATATGGAAGTCATTTTATTTTCGTAGTTAGTCAAACCCCACACTTTTGGCACGTAATTTACTTTTATAAAATAAGTTATTTTAGAGCGTTATTTATTTTAAATGATTTAAAAACTTAGAAGTCTCTAATCATTTTATTTTGCTAATTAGTCTATTTTAGTTTTTGCCAAGTTATTTACTTTTTAAAAGTTGTTCTCTTGGCGTGTTACTTATTGAAAATAAATCAGTTATTTTGACACGTTATCTATTATAAATGAGTGAATCAAAATTTGTAATCATTTAAATATAGTGAAGTCATTTTTCTTTGTAAGTTAGTCAAACCCCACACTTTTTGGCGCGTAATTTACTATTTAAAAATCAGTTATTCTGCAATGTTATTTATTTTAAATGATTGATTAAAAACTTATAAGTCTTTAATCATTTTACTTTCCTACTCAGTCTATTTTAATTTTTGGCAAGTTATTTACTATTTATAAATGAGTGAATAAAAATTTGTAATCCCTAATCTTTTTATTTTGCTACTAACTCTATTATAATTCTAAACTCAAGAAATGTAATTAATCCTTTGGTTTTTGGTAATATATGGAAGTCATTTATTTTGGTAGTTAGTCAAACCCCACACTTTTGGCACGTAATTTACTTTTTTAAAATAAGTTATTTTAGAGCGTTATTTATTTTAAATGATTTAAAAACTTAGAAGTCTCTAATCATTTTATTTTGCTAATTAGTCTATTTTAGTTTTTGCCAAGTTATTTACTTTTTAAAAGTTGTTCTCTTGGCGTGTTACTTATTGAAAATAAATCAGTTATTTTGACACGTTATCTATTATAAATGAGTGAATCAAAATTTGTAATCTTTGATTATAACGTCCGTGACCGAAAAGATAAGTGCACTTTGATGATATAGGTAGCCAAATCAATTCTTTTAAGTCTCTCTGCATATACTGCATATACCAAATATGTCTTGAAACCGGAGTGTCACAATCACCCCCACTAACAGATCGTAACGTATTTGTTGTGCATACCAAGATCGTTACACCGACAATGTGACTCATACTGTTGTCACGGTTCGCTCTGATTTTGCTTATAACGCCCCGACCGCCCCTCCCATGGGCCCCCTCCCGTCCACTCTCAGGCCCGTGGGCCCATCATGTCCGACGGTCGAAGCGTTAGTTTTGGAGGCTCGAAATTCTTGTGTACTGGCGCTGCAAATCACCATGCGATCTTTCTCCGTGTTGTGTTCTCACTCACACGATATTGTAAATGACTTCCTAGTTGGTCACCTATCAAGAGATTGCTCCAGCTCAAACACGCTTAACTCTGGAGTTCTCTCAATACTTTTGACCGAAAAGATAAGTGCTTTTTGATGATATAGGTAATCAAATCAATTCTTTTAAGCCTCTCCGCATATACCGCATATACCACATATGCCCTGAAACCGGAGTGTCACACAAATCATTTTATTTTGCTACTAAGTCTATTAATTAAGAAACGTGTCACCACTCGGTTTCAAGTACAATTAAGAAACAAGTATACATTATTTTCCACAAAATAACGTAGGATGTATTTCAAAGGAATTTGCTCCCTTCGAAATAATCATTGTGGAGTCCCGCTTATGCACAATATACAAAAACATGAAAACCGCGAAAAAACATGATTTGTGGGGTATTTCCAGTGACTCTTGGACACTCTAGTTAGAAGAAAGGATAAAATAGAGAAATGAGATAGTTTGACCACGATGATTTGTAGTGCGTTAAAGATCCTAAATACCAATTTTAGATTTTGAAATTGAAATTTCTGAAACATGAAACACAAACGTAATGGAAACACTACTAAAAGACCGTTCTACATTCTCCTTAGAAACCCGCAAAGATAGAAACCCATATGAAGCCAATGAAACAAAGCAAAATACATAAGCCGACGTACTGAAGCGACCGAAAACCGACACTGAGAATCAGTACCAAAATCTATCACAATATTTCGTTGCTCTTGGAAAAATAAAACCTTTTTGCCAGGGACAGGCCGATGGCGGTCGAAACGAGCCAAAAGTTTGATGCCAAAATCCTTCTATAGTGACATCGACCTTTCAAATTCAAATTTTCTTAGGTTCATAATCTGGCATGACAAACAATATTTTCAAAGTTTCTCCCGGCCGATCGGTGATTAGACATTAAAACGCCTAGATTAAAATGCTTAGATATTGAACATACCAGATTTCGATCGGATCTTTTACGTAGGGACAAGGAGCGAAAACGATCTAATCCATGTAGCACCAAACTCACGAGCCAGATCTCCATCGGATCACTTATAATGGTTAAATTTATCAACCTAGTTTGGTGGCACATAATATTTTGTTACCATAATTATTAATTATTAAGAAACATATGGAATCAATGTCCGCCAGAAACAAAACAGTATCAAATCTGAAAAAATGAAACTATTAATTGATTTAGCTTAAACGAATTTAAATAGTTTATATCAATATTCTCAAATATAGTCTATGTAATACTACCATTATACCAATAGTGTAATAACCACTTTCATTATCTAGCGTTCTGAGACATAAACGGAATCGTAGCAAAATCTAGGTATTCATCGTTACCCGCATGACCGTTCATGACCGTTGGATTCTGAAAACGTCGGAACATTCATCTCGACCGTTGGATCACCGCTGAATTTGCAGAACCTAGTCCACAAATTATCCCTTAACACACTCAAAGCATTCTTGTACTCTCCCATCTCCTCTTCCAGTACACTCTCCACCTCCCTCTCCCACCACATCAAACCGTCGTCTGCCTCCTCTCCGTTCACCACGTCACTGCCGAGATGTGACCTCAGAGGTACTTTTCGAAGAGTGTGTCCACGTTACCAAACGTGAAGATCCTATCGCAACATGAAAACGTTAGGATACCGATCTGCGCGCCGCTTAGAACGCTCAGTTCGGCTGCTTTTTTGAAAAGACCGGTTCGGCGTTTCGAGAACGTCACTAGTCTTCGATTCACGTGTTCGATTTCTTTGATCTCTATCTTCTGACGACCTTTTGTGATTTTAGGGTTTTGTAGTTTCGAAGACCGGTTCTTGTTGATTGACCAGCAAGTTAAGGCTTTGAAGGGGCTTTTGTTCCGTGGTTGGCAAGCTAGTGATCGTTGAAGCTTCTCCTTCCTCCATATTGGCGACAAGAATGAGAGAGATGATTATTATGAGATCAACGAGAGCTTTTTTGAAGATTAGAAGATAGATATTTGGATATACATATATATATATAGGTTTGAAGAATTGAAGTAAATAAGGAATTTTTTTTCCTTATCATATACTGGTCGTATTAAATGCTTGTCCCAATAATTGGACTTTTTTTTGGAATGATTCCATAAACACCATAGTTAAGCATTTTTAATCTAAGTTTCGTGATCTTATTTCCCGGATTTACGAGAAACACTTACCGCATTCTATTTTACTCGTTTGTTAAAAAAAAAAGAAAAATTAATGATGGTGTAAGATTACTGAATAAAGTTGTGGATCCTTCTTTAGTGCAAAGATGTTACATATTTATAGTTTCTCCAATCAATCGACTATAATCCTAAAAATATATGGGAAGGATCCTAATCTTAAAGATTTACTCAATATTCTTATTTATCTCTTCCTCATTCTCCAAGTCAAAGTTCCACCGAGCTCACTCTGAATAGGGCTTTCGTCGACTTACTGAACCCAATCATTTCCGAAGTCAATTGGGTTAATCCTGGATCAAGTTTTGTTGAGGGTGCTAAATCCAGTACCATGGACGGTGGGTTGCTCAGTCTGTGGTGAAGCATTGGAGACAACATTTGTGTCATGGTTCTTCTTCAACTCGACCATCATCTATTCAAGGTCAGTGATCCGTTTCTGACTAGCCTGTAGCTTCTCATCACGACGAGCATTTTCCCGATCATTTTCTCTTGATCTTGTTCAGCAATCCGTCGACGAGCTACCTTCAGCTCTTCCTACACGCCTAACAGGTATGTCGAAGAAGAATCACCATAGCTTTTCTTCCTCTTTTCTTTGTTAACTTTCAATGAAAGTTGACCCATATAGGATTGAGATATGAAGAAGGATGAAACATAATAGAATATACAATTCTATTTTTTATAAACACTCATTCATTCACTTCTTTCCACTAGTACACTTAGTACAATTACAACTTGACTTCACTCAAGATCATACATTCATAACGAGTAATCACAACTCTAATCTACCCAGAACAGACCAAAGATAATCACCAATCTTTGTCTAAAAGAAAACCCCAGAAAAACCCCACTCGACAAAATCACTTACCTCAAGATCTTTCCATCTTTTGTAACCTCTACTTCTTCACGAAGTAAACCTCAAATCAATGATTCTCTTTTTTAATTTCGTTGAAAAGAGCTAACCCATTTCTCTGCATACTAGAACCTTTTTATTCACCTCAACAACTCTTTTGATTAAAACAGGCAGACTCCCCCTAAAACCAGTAGTTCATTCTTTTCACTCTGTTATGACACTTGCTTTCTACTGGTCCACCTGCTACACGTTACATCTGGAAGCTCCCAAGGCACTTTTTGCTCCTTCCAACTTTTCACGCTTTTACAATGGCGTGCAACCTATTTCCTCGGGCCAAACAACCTTTTTAGCACACTCATGACCTTAGAGTCAACTTGATCTGTAGGCTTTAGCAAGAGTTGACTCCTGAGTTTGACTCTGTGATACCACAATGTCCTTCCTTCCGTTTATGTTCTTTGATGTAGTCATAGGCATATTCTAATTCCTTCATAGTCTCCCCCTTTTTACTTGAATATGTGAATCCAAGCATCGTGAAATATGACAGTAGACAAAAGACATGGTTTCATAGTTATAAACATCACCTTAGTGATATCCAGACTGATTCCTTACTCATACACCAGACTAGAGCATAACATGGATCTACCTCAGTGGAATCCATGACGTAATCACATGTGTACTTCTCAGAAATCAGCCAAGAGATAAATATTAAACCAAACACACATAACACAAAGGTAGGATAAATTAAAATCAATATAACTGGTTTTAGATTTAAGTTTACACACACAAGGAACACGAGTTTTAAGTTCAAGAAGATATAAAGATAAGAGGTAAACATAGAAAAGTTTTTTTCGACTGAGGACCAGTTGAGATATAATAACAGAGCAACCAATCATATCGGATGGTCTGAGATGAATCAGAACCATCTTCATTCTCATTATCCATTGCCTCCTTTGCCATTTCTTTGAATTGTTCACCATATTCTTCCCCTGCTTGGATGCATATTCAAGTAAAAAAAATGTTTTTCACAAGAAATGTAATGTGTGAGAGGAGAAGAGTTAGAAATTATCAAACCTAGAAGCATTTTCCCAGTAGCTTTGAACATTTTGTGGAGCATCATGAAGCCATTCACGATGCACTTTTGTTGCTCAATAGGCTTAATCCCAAACTTGAGGGACTGCTTCTTATCCAAACACAAGACCTCAGGACGAGAGGAGATTTGATCACTGGGAGAGGTAGGAATTGTTCTTTGGAAGCACATAAGTTGGTTGATGGGATTCGAATATGCAAGATGATACGAAGGTGCTAACTCAGAGCATTGTCTTATGTTTTGACAGAAACGACTCCCATAATTGAATGATTTGGAGTTAGCAACCAAATACACCAGAGCACATCTGTCCAAGTGAAGAGAGGTTTGATTGGCAGAGGGAAACCAGTTGGCACATCAGACTTTGTAAAGAAAAGCCATATGAGGGCACAACCTTAGAGATGAGAGATCCTCCCATTTGGAGATAGTTCCAGCACACATGCACTCCACGATATTGTCAATGGAGTTATCACCAAGGATACCTTTGCAAGGACATACCTCAGGATTGCCCAGTTGAAACATGTCATTGATGACCCTTGAGGAAAACCCAAACATGTTTCCCCTCACATAGACCCATTGAGTGCCATCATCTCTAGTCTCAACCTCAGGCAGATTAGAATAAAATTCTTGAACAATCTCAGGGACATACCTTCCAATCTCTGTGACAGTCGACAGTAGGCCTGCTGTTGAAATTAGTTCCCTTGCATCAGCAGTTTTGGTACAGTCAGGAGAGATAACCACCATATCTTTAAAGCTTCTGAGAGAAAGCTTGTGAAGTCGATTCTTGGTTTCCTCTGAGATGAACTTGATGCAGAAAGCCTCCTTTGAAGGCTGTTGTTTGAGCGAAGGCACCCTTCTCTCAATTTCTTCTATCACAGTCCGATTGGTTTTATAGCGCTCCAAGAAGGCTGGGACTCCATCATCCACCTCTACATGCATTTTTCCTTTAGCCTTACTCAACTTAGAACCATAGCCAGGAGTTTTCACACGGGGTGCCTCAGAGTCGTCACTGATGTCCTCCAGGATCTGTTCTGACATAGATGATGTGGCTTTTCCAGTGTGTCGTTTTCGAACGACGCGTGGCCAAACTAAGTTTTTACAATGGTTTTAGCCTTCATTGATTTGCTCGTCTTGATGAGGGTAGATTGCCGCTTAGATCCACCGGTCTTCCGTGAAGATGAGTTTTTAACTGTTTGAGAATCAATTTCCTCATCAGATTTTCCCATCACAATTTCCCGTATTATCACAATCTTGACTTGTGTGAGAGGGAGAGATGAAAAAGAAGAGAAGTAATCAAATTAGGTTAGAAAGAGTAAAGTACGAGAGAGTGAAGAGAAAAAAAGAAACACAAAAGGCAGACGGATTTGAATAGGAGACTCTGCGGTTTCCTTCCACTTTTCTCGATTTTTGTGAAAAGTAGCTTCTCTCTTAACTGCTCTGTCTGATCACACCATAACTTCCCATCAACCGGTAACATCCTGATTTACTGAAAGCCCAAGCCAGTAAGAAATTTGGCCTTCCGAACCTTGTAAAATTCAGCATGCTTCTCAACCAAATATCATTTCAATAATACAAAACCAGATTTGTTTTTACATTCAGTTTGTTTTTAAGTATTGGTTTGTTTTTACATTCGGGTCTCATAAAAGTAAGTAAAAGTAAATATCATTTCAATAATACAAAACCAGATTGTTCAAATAAAAATACATATTCAAACTTTAAATTCCAAACTCTTTTTTTTTTCTTTTTCTTTTTGTATTGAATGAAAAAAGTATAAGATATGATCAAACGAAAAAAACTACAGTTTATGATAGAAATATTACATATTGCATTGAAAATTCAACTCTGGTGACAGATCAAGAAATTCGATGACGGCTTATAATTGGACTTGGAGGAAGAGAAAATCAAAGAAGAAGGGATTTTTGGATCTAGATTTTAATAACACATCTATAATACTCTATAAATCCTATATATATATATTAATTGAGGAGACACTAAAAGTTTAAAATTTTAGGTGTCACTCAAAAAGGCTTTTAAGAGAGATTAATCCTATATGTCACTCAAAAAGAGCTTTAGGGAATAATTAGCATTCTATTAAAATATATATTTTTTAAAGTATTCTAAACATATAAACATTTATTGAAACAACCAAGCTTTTGTTTTTTTTTTTAATCCTAAACAATTCTACTGCGGAAATAACATAAAACAGATAACCAATAAAATAATCCATTAATTTCATAAATCAAATAAATCAAATTCCATAATTCCAATGAACAACTAGCATTTAATGCAACCTAACAGGTTCTACTAAATGCAACATAAAACAACATCCTATCATCCTCTTCATACGCCATGATTCCGCGATCACATTTTTCCCCAACTTGCAACTCAAAAGGGGAAAAACAGAGTTGTGTGAGTATTATCACAAATACTCAGTGAAGCGGTTATCACGTCAACCGGATACACAATAGGAAAATAGACTATCAAATACTACGCGCTCAAGCAACAATCCACAACAGGTAAAAATATCATTAAAACGGGTGGTGTCGATCGACACTCTCACGTGGTGTCGATCGACACTGCAATAACACAAACAAGCTTCGTGATTAAAAGAGTGGTGTCGATCGACACTACCACTAGGTGTCGATCGACACCTCTCGCAGGAACTGAAACAGAGTCAAATCCTCACGCGACTCGTTTCGTTTCCTCAAACAAGATTATTCACGACTTAAATCACACATGATCACACAGAACATCACATGAAACAATCAACATCGCTCAATTATTCAACCAATATCCTAATAATCTAATTCCGTATCCACGATCACGCACTCACCTCGATTTCGCGATTGAATTCGGAAAAGAATGCGGAGAACACGAAAAACAGACACGAACGATAGTCTCCCTCGCTGGAAACACCGAGACAACACCGGGATCCCGCACAAACGATCAAACGAGACTTTCCTAGCAGAAACGACGAAGAACGGATCACCAAAATCCTTCAAATCAAAAGAATTCTCTCTCCAAATGATTTCTCTGATATTTCCTCCTGAAATACGGCCACAACTGTCCCAAAGGTATTTATATACGAGCCCTAGGTTTTACTCAAACCGCCTCGCACAAACTGGACAATTTAATCCAAACCGAAAATCCTCCGAAACATTGTGTCGATCGACACCCACCCTTGGTGTCGATCGACACCCCATCCAAATTACAATAGTTTGGTTCTGGGATGTTACAATTCTCCCCCACTAAACTGGATTCGTCCTCGAATCCCAACTGCAATGTCCCTCGAGGACCCAAAACCGGACCCAAAACCGGTCAAAACCACCAAAAAACTAGCACCCGATCTCCGAGGTTCTTGTCTAATATCATATTTATACGCCTGTTTGCAGACATCTATTACTCTTAACTCATTCCACACCCCTCCCACTTGCAGGACGCATCCTTTGAGTTGTCGGTGCCATACCACTCCCACTCGCAGGATGCATCCTTTGAGCTATCGGTGTTTCGTGTCCCTTCCACTCTCAGGACGCATCCTTTGAGCTCCGGGTACACCGTGCTCCTTCCACTCTCAGAACGCATCCTTTGAGCTCCGGGTACATAGGAAATTAATCATTCCCGAAAATGAATGAGTTACTCGGGACCGCAGCCCCCAGAGTAATAAACTCTAAACGTCTGTAAACATCTTTCGACTAGAACTACCTCTCGCGGTCAACTCGATACTCCCTACCTCGGGATATCTCAACAACGAGACCAAACACCGGTCATACAAACACCACACGAAACGACAATACTCGAAATCTGAAATCCGCAAAGCCGACAATCGCAGACGAAAAGCTCTTGGCTCACCAGTCAAAACCACTCGAGACCCACACATGATCCCAGAGGTTCAAATCCAGTCTCATGCTAATGACCATGTCTCCAGATATTTATTACTTTGCACTCATGTTACACCCTTCTCACTCGTAGGAACACCATCCCTTGAGCAATCGATAACACAGGGACCACTGGCCCATCACACACCCATGGGAAAAACCATCCCAAACAGTATATTGGAGAATATAATCTCCACAAGTATACATGAGGACGTAATCTCCACATTTGAGTTATTCGGGGATAACACACCCCTAGAGTAATAAACAATGAGACGCTCATAACATCTCTCGACTAGGATTACCTCTTGTGGTCGAAACACGATATTCCCAACCCAGAATATCATCCCAAAGCACAACCACTGGTCCACACTCACCAATAATGAGAACACACATCTCATCTCACAGACATAAAAGAAGCCTCATCTTATAAATCTCAGAAACGTATAGTCGTTACCACAGAACGAGTATACACGAAACCACGAAAACTTGAAGCACCATGCTAACACCACCGAACTGGGACCACAAGAGAGTGAAGCTCGATTTGCGGCCTCCCTGCCGAAATCCTACTCAAACCTCAACCCCATCATTGCTTCAGATTCCCCAATCTCCACCTCTAAGCAACCACACCCTGCAAAGCTCTTAACTCAGGCACTTTTTATGACGTAGCACCTTAATTCTCCTCTCGAGAATCCTCAAAGGTCTCGCCGCTACCAACACTCTGGCTGAAGTTTCCCCGAAAACTTGGCCACCAACTCCACCGGAACACGCATGCCCTCCCTCAACATCGACACCTTGAGATACACACGGTTTCCGACCTCAAACTCCAACTCTGAATTCCTCTTATCGGCATAACTCCACTGCTGATCTTTAAAACATTGATTCTCCCTAACGTTTCTTGAACAAACCTGCACCCAATATGTTCCTCTCCTCCACTTAGGTTCAACATATAAGTGGCTCCCCCAGCCTCCCATACAAACCCTGTAGGAATCCATCTCGGTATTCGCCGGAATAACTGCTATTTGAAACAACTAGGCCAAACACAAGTGATCCATCCGATGGTCACCTCATTCTCAAACATCCTTCTTAGCAACATCTCCAATAAAAGAAACGTCCTCAATGCTCTTGACGTAAATTAAAACCCCTGATTGAACCATGCGACTGACACTCCATGCCGCCTCACCGTCTCCTCTACATACCTTCTAGCCAAAACCACTGCTCCATCGGTCTTCTTAATGGCTAGAAAACTGCCGACTTAATCAGGCGACCCGCCATACCCCGGGAAACATCCAACCTCTGCGAGTTAGGCAATCATACATCAGAATCCACCGAAACCATAATTTGCTTCCCCTATAGGATGGGCAACACCGCATCCATCCACACAAAACTGACACTTCGCTTCCACCAGTTGTCCCTTATCGCACGATGCGGTCCATTAGCCGGTATTACCAGACTTACACACTTAAACCCTAAGGTTCATATCCCGTTTCATACTTATGTCACGATCAGATTTTTGATTACTCATATTTTTACCGACATTATCACACTCTCAGGACGTCTCCTTTGAGGTAACAATACCGATGCCACTCCACTCTTAGGACGTCTCCCTCGAGCTCTGGTTATACATAGGAAAAATACTTCCTATAGAGTAATCAACTCTCACGTGAACAACATCTGAAGACTGGGATTACCATCTGATAATAACCATTTGAAGACTGGGATTACCATCTGTCAGGTAACAATTAGCATTCTATTAAAATATATATTTTTTAAAGTATTTTAAACATATAAACATTTATTGAATCAACCAAGCTTTTGTTTTTTTTTTAATCCTAAACAATTCTACTGCGGAAATAACATAAAACATATAACCAATAAAATAATCAATTAATTTCATAAATCAAATTCCATAATTCCAATGAACAACTAGCATTTAATGCAACCTAGCAGGTTCTACTAAATGCAACATAAAACAGCATTCTATCATCCTCTTCATACGCCATGATTCCGCGATCACACTTTTCCTCAACCTGCAACTCAAAAGGAAAAAACAGAGTTGCGTGAGTATTATCACAAATACTCAGTGAAGCGGTCATCACGTCTACCGGATACACAATAGGAAAATAGATTATCAAATACTATGCGCTCAAGCAACAATCCACAACAAGTGAAAATATCATTAAAACGGGTGGTGTCGATCGACAATCTCACGTGGTGTCGATCGACACTGCAATAACACAAACAAGCTTCGTGATTAAAAGAGTGGTGTCGATCGACACTACCACTAGGTGTCGATCGACACCTCTCGCAGGAACTGAAACCGAGTCAAATCCTCACGCGACTCTTTTCGTTTCCTCAAACAAGATTATTCACGACTTAAATCACACATGATCACATAGAACATCACAGGAAACAATCAACATCGCTCAATTATTCAACCAATATCCTAATAATCTAATTCCGTATCCACGATCACGCACTCACCTCGATTTCGCGATTGAATTCGGAAAAGAATGCGAAGAACACGAAAAACAGACACGAACGATAGTCTCCCTCGTTGGAAACACCGAGACAACACCGGGATCCCGCACAAATTATCACACGAGACTTTCCTAGCAAAAACAACGAAGAACGGATCACCAAAATCCTTCAAATCACTAGAATTCTTTCTCCAAACGATTTCTCTGATATTTCCTCCTGAAATACGGCCACAACTGTCCCAAAGGTATTTATATACGAGCCCTAGGTTTTACTCAAACCGCCTCGCACAAACCGGACAATTTAATCCAAACCGAAAATCCTACGAAACATTGGTGTCGATCGACACCCACCCCTGATGTCGATCGACACCCCATCCAAATTACAATAATTTGGTTCCGGGATGTTATATTTATAGCAAACAAATTAACATTCCTAAAGTTTCTCATTGACTTTACTACAACATGCTGAAAGTATATTTCCTAAACTATAAATATTCACCGCAAATTTTTTTTTTAATTATAAAATCTTAATATACACATCTTACGGAATCCAATAATTGTATATAGAAGATAATGAATATTGTGTTCATTAGTTACACAAAATATCTACATTTCCTATTAATTTTAAAGACATTAAAAAGAAAAAATTGATTTGTCGATCAAAGATAAATAGATAATGATTTGCAAGTTTTTATTTATTTTGTTTTTGTTACTACTACAATTTTATAGTTGTACGTTTAAAGATGAACATATCGGTTTGGTATGTGTGAGCCAACTCAATAAACTAAAAATAAAATTTAGATGTTGATTACTTAGTCATATTTTTGTCAAAATACATGTAAATGTTATTAACTTGACTTTATAAATATGATTTGAATACAACACACAAATCGGAGTACCAATTTTATTTTAATAATTTAAACTAAATAGGTAGCATACAATATTTATTTAACATTCAACGATAGAATTTGAAATTATTTCACAAAATTATTTTCTCAATTTATGTGTTCTTCCTATGTAGTTTATATAAATCAAAATATAGAAATAAATAAACTAAAATTTATAATCTCGCGTTTGACGCGGGTCCAATTCTAGTAATTAATTAAATACAAAAGCACATTGGTTTATCAATACGGTTTGAACCGAACCGTCCGGGTTGGAAATAAATTCAACCAATGGTTTGTGTATTTACTTTGGTTTTGGTTCGGAACGGTTTGAGTTCGGTTTGGTTTAGTTTGGTTCTATTAATTTGCCCACCCCTAACCAAAATCGAGTAAATGTTTTTATTAAAATCATACTAAAAACATAGTAAAACCGGTAAAATCCCCTATATATTATTAGAGAGGTGATTTGTGAGAAGATGTTTATGTCTCATCTCTACAATTATTCTCACCAATTTTATTATGACATGGGTCAATTTTATTATGACATGGCAAATCATTAAATCACTATCACCAATTCTATTATGACATATATGGCAAATCAGTAAATAATTTTCACCAATTGCTTTCTCACATACGACAACTCACTAAATTTAGTCACAATTTACATAAAATTAGTGTTTTTCAATGCCACTCGAATCAAATGAAATATATCTTTCTTTTTGACTAAAAAATCCCATATTTATTATTAGAGAGGTGATTTGTGAGAAGATGTTTATTTGTCATCTCTACAATTATTCTCACCAATTTTATAATGACATGGCTCAATTTTCTTATGAGATGACAACTCATTAAATCACTATCACTAATTCTATTATGACATATATGGCAAATCATTAAATCATTTTCACCAATTATTTCCTCACTTATGACACTCACTATATTATTAGAGAGGTGATTTGTGTGAAGATGTTTATGTCATCTCTACAATTATTTTCACCAATTTTATTATGACATGACAACTAATTAAATCACTATCACCAATTCTATTATGACATATATGACAAATCACTAAATCATTTTCACCAATTATTTTCTCACATATGACAACTCACTAAATTTAGTCAAAATTTATATAAAATTAGTGTTTTTCAATGCCACTCGAATCAAATGAAATATCTCTTTCTTTTTTCGACCAAAAAATCTCATATTTATTATTAGAGAGGTGATTTGTGAGAAGATGTTTATGTGTCATCTCTACAATTATTCTCACCAATTTTATAATAACATGGCTCAATTTTCTTATGACATTGCAACTCATTAAATCACTATCACTAATTCTATTATGACATATGTGGCAAATCATTAAAACATTTTCACCAATTATTTCCTCACTTATGACAACTCACTATATTATTAGAGAGGTGATTTGTGTGAAGATGTTTATGTCATCTCTACAATTATTTTCACCAATTTTATTATGACATGACAGCTAATTAAATCACCATCACCAATTCTATTATGACATATATGGAAAATCACTAAATCATTTTCACCAATTATTTTCTCACATATGACAACTCACTAAATTTAGTCACAATTTACATAAAAATAGTGCTTTTCAAAGCCACTCGAATCAAATGAAATATCTCTTTCTTTTTTTGACGAAAAAATCCCCTATTTATCATTAGAGATGTGATTTGTGAGAAGATGTTTATGTGTCATCTCTACAATTATTCTCACCAATTTTATTATGACATGGAACAAAAAGAAAAATGGAAAATGTAGGAGATGAAGTAGAAAAATTGTAAAATCTATGTTCTTTTTAAATTTTAGACACTAAATGTATTATTTTATTTTATTAAATGCTATTTACAATGAGGTATGGTGCGAATAAATATTTTAATATGAGATATAAACATGTATTTAAGAAATAGATATTGACAAAAACTTTTACAATCTTAACAATACGCTCATACCCGCGTGTAACGCGGAAAGTCACCTAGTATGATGTATATCAATCATGTAATTTTATTATTTTATCGTAAAAATTAGTTATGTATGTGTTTGTGATTTTTTTGGTAAAGAACCGGGAGAAATCTCCTAGGTTTATTTATAAAAACGCTAACGTACGGATTTGCCGTGATCGAGAGTGACCCAAGTGTCATCTCTCAATAACATATCTAAATTCGATGGAACATAAATCAAAGCATGAAATCCTAACGTCATCTCTCAATAACGGATCTAAATCATACCAGGAATGACAATGGATGAGACTCGCAAATCCTCGCCTTAATAAACTCCACTACCATCACCGAATCAACCTCCAACTTCAATCGCGTAACCTTCCTTTCCCACCCAATATAGAGCCCATAGCACACTCCTCGCAACTTCACCAGTGGTGCTGAGCATCTCCCAATATTTAAGGCAAAACCACCACATCAATTTCTCTCGCTGATTCGTAGCACATCACCCACCATAGCAATCCCGAGTTACCATGAGATGCCCTTTCCGTATTTAAGTTTCATCCAATTCTCACGAGGAGCCTCCTAACGTATCAATCTCTCAACTATACTCGCTAGACCAGTCTGACCAGTTAGGATATCTTTCGTCGAGCTACTTCTTTTGCAAGGTCCTTAATAAATTTCACTCTATCTTTCCATCATTTGTTTTTACAAAAAAAAAAAACCTCATCGCCACTTCCAACCCCACCACACGGCTATCTTAACAAATGTATGTGCTTGTGACTAGTATATTGATGTTGTAATTCTTTGTATCTTCTCTTGTATTTCATTTAATATTTAATATGAATGAGTGAATTAGATTTACATATAATAGCAAACTCAAAAAAATGATTTTTTTTCTATCTCCTCTCTATTTATATGTAGTGATTGTATTGAAGGGTTGCGTCTTTTCGAAAAGTTATGTCTTTTCGCAAAAAAACTGCTTGGTGCTTATTTTTAAAAGTTGCGTCTTTTCGATATAACCGTTTCTCAAAGAGTTGCATTTCTATTATAATTTTTTTTGTCAAGAGTTGAATCTTTTCGAAATAACCGTTTTATGGTTATTTTCAAGGGTTGCGTCTTTTCAAAACATATATACGTTTTCACTTTTTGTCCCTTGAACATTTTTTTAATCATGCCTACTGATTCTATAATACAAATGAAAAACATTTCGTTCTATTATATTCAAATTAGTCAGTAGTATTGCCTTTTCACTATTGTAGATGTTTTAAAAATTCTTGATTGTGTAAAGAATTTTTGTTTTCTTTAGGCAATGCATATATTTTAGCAAATTTTAAATATAAAAACTAAAATTTATTTTAACTATTTTTCTCGGAAAATGTGCATGTAATGATTTTTTAGATTTAATAATTAACTACGAAAACATTGTTTCTTTATATATTTTTTTTGTTCTGAAATTTCATCATACATTTAAAGGATTATGTCCTCCCCGAGAAAAAAAAAAAAAAAAAAAAAAAGATTATGTCCTCCAGTTTAATTCCGGTACAAACGATACATCCCTAAGGGATTGATTAGCAAGAGCATCGGCTAACGTATTAACTTCTCTGGGAATAAAAATGAACGAAACATCGGAGATCTGATCGGAAAAATGGCTATGTCCAGGAGCACACCATGAATTTCCGTCAAACTTTCATCAAGGTTGATTGTTCTGATGATTACCTGCAAATCCGAGGCGATGCAAATCTGATGCATGCTTAGATCGATTGCGCATTTGAGAGCCAATCGAATTGCAAGAGCCTCTGCTGCTAGAGGCGATTTTACAAAGGCTTCTACCCTTGATCCTTGGTCTGTAAGCTCTTTTTGGTCGGTTTCGAATCTCCATCCCATCCCTGCTATGAGACTCTCCAGATTCCATGCTCCATCCGTGTAACATCGGATTGTATTCGCCGGGAACATTGGATTTCAATTTAAACGGGTTGCAGATGGGATCTTCTTCTTCGTCTCTGGTTGGGCCTCTTGCCATTCTCGTGTTCCTCGAATTGAATTGATCATGGTTTTTCTGCACTGAAGATGCTATTGTTGCGAGCAGTCCAAAGGTGGGATAACTCTGCGGTTCACAAGATTCCTTCCCACATGTAAAGCTCCTTGTATTATTTTCCATAAGAATAACTTGATCTTTTTTCAAAATTTCCCTTGCCACACCTCTGATTTCCAATTGAATTCAAGTATTCAACATTACCATTCTCATCTTGAATTGTGTCTTGTTCCTTTAGTGTAGGAGAATGATATCCAAATTTCGTTGAGTACTCTCTTGTTACTTGAGGGATTCAAATAAACTTGTCTGCATTATCACTCCAGCTTGGCTTGATACAGAGGATTTCCTTTTCCAGAGCTAGTAAGAGTTCTGAGTTCTCTAATCTTTATCACGTCCCATTCCTTTGAGTCTGGTAGGAATAGGCTAGCCACTTTTATATCATTGATTCTTTATATTTGAAAGCAGTTTTGTGGACTGTATACATTAAAATATTAAAGTCGCGTTAACATTGTTACAAATTAGTAGGAAGAAAAAACACCCACAAGTAATTTGGTGATCAACTATATTACAAATGAATCGATTTAAATGGCATACAAGTCCAAAAGTTGCCATTTTATTGTTTCATCTACCTATTTTATATAGTTCCTTAAATATTTAACAAAACAATTATAAAGAGAAAGCCAGATTAAGAGGTTTTATTTGATTCAACTCGGTTTAATTATTTTTCTTTAACCAGTTGATTATTGTTCTTTTATTAGCATACAAGTCCAAAAGTTGTCATTTTAATGTATCATCTTCCTTTTTTATATAGTTTCTTAAATCTCTAACAAAATTACAAAGAGAAAGCCAGATTAAGAGGTTTATTTAATTCAACTCAGTTTTAATTATTTTTCTTTAACCAGTTAACCGTTGTCTCATATCTATGGTTCTGTTACTAGCATTAACAATATAACAAATTTAACACACTATATTATAGTCTCCATCATAAGAAATCCAAATATCAAAGCAAGAAAAATTTATATGGTAATATATTTTACTAGTTATTTCATTTTGGACATGTATTCAATTTTTTTAGAGAATAGATATGATTACAACTATAGTTATTGTATCAGGATAACTCACCAACAAATATCCATGATAAATATTTTGAAAACCATAAAGTGAAAATAACCACTTTTGAATATTTTAAAAGGTTGTGTCCTCTCAAAAAATAAACGCTTTATGGTTATTTTGTAGAGTCGTGTTTTTTTGAGTTGTTTCTTTTAAGTGGTGTCTTTTCGAAAAAAATTATTTCGTTTAACGTTTAGTTCATTGGCTATCAATTTTGAAATTCTTTCAAAGCATGATAATGATTCAAAATGTCGTATTATAAATTTAAAATTATTACTAAATTTTTTTATATTGTTAGTATTACAGAAATTCTTAAAACTCTTGATTTGTGTGAGTAAATTTGGGATTCTATGATCATGCACATTTAGTGATTAACTCTAAATATAAAAATTTGATGAAATTTTTAACTATATTTTTCACTGAAATTGGTGGTACATGTAATGCAATTTTAAAATTTAAAAATTCTATAATGTTCCAAAAAAGAATATATTTGGGTTGTGACTTTTCATAAAAAAATTATTTTGACCCAAGTCCCAGAGGATGCTGATATGTGGCTCATTAACACGTAAGCTTCAGTTTCGAGGTTCATCTCAGTACTTTGCGTGTTTGGAATGTATCTGATATGCTGGATTTTATGCAGTTGTAGGGTGAAATCCCCGAGTTAGTCTGCTACGTCTACTCTGATATCGAAAGGTAAAAGTGGAAAAAAGCCTCTTGTGATAGCTAGATGTGTTCCCCAGGGGAGTCGTGACCTTAAAGAACTAGAAAGTATTGTTGGAACTAATTTTAAATAAACAAATGGGCTATTAATTTGGGTATTTGGTTTATGGAAAAATTGAGTTAAAATTTGAATGAGAAATTGATTTGGGCCATATTGAAAAAGTCTCAAATGATGTGGAATGAAGTTTGTATGTAAAAAGTCTCACATCCCATAGGGAAAACTTTTTCAAGTGGTATATAAAGAGTTTAAGATAAACCTATGTTCAAAGCATAACACCCACACATGGAGAGACACAATGATACCACGCGCGCACCACCACCACTAAACCGAACCGAGCCGTGCCGTGTTGGGCTTGGGCCAAAGGTCCACTAAAGACTATTCTTTTTGGAAATTTTTATTAAAAATTTAACCGTAGAATCGCAACCTTTCGGTTCATGGTGACCGAACAATTGCGACTCAAAATCGCAACACTTCGGTTCATGGTGACCGAACCATTGCGACTCAAATTCGCATCCGGTCGGTTCTTTTAAATATTGGCGCGCCATCATCGTCTTCAACAATCTTTTTCTCTGCGAAATTTTTCTTCTTCAGAAAAACTTCGATCCTCTACAAAGTAAGTCTCGAGAGTATCCATAGATATTTGTTCGTCATATTACGATTTTGAGTGTTGCGAAATCGTTTTTTCCTTACGGATTTATCTTGGAATTCGTAATCGTATCGAACCGTCTCACTACGGGCGATTTTTCGAATTAAGGAAAGAGAGCAATCTCGACTCCGTATTCGTTTTATTATCGAAAATTTCTACTTCTTTTTAATTCGTATTCTTATTTCATTCGGATTTCTCAATTCGGTTTTCGCGGTTCCTACAATCTTAATTCGAAAAATCCGTTATTCGCTTATCGCTTAGTCTTTGCCGAAATTCGTTCGCAATTCGTTTAACATTTCCGCGAAATCGTTTTCTATCAAGTTTCTTTTTATCTTTCAAAATCCTTAACGAAGTTTGCAATTTGTTCTTACATTTCCGCGAAACGTTTCTGAAGTTTTCAAAGATTTGCGATTAGTTTTTAAAAGTTTTCCGCGAATCGATTTTCTTGTACGAACGTTTTAACATTTTTCGCTTACTTCGTTCTGTTTCCGCGAACGCTTTCTTTAAGAGAGTTTGTGAAACAATTATCACTTTCTGATATCATTCTGTTTTTTTCTACTAATAGATGGCGAATGATGGTTATGTCGATATGACTGGGAAAAGTCCATCAGATAGACAAACTGAAATGCATGTGGACTCGGTAGCCCGAGATCTGTTCAGAGATCGTCTCCAGGCGAGTGTTCCCCAAGACAACTTCAGATGATGGCGCACGGGTTAATGACGGAAAAGTTTGACGGCAAAGGCTTTAGAACATGGCAAAACAAGATGCTCTTCTACATGAGTAACTTAAACTGTGAGAAGTTTCTGAAGGAGGATCCACCGATTGTTCTATTCGGAAATAAAGATGCTCACCTTCTTGCTGTTGTTGATGCATGGAAACATGCAGACTTTGTATGTAGAGGTTGGATCTTAGGCCGCCTCATTGATCCAATGTATCAAGTATACAGTCAGGAAACACGAACCTCTAAGGAACTCTGGATGCCCTTGGAGAAAAAGTACAAGTCTGACGATGCTGGTTGTCAGAAATTTGTTGTGGCGAAGTTTCTAGACTTCAACATGGTTGACTCCAAGCCTATCATGGAACAAGTCGATGAATTGAGTTTGTTGTGCCATGAGATAGCGGGCGAGGGAATGCAAATCTGTGAGATCTTCACTGTTAACTGTTTCATTGAGAAACTTCCCCCGAGTTGGTTAAGCTTCAAGAACTATCTCAAGCAAAAGAAGAAGCATATGTCACTCTCAGATGTCATCACGAGGCTCCAAATAGAAAACATGAATCGTGCTAATTTCTCTCCTCCAGAGGAACACAATGTCAATGTGGTTGAGCACAAGAGCAAGGGTAAAGGGAAACGGATATCTCCGCAAAAGTCTCTAAAACCGCCATCCTCAACAAACTTTAAGAGGGTTGCAAAACCAGGACAGAAGTTCAAAAGAAAGTGCCACAAGTGTGGCAAGATAGGCCACAAATCTGATGTATGCAGGAGAAAACCCAAGGGTAACAGAAAGGCTGAAGCGAACCTCACTGAAGAGGATATGTGTGTTGTCGTCAATGAAGTGAACATGGTCTATGACAACCCAATGGAATGGTGGTATGACACAGGTGCAACCACCCACATCTGCATTGATAAGTCGATGTTCACCACTTATCAAAAGATCAAATCGGAGGAGCAGTTGTTCATGGGAAACACGACTTCATCGAAGATTGAAGGTCGCGTCAAAGTGGTTTTGAAGCTGACTTTAGGACATGAACTCACACTCAACAATGTGAAACATGTGCCGGGCATGAGGAAGAATTTGGTTTCGGGAACTCTCTTGAGAAGGCAGGATTCAGGGTCACCTTCGAAGCTGACAAATTGATACAAAGGGTTATGAGAAATGAGGACTTGTCCAGTTGTGTGTTTCGACAGTCCTTCGTACTGATAAGATTAATTACGCTAATGTTGTAATTGCTGACAATTCATCTAATAATAATTATGTTTCTTATTTGGTTGAGTCTTTTAATATTTAGCATGAACGTTTAGGACATGTCAACTATAAATCTATGCAAAGATTAATGAATTTAAACCTAATTCCAAAATGCAAAGTAAACAAAGACAAATGTGAAGTGTGCGTACATGCCAAACTCACAAAAACTCCTTCTCTCCAAGTTCAAAGAACCACATAACCTCTTAGTTTAATACACGCAGATTTATGAGATCTGAAATTTATACAAACTGGAGGCGGTAAAAAGTATTTTGTGACATTTATCGATGATAATACAAAATATTGTTATGTATACTTGTTACGTAGCAAAGATGAAGCCTTATCAAAATTCAAAGAGTATAAGCTTGAAGTTGAAAACCAACTAGGTAAAACTATTAAAATAGTTCGAAGTGATAGAGGAGATGAGTATGATGGTCTGTTTAATGACTTTTGTCAACAACATGGCATCATACATCAAACCACAGCTTCCTATTCCCCCGAGTCCAACGGAGTTGCGGAACGGAAAAACCGAACTCTCAAAGAGATGATGAATGCAATGTTGCAGGAATCTGGATTACCCAGTCAATGTGGGGGGAAGCTTTGCTTACTACGAACTATATTCTCAACAAAATACCTCATAAAGTTACTGGCAAAATGCCATATGAACTTTGGAAAGGTGTTTTACCTTCGTACAAATACCTTAAAGTGTGGGGGTGACTTGCTAAAGTCGCAATATCACCTCCTAAAAAGGTCACAATTGGACCTAAAACAGTGGACTGTATTTTCATAGGATATGCACACAATAATAGTGTTTATCGGTTTCTGGTTCACAAATCAGACATACCCGATATTCATGTGAATACAGTAATGAAATCACGAAATGCGTCTTTCTTTAAACACATTTTCTCTTGTAAAGAAAAACAACGTCAGAAGAGGACATTTGAACAACGGGAAACAAGCTTCTCAACAAATGAGGCCAGCACTTCCAGAACCTCAACACATGATGTGGAAGACGTAGAAGATGAACCTCGACGCAGCAAAATAGCTCGTAAGGAAAAATCTTTTGGTGATGATTTCATGATGGTGTTTCTCACAGAGAACGCACCAACAACTTACTCAGAAGCCATGTCTACACCAGAAGCATCCTATTGGAAGGAAGCTGTTAATAGTGAGATCGATTCTGTATTGCAACATCATACATATGTGATTACCGATCTACCCGAAGGGTCTAAAGTACTAGGGAGTAAATAGATTTTCACAACAAAAATGAAAACTGATAGTTTTGTGGATAAGTATAAGGCCAGGCTTGTGGCTCAAGGATTCCGACAAAAAGAAGGTCTGGATTTCTTTGACACATATTCTCCAGTGACGCGAATAACCTCCATCAGACTTTTGGTTGGTATCGCCGCATCAGATGGATGTCAAAACCGCTTTTCTACATGGAGATTTAGAAGAAGAGATCTATATAAAATAACATGAAGGTTTTGTTATCCCCGGACAAGAACACAAAGTCTGTATACTTGTCAAGTCATTGTACGGACTGAAGCAAGCTCCAAAACAATGACATGAAAAATTTGATAATGTGATGTCAAATAGTTTCAGCATTAACGAATGTGATAAATGTATATACATCAAATGTACCCCACACGGATATGTTTTGTTGTGTTTGTATGTTGATGACATGCTCATTATTGGCAACACTAATGACATGATTAATCAAACAAAAAACTTACTTCATAGTAACTTTGAAATGAAAGACATGGGATTGGCAGATGTTATTCTCGGTATTAAGATTTACGACATGCTAGAGGAATTATCTTATCACAATCACATTATGCTCAAAAGATACTTGATAGATTGAAAAACTATTCAAGTGGGACTGCAAAAACTCCAGTTGACCCTCATATTCACCAGACTAAAAACTCAGGTGATGCAGTTTATCAGGTGGAGTATGCACGAGTAATCGGAAGTCTGATGTACTTGACAAATTGTACTAGACCCGACCTCGCACATGAAGTAAACATACTAAGTCGCTATACAAGTAATCTAAGACATAAACGTTGGAAAGCGATAACTAGAGTTTTGAATCACGTACGTTATACCAAAA
This sequence comes from Draba incana, assembly GCA_963576765.1. Taxonomy (NCBI): domain Eukaryota; kingdom Viridiplantae; phylum Streptophyta; class Magnoliopsida; order Brassicales; family Brassicaceae; genus Draba; species Draba incana. The sequence goes on from OY755215.1 coordinate 22,523,687, forward strand.
ATTATGGACTACACTATGATAAAGAACTAGCAGTTTTGGAAGGATACAGTGACGCTTGGATTGCGGACTCCAAAAACTCAAAATCCACAAGTGGATATGTCTTTACACTTGGAGGTGCAGCAGTGTCGTGGAAGTCTACCAAACAAACCATGATAGCCACATCGACCATGGAATCTGAGTTTGTCGCTTTAGACAAAACTGCTCAAGAAGCAAGAGTGGCTTCAGAATTTTTTGGAATCAGTGTAGTTGGAGTCCAACAAACTGATCGTGTTGTTGAAATTGTGGAAGAAACTCTTAATGGTCTTGAAGTGAGGCTGCTGAATCAAAAGACTTTACCTGCGCTTGATCTACCAAAGGTGTGTATAAATATGATTGCTTTCGACTGTGACTATGAATTACTTGAAGCCAAAGACCTGATTTTAGTGCATTTGTTTGATCCTATAAATGTGCATTTGTTCGACTTGAATGGGGTTCTTTTAGCCTGGCTTTTAAGAAATAATTTTTCTGTGGCAGGTACGGAAGAACAACTTTATTGAAATTCTACCCATTAATGTTATATGTTTGGGTGCCTGTACTTACTGCAAGACCAAACACTCTCGCGGTCACTTAAGAAGCTACACAGTTGATAGTCTTGTAAGCAGATTCATAATCCCTGAAAAGAGTTTTGATTTGCATCTAGGTTTTTCCTCCTGAAGATTGTTTTTAAGATTCCTCATTGCAGGTGGAGAGGGTAAGAACTGTAATATCTCAAGTAGTTAAAGAGATTGGGTTGAGCAGCGAGGACACTGGAGCATATGGTAGTTTAAATATTATTTCCTTTTCATTTGAACTTAGATTCAGGGGGAACTACTTTTTTCTAGTAGCTCAGACATAATTTGTATTCCTTTTTATTGGGAGCTAACGTCCCCCAAATGTTGCAGGTCGTGACATAGGAGTTAATCTTCCAATACTGCTTAATGCCATTGTTAAGGAGCTTCCTTTTGATCAAAGCACAATGCTTAGGATTGGAATAACTAATCCTCCCTTTATTCTCGAGCATTTGAAAGAAATAGCGGCCATTTTACGTCACCCATGTGTCTACACCTTTCTTCATGTTCCTGTGCAATCTGGCAGTGATCCCGTGTTGACGGTGAGTCCAAAATTGTTTAAATCTCCCAAAATATTTTTCTAGTCTTACCTGACTATTTCCCATTGCAGGCTATGCACGGGGAATATACAATGAGTGACTTCAGGACTGTGGTAGACACCTTAACAGAACTTGTGCCAGGGATGCAAATTGCAACTGATATTATATGCGGCTTTCCTGGTTAGTGCTAGACAAACTTGAATGTCTGTCCTTTTCTTGTTCTTTATTTACTGTATATTTCACATTTTAGCCGTACATGAATTTGTTGGATGTGGATAGATAGATGGTCTTGGGACTTTGAAGCATGTTGATTATTCATATAGTTGCAGTGTGTTGAAAATGCGTTTTGTCACATTTCCAAATTTCAGGTGAAAGCGATGAAGATTTTTCTCAAACAGCTAATCTTATCAAGGATTACAAGTTTTCTCAAGTTCATATTTCTCAGTTTTACCCCAGGCTAGGTAAGCTCACAGTTTCGATTATATAATGTAGAATTTGGGAAGTGGTTCATCAGTTGTAACATTTGGTAATCCCAACCTGACCCATATATATTTTTACATTTCTCGCCAAAATTAATATCAAATACAATCGAAAGCAACTCCGGTTTGCTATTCTTACTTTATCGCCGATGACAATTTGTAGGTTGGGCATACAAAGGGATATATACAGGTCTTAATTACTGGCCCCCGCTGCTTAAGGCGGATTCATTAGCTCGGTCAGCCAGATTCAGTCGGTCAGCCAGATTTAGGGTTTTTTTATTTTCTTATGTAAACAACTTGCCTCCAGTTTGGGTAACCAATTGGCAGAGTCTTTCTTAATTAATGTTCGGTTGCAAAAAAATAATAATAATAATACTGGACCAGAAAGTATGCTTGGGACTTCAGCAATGGCGAGGATAACGTCCGTGGCAAGATGGTCAGTGTTTGGGGAAGTGATTGAAACATTAAGCTCTGCAACAAATGTAGAAAGACAAGCCCTAAAGGAATTAAAGCCGCCTTGTTCGTCTGACAGTATTACTTGTGGGGATTGCAATTGCTCTGCTGAGAGCTATGGTGAAGATAAATCAGGAGCGGTTTGTAACATTTCTGAAAACATCTCAAAACAGGATCAGACCATGGGAGACTTTCTTACAAAGTCAAAGAAGCAAGAGGTTGTAACTCATTGGGGCTTAGTTGATAAGTCACTTGTGTGTAGAGTTTTCATAAGCTCTCTCACCATTCTTGTTTTGTTGATCAGCATCGCTTCTAGAGTTTTGCTACGGCAATGAATCTCTCTCTCTCTGATTTTAAAAATTCGATTTTAGTAAGATTCTTTAGACAGGCCCAACAAGGCCCAATATGTGGTTCCTCCGTTTCGGGTGATGTGCAAAAGTACAAGACACCGACATGAATGTGCTTATCGTCGTGACTTCGAGAAGTTTACTTTTCCCGAGGAAGTGACACGTGCCAAGACGTGGCTACACGTGTCTATCAGCAAGTAAAAAAAAGTTATGCTTAGTACGGTTTCACATCTTCCCAAAGTGTTTATTAGGTAGTTAAGATTTGATGATAATGGTGAGAGGAAAAAACAACCGATAATACAAATGACGAATCTATTGGCTTTGTGTCTTGTCTTTAGCACTTTATTTGCGGCGGAGGTATGGTCGCCGAGCCCAGCCACATCCACTCACCACACGGCGTTGGAAGATGATGTCATCGTCAAAGACGGCCACCGTGTTGTGGTGGTTGAGTACGATCGCGACGGGAAAACCAATACAAGAGTCTCCATCTCGCCACCATCGGCAGATCTAGGAGAAAAAGGACTAAAAGAACAAGTAGAAGAGAAAGGAAGTGCTCTGTTTCGAAATGCGAAAGAGAAAGCGAAAGAAACGGCGTCGTATTTACCAAACGTCGGTCAAGGGATCTCGCAGCCGGTGGCCACCGGCGAGCCGCGTGAGCACCACGCTAGGGCTGGTGAAGTTATATGCGACGCTTTCGGTAAGTGTAGGCAGAAGATTGCAAGTGTGGTCGGTAAGGGTAAAGACCGAACGGTTAACACCGTTGGTGATGTCGGCGAGACGATTTCAGACGCTGCGACGGAGAAGGCTTACGATGTGAAGGAGACGGTTGCACGTGCGGCACGTGACGTGGAAGAAACGGTATCTGATAAAGCCGAATATGCTAAGGAGAAGGTAACCGGAACAGCGTATGATGTGAAGGAGAGTGTAGCACATAAAGCTCAAGACGCTAAAGAGAAGGTAAAAGAAAAGGTTCATGATGTGAAGGAGAGTGTGGCTCATAAAGCGCATGAATCGAAAGAGGCGGCTAAAGATAGAGTGAAGAAAAAGGCTCACGAGTTGAAGGAGACTGCGGCTCACCAGTATCGAAACGCGTGGGAGAGAGTTAAGTCGTCGGCGCGTGAGTTCGGGTCAAAGACAGCGGCGGTGCTGAGTCCAACTAAGGTAGCGAGCGTGGTGGGTTTAACGGCGATTGCGGCTGCGTTTGGGAGTTGCGTGTGGGTGACGTTTGTGTCGAGCTACGTGCTATTCTCGGTGTTGGGGAGACAACAGTTTGGGGTTGTGCAGAGTAAGCTGTATCCTGTTTACTTCAAGGCGATCTCTGTGGGAATACTAGTGGGTTTGTTAGGTCACGTGCTTAGCCGGCGCCAGAAACTTCTTACCGATGCCATGGAGATGTGGCAAGGGGTTAACCTATTGTCCTCTTTCTTTATGATTGAGGTTAATAAGTCATTCGTCGAGCCACGTGCCACCAAGGTTTATATCTACACTTTCCTGGCTAAGTTTAAACTTTGGCTATATATAGTTCAATATGGTAGTGGTTGGTCTAGACCATGGACCGATTTTCGTTAGACATGCAATTATATGAAAATGACCAATTAATATGGGTTTCGGCCTAGGAACTCGTTAGACATGCCATTATATGAAATCGACCAATCAATACTTGTTGGCTTAGGAAATCAAGGTCTACTAGTAGATGGAATGGAGAGAATCCTTGTAGTGAACTAGTGATTTTTCATCATTTAGTTGGTTTGGTGTGTAAAATATTCTTTTGGTGATTGCATGAATTTTAATTTTTGTGGGTCCGGTAAATCGGAGTTTTGGTATGCGATCCTAGTTAGTAAAATAGTGGTGTTTCATATTGTTGTGGATAGGCAATGTTTGAGCGAATGAAGGCGGAAAAGGAAGAAGGAAAGGGAGGAGAGAGGACGAGCGAGCAGGAGGTGAGGCGTAAACTGGAGAAGCTAAGCGAGAGGCTAAGCAAGCTCAACACATACTCCTCTTGGTTGAATATATTGACATTCATGTCTCTAACCTGGTACTTTGTTTATCTCGGCCAACGACTCGGCGCCGCTGGTTGATGCGTGTGACTTTGTGATAGTGTATCTTTTGGTTCAGATCCCTAACTTATGTCCTTGTTGCACATTGTTGTTGCTTTCTGACGTATTTGGGTGTTGTGTTGTTTAATGTCATATGTTGATATAAGATATATCTTGTAACTAGGTCATGCCTTAATTTTTCTGGTTAGCCAGTTTGGTTTTTTTGCCTACATATAAAAATACCAAATTAGGATAGCGATAAAACATTAACTCTAAACAAGAGAACATACTACGAGTCAAAGTGTCAAGACCGGTTGATCATTATTGGAAGTAAATATTTTTTCAATGTAAATCTTTTATATTTTGTCAATCCTCTAGGAAGTGAAGTGATTGTTTTGGATTACCCTTCGTTTAAGAGGTAGGAGAGAATAAAATTATTTTCAGATTATGCTTAATTTCATTTTTAGGCGGAAACCCCCTAAATTGGAAAAATCCAAAGACATCATTATCAGATGCTGTTTCAAAAGTAATTTTACAATTTCTTTCATCAAAGTTTAATAAATTTTGCTAAATGAAAATTAGAAGAAATAATTATTTTTTTTAACTGAACAAAACCCAAAGTTTTTGTTTATTATCATCGTTAATGGTAATTTAACGAAGTCAAGTATTGTTTAGTTGTGTGGTCCTTAATTTCCAATTTTCACAAAAATATTCGAATCGGTGCTTCCTAATGCTGGGTCTAAATCTTTTTTTTTTGGTATAATTGCCAGAAAAAGAGCTCACGAATTATCTGATTTATAAATAAAATCATTTCTTGTAAACCTTACATTATTTTTACTAATTACTTGGGCTAATCAAATAAAAAGATTACGGAATGGATTAGCTTTCTCCCAACAGAAACAAATACAAATTTGAAGTTGTGCTACTCGTTTGTACTTTTCTACATAAAAAATGGCGACTCCGGAACAAAATTACGTCATCGACGCCGTTAACCACGCCGGACTTGCCGCCAGAAAATCCAATACCGGTAGATGGAAAGCCGCCTTGTTCATAATCAGTAAAGCTCCTACGCGAATGATATTCATTAGTTTCTTCTTTGTTCCTTTCTTTTTTCTGAATTTTTCTAATTAAATTTTGCAGGTGGGGAGGTTGCAGAGAGATTCGCTTACTATGGAATCGGATCAAACCTGCTTAGCTACTTGACCGGACCACTCGGTCAATCTACGGCGGTCGCCGCCGCCAATGTGAACGCTTGGTCAGGAATTTCTTCTCTTCTTCCTGTTCTCGGAGCTTTTGTCGCCGACGCTTTTCTTGGTCGGTACCGAACAATTATTATCGCTTCTCTTATCTACGTCTTGGTTGGTTCTCTTTCTCTATCCAAATTTTCGATCTCAATTTTCGGAATTTGTATGAGTTGGATCATTGCTTCACCGTTAGCATTTTGGCTTGTTTTGTTCTGTTCAATCACTTTATATATACAGTGATCAAGAGTTGAGAAGTAGAAATTGGCTTGATGTAGTGTGTATTTGATGTTAGGGGCTAGGACTTTTGACTTTATCGGCGTTTTTGGTTCCGATGAGTTCGCCAACAGATCAGAATGCGGGAAACGCTAAAGTCATGACCTCTGCACCTTCTTCATTCCTAAATGTGCTTTTCTTCTTCTCTTTGTATCTGGTGGCTATTGGACAAAGTGGTCATAAGCCTTGTGTTCAGGCTTTTGGGGCAGACCAGTTCGATGAGAAAGACCCGAAAGAGCAAAGCGAGAGAAGCTCTTTCTTCAACTGGTGGTATCTTAGTATGTCTGCAGGGATTTGTCTGGCGATTGTAGTTGTTGTGTACATTCAGGAAGCTTTTAGCTGGGCACTTGGTTTTGGAATCCCGTGTCTGTTCATGGTGGTCTCTCTTGTACTCTTTGTTCTTGGGAGGAGTTACAGGTACACTAAAAGCAGACAGGAAAAAGATGTCAACCCTTTTACCAGAATAGGCAGAGTCTTCGTTGTAGCGTTCAGGAACCGAAGTTTAAGCTCTTCGCAAATGTGTCAAATTCAGACTGAGCCTGAGGCAAATCCATCGCTAGGATCTCCAGAGAGGTCCAGGTAAAACATTATACTATAGCAATAGTCTATATAAAATGCCATATTGGTCCAACATTTATACTTATATCTATGTTATCGTTCAAAACCTTTTTTCATTATTTTGTGACAGGTTTCTCAAGAAAGCCTTGCTTGCCCCAAATGCATCTACTGAATGGAGAAATGAATGCAATGCTAGTGATGTTGAAGATGCCACAGCTCTGGTCAGGCTTATCCCAGTATGGCTTACGACTCTCGCCTATGCCATACCTTATGCGCAATACATGACAATCTTCACAAAACAAGGCGCCACGATGGAAAGAACTGTAGTTCCCGGTGTAATGATCCCGGCTGCTTCACTTTAGGTGGTTATGGGCATATCAACAGTCCTCTTTGTCCCCATCTATGAACGTGTTTTGGTCCTGATCGCCAGGTCCATAACCAAAGATCCTTGTGGCATCACAACACTAAAAAGAATTGGAACTGGAATGGTACTAGCCACTCTCACTATGGTGGTTGCAGCTATGGTTGAGTCAAAGCGGCTCGAGACTGCAAAAGAACACGGGCTTATAGACCAACCGAAAGCAACCGTTCCAATGTCGATATGGTGGTTTGTCCCTCAGTACTTGTTGCTAGGTTTGGCTGATGTACACACTTTAGTTGGAATGCAAGAGTTCTTCTACAGCCAAGTCCCAATCGAGCTGAGAAGTATCGGTCTTGCGCTTTACTTAGTGCGCTAGGGGTGGGAAGCTTATTGAGTGGCGTACTCATATCTCTGATCGACTTGGCCACTGGAGGAAACACCGGAAACAGCTGGTTCAACAGTAATCTGAACAGAGCCCATCTCGATTACTTCTACTGGTTACTTGCGGTTATTAGCGTGGTGGGGTTCTCTGCATTCTTGTTTATTTCGAAGTCGTATGTCTATCGTCGGGTGGACGGACTGTACTCTTTCGGATCCAAATCGGGATTTTGATTGTTTTGGTAACACAATTTGTTCGAGCAAAGCATCAAAAGGACTTTTGGGTTTTATCTTCGTGAGGGGGTGGAAAATGAAGCAACTTCATTGATCGACCCTTACGATGTTAGTATTAATCCTATATATATTAATTGAGGAGACTAAAAGTTAAAAATCCTACGTGTCATTCAAGAAGAGTCTTAAAAAACATATTAATCCTAGGTGTCATTCAAAGAAGATATTAAAGAACACATTAATTAAATCAACCATTCAAAATATTTCAATTTGGCATGGTGAAAATATGTACATATTTCAATATTTCTAATATATATGCGGCATCGATGACAAAAATATATATTTACCAAATTCATTACCATACCAGAAAACTCAAACTGATTCAATTAATAGTGTTTTGGTTAGTGATAAAATTGGGGTTAAATAGATTTTATAGAGTTATTGAAAAACATTTGTTTTTGTAAATATTAAATGTATAACACACGATTACATTCTTTGTCAAACATTATAAGATAATGTTTCGCTTTTTAGTTTCGTTATTGTAAATTAATTTTTTTCATTTTTATATTTTGTATACACTTAAAACGTAAAACCTATCACATACTAAAACACTCAAGATTCAAAAATCGATCGAATAATTTTTTTAGTGTCTAATATTTTTATGGTATGCATGATGTAAAACAATATATTTTTATTCTACAATCAACTGAAATTTATATTCTCACGCTTGGCGTGGGTCAAAATCTAGTCTAAATATTATTTTAGGAATAAAAGGGGTGATTGGTTGGGCTTTAATTTTAGTCTATAGTCTTGGTTTTAAAAAATATACAAAATCTTTACTAATCATGTTGTAGCTTTCTTCCTAAAACTAAAGCTTTGTTTCTAATTTTTACCTATCATGATGCATCTTTCTTTTCAAAGTTACAACCATAATTGGTAAAAATTATAAACAAATCTTTAGGTTTCTGACAAGTTACCAATAATTGCTACTTTTAACATATAAAAGAAATTTAGTTAACATATATTGATACTTAACAAAATTTATTTTCTATGTTTAAAGTAACAATAAATTTCTAAATTATATAATAATTTTTATTTGCAAAAACTAATTTAAATAAAACTACATCACATATTGTATAATTACCAATCATGTTTTATTTTAGAATAGTTACATCTAAAAACTTACAGTTACAACTTCTAAATCTACAGCAAAAAAATTTACAGCCAAAAAATCTGCAGCAAAAACAAAACGTACAACTACAACCAAAACACTTACATCAAAAATTCTACATCAAAAATTCTAAAGCTACAGCCGAACCAATCACCCCCAAGCTATACCACAATTCTTGTAAACCTTATAAACCTTGGCGAATCTAGAAACAATTATTACGTGGGACAAGCAGTTTAGGCCTCGTCCCTTAGGGTGTGAGGCGTAAACTCGAGAAACTAAGCGAGAGGCTAAGCAGGCTCAACACATAGGAGGTGAGGCATAAACTGGAGAAGGTAAGTGAGAGGCTAAGCCAGCTCAACACATACTCGTCTTGGTTGAATATATTGACGCTCATATCTCTAACATGGCTTTGTTGATGCGTGTGACTTTGTTATAGTGTATCTCTTGGTCCGGAACCCCGACTTATCACTACAAGAAAACATGGTTTTTACGACTATATTTGGCGACTATGTAAGTAATCGTAAATTTGGCGACATAGTAGCTACTGATAAGCGACTATTTAACGTCAACATAAATTTAGTCGTACATTAGTAGCTACAATGCGACTAAATACAGTAGTCGGTGTAGTCGTCGTAAATTAGCGACTAATTCATGACTATATGTCAGACGGGGAAAATAGTCGATAAATAGTCGCCAGTTGGGCGACTAAAATGCGATTGAGGCGGCGGGTCGTAACAGAGTCGCTAAATTGGCAACTAATATGCGACTCAGACGGCGAGTCGTAATAAAGTCGTAAAATAGTCGTAACAAATGAGCACTAAAAACACGTGTTATTCATGGTGGGTAGGTAGTTGTACTAGTTTTTGGCAACTACGTGTGTTAGTCGCAATGTAGTCGCCAAAATTGCCTATATATACTCGGCCATTTCTTTTCTACATTCGGATAATCTAACACAAAGCTTTCTTTGATAAAAAAATAAAATAAAATAATGTCAGGTAGTTATAATTATTGTAATTCTCGAGAGTGGATGTATAAGAGGATGGATGAAGTTAAGGGAAATTTTCCAGATGAGTTCAAATTGGGGGTGGAACAGTTCTTGACATTTGCCAATAGCCAACCTCTAGCACATGATAATGACGGCAAGTTTTACTGCCCTTGTAGTATTTGCAAAAAGAATATATTTCTCCCGGGGAAAAGAATTTGGAATCATCTATTTAGCAAAAGTTTTATGCCAGATTATTATATTTGGTATAAGCATGTAGAGGAAATCAATATGAATTTAAGAACAAGTTACAATGATCCGACGTATATAAGTAGCAGTGAAGAAGTGGGTAATGTTGTAGAAGATAGATATGTGGATATGGTGAATGATGCATTTCGTTATAACGTGAATATTGGTGATAACTATCATCGAGATGTTAGTTTTCAGGATGTAGAAGAACCGGCATTTAACCATTCAAATTCTACGACTTGTTAGATAGTGCAAAAAATCCATTATATGATGGTTGTCATGAAGGTCACTTGCAATTATCATTAGCTGCTCGAGTCATGCAAAATAAGGCAGATCATAATATGAGTGAAAAGTTAGTGGATTCGGTTTGCAAATTACTGACATATTATTTACCAGAAGGAAACAAGTCTACTAGTTCACATTACGAGACAAAAAAATTGATGCGCAATTTAGGCCTCCCATATCATACAATTGATGTTTGTATTAACAATTGTATGCACTTCTGGAAAGAAGACGAGAAGGAAGATAAATGTCTCTTTTGTGGTTCACAATGATGAAAGCCTAAGGACGACCGACACAAAACGAGAGTACCATATAGTTGTATGTGGTATCTACCTATTGCTCACAGATTGAAAAAAATGTATCAGAGCCACAAGACTGCATCGGCAATGATATGGCATGCCGAGCACCAACCAAACGAGGGAGAAATGAGTCATCCTTCTGATGCGGGGAGTGGAGATATTTTCAAGATCAAAATCCCCTGTTTGCCGAAGAACCCCGTAACGTATATCTTGGATTATGTACTGATGGGTTCAATCCATTTGGCATGTCTCGTAATCATTCGTTGTGGCCTGCGTTCTTAATTCCATATAATCTACCTCTTGGTATTTGCATGACTGAAGAATACTTGTTTCTTACAATTCTGAATTCTGGGCCAAATCATCCGCGAGCTAGTCTTGATGTTTTTATCCAACCACTTATTATGGAGTTAAAAGAGTTGTGGTCTACTGGATTCGATGCATACAATGTGTCCTTGAATCAAGATTTTAATCTAAAACCAGTGCTTATGTGGATGATAAGCGACTTTCCAGCGTATGGCATGTTATCAGGATGGACAACCCATGGTAAATTCTCTTGCCCGGTTTGCATAGAAGATACAAAGTCTTTTTATCTCCCTAAAGGAAGGAAAACATATTGGTTTGATTGTCATCGAAGATTTCTTCCTCATGGTCATCCAATGAAAAAGAATAAAAAAGACTTCCTCAAGAGAAAAGACGCATCGAGAGTGAAACAACCAAGTTTTTTTATTTTTAAAACTAACATTTCTACTGGGGAAAATAAACATTTAAACCAATAAAATAATCCATAAATCCCATTTATTAAATAATGCCTTAAACCAATTAATTCAAATACCAAAATTCAGGAATGCTCAAATAAATAAACTAGCAACCTAACAAACTGGTTCGCTAGACAAAGCAACAAAAACAATAGACCCTATCATCCTTTTCTCTCGGCATCGATTCCACGATCACACTTTTCCTTTACCTGCAACTCAAAAAAAAACCGGGAGTTGCGTGAGTATTATCATAAATACTAAGTGGAGCGGTCATCCCGCTAATAGGCAATAAATAAACATGAATAACAAACGGACAACATTTGATTCAACATTTTTAGTCCAATTTCCAATTAACATTAATAACCAAAGTTTGAGATTAAAACAGGATGTCGATCGACACACCACTACGGTGTCGATCGAAACTCGGTCGGAACGAACATCATTTCTAATCACGGGGTGTCGATCGACACTGCCTCTAGGCGTCGAGCGACACTCCGCTCCTAAAACCAGAGCTCGAGCAAATCCTCACACAACTCGTCTCTGATTCAACCGGAACCACAATCAACACGACAAGGCACGAAAACACTAAACCACACGACAATAACAGTGACCAAGTCATGCACACCAATGAACAACAATCAATCCACGAAAAACCTATCTGAATCTACATATTGCCGCGATCACGCACTCACCTCGAGAAAAGGAAGAGGTTTGATCACGAGAACGGATCGACTATGGCCTGGACTCACTGATTCGATGCTGGAAACGCAAGGAAAAGAGCCACGAACCACCATAAATGACTACCAGAACACACGAGCGGTAAAACCACAAGAACACGAACGATCTCACAAATTTTCACTCGAAATCCCTACGAATCACGATTTTTCTCTGAGTTTTTTGTCCTCCCCGACGGCTTTACACCCCAATCTCTTATAAACTCGTGACTTGGGTTTTTAATTAACCAAACCGCGTGAAAATCGCGGTTTAAAACCGAACCTCCGGTTTCTAAAACTTGGTGTCGATCGACACTCTCTACTGGTGTCGATCGACACCACCCAAAATTAACCAAATTTTGGGTTTTGGTCATTACAATTCTCTCCCACTAGCAATGGATTCGTCCTCGAATCCTCACGAAACCATCTATCAAAGACCCAAACCTAGCCCAAAACCGGCCAGCACCATCTGAGATCCTAACACCCAATCTCCGAGGCCCTCGTCTAATCTCATCTTTATACGCCCGTTTCCAGACATCTATTACTCTTAACTCATTCCACACCCCTCCTACTCGCATGATGCATCCATTGAGCTGTCGGTGTCACACCACTCCCACTCGCAAGACACATCCCTTGAGTTATCGGTATCTCGTGTCCCTTCCACTCTCAGGACGCATCCTTTGAGCTCCGGGTACACCATGCCCCTTCCACTCTCAAGACGTATCCTTCGAGCTCCGGGTACACAGGGGAGACTAAGCATCCTCTCGAGAGAACGCATTCTCTCTAAAACAAAACGAATAAGATATTCGGGACCGCAACCCCTAGAGTAATAAATTCTAAACGTCTATAAACATCTATCGACTAAACTACCTCTCGTGGTCAACTTGATACTCCCTAACCCGGAATATCACCACAAAACACATATAAGAGCAACCATCTTATAAAATAGATAAATAAGAAATAACTCCATCTTATAAATCTCCAAAAAGTATAATCGTTACAGCAAAAACGAAAATAAAAAATAAGCAAAAATGCTAAACAACGAAACTAGAACCACAAAGAGAAATAAAGCTCAAACATCAACCTGCTTGTCAAACCATTTCCTAAAGTTTAACTTCATCTTTGCCTCGGGCTCCCAATTCTCCTCCTCGCAACCAGCACAATCCCACAAAATCCGCAACAAAAAGGAATCTTCTTCCGACGCAACTCCTTGACTCTCCTCTCCAGAATCCTCACAGGAACCGCCAGAACAGACAAATCAGGCTGAAGATCCGTAGGAATCTCAGGCACTAACTCCTTTGACTCATGCAGGCACTTCCTCAACATCGACACATGGAAAACCTTAGGAAATACCTTCATGATTGGTGGTAACTCATGCCGATACGCCACCGGTCCAACTCTCTCCACTACCGGAAACGGACCCATAAACCGCGGACTCAGCTTATTCTCCGAAATGGATCTGTTAGGACCCCTCAACATAGCCATCATTAGATACACGCGATCTCCTACCGCGAACTCAAGCTCTCGCCTCGGCTTATTAGCGTAACTCCTCTGATGATCCTGAGCTTCCTTCATGTTCAACCTCACAACACGGACCTTCTCCGTCGTCTCCTGAACAAAAGTAGCTCCATGAATACTGTGCTCCGCCACTTGGGTCAAGCATAAAGGCGTCCTAGATGGCCTCCCATACAAAGCCTCGAAAGGAGCCATCCTGATCCTCGCCTGAAAGCTGTTATTATATGCAAACTCGACTAAACCCAAGTGATCAGCCCAATCTCCACCCCAATCCAGAACACATATCCTCAACAAATCCTCCATAGTCTGAATAGTCCTCTCTGACTGCCCATCAGTCTGCGGATGATATGCCATACTCATATGCACCTTAGTGCCCATCTCTACCTGAAACGCTTTCCAAGACTCCAATGCAAACCGAGGATCCCGATCAGAAACAATACTGGCTGGCACTCTGTGCAGCCTCACAATCTCCTGCACAAACTTCTTAGCCAACTTAGCCGCTCCGTCGGTCTTCTTAATGGCCAAAAAGTGAGCTGACTTAGTCAACCGATCTACGATCACCCAGATAGCATCATACGTCCGCGAAACAGGTATCACACTACAAAAACCATAGTAATCATGTCCCACTTCCACTCTGGGATGGGTAGACTCTGCAGAAGACCACTCGGAACCTTATGCTCCGCCTTGACTAACGAACAAGTGTCGCACTTAGAAATATAAGCCGCCACATCTCTCTTCATCCCGACCCAGTGATAAAACTGTGTGAGATCACGATACATCTTAGTCGCTACTGGATGAATCGAAAACTTACTCGCATGAATCTCCTGTCTCAACTCCTGGACCTTGGGTACACAGACCCGACCGCGAACAAGAATCGCCCTATTCGATGAGACCTGATACTCAGAACCCGCTGCGGTCGACACAGCCACCAGACCCGAATTACTCGCCTGAGCCGCAAGAATCCTACTCAAAAGATCCGCCTGATCAACCATCTCTAAGCCTAACGGCTCCTGCGAAATAGAACATAACCGCAAAGTACTAATTTCGCTCATAAGCGACTCGATATCCTTCTCCCGAGCCGAATCTACTCGCCGATGACTTAAAGAATATGCTACCTGGTTCACCTTACAAGGATGGTAAATAATATCCAGCTCATAATCTCCAAACAGTTTAACCCAGCGCCTCTGCCTGACATTCAGCAATGGCTGAGTGAAATGTGTTGAAGATTCTTGTGATCTGTAAAAATTTGAACTTTCCCACCATACAGATAGGATCTCCAAATCTTCAATGCAAACACCACTTCACCCAACTCTAAATCATGCGTAGGGTAATTACGCTCTGCGCCCCTCAGCTGCCTCGAAACATATGCAATCACTCTACCCTCCTACATCAACACGCAACCTAGACCAATCCCATAAGCATCCGTGTACACTACGTAAGGCTTACCCGGCTCGGGCAACGCCAATAGCGGTGTACTCATCAACATCTCCTTAAGCCTCGAAAAGTTGTCCTCGCACTCCTAATACCAAACAAACGGATCATCCTTCCCGATCAACTTTATCATCGACTAAGCCATGCTCGCAAATCCCTTGACGAACCTCCGATAATATCCTGCTAAACCCAAAAAACTCCTTATCTCGGTAGCATTGGACGGTCTAGGCCAATCCCGAATAGACTCTATTTTAGCCGGATCCAAAGTAACTCCCTCTGCCTAAACAATGTGACCAAGGAATCCCATCTCTCGCTGCCAAAAACTGCACTTGCTCAACTTAGCAAAAAGCTTCTGCTCTCGAAGGTTCTCTAGAACCAAACGCAAATGCACCTCATGCTCCTCAGGACTCTTAGAGTAAACCAAGATATCGTCGATAAAGATAATCACGAAGACATCCAGATACTCCTGAAATACGCCATTCATTAACCGCATGAACGCTGCTTGTGCATTCGTTAAACCAAACGGCATCACTACGAACTCAAAGTGATCATACCGTGCCAAGTCAATCTTGGAGAACCAAGTAGCACCCCTCAACTGGTCTAGCAACTCATCAATCGTCGGGAAAGGGTACTTGTTCTTCACAGTGACCCGGTTAAGTCCCCGGTAATCGATGAATAACTGGAAACTACCATCCTTCTTTTTCACAAACAATACCGGTGCTCCCCACGGTGAAGTACTCGGACGGATAAAACCCTTACTAGCCAAATCCTCCAACTGACTCTTCAGCTCTGCCAACTCAGCTGGAGCCATCCTGTAAGGTGCCTTGGAGATAGGCTCTGTCCCGGGCTCTAACTCAATCGTAAACGGATCAGACCGAGACGGCGCTAATCCCTGCAACGACTGAAAAACATCCTAAAAATCCCGAACAACCTGAATCTCGCTCACAGCAACCTTACCAACAGATTCTTGCATATAATACGCCTCGCATCCTCGCTCAATCAACTGCACTGCCTGAACTGCAGAAATCACGAGGTTTCCTGAAGTCGGTCTCACTCCCTAAAACACTAACTTCTCTGCCTCACGTTCGAAGGTCACTCTGGATCGATAACAATCCAGATGAACTCTGTAATGTGACAACCAATCCATCCCCAAGATAACATCGTACAGCTCCACCAGACTGATCACCAAGTCTGCTGGCATTGACTGCCCCACAATCTGAACATCAACTGCTCTAGCACGGCCCGAAGTAGCCAGGAATCCACCTCCAGCCACATTGACCAACCCTAAACGCTCACCAGCGCTGCTACGGATGCCACTGCTCTCGGCATGCTCCGGGGTAATAAAGCAGTTCGATGCTCCATAATCGAAAAGCACGTGGGACTCAAAACCTCCCACTAACAAGGTCCCTACACAATTCATATGCATTGAGAACCCTACTACACTATCACAAGTAAAATAGCAGAAACAAACAACAATTCACCAACTAAATAATTTTACGAAGTCTGAGTCTAAGATTTTACTTGTGATTGAAGCGCCGCTAAGCTGCCCCTGACCGACCTCACCCGGGGCATAGACTCGCGGTGCTGGTCTAATCTGACCCAACGGCTGCACTGCCGCCAACTGCGCCACTGGCCAAACTGTAGCAACAGTCATCTGCTGCATTTTAGGACATATCGGCCTGATATGCCCTGCCTCCTTGTAGTGGAAACAGATCCTCGAATCCGACTGTTGCGGCTGCTGCTGCTGCTCACCCTTCCTAGGGCAACTCGACAGACGATGCTCAAAACTACCGCATCCAAAACAAGCTCCACCCCTCGAACTCTGACTGGGCTTGCTGCCTTTGCCGGAACCAGAACCGGAACCACTCTGCGGCTGCTGCTGCTGCTGCTCACCCTTCCTAGGGCAACTCGACAGACGATGCTCAAAACTACCGTATCCAAAACAAGCTCCACCCCTCGAACTCTGACTGGGCTTGCTGCCTTTGCCGGAACCAGAACCGGAACCACTCTGCGGCTGCTGCTGTCTTGGTTGAACAGCTAGAACAACTGTCACTGGAACTACTGCGGCTGCCTGCCCTCTCAGATCCTTGTCGATCCCCGCATCAACCTCTACCAGCTTTGCCCTCGAGGCGTACTCCATCACTCTACATCTAGTCCACAAATTCGGCTGTAGTCCCCGCAAGAACTTCAGGACATGCGTCCGCTGATAGATCATGCCTCCACCCGTATAAGCCAGCAACCGACTAAACTCCGCGTCGTAATTGCGCACTGAACGATCTCCCTGAACCAACTCCACAAACCTCGTCGCGAGACGATCTAGTGCCTCCTGAGGAAAATATTTGGTGTTGAACTCTCCCACAAATTCCCCCCAAGTCCACACTGCACCAGGCCTCCTGGCCTCAATATCTCTCCACCACGCGTGCGCATCACCACTCAAATAGTGGATCGCCAACTCTACTCGGTACTCATCAGGGCAACGGACCAAACGAAAATTGCGCTCTACGCTCATACGCCACTCATCAGCATCCTCGGAGCTAACACCCCTGGAGAAGAATGCCGTACTCATCTGTCGCATCTGACTCACCATCTCCAGGTAAGACGGACAGACCTCTGCTACCGCAGCCCTCGGCTACACCTCTGCCACTGGAGGCACCACTGGAGCCTGGACCGGAACCGCCGCCGGAAACCGCTCCAATAACTGTGCCATAAAGCCCTCCATACGCTCCCATCGATCCTGAGCTGGAACAGCATCCGCACCTGGGCCTGCTCCTCTGCCAGCCATACCGACGCTCCTCCCGACGCCCACAACACTCTCACTAGCGTTATCACTGGCCTCGCCCACGGATCCTTCATGATGCGTAGGAATCTCAGACGCATGCGTAGCACTCAAAGACGACTCAACTACTGGTCCATGACCACGTCCACGACCTCTGCCACGGCCTCTACCACATCCACGACCTCTAGCTCCGGCGTCCATCTCTCTGCAACTCAAACAGAACAGGACAATAAGCTACAAGAAGTCACAATCAATCACAAAACTTACCGTAGAATCATTTTAAAAGCCCGAACAGGATGATACTAAGACTCTATTAAATTGACTAAACACAAAAATCAATTTAAACACATAGTCTCAAACATCCAATTTCCATAGTTCTAAAACCGTCTAGGCTCTGATACCAAATTGAAACAACCAAGTTTTTTTTTTTTTTTTAAAACTAACATTTCTACTGCAGAAAATAATCATTTAAACCATTAAAATAATCCATAAATCCCATTTATTAAATAATTCCTTAAACCAATTAATTCAAATACCAAAATTCTGGAATGCTCAAATAAATAAACTAGCAACCTAACAAACTGGTTCGCTAGACAAAGCAACAAAAACAATAGACCCTATCATCCTCTTCTCTCAGCCTCGGTTCTACGATCACGCTTTTCTTTTACCTGCAACTCAAAAAGAAACCGGGAGTTGCGTGAGTATTATCATAAATACTCAGTGGAGCGGTCATCCCGCTAATAGGCAATAAATAAACACGAATAACAAACGGACAACATTTGATTCAACATTTTTAGTCCAATTTCTAATTAACATTAATTACCAAAGTTTGAGAATTAAAACAGGGTGTAGATCGACACACCACTACGGTGTCGATCGACACTCGGTCGGAACGAACATCATTTCTGTCCTCCCAGACGGCTCTACGCCCGAGTCTCTTATAAACTCGCGACTAGGGTTTTTAATTAACCAAACCGCGTGAAAATCGTGGTTTAAAACCGAACCTCCGGTTTCTGAAACTTGGTGTCGATCGACACTCTCTACTGGTGTCGATCGACACCACCCAAAACTAACCAAATTTTGGGTTTCGGTCGTTACAGAGAGAGTATGCACCTCAGTCTTTGACCGGTGAGCAAGTTTATTGCGAGCGATTGAATGGTGTAAATCCTCCAAAAACTAAGGATGTGGGTGGACATGGTCACGAAAAGAAGATGCGTGGCTATGGAAAGGAAGATAACTCGCACAAAAAAAACATATTATGGGAGCTGCCGTAGTGGAGGGACCTTAATCTCCGACATAATATTGATGTGATGCATACGGAGAAGAATTTGTTGGATAACATAATGAATACTCTTATGAGTGTGAAGGGTAAATTAAAAGACAACATCATGTCAAGATTGGATAAACAACAGTTTTGTTCTCAGCCACACTTACATATTTAACGGGGATCAAGCTCCTTTCCCAGCCTACACATTGACAGAAGATGCAAAAAAAGTTTATTGGAATGTGTGAATGCGGTTAAATTTCCAGATGGTTATTCGTCAGATTTAGCTAGTTGTGCTGATATGGAGAATGGAAACTTTTCAGGCATGAAGAGTCATGATTGTCATGTTTTTATGGAGTGGCTACTTCCATTTATCTTTGCAGATCTCCTAGACCGAAACGTCCACCTTGCTTTATCAGGTAGTAATTATTTATAGTTCTTTAAATACATGAACATATGCAACACATAATATGATTATAGTATTATTATAGTAATTAACTTGATGCAGTTAAAATATATATTTATTGTAGGGGTTGGAACATTTTTTTGAGACTTATGTTCGAGAATTTTGCATACAAGCCGCGTTCAAATTCTAAAACAGAACATTGTTTTAGTTCTATGCAATTTGGAAAAGATCTTTCCACCATCATATTTTGATGTGATGGAGCACTTGTCTATACTTCTCCCCTACGAAGCTGAATTAGGAGGTCATGCCCAATATAAGTGGATGTATCCATTTGAAAGATTTTTCAAAAATTTGAAAGGAAAAGCAAAGAACAAAAGGTATGCGGCAAGATCCATTGTTGAATCATATATCAATGACGAGATTGTATATTTCTCAAAACACTACTTTGTTGCGAATATACAAACAAAATCAAGGTAAATGTTAATATAAAAATCAAGGTAACTAAATAATCTATTATTTTAATTAATGTGAATTACTTAAAACTCATTTGGTCAGATTAACAAGATTTGATGAAGATGAAATCCATGTATATCATGTCCTTGGAGTACCTTCTATATTTACTCAAGTCGGTCGCCCAAGTGGGAAAATGTGTGAAATATGGCTTTTAGAGAGAGACTACCAATGCGCACATTCATATGTTTTACGAAATTGTGACTATGTTAAGCCAATTGAGAGGTATATAAGTTGCCATCTCTCAACTTAATTATGCTTTTACATAATCCACTATAAGCTCTCATATATTTGTGTCTTAATATGGTTGTATATATAGTATGTTCGAGGAATATATTTTGGCCAAATATACAGGACTTACCGAAAAAAAACTCTCCGCAAAAAGGGCTAACGAATATCATTCATGAGTTAAAGCTTATGTAAGTCAAAAATATATTCATATCTATGTTAATATTAAATTTTATTATTCTATATATTGATATAGTTTAAGCTTATGAAGGTTACTTACTGGAATGCCACAAATCCATTTCCTACTTGGGTTCAAGAGATTGTGCAAGGACCTTTAAACAAGGTCAAAACATGGCCAACGTATTTTACAAAAGGCTATTTGTTTCATACGCAAAATCACGTTGCTGGACGAAAGACATGTAATTATGGGATCTGTGTTAAAGGTGAAAAATATACGGATGGATCTCATGTAGCGGATTTCTATGGGACCTTAACTGATAACATGGAATTTCAGTATGAGGGGATGGTCGATTTGAGAATCACACTTTTGAAGTGTCAGTGGTATGACCCTGTTATCGGTAGAGGCACTCGGAGGAGCAATGGTGGCGTTGTAGATGTTCTTTCATCGAGACAATACAATAAATACGAACCATTTATTCTAGGTACGTACTTGTGTATATATACATTAAGTAATGGCATCATACAATATGTATTACACATATGGAGATGTAACTTCTACATGTTTATATTGCAAAAAGCCTCTCAAGCGCATCAAGTTTGTTATACCCCGTACCCATACATAAAAAAACCGAAGAAAGCATGGCTCAATGTTGTAAAAGTCACTCCGAGGAGAAACATTGAAGTAGGATATGCGAACAATCAACCGGCGCTTTTGCAAACAAAAAATATGACTCTTCTTCTTCGGCTTTTTGTTATCAAATTAGTCTTACTGTAATTCGTGTGTCTTAGTGCAAGAGACTGTTGTTCGTAAATAAATTTTTCAATTAGATAGACAAGAGAGCCAAAAATAAACAAACCCATGCTTTTGTATTGTTATGTTTGTTAGGATAAGGGTCTCAAAGGAGCAGGTAAATCCATCACCTAAATCAAATGTGAGGTTGATTTCAAATCTATACATTTATAACTGATTTCAAATATATACAACAGTTAAGGTTGAATGAGACAGATGTTCATTCTACCATTTGTATACACCATTTAGGTTAAAATTTGTCATTAAAAGCCACTCTTTCTCTACTTGCAGGTTTACTCGCGACAAAAAATCACAACTCGTTCGGAAGATTACTAAAGTTTTTACAAACAAGTTTGACGGTCCCTTCTATAGCTGGTCATGTGTGCCTCGGGATAAAAAAGAAAGATTATTCCTCGAGTTCGCAGTAGCATTTTCTGTCCTCTAGCCTTCTTAACATAAAGGCTTACGTATGTTGTTTTCACTAACACATTTTACTCTTTGTTTTGTAGAAAGTCCACACTTGGGATCCCTTGATAACATGGACAGTTCAACAATATTTTGAGACTATCTGTCAACGACGGATGAAAGACATGGTAAGCAACATGAAGACTAGTCGAGAACGCCCTATATGGATCAACAAAACTCTTTGGAAAATAATGGTTGCCTACTGGGATACTAAAGAAGCACAACAAAAGAGTACCACCTATTCCAAAGCTCGTATGTCTGACCGTAATGGTCTCCATCCTCACATCTACTTATCAGGGTCGACATCATATCAACAAAGACAGGAAAAAAAATTACGCCACTTTTATATAATTGTTGTATATTTTTCTTACTCCTTTGCAACTTTCATTTTGTCATAATCCTTGTTTATTTTGTAACATTGCAGGAAGAAGACTTGGGAAGATCAGGTAACATTGGTGAGGTTTTTGTTAAGACACTGATATATTAGTATTTTGGTCTCTTTTAGTTATCATTTCTTTAGTCTTTTTGGTTCTTTCTAGTTTATTTTGTGTCTTTGCAGGTTCTAGGAGGCTCTCATGCATGGATTAGAGTCTGTGGAGGTTATTGGAGCAAAAAGGACGAATCTGGAGAAAAGATGGCACTTTTCATAAACCGAGCACCTGCTCGGTTTGGAGCGAGCACCTGCTCGCCCGAAGACTCGAAGAAGCCAAACTCTCTGGAATCCGGACCGACCGGTCCGGATGAGAAGACCGACCGGTCCACGACGTGAAGACTTGCCGATTCTGGATACGGACCGACCGGTCCGGAACCAGACCGACCGGTCGGGCACCCAGAACCAAGTTGCCCTAATTTTCCCTATAAATAAGTTTCAGCCACTTTCCTAAACCGAAGTTCTATTTTTTCTCTGAGATTTTTCATTGTACGTTCCTGAGACAAAAGACTTGGAAAAATCACGAAAACACTGTTCATCAAAACACTGTTCATCGAAATACTGTTCACGATTACTGTTCACGGTACTGTTCACAGTTACTGTTCACGATTTTGGGATTTTTCCGATTTGTTGCTTCTCCTTGTTGGATCATTCCACGACATCGTTCTGAGAAGAATTCTAAACCTTATTCTCTTTAATTTGATTATGAATTCTCCTTTTGTCTTTGTTGTGATTGATTCCATTATGCTTGAGTAGTCTCATAGCTAGATTAGGGAATTTCAATGGTGGATTAGGATGATAGTGACTGAGCCAAATAGGAAATGTTATCATTTGTCTTCATCAATCGGGATTCATACTGCTTAGGCTAATTTGATCACCTAGTCTATGATCTTAGGATTAACTTATTCACGACAGTGCTCTAGGTTGCTAGATAAACCGTTGATGAGCAATCGGTGTATAACCAACGACAGTTGATTGTTACCATCGATTGTGAACAAATCGAACCAAATTGTTAATGCTTATCTTCATCTCTGAATTCGAACGACAGTTTATGCATTTAGGATGTTAGATAAAGATATTGATGCATCACGACAGTGAAGCAATATTACATTCATGTTCGAGTTCTAGATTGCGTTAAATTGAATCCTGAATAGATTGCTCAGTCCTTAATCCGAAGTCACTGGCGAATGACTCTAATCTAGTGTCTTTATCTTATTGAATTTACATCATTTTTTAATTGCTATTTCGTTCATTGTTTCGTTTCAAACCAATCCCATTTTTATCTTAGCTTTAAACAATAGTCCATATTTTCATAGTGTGACCTTGGTCCCTGAGGATTCGATACCTAAAATACTACTGCTTTTGTCTGTGCACTTGCGGATACTATTTGGGTTTAAAACTCTACACATCAAGTTTTTGGCACCGTTGCCGGGGACCAATTGCGTTGCCTTTGAATTTCGATTTAGTTTATAGTCTAAGAATTTATTTTTGCTAATTTTGTTTTCTTTTATTTGTTTTTGTTATGTCTCAGGAAGCGATGAATACTCAGTTGCAGTTGTTGAGGGATCAGATTGCTCAGTTGCAAAGGAATCAACCACAAGCTCCACTAGTACAGCCGGGTATAGGGGATATGGATAATCCCCATGTTTTCTATCAGAACCGTTCAGCCATTGTGATCCCAACTATTCAGAGGCAGGATTATGAGATCAAGCCTCAGATGATCTCATTGGTGAAACAGCATCTATTCCACGGATTACCTGCTGAAATACCAATGGATCACATTGAGAATTTCGAGGAAATCTGCACTACTACGGGGTCTAATGGAGTGCCGAGTGAATTTATGAAGTGCAAGCTGTTTCCATTCTCACTTTCGGATAAGGCTTCTAGATGGTTGAAGTCTTTACCGGCTGGTTCTTTAAAGACTTGGGACGAAGTTAGAGCTGCGTTTTTGGACCACTTCTACACCAAGTCCAAAACTGCGTCTTTGAGGAATAAGATCTCTTCGTTTCAACAACATTCCAGCGAAACTTTCTGTGAAGCTTGGGAGAGACTCAAGGAATACCGTAGGGAATGTCCTCATCACGGCTTCAAAGATGAGCAGATTCTTGGAATTTTCTACGATGGAGTTGAGTGGGACTATAGGAATGCTCTTAACGCTGCAAGTAACGGAGACTTCATGACCAAGACAAGGGATGGAGCCTTTGAGCTGATTGAGAACCTCGCTGCGAGCTCTAGCAACAAGGCTCCTGAGTATGATAGGTCCAGGAAAGTCTATAATATGGACACTCATAAGATTGATGAGCTGACAGCAAAGGTGAATCTACTTTTACGCGAGAACCAGAGACCGGTAAAATCTGTGGAAGAGAATGGGGCTGCTCCTATTTCTCAAGAGTTTGAAGGTTATGAGGTCGCCGCATTACAAGAGGTCAACTTTGTGAACGGTCAAGGATTTCAGAGATTCTACTCCAACAACGCTCAAGGGAATCAGTTCATCCCTAACCAGAATCAGAGTCGTTTCCAAGGAGGGAACCAACAACAATTCGCTGCGCCACAACAAGCTACTTCCGCGCCTACATCTCTGGATGAGTTGAAGAGTCTCATGCGGCAACTGATGGTTAACAGCCAAAAGGCGTCCACTGAGATTAATGGCAAGGTAGATCTCATGTACGATGATTTGAATGCAAAGTACGAGGCTGTTACCGCGCATGTGAAGAAATTGGATACACAAGTTGCTCAAACTGCTGAGACGATTAAGAGACCGGCTGGAATTCTTCCAGGGAAAGGGGAGATGAATCCTAAGAATGGGTATGCCAATGCTGTAGAAATCACGAGCGGAATCTCTAGCACCCACAGAAAAGGTAAGGAGCACGTAACCGAGCACCTGCTCGGTTTGGAGCGAGCACCTGCTCGCCAGGTTGCTCCTACCGAATCTTCAGAAATTCCCCCAGAGAGAGTTTACGCACCCAGGGTTCCTTACCCACGTGCCTATGTCAACTTTATCGAGGACCAAGGACCCAATCAGAGTAGAGAATATCAAGCACCGCACCTCCAAGAGAATAGACTTGAGCTAATGATGCAACAGATTCTAGATGGGCAAGACAGGAGTGCACGGGAAGTGAATGAGAAAATAACCTCTCTTGACGACAAGATAAACGTCATGAACAACAAACTCAGCTATAAACTAGAGAGTTTAACTTGTCAGGTTGACTTTCTTGATTCACAAGTTGCTTCTATGTCCCAGAGTAAAGCGTCAGGTTCTGCAGAAAAGGTTGCATTGATTCCTGCGGACGAGCCAGATCGATCGATCCCACTTGAACCAGCTACGGATCCTCAGAGTCAAAGCATAGATGTCACTCCAGGTAACACTCAGAAACCTTTATTAAGGCAACTGCATAAGTTAGAGGATCCAGGTAAGTTTGTTGTTCCATGTCTTATCTTTGGAATTGATTTTGAGGATTCTTTATGCGATTCTGGATCTAGTGTTAACCTCATGTCAAGGGATATTGCAGAATCTTTAGGTATTGTTGATATCCAGACTTCTAAGATGTCTATTAGATTTGCGGATGCCTCGGTAACAACTTCGCAAGGATTCATTGGGAATTTAAATGTCAGGATTGGGGATTGTTTGATTCCAACTGATTTCCAAGTTGTGGAGATGAGCAATGGTTCATACATGCCTTTGATTTTGGGAAGACCTTTCCTTGCAACAGCAGGTGCAGTTGTTGACTTACCAAACAAACGGATTGTTTTCTCTAACATCGACAAGCGGATCTCTTACAACGCTATTTCGGATGGCGACAAGTATGGCTCTTGTATTGCCATAGACGATGTAACGGGAAGGGTAAGTGTCGTACCAGCTGCAGCACTCTGTAATAAGAATGAGGTTAATGAAGTCCTGGATGGAGACACTCGTTCTTATGAAAGGAAACCCAAGGAAGTCAACAAGCGGGACAAACCAAAGCGCGAGAAGAATGCTACAGGTTTGCACATAACCTTGACACCGCAGAGATGTGTTGGAGACACAATTGAGTACAAGCTAAAGAGTAAAGGCATGTCTAGGCCTTTCTCTAAGGTCAAAGCTATTGTTACTCCGGAATTTAAGGGAAAGGGTCAAGCGGCTATGGCTAGTATGCTGAGCAAGGTTCTGCAACCGAATATAAGTGATCAAAGAGCAAATCGACCACGCCTCAACCCACCTCCACCGAGCCCTGATCCGGACAAGAAAGCCTCTAATCCTTGAGCCTAGATGGCCAACAAAGTCGAGCTAACGACTTAAAACAAGCGCTTGGTGGGAGGCAACCCACCGGTACGTTTTCTAACTTTTTCAATTTGATTTCTTTTTCTACTAACTTTGGTTTAAAATTTTGAGTTTTCAGATTTCCTAAAAAAAAAAAAAAAAAAAAAAAAAAAAAAACGCCAGAAGCCCAGACCAGAAGGAGTCTCTGGAAATGGGACCGGTCGGTCCAGTTGTTGGGACCGGTCGATCCCCAGCCTAGTCCCAAGTCGAGCACCTGCTCGCATGGCATCGAGCACCTGCTCAACGACGACGCGGAGGCTTCTACGCGGTGATATCTCTTTCACCTTCTACCATCATTGTTTTATCCATCTTTGTTTTCCGTTTTTATTATTTTCTTGTGTCACCAATCTCTTGAACTTTTTCACACCGGAGACGGTGTGATTTAAGTCCGGGGGAGCGGTTTGTTATCGGTTTTATTTTGATTTTTATTGAGTCTGTTTTTGAATTTTATCGAGTTTTGGGAATTAGGATCTTGATCTATTGGAATTATGTTTGGATTAGGGATTACTTGCATGATTTGTTTGGCTAAAGCTCTGTATCGGAAAGGTTATGGGTGGATAAATTTTCCCCTAAGCCCATATTCATCGGGAATTAGGTGGATCCAATATCGTCTCAAGTCATTATTTGGTTAATCTTGACTTTTAATTTCTTTTTCAAGGGTTTGACGTTCATTGGGCAAGACTTTTTCGAACCTTACAAGACACTGCAACTCTCCACCACGTAAGTTCTTTATTCTCTAACTCTCCTCTCTTTTATCAAAGCAACATGTCCAGGTGGCCCAAGGGACTACGCGAATAAGCCCGTGTATCTTTTGGGACTCGCGGAAGGCATGTTGTAAGGGAAACTAAAAGATTCGAAGTGAACCAGGGGATGATGCGTAAACCCGTATCTCCTTTGTGACCTCATGAGAATCGTCCCATAAAAAATATATAAATAAAAAAAAAAAGAGAAAAAAATTCTAGAGGGAAACTTCAAGTTTCTGGGTGAGCCAGGGGACGATGCGTAAACCCGTATGTCTTCGCGGTCTCATTCCGATCTGTCCCAAAAAAAAAAAAAAAAAAAAAAAAAATCTATCAAACGTTTAACCATTTTTAAAGAGAGGATTTGAGTTGAGAAAAAGAGTATGCAGGAGAGGGTCTTGGTTCGGAAAAGTCGGCACCCCTTGAAACGATCCCCCTTGGGTAAGATCACTGTACTTCATTTTCATTAATCCTATTTAAGAGATGATATTGTGGATACCGACGTTTTGATGGGTTGTGGGTGATTAAGATAGGTTATGAGCCCCATGGTTGACTATGATACATGTTCTAAGGCCTAATGACGAAAGTATGAAATCTGAAATCTTTCCAACAAGCGAGTGAATTCCATCCGCGTTTTCAAACCTTTCTCCTTTACTTGTTTCTAAGTTTGTTTGAGGACAAACAAAGATCTAAGTCCGGGGGAATTGATATATTAGTATTTTGGTCTCTTTTAGTTATCATTTCTTTAGTCTTTTTGGTTCTTTCTAGTTTATTTTGTGTCTTTGCAGGTTATATGAGGCTCTCATGCATGGATTAGAGTCTGTGGAGGTTATTGGAGCAAAAAGGACGAATCTGGAGAAAAGATGGCACTTTTCATAAACCGAGCACCTGCTCGGTTTGGAGCGAGCACCTGCTCGCCCGAAGACTCGAAGAAGCCAAACTCTCTGGAATCCGGACCGACCGGTCCGGATGAGAAGATCGACCGGTCCACGACGTGAAGACTTGCCGATTCTGGATACGGACCGACCGGTCCGGAACCAGACCGACCGGTCGGGCACCCAGAACCAAGTTGCCCTAATTTTCCCTATAAATAAGTTTCAGCCACTTTCCTAAACCGAAGTTCTATTTTTTCTCTAAGATTTTTCATTGTACGTTCCTGAGACAAGAGACTTGGAAAAATCACGAAAACACTGTTCATCAAAACACTGTTCATCGAAATACTGTTCACGATTACTGTTCACGGTACTGTTCACAGTTACTGTTCACGATTTTGGGATTTTTCCGATTTGTTGCTTCTCCTTGTTGGATCATTCCACGACATCGTTCTGAGAAGAATTCTAAACCTTATTCTCTTTAATTTGATTATGAATTCTCCTTTTGTCTTTGTTGTGATTGATTCCATTATGCTTGAGTAGTCTCATAGCTAGATTAGGGAATTTCAATGGTGGATTAGGATGATAGTGACTGAGCCAAATAGGAAATGTTATCATTTGTCTTCATCAATCGGGATTCATACTGCTTAGGCTAATTTGATCACCTAGTCTATGATCTTAGGATTAACTTATTCACGACAGTGCTCTAGGTTGCTAGATAAACCGTTGATGAGCAATCGGTGTGTAACCAACGACAGTTGATTGTTACCATCGATTGTGAACAAATCGAACCAAATTGTTAATGCTTATCTTCATCTCTGAATTCGAACGACAGTTTATGCATTTAGGATGTTAGATAAAGATATTGATGCATCACGACAGTGAAGCAATATTACATTCATGTTCGAGTTCTAGATTGCGTTAAATTGAATCCTGAATAGATTGCTCAGTCCTTAATCCGAAGTCACTGGCGAATGACTCTAATCTAGTGTCTTTATCTTATTGAATTTACATCATTTTTTAATTGCTATTTCGTTCATTGTTTCGTTTCAAACCAATCCCATTTTTATCTTAGCTTTAAATAATAGTCCATATTTTCATAGTGTGACCTTGGTCCCTGAGGATTCGATACCTAAAATACTACTGCTTTTGTCTGTGCACTTGCGGATACTATTTGGGTTTAAAACTCTACACATCAGACACATACAAAGTTAGATGGTACATTTGTTGATCGGAAGGCGGCAAACATCTCTCAAACTTATGAGAAGAATGTGGAAGACAAGTTGGCTGAGATCCAGGCAGAGCCTTCATGTGTTTCAGATGGCGCTTCACGACCTCGGGAGCTCACAACAGATGACTATACAACCATCTTTCTTCAGGTAAAGTAACATTTTTCACAATCCATGATTATAGAGTCTTCGAATTAGTCATGCTCTTTATTTATTGTTTTCTTTTCTTTTGACAGTCCACTTAAAAGGATTCACGAGGCATTCCTTATGGAGTTGGAAGCATCAATCTTGAGAATGTTTTAACCGACAATCAACCAGGAGACTCTTCAACGTTTGTGGCATTGGAAGAGAAACTGAAGGAAGCTCAAACTAAAATCGATCAGCAAGTTGCTTATAATGCACGGCGTGAAGCAGAGCATTCCCAAATTGTTGCTAAGCATAAGGACAAGCTCAAGCACTTCTCTTTGGTGGAAGAGAATCTGCGCCAAACTGATCCCGCCTTTCTGAACTTTTTGGTGACTCGTTCAGTTGAAGCAACCACAAGGCCTCTCTCAACCTCTCCAACAACAACTCAAACTTTAGCTCCACATGCTTCTTAGGTTACTTATCCATCCCTTTCCACTTCTGAACTATTATAAACTTGGCACTTGTAGTATGTATGTGTGTGTAAACCCTCTCTGAGTCTTTCTTTGTTTGTGTTATGACTTGTGAGAATGTTGGTTATATTTAATCCTTCTCTTTTGTGTTTACAATCTTTGTTTTATATTTAAATTTAGTGGTATGATCTTCGTTTTGGTTGCATTAGGATTTTTTTTATTTTGTCAATATGAGAAACAAAACCAATTGCAATCAGAAAACAAAATGGATACCATATATACAGGTCGCTCAAAATATTTGTCGCCAAACATTCGTTAATCAGTCATGAAGTAGTCGTAACGTAATCGTAAATTAGTTGCTAAATTACAACAAAAACACATTTGAAAATAAAAATACTCGTAAATAAGTCGTAAATTGGGTCATAAATTAATCGTAAAGTATTCGCTAAATTTTACGACTATACTACAACTGCACCAACAACACCTGTGTTCATGCGGATTAATCATAAAACTGTCGTAAGGTAGTCGTAAAATTAAGCGACTACTTTATGATTACGTTACGAATACTTATATTAGTCGTCAAATAGTTGTCAAGTTGCTATTATATTTACGACTATGATCTTTAGTGACTAAGAATTTACGACTGCACGTATTAGTCGCTAAATAGTCGTAAAACCCTTTTTTCTTGTAGTGTATGTTGTCACATGTTTGTTGTTGTTTTCTGACGTACTAAGGCGTTGTGTTGAATATCATATGTACATATTATCTTGTAACTAGTAGATCATGCCTTCACTTTTTGCTTAGACAGTTGGTTTTTCTTTGCTTATGTATAAAATTTCATATTAGGATAGTGATTTAACATGGCTTATATATATATATATATATATATAATACCATGTCAAATCGGGTTACCACACAGCAAAAGAACACAATCTCATGAACAGCCTAATTACAAACTCTACATCACAACCTTTTAACTAGAAAAAGGGATATGGAACATCAATACCTCACCAAAATTCAAGCTATTCCTCTGGAAGAGCCTCAATGGTGCCCTGCCAACAAGAGCACAACTAGCCTCAAGAGGTATCATCAATCGAGAACAGTGCATTTGATGTGGTGCAAGGGAAACACCCACACACCTCTTCTTTCATTGTGACTACGCCCGTCGGGTGTGGAATCTGCCCCCTTTAAAAGATCAAATCCAATTACAAGCCATCCCTGATGTGGAAACAGGTCTAAAGGTCTCCAATAAGATAATTTTCTTGCCAACACTAGGTAGAATCGCCTCTGGACCAATACTACCTTGGATAGTTTGGAACCTATGGATCACCAGGAACAACTTGATTTTCAACAAACAAACCTTCACAGTGGCAAAAACCTTCACCAAGGCACTTACGGACGCCAGAGAGTGGCTCACTTGACAAATCCAAGCGCCGAAACAACCAACTCCGACATCGGATCGATCTCCAATCATCGAGATCCTTCGTTGCTTCACTGATGCCGCCTTGGAATGAAGAGACTAATATGGCAGGACTCGGGTGGATCTTCTACACGCAAGACAATCGCCTACTCTGCAAAGTAGCATCGATGAAGACACATATCACTTTGTTTCTGATGGCCGAAGCTTTGGCAATTCGTGAGGCTTTGAGATTCGCAATGGAGACGGGACTACAGAGTTTCCGGCTAGTTTTGGACTCACTCCATCTCATCAACCTCATCAAATCAAAGACTCAAGAAAAAGAGATTTATGGAACCCTCACACAGGCCCGTCTTATATAATTTAACAACCCTAGGCAAAATCTGAAAAATGGCCCTTTATTTATAATATGTCAATTTTTTTTTTACAAAATGGATATATTAAAAAATAACTAAACTAAGAATATGTTTATATAATGAAAATAAGTTGCTTGTAGACAAAAAAAATTTCTTGATTAGAGTCTCAATGGTTTGTCCAACTTCACTCCATCCAAAAGCTCAATATATCTGAAACGAAAAGAAGAAAAAAAAGTATCAATGATTTTAGAAACAAATGATCACATAAAACGTTTTTTTCTAGCATTTGTTGATGCAAAATCATTGATAGTTGTTTCAAGATCCATACTATCCAAAACCTCTTTTTAAATGCATAAAATTGCTAAACCATTCAACCTTTGTTGAGACATTGATGATCTCAAATAATTTTTTAGCAATTTTAGCTTAGAAAAACTTCTTTCTGCTGATGCTACTGTCACATGAGTGATAAGTAAAATTCGATAAGCAATAGCAACATTGGGTTAACAACCAATGTCCTTTACAAACTCAAGAACCTGGATAGGTGTCATTGCTTCATTAGATAAAAGCTCATCCAAATTAACATCCGATGAGCCACCATGGGAAAATGCATTACAAAAATTAGTGCAAGATTCTCTTAATTCAATAGCATCAAGTGATTTTAACTTCACCGAATTATATAAGAATCCAAAAACAGTCTCAAATGTTTTCATTTCCTCAAATCTAGTTCTCAAAGAAGCAATTGCCATATCCAGAACAACAAAAAAATAATGAGTTCTAAAAGAATCCTCAGGGGTTTGAATAACTTCATCATGATTGTTTTCATCAAACTGTTTTTTTCTAAACCTTCGACGAGTACTTGGAAATACATCATCAACATCCATATCATCATCAAGACTTTTAGCTATATTCATACTTGAGCTAAATCCATCACTTCTATATTTCTCAAAAAAAGACATCACACCTTCTACTTGCTTCATTGCATTGTCAATACACATAGATTTAGCTTGTAACTTCTTACTCACCAAGTTAATAGCAAATAAAATGTCATGCCAAATAACCATCCCAAGTAAAAACTCAAAATTTTCAAGTGCATCAACCAAACTTTCAGATTCACTCTTTGATATAGCATCATCACACAAAGTATATAATTCTAATAAAGCTGACCTTATTTGTGGAGCTTGATACCTTATAGCCTTGACACTTTTGATTCGACTCTCCCATCGAGTATTAGACAGACTTTTTACCGTAAAACATGGAACATGCTTAAGTAAAATATTCCATCTTTGGTAGAGCCCGAAAATAAAGTATATATGCATTGCACAATCCCAAAAAAAGATACAACTTTCACACAAGAATGTGCCATGTCACTAACAACAAGATTCAAGCTATGACAAGCACATGGCATAAATAATGCTTTGGGATTAATTTCTAACAATCGCTTTTGAACTCCTTGGTGCTTTCCTTTCATATTAGAACCATTATCATAACCTTGTCCCCTAACATTCTCAATATCAAGATCAAGCAAGTTAAGAGCATTTTGTAATTCTTTAAAGAGACCTAGTCCTGATGTATCATCTACCTTCAAAAAATCTAAGAAATACTCTTCTATTCTGATTTTTTCACTTGACATATTAACACAACGTACTATGATAGTCATTTGTTCTTGATGACTCACATCAGGTGTACAGTCAAGGATAATAGAAAAGTATTTTGCCTCTTTAATAACATTTGTGATAGAAAGTCTAACCTTGTAAGCGAGAAGAGAAATCAGCTCATTCTGAATGTTATGACTAAGATAGTGATGGTGTATCTCTTGAGTTTGGATTATATGATCCTGCATAATCACATCAAATTCAGCAATCATCTCAATCATGCCCAAAAAATTACCATTACTATCTTGATACAATTTTCCATTTGAACCTCTAAATGCCAAATTTCTTTTTGAAAGACATTTCACAACAGCAATTATTCTATATAAAACTTGTCTCCAACACTCTTTTTCTTTTGCAATTTCTTTTTGAAATTCTTTATCTATAGTTAGATTACTTTGAAATCTAACTTTTAAGTCATTCCAAATTCTCATGTTAGCCATATGCTCCTGACTTTTCTCATGATCTTCTAGTCTATTAATAATACGTTGCCAATCTCTTAAACCTTCTGTTGGTAATAAACTAAATTGACCATGAGTCTGAAACAACTTACAGCAAAAGCAAAACATCTTATCCTTAGGCTTTGAATAAACCAACCACTTTCTATCATCAGTTTCCCCAGTACATAATTTTCTAAAATAATACTTATATGCAAAA
This sequence comes from Draba incana, assembly GCA_963576765.1. Lineage (NCBI taxonomy): Eukaryota > Viridiplantae > Streptophyta > Magnoliopsida > Brassicales > Brassicaceae > Draba > Draba incana. Next base: position 22,557,432 of record OY755215.1, read on the forward strand.
TGCCTTTTAGTTTCCTCATCATTAGGATACACAAAATTTATCTCTCTTTGTGGTCCTTTTTCAACCAACAAATCTCTTGTTTTATTGTCAAGATTATTCCAATTACTAGGATCGTCATAGATATCAAAAGGAGGAATTTGTTCATCAACATTCAAGCTTCCCGTATTAGACGGATTTGACACGTTCTCATGAGGCTCATTCACAATATCATGTACTCTTTCACTTGAATGATCATGAGGATTCAAACTAGGTTCCCCACTAGGACTCTCACTAACTGGAATTTTACGTTTAACAAACTTCTCCATAGATCCTCTTTGAGATTCTATAAATTGTTCATCAATTTTTTTTCTCTTTCTTTTGTCATTCCCATACAACACCATTATTAAATAAAAAAGGGAACAATGTCACCTGATATTTCTGTAATGAACGTAAGAGAGAAAGAACTTGAAAGCAACACCAACACCTTGCCACGGGTGCTAGAAAAATCACTGCATAATAAATCCAAAAAAGTATTAGATGAGTAGTTTGAGTATTAGTTTAATCAATTAATAGAAATAATGAAGAAAAACTAAAATAAAATTGCTTTGCACGATAACCACTTAATTTTTGTAAGAGATTTTATAACTAATTAACTAATTGACGATCACAGAGAATTACGATCATAGATAATTATATTTCTAGCCTTGATAACTAATAGACTTTTGTATATTTCGAAAATGTATGTTACAAAAACAAAATTAGTTGTAGAATAACTAAAAAGGTTAATAGAAAATACCTTAAATAGCAAGAACCAATAGATAGAGTGTTGAATAGAAAGGATTGTTAAAGGGATTACTAATCCTGGATTAGAGAAGGCACTTGAAAGTTTGTGATCTTCGTCGACTCTCAAGAGGAAGAAGAGAATGACGATTTGTTTTCCTTTTAGTTTAATTAGGTTTATTTTTTGGGCCTTTTTCTTTTTTCTTTTCTTTTTCCTGGGCCCTTTTCTTTAAGTATTTTTTCTTGTTTTTGGTCATTTGTTCTATTAATTTTTTTTTTATTACGTTTTTAACAATACAAATTTTTTTTTGGGCCCCTTAAATTTATGTATCCTAGGCAATTGCCAATGTTGCCGGGCCTCAGAGACGGGTCACAAATATCTACTGACTTTCCTCTGATCTCGAAATTCCAATGTTTGAGTCTGTTCAAAGATCCCAAAATTTAGAAGTTGATGCATTAGTAAAAGCAACATTGTACCGGTCACCGGTTAACCGATTGCCCAACCCGGTTTATTGAATGATTTCAATTTCGACCCAAAAAAAAAGAATAATGATTTAACGAGAAACAAAAGAATAATGAGAAAAGCGCAAGTACCAATCGGTTGATCATCATTGGAAGTAAATATTTTTTCGAAGTAAATCTTTTTGTTGTTGTTGATTCTCTAAGAAGCGATTGTTTTGGATTATTCTTTGGGTGCAAATGGTTGCTATTTTACAGGAACAAAATCAGAGGAAAAAGTGGATTACTCTATATTCTTCCAAAATATTACCATTTATCATCATTTTTTATTTTGTTGCTGTTCCTCCTAAAAATTGTATTGAAAATAATTCCTCTACTAAATTGGAGAGGAATGAGTGCAACAAGCTTTTTATCCATTTCATTCTTTTTGTTACTCTAACAATAACTTTTCCTCTCATTTTTATTCCACTAGAGTTTTTTTCAACTTATTATACTCTTTTTTTTCAAATGCAACCATTTGCACCTTTTGTTAAAGAGGTAGGACAGAATAATATTATTTTCAAATTATATAGTTCATTTCATTTTTAGGCGGAAACTCAAATTCCCACAAATTGAAAAATCAAAGACTTCACTATCACACGTTGTTTCAAAATAACTAGGTGACTTCCCGCACCCTGTGCGGGCTATAATATATTTAAACAGTTATATATTAAATTACATAGTTGTTTTAAATGTCTTTAATCATTTTTTTTCAAGACTTTGGTTCCCTTTTTCTAAACTCAATCATCTAGTGTTTATCTCAATTATTATTTTTTTCTTGATGGTCATCCTCCTATAAAAATATAGTTTCAAGTTTTCTTATTTCAAATTAGAAACATTAAACATGTTTCAATAATCTATCATATTCGCGTGTATTGATCTTTTGCGAACAAATCCTTTACTCATATTGTATCTCTCGTCTAATAGAAATGTTCTTTACACAAGAATTCTTCCTACTCAATTTTTACTCCACTGGTCATTTAGGTTTTGAAAGTCACTACAATTTCTGTCCGACCATAGGAAGAGAGATAGTAAACCACCCAAACAGTTTTTGAAGATTCACAATAAAAAAAAATATAGATCTAACCATGTTTTGAGATGTGTTAACAACTGGGAATTAAGTTCTTTATATAGGGAATGATAATTGGTTGATAGGGTAAAATCAAATCTTTGAGATCGTTACATGTATATCTACAATTGTTAGTAGAAACTTGTGTATTAAAAATCTTTAATTCAAATGTTACATATAAATCATTAGGAGAAACTTTCTCTACAACTGTAACAAACTAATGTACTAAAGATTTTGAGTTAGTATAGGAAATTCGTTTTAAAATAAATTAAGACTTTAAAACTAATTCGTTTCGCATGTATATAATGAATTAAGAATTTAAAATTAAGATCATAGCAGATAATTTTCTCAATATATGATGACGATAAAAAATATTGAGTTAAGTAGATTTAAGTTCCATGTGTGTTTGATTGGCATCATGTAAATTTTTCAAAACTTCTTTCTGTCGAAATTGTTAGACATGAGTGTTTGCTTGGCTGGCATATATATATATATATATATATATATTTTGCAGTTATCAATTTCCACATATATTTACATTTCGTATTTAGTTTTTACAAATTTTGTAATGATTTATAAGCTTCGACTACCGGTATTGGAACATTCAAAGTGATTTGAGCACAAACTTAAAGATGTGGTTGTCGAATATTCGGAATTGTTGAATATTTACTTATAAATTCAGTTTTTGCATTATTAATTATAATTTCATAAATTTATTGTAATTAAATTGTGATCAATTTGTGATAAAAGATATACTTGAGATATTTGCCATGTCATATTTTTTTTTAAAAACATGTCATCATTCCATGTCATAGTTTTTTTGCTTGAAATCCAATGAAATTAAAACAACTAAGCTTTTTTACTAATTGTATTTCTCTTTTAATAGTAAAGGGATTGGTTAGTTTTGAAACAATAAAGGACAAAAGAAAAGAAGAGGAAATTAATAGGCATATTATTATTATTATTTGTACATATAATTAGACATCTAACATGATATATCGTGGTTTTTACAATAAAGGACAAAAGAAAAGAAGAGGAAATTAATAGACAATTCTATGTGTTTTTAGAGTCTTTGCAGGAACTAGACCGGTTGGAGCAGAAAAGATGTTTACTGGAGCTTTTGGAGCATTTTGGAGTATCAAGAAGGAAAGAGCTGAAAAGATCAAGTCAAAATCGGACAGAAGTACAAGCGTCGATCGACACTGATCAAGTGTGTCGATCGACACGGGTTTTGACGAAACAAGAAGTTTTTCCAAAGAGTCACGTGTCGATCGACAGGCAATCTCTCTGTCGATCGACACGGGTGTTTAATGAAGAAAAGCCCAAATCGAAGATTTCCAATTTCTGCCCAGAAGTTCCAGATGTTTACTTTTATGTTCTGGCCGACCTTGTACCTCTATATATACGTTTTTAAGTCATTGTTTAGGAGGGATGCTTTATTTTATTTAACTCTTTGATATATCTTTAATAAAACCATGTTTTCTTCATTCGATATGTCTGAGTAGTTTCTTTGTTAGGTTTAGGGATATTCGAAAGTGTTTGACAAATTGCTGAATCTGATGTGATTGTTAGGATAATATCTTTAGAATGTTCTTCATCTTGACTTGCTGCTAATGCTGAGTTGAGCGTCATGAACTGAAATCTGATCTTAGGATAATTAATAGAAACAAGAGTTTGATTGATTTCCTGATCTAGTCTTTGATGAGCAAAATTCCTATTCGCAAAGGGATTTGGTTTAGGGTTTTGTGAACAATTGAACCTGAAATTAATGCTTGTTTAGATTCATAGGATTCGCAAAGGAATTTGGTTTTCTTGGATTTATTCATAGATAATATTCGTAGCGATAGCTGGTTTGTTTTACTTTCGTGTTCATGTTCAAGAACTGTGCTTTAATATTCCTATCAATTGATTTATCTGCAATTTTGATTCACTGGAGATTTCCCTGTGCCTAGCGTTTTGCTTTATTGATTTTACAACAGTTTTTATTGCTTTGTTTACTTGCATTTAATTCATCTTGCTTAGCATAATCTAAACTCATTAAATCTATTGTGTTTTCCCGATTCCCTGTGGATTTCGATACCTTAAGTACTGCATTGATCTGTTAATTTGAGAGAGTAGCTCTTAAGTACTGCTTTGTTTACTTGCATTTAATTCATCTTGCTTAGCATAATCTGAACTCATTAAATCTATTTTTGTTTTCGCTTTGCTAGTTTCTCTTTGTTTTGTGTTTCAGGTACATGCGAAATCGCAATACCAGGAGCAATCAGGACAAGGAACTAGTAGGATACAATCTTGAGGAGCTTGCACGTTTAGAGCGTGAGAATAGAAGAAAAGCTAGAATGGCTGCTCAAGAACAGCTTATACTCATTCGTGGAGAAGATGGAGTTCTGCGTGATCCGGCAGGTCTCAGATACAACGCCGAAGGGCAGAGGATCGACGACGATGGAGCTGTAATCGTCGCGGAGAATGAAAACGTCGAGCTGGTCGAGGAAGCAGCACGTGTCGAGAGACACGAAAACCAAATCGCTCGACACCAAGGAGATTTACGTGTCGATCGACAGAACCCTGGTGTCGATCGACAACCAGTCCAGGACAGACCCAGAACGCTAGCTGATTTCAACCGTCCTGACCAGTTCTATGCGAATAGAGCTGCGATTCGTCCTCCTGCTTTCCAGAGGAACGACTTTGAACTGAAGCCTGCATACTTCTCATTAGTAGCTCAACATCCCTTCCATGGCCTTCCACATGAGCATCCGATGGATCACATCGAGAATTTTGAAGATTTAGCTTCTAGCATCAAGGCTCAAGGAGTGTCTAGCGATTATCTCATCTGCAAGCTATTCCCATACTCTCTTGGTGGAGATGCTTCTTACTAGTTGAAGCAGCTTGAGCCTGGATCACTTACTACTTGGGAGGACACCAAGAACGCGTTCCTGAACAACTTTTTCGACGATGCGAGGTCAGAAGAGTTAAGGAAAAAGATTACTTCATTCAAGCAGGGTTCTACAGAAACATTCAGGGCTGCGTGGACGCGTCTAAAGTCCTATCAGAGAGATTGTCCTCACCATGGCTTCACAGATGTTCAGTTGTTGGGCATTTTCTACAGAGGAGTGGACTGGAGGTATTAGATGGCACTGGATGCAGCGAGTAGTGGTAACTTCAATACCAACTACCCAGCAGCCGCGATCACTCTCATCGAGAACTTGGCTTCTAACAACAGTACGAAGAATGCTGATTTTGGGAAGCAGATGAGTGAGAACAAGGATGGTGGGAAGCACCTAGCTGAGATGAACGCAAAGCTGGATTCCATGAAGAGTATCCTTATGGGAAAGAAATTGGTCCAGGGAGTTGAGACAGCAGAAGAAGATGTGAACTACATCAACCAAGCCGGATTTCAGAAGTATGGGAATCAGCAAGGCTATCAGAAGCCCTTCCAGAATAACAACTTCAACATAAGCTATGGTTCATCATCTTATCAGAAACCCCCTGAGCAGGAAAATGAAGTGAAAGCTATGCTTGTGCAACTCCTAGAGGGACAACAGAAATTGGAAGTTACTTTCAATGGAAAGCTGGACTCCGTCTACCAAGATCTTAATGAGAAATTCGAGTCGTTAAGCACACACGTTAAGAAGTTGGATCTTCAGGTCGCCCAAACTGCTAGTTCCGTCAAGCGATAAGAAGGATTTTTACCTGCGAAGACCGATGCAAACCCCAGGAATGCTTGCAATGATGTTCAAACTGAAACGGAAGATTATTTCGTTGAGTTCGACGAAATTTTTGGAACAGAGGAGACAGTGTCGATCGACACTGTTCCTAAGTGTCGATCGACACTTGAAGAAAAGATTGAATCGCTCGACGCTCATCTCGACGCAGGGCAAGAAATTTATCCAGAGGCTTCTCTGTCGATCGACAAAGATGGATGTCGATCGACACGGATCGCGAGTCATTTCCAAAAATTCCAGAAACTCTAGCGTCGATCGATAGGAGTCAGTGTCGATCGACACGTACAAACAATCACGATCCTCCGAATCCAGAGACTCCTCTGTCGATCGACACTCCCTTATCTGTCGATCGACGCGAGCGGCGAACATGGCCAAATTCTTCCCAATCTTCAAACAAGGTAGAGGATGACGTCTATAAGGCCAAGGTTCCTTTCCCCAGAGCTAGGAAGTCCAAGCAGGAAGCCGAAGAGGCCATGTGCAAGCGGATTATTGGTAAGATCATGGTGGAAATGCCTCTGGTTGATGCGGTAAAGCTTTCACCTGCTTTGAGGAGATATGTCAAGAGGCTTGCAGCAAACGGCATTAGTCCTGAGGAAGGAGCACTGCTGACTCGAGATCTTCAAACGATCCTTTTGGGCATAGCTCCGGTTCCTAAAAATAAGAAGAAGGACGTGGTAGTCTCAGAGGAAGTCAGCGCCATGATCCAGAGCAGGATACCAGTAAAGCTTCCAGATCCCAGCAACTTCGTGCTTAATTGCTCAATTTCAACAGGGCAGTTTCCCCATTCTCTTTGTGATTTGGGGTCTAGTATTAATTTAATGCCACTTTTTGTTGCTTTTAAGCTTGGTCTGACTGATTTCAGGTCAACAAGGATGTCTATTCTACTAGCTGATCGATCCAGGAGATTCCCAAAAGGAATTCTTGAAGATGTGCCTATCCGAATTCAGGACTGCTTAATCCCTACAGACTTTGTGGTTTTGGAGTACGACGAAGAACCTCAGGATCCTATTCTACTGGGGAGGCCATTTTTAGCAACAGCTGGCGCTCAAATCGATGTGAGAAAAGGGAATATCAAGCTTGATCTAGGTGATGTGGTCCTGGACTTTGACATGGATAAGACGCGAAGAAAACCCACCATAGATGGTCAAGCTTTTTCTGTGGATACTTCAGAGGAAGAAGAGTTGATCAAAGGACTTTCAGAAGACATTCCTCCTAAGATTGACGAAGATTTAGTCGTTTCTGAGCCATCTCCTCGGTTACCTCTTGAAGAGCCCAGGTGTGAACCTCCTTTACTTAATTTTGTTTCTTCTGATTTCATTAAAGTTGAAAAAGCTGTGTCGCGTTCATGCAAGCATCGAGTTCCTCGAAAGCTTGGTTTTTTTAATGAATTTCCAGGACAAAGAAAAGAAGAGATTAAGCCTAAGAGTAGTTCAAAGCCATTCACGAAAATGAGAATCATCATTCCTCCAGCGGTAAAAGAGAAAGGAGAAGCAGTTGTTCATAGGATGGTGTAGAAAACACAGAAGCTTTTCCCTGGAGTCATTCCATGGAAGAGTGCTGATCCTCCAGACATCTGAGTTCCTCATAGTCAAGCTAATGACTTGAAACAAGCGCTAAGTGAGAGGCAACCCACTTGTGAGTTTTATATTTACGTTTTAATTTATGTTTCTTTTTCAATTTTATGTTTTGGTTCTGTTTTTGTTTTGTTTTTCAGGAAACAAAACGTTCGAATGCAAGTAAGAGTGGTCTTCAGCACTCTGTGTCGATCGACAAGCACATCTGGGTCGATCTACACGAAGGAAATCCACTAGTCAGACTCGTGACAGAAACCAGTGTGTCGATCGACACAAAGGTTATGTCGATCGACACAACCCCAGGTACGAATTCTCACTTGAATTTTCCTACGTTTCGTTTTTCTATCTATTTTATTCACCGATCTTAGCCTTAATAACACTGGGGACAGTGTCGTTTAAGTCTGGGGGAGGTAGTTGCTAATTATTGTGTTTTCTTTTGAGTTTTTTATGGTGTTTTTCAAAAAATTTTGTTTTATTCGGGTCGGAAACTCCCCTTTCCAACGTACTTTGAACAGCACTCAAGGACCATTCCCGATGCAAGTTGGTTGGTTTTACTGAGGTGGGTAACTGGAAGTGGATCAGTTTAACGGAGCGAGTTCAAATTTCTGGAGAACGCCAGAAAAGATGTCAAAGACCCCGCCCCTAATGAATCTCTAATTTCTTGTCAAGGGCGTTGGTAATCGCAAGACTTGATTCAGCTTCCAAACACTTGAAAGCGAGGACAGACCGTTCTTGAAACTTCTTCCCAAATGACGAGTACAACTGTCCTAGATCGAAAAAAAGAAAAAGCCTCATGACCCTGTCTCCACAAGAACACTAGTAGTGAGCGCTGATCTAGTGATCGTAGAGATGCCAAGAAAAAAAAAAAAAAATCAGCAGAGAAAGAAAGTGGAGCCTCAAGCTCTGGTGGTAAAGGACCCTTTGCTGAGGTACCCGCCATCACAAAAAAAATCAAGTTCTAAAGGCATTGCATCTCTATGCCATCCTTAATTGGATACAGTTTCAGAGGGAAGAGAGAGGGTGAAACGCAGGAAAGTGTTAAAGGAGGTGAAAGAATCTAGAAGGTCCAGCGATCAATATTCCCTCGATGAGACCGCACCTAATTAACTAAAGGGGTTTGCGACTGAAAGTCTAAGATTTTCTAAGAGGTTTGGATTCAATCTGGAGGACTGCTAAGCTTCTAGGGAAACATCGAAGTATCACCGGATTAGCTTTGCAAAGGTATGTGGTTCCTAAAGGAGTGAGAACACTGTTTTGCTTAGGGACAAGCAAAAAGCTAAGTCTATGTTTTAGGGTCTTTTGGTGTTTTCTATGTGTTTTTAGAGTCTTTGCAGGAACTAGACCGGTTGGAGCAGAAAAGATGTTTACTGGAGCTTTTGGAGCATTTTGGAGTATCAAGAAGGAAAGAGCTGAAAAGATCAAGTCAAAATCGGACAGAAGTACAAGCGTCGATCGACACTGATAAAGTGTGTCGATCGACACGGGTTTTGACAAAACAAGAAGTTTTTCCAGAGAGTCACGTGTCGATCGACAGGCAATCTCTCTGTCGATCGACACGGGTGTTTAATGAAGAAAAGCCCAAATCGAAGATTTCCAATTTCTGCCCAGAAGTTCCAGATGTTTACTTTTATGTTCTGGCCGACCTTGTACCTCTATATATACGTTTTTAAGTCATTGTTTAGGAGGGATGCTTTATTTTATTTAACTCTTTGATATATCTTTAATAAAACCATGTTTTCTTCATTCGATATGTCTGAGTAGTTTCTTTGTTAGGTTTAGGGATATTCGAAAGTGTTTGACAAATTGCTGAATCTGATGTGATTGTTAGGATAATATCTTTAGAATGTTCTTCATCTTGACTTGCTGCTAATGCTGATTTGAGCGTCATGAACTGAAATATGATCTTAGGATAATTAATAGAAACGAGAGTTTGATTGATTTCCTGATCTAGTCTTTGATGAGCAAAATTCCTATTCGCAAAGGGATTTGGTTTAGGGTTTTGTGAACAATTGAACCTGAAATTAATGCTTGTTTAGATTCATAGGATTCGCAAAGGAATTTGGTTTTCTTGGATTTATTCATAGATAATATTCGTAGCAATAGCTGGTTTGTTTTACTTTCGTGTTCATGTTCAAGAACTGTGCTTTAATATTCCTATCAATTGATTTATCTGCAATTTTGATTCACTGGAGATTTCCCTGTGCCTAGCGTTTTTTTTATTGATTTTACAACAATTTTTATTGCTTTGTTTACTTGCATTTAATTCATCTTGCTTAGCATAATCTTGTGTTTTCCCGATTCCCTGTGGATTTCGATACCTTAAGTACTGCATTCATCTCTTAATTTGAGAGAGTAGCTCTTAGGTTTAATTTGAGCATATCATAACACTCAACAAATTATAATTTACTAACTAACATTTAGCATACACAAAATTCCAATTTTAATTTTATGCAATTACTCTGTTTTTTACCTTGAAAAAAAAAATTCAACATTTACCCTAGTCTCTAATCTCACGGCTTCCTCCTCTTCGGCTGTTCACATCTTTTTCATCATCTTCTTCTTCTAAAAATCTTCCTCCGTTCACATCCTCTTCTTCTTAAAGCCCTTATCTCTTTCATTTCACACTTCTATGTCCTCCGAACATGAAAGATTCTATTCGTTTTCATCGTAGCGAGTCAATAAGAAGGTGAATGGTGAAATAATAGCTGACTATAATGATTAACGATATTGATTAACAAAGACCAAAACATTACAACTGAATTGATTATATGTAATGTTTATATAGTGAACTATTTTATTATTTGAATAGGTAGCTAACTAAGGTTTGTATAGTGAACTATTTTGATCAGCATTGATGATACAGCAACTAACTATGCGTATTTTGATAACCATAGATTAGATAATGTAGCTAACTATATTGATCAACGATAATGATAAACATCGATCCATATATGTACAATTGAATTGAATATTATAATGTTTGTATAATGAACGATATTATTATTTGAATATCTAAGTAACATTTGCCTAGTAAACTACATTATTATTTGAATAGCTAGCTAACTAACGTCTCCAAAACAACTTATTCACCCAACATCACCACAACCATCGTTCATTTTGACATGCAAAAGAAATAGTTCACTATTCTACTTATAATTTTAGCTAACTATAACAACATAAACATAACCGTCAGGGCCGTGCCTAATGTGTTATCAAAAAAACATCGGTCTTAGGGCCCCGAATAATATATATATTTTAGGGGCTCCAAATAACCAAAAGTTGGTAGTAGTCTAATGGTTTAAGTTAGTCACATATGTAAGCTACGGATTCGAGTCCGAAACTCCTAAGATGATTTTTTTTTCCTCACAGCCGAACAATCAAACAAACCTGCAAAAAAAATCAAACGACAACAAAATTGAAATCAAATTTGAGCTTCTCCATTCATCGTCTTCCTTGAAATCAAACCGAACAATCAACTTTATTTTCTGGTTTTAGCGTTAAGACGTTTTTTGTTGGTTTTAGATCTTTATTTTTGTTTCAAGTAATTTATATTGTTTAAAACTATAAAAATTTTTTTTTGGAAAAATGCATTTTTTTAACTCGTCTTGAGCCTCTACAAATCTAAGAGCGGCACTATTAACCGAATATAGTCAACTATACGTGGTATTCACATACGCCGCCAACCATGATCAGTTTTGATCTTTTTCTTTTCAGTAGATAAAAAAATTTACGACTCTTATTAGAAAAAAATAGTTTCACAGATTATTTTTAAAGGTTTTTTTTACTATTTCTCTTCATAATAACTTCAATATAGGCAATTTCGTCCCACTGTTTATTTTCTCTACTAGTTACCAATACCAAAATTCCATTATAGATGTGTTAATTTCCTAATTTTCTTTCACAACATTAATATTCTCATAGTTAACCCAAAATAGTTAAGCATATTGATGAGTGTAGAAAACGGAAGGAGCATTTAGTTTTTTAATGGAAAAATGATTCTTAGCTACACGAAGTATTGGCTAATATGTTGCAAACCATCCGAAGTATAGAAATGTCTTCTAAACTACACAAACTATTATGTAACACATGGTGACATACACCATGTATATGTAAACATGTTAAAAACTACAAATTGATGCTTTTTGAAAAATATTATCAATTTAGGGATCAACCTGTAATTAATTTCATACAAAATAAATACTTAAAAATAGAAATTTTAAAAATAGAAATTTAAATAAATTAAAAAACCAAATACAATTACAAAAAAAAATTCAAAAATTATATTGAAAATTTTCGATTAAAAACTAAATTATAATTTCAGTTTTAAAATATATTAAATTATTTGTTAAATTCAAAAATTGTTAAAAATTTGTAACTTCAAAAAGTTCTTAGTTTCTAAAAAGTAATTGAAAATGTAAGGTATATAAGGATCTAAATAAATGTATTTTAAAACCAATTAAATTTATCAAATACAAGTTTTTTAAATGTTGGTCGACAAATATATTTAAAATTTTGTTGAATAAATTTCAATAGTTTAGAATAAAACATATAAATGACATATATTACACTTTTGTATGAAAATAGTTTTTGTAACATTGGGTCACAAATAAAAGACTCATTAGCCTAGCCCTTTAAAAAAAATATTATACTCGTCGTTTAGTTTTTGTATGTAAATATTATATAAAAAGGATTTCGGGTAATCATAAAAATCATGTAATTAGTTTAATTAGTTTCAATAGTTTAATCATGTAAAATATCACAATGTGATAAACCAATCAATAAAAAAAATCCTCTAATTACAATTAAAAATGCGTCGGGCCCCTTAGGAACAACCATTCAAATTTCGAATTGGTACTCATTTTTGCCTTTACTAACTTATAATAAGATCGCGGCAATTAAATATTTGCAACTTAATAAGGTAAAATATATTTTTCAAGTAATTAACTCTTATTTAATCGATGAAAACGGAAGAATTTTTCATCTAGATAGATACAGTAACGGTGTTTTGAATCCACTCAAATTGAATTGGTATTTTCTTCATCAAAATTATCATCATAATTATTGTGAGGAAACGTCTACAATAATAAGTCTTGGACAGTTTTTTTGTGAAAATTTATGTATAGCCAAAAAAGACCCACACCTTAAATCGGGTCAAGTTTTAATTGTTCAAAGGGATTCTATAGTAATAAGATCCGCTAAGCCCTATTTGGCTACTCCGGGAGCAAAAGTTCACGGGCATTACAGAGAAATTCTTTACGAGGGGGATACATTAGTTACATTTATATATGAAAAATCGAGATCCGGCGATATAACACAAGGTCTTCCAAAAGTAGAACAAGTGTTAGAAGTCCGCTCGATTGATTCAATATCGCTGAATTTAGAAAAGCGGATTAAGGGTTGGAACAAGTGTATAACAAGAATTCTTGGAATTCCTTGGGGGTTCTTGATTGGTGCTGAGCTAACTATAGTGCAAAGTCGTATTTCTTTGGTTAATAAAATTCAAAAGGTTTATCGATCCCAGGGGTGCAGATTCATAATAGGCATATCGAAATTATTGTACGTCAAATAACATCAAAAGTTTTGGTTTCAGAAGAGGGAATGTCTAATGTTTTTTTACCTGGAGAACTTATTGGATTGTTACGAGCAGAACGAACGGGGCGTGCTTTAGAAGAAGCAATCTGTTATCGAGCCATTTTATTAGGAATAACTCGAGCATCTTTGAATACTCAAAGTTTTATATCCGAAGCAAGTTTTCAAGAAACTGCTCGAGTTTTAGCAAAAGCTGCTCTTCGGGGTCGTATCGATTGGTTGAAAGGCCTGAAAGAAAATGTTGTTCTAGGGGGGATGATCCCCGCCGGGACCGGATTCAACAAAGGATTGGTGCATTGTTCGCGGCAACATACCAACACTCTTTTGGAAAAAAGAACAAAGAATTTATCTTTATTCGAGGGAGATATGAAAGATATTTTATTCTACCACAGGGAATTTTTTGACTCTTCTATATCAAAATCTGCCTTTTCTAGGATTTAATAAATCCTAATAGCAGATTTCTTTTTTGAATTTCATTTTTTGTTGTTTGCTGTAGTCATTTGCTTTGGTAATTTGTTAATACTAATTTTGGTAATTTGTTAAAACTAATAAAGATATTAATGAATAAAAAATAATGGCTCAGCTCATGCATAAATGGCCGTCCCCGGTACAAGAGAAGGTTCCATCGGAACAAAATTTTATTTTAGTTTGGGGGTACCCCCCTTTTTAAGTGTGAAAAGAAATGACAAAAAGATATTGGAACATCGATTTGGAAGAGATGATGAGAGCAGGAGTTCATTTTGGACATGGTACTAGGAAATGGAATCCTAGAATGGCACCTTATATTTCTGCAAAGCGTAAAGGTATTCATATTATAAATCTGACTAGAACTGCTCGTTTTTTATCAGAAGCTTGTGATTTAGTTTTTGATGCAGCAAGTAGGGGAAAACAATTCTTAATTTTTGGAACAAAAAATAAAGCAGCTGATTTAGTGTCGCGGGCTGCAATAAGGGCTCGATGTCATTATGTTAATAAAAAGTGGCTCGGCGGTATGTTAACAAATTGGTCCACTACAGAAAATAGACTTCATAAATTTAGGGACTTGAGAACTGAACAAAAGACAGAGGGGTTCAACCGTCTTCCGAAAAGGGATGCAGCTGTGTTGGAGAGACAATTATCTCGTTTAGAAACATATCTAGGCGGGATTAAATATATGACAGGATTGCCTGATATTGTAATCATCATCGATCAACAAGAAGAATATACGGCTCTGAGAGAGTGTATAACTTTGGGAATTCCAACGATTTCTTTAATCGATACAAATTGTAATCCCGATCTCGCGGATATTTCTATTCCAGCAAATGATGACGCTATAGCTTCAATTCGATTCATTCTTAACAAATTAGTATTCGCAATTTGTGAGGGCCGTTCTAGCTATATACAAAATTCTTGATTAATAATAAGATAAATAAATCAAATTTTTCGAGGGGGAGGGGCTCCCTGTATTTCGATTTCTAAAATCGGTTACTACTCCCGAATCGTACAAAAGAAAAAGAGATAAAAAAACAGGGGATATTGTGTGATTAGTTTAGTTGGTATCCAAAACGAAAATATAAAATTCAAATAAATAAATAAGTAAAAAAAAGGGGGGGTCTTGAATCAAAATAATTTAAAGTTCGTATTTCTGTCAGAGGGCAATATGAATGTTTTATCATGTTTCATCAACACACTAATAAAAGAAGGGTTATATGAGATATCTGGTGTAGAAGTAGGCCAACATTTCTATTGGCAAATAGGGGGGTTCCAAGTGCATGCGCAAGTTCTTATTACTTCTTGGGTTGTAATTGCTATCTTATTAGGTTCCGCAGTTCTAGCGGTTCGCAATCCACAAACCATTCCAACTGACGGCCAAAATTTCTTTGAATTTGTCCTTGAATTCATTCGAGACGTGAGTCAAACCCAGATTGGCGAAGAATACGGTCCATGGGTTCCCTTTATTGGAACCCTGTTTTTATTTATTTTTGTTTCTAACTGGTCAGGAGCCCTTTTACCGTGGAAAATTATCCATTTACCTCAAGGGGAGTTAGCAGCACCAACGAATGATATAAATACGACGGTTGCTTTAGCTTTACTCACATCAGTAACATATTTTTATGCGAGTCTTAGCAAAAAAGGATTAGGGTATTTCAGTAAATACATTCAACCAACTCCAATTCTTTTACCCATTAACATCTTAGAAGATTTTACAAAACCCCTATCACTTAGTTTTCGACTTTTCGGAAATATATTAGCCGATGAATTAGTAGTTGTTGTTCTTGTTTCTTTAGTACCTTTAGTGGTTCCTATCCCTGTCATGTTCCTTGGATTATTTACAAGCGGGATTCAAGCTCTTATTTTTGCCACTTTAGCTGCGGCTTATATAGGTGAATCTATGGAGGGTCATCATTAACTATAACTATTTTTTTTTCAAATATTCGTTTTTAGGTTAGCCCAATTATAGAATAGT
This sequence comes from Draba incana, assembly GCA_963576765.1. Taxonomy (NCBI): domain Eukaryota; kingdom Viridiplantae; phylum Streptophyta; class Magnoliopsida; order Brassicales; family Brassicaceae; genus Draba; species Draba incana. The sequence continues at coordinate 22,573,089 of OY755215.1, forward strand.
TGGTTTACGTTATGTAAAAAACACTTGTATATGTGATATTTGATATTGACTAGGTATATATGAGTTAAAGATCTATATAATCTACCCCACTACTTTTGTGAATTTTGATTTAGATAAGGATTCGATTAGAAGTTCGTCCTTTTTATCTGTGAATTGGCTGAAAAAAAAAAAGATAAAAAAAAAAGAACGAAGAATTCAAAGAGTGGATAGGAACTAATATCAAAGTAATTCTTATTATTCAATAATCTAATTATATTATTTCAATTCAAGTTTTGGGTTATTTTAGCTGGATGAATCTTAGTGATGACTTAATTCTAATTAAGTCCTAAATTGTTGGATGATTGTATCATTAACTATTTCTTTATTTTGGTGTGAGGAACTTATCATGAATCCACTGGTTTCTGCTGCTTCGGTTATTGCTGCTGAGTTGGCTGTTGGGCTTGCTTCTATTGGACCTGGAGTTGGTCAAGGTACAGCTGCGGGTCAAGCTGTCGAAGGTATCGCGAGACAACCTGAGGCAGAAGGAAAAATACGAGGTACGTTATTGCTTAGTTTGGCTTTTATGGAAGCTTTAACAATTTATGGCCTGGTTGTAGCATTAGCGCTTTTATTTGCGAATCCTTTTGTTTAATCTTTAATCCTAGAAATCAGAAAACTCTGAACTTTTTTTTGTAGTTTTTTGAATTCTATCAAGATTTCACTCATACAATTATTCGTTGAGACAACAACCCTTGGGAAGGACTAATTTGAGGATGGGGAATTAGCACATCGATTCGCTTTCTTCCTTCCCCTTAGTCTTTTAGTTTAATGGAAACTTTTTTTTTACGGAGTGTTGCGAAAAAAGGAGGTTTAGGTTTTTAAAAATTGACATAAAACCAGGTCTCAAAATCTAGCTTAATTCTAATTAAGTCTCATTATTATAATTATTATTGAAAATTAAAAATTTTGGAAAATACATTTGTAAGATAGAATAACTTTTTGATTCTGTTTACAAATATCCAAATAGGTAAATTAAATTATAAATTATTAAATGAAATTTTCTTTTTATTGAAAATAAAAAGAATAAAAAAAAAGATAGAGGTTTTTTTATAGTTTAGCTAGAAGAGGAGATTATATGAAAAATTTAACCGATTCTTTCGTTTACTTGGGTCACTGGCCATCCGCCGGGAGTTTCGGGTTTAATACCGATATTTTAGCAACAAATCCAATAAATCTAAGTGTAGTCTTGGGTGTATTGATCTTTTTTGGAAAGGGAGTGTGTGTGAGTTGTTCATTTCAAGAATAGGCTGGATTTACCCAGTGGCACTATAACTAGGAAAGAGTGCCTAATCCTGCGTTATTCTTTGGTAAGTCCACTTTACTTTGATTCTCTATCAACCAAAAATTTGGGACCCTTTTTTAACATGGTTAAAGCTAAACCGTTTGAAGTTCAGATGCAATGCAACATGGTACTCTTTCTACTATAATGTAGTCTAATTAAAAATGTAGTCTAATTAAAAAATGAATAAGATTTTCAAAAAAAAATAGTTAGCCTTTTTTCGATATAAAACACTCATGTCGATAAAATTTTTTTAGTCTTTTTGTATAATGCATAATTGATAACCTACGTATAAAGTAATAAGAATTCTTTGGATTTCCAAAAAAAATAAACAACTTTGCTGACAATTATCGATTTTTTATTGGTCAGAAGAATCCTCCGAATATTTTTGTCTTGGATTGGTTATCTTTTTCTTTGGTTATCTTTTTCTTTTTCTATAGAAATATATATTGAATATGTATTGAATACAAAAAATCGGGAGAGGATAGGCTCATTACATGAAAAATATGGGAATGAAAGTCTCATAAATAATTGATAAATTATTGGAATAAGTGAGCATGAGAGCCAAATGAATCGAAAGATTCATGTTTGGTTCGGGAAGGGATCATAGAACTTTTTTGTACTGAATGGCAAGATAATCTACTTTCATTAAATGATTTATTAGATAACCGAAAGCAGAGGATATTAAATACTATTCGAAATTCAGAAGAACTACGTGAAGGAGCTATTCAACAATTAGAAAACGCCCGAGCTCGCTTGCGTAAAGTAGAAACCGAGGCGGATCAGTTTCGCGTGAATGGATATTCTGAAATTGAACGCGAAAAATTAAATTTGAATAATTGATCTTTTATTTCAATAGTTTTAGGTTTACATACAACTACATTGATCTTAGTAAAAGGTGCTTTAGATGCACGTGGTTCCAAGTTACATGATTAAACTAGGATCATTATCAAACTGACTGCAATCTTTTTCTGTCCGTGAGGATCCCACCAAAGCGCCTTGCACTTCTAATAGGCCATGAACTAGATCCGAATCATTCTCAATGAATCCATAAGAAGTGATCCTAATTTTTTCATCGGGTCCGGGTAGAGACCAAAGGTCTTGAGCGACCGATCCGGCAGAACAACTCAAAAGATAAAGAAGTATCGTGAATTTCTTCATGCTCGTTCCAAGTTCGAAGTACCATTTGTACAAATAAGAATCCCCTTCGTTACATGATTTCTTCTTCATATAGATAGATATAGGATCTATGGGGCAATTACTTATAAGTACATTTTGTGCAACAGCCCTTCCTATCTGATAGAAAAGGATCCCATGATCCTGAACCGATCTTACCTGGGATCGCAAATCCCAAGTTTGTGTATGAAGAGCTGATCTAATTGTATTAGTGTCTATAATTGATTTCTTCTGTGTAATACTAATTGATAGGGCCTCATTGGTAAGTGCTACAAGATCTCGTGCACTGGAACCCATGGTTATGGACTCGAATCCATTAGTATGGAACATTTTCTTTTCCAAGTGAAATCCCCTAGTATAGGAAAGAGTGAAAAAGTGCTTTCGTTGTTGTGGAATAAGAAGCCTTCTTATTTTAATGCATGTATTGAATTTATTCGGGGCTATTAGAGCGGGATCCACTTTTTGGGGAATATGAGTCGAAGCAATAACAAGAATATTTCTAGTGGAACATCTTTCACAATCTCTGGAGAGAGAGTTCACCAATAGACCGAGGGCTAAGTAATTCGACTCATTCACATCAAGATCATGAATGTTTGGAATCCATATTATGCAAGGAGACATTGCTTTTGCTAATTCGAATTGAAGGGTGATATAAAATCGGTCTATTTCCGACATCATATCCATAGTTAGCGCATTCATCATAGTTAGAAGCTCCAGCTCCGTATCAAGTTCACGATCAATATCGTTACTAGCATCAATATCGTCACTATCATCAATATCGATATCATCAATAAAAAAACCTTTCGGCTTGTTATCCAGGAACTTGTTCAGAAATACTGTAATGAAAGGAACATAGGAGTTTGTCGCTAGGTATTTGACCAAATAGGATCGTCCGATTCCTATAGAACCTATCACTAAAATACTCCTAGAGGGGGATAGGGCTAAGCGGAGCGAAAAGGGTTTTCCATGAGACGGGAAATGAAAACTATTAGCCCCACACAAAGTTTGTGAATAAGTGATTGTCTGATAATGAGCAAGGAATATCCGCCTTTCTGCTAAACAGGATGTATTGAACTCATAATTCATTAGATACTTTTTATGAATGTCAACTAAGTATCGTAAGTAAATTGTTCCCGGTTGTTCAATCATTTGATAACCAGAGTCATTCTTTGATAAATGATCACTATGAGTCAGACTCAATAGAATTTGATCAATCCTTTTTTCTGCCCTTAAGGTCGAGAACTGAACCAAGAATTCTCTTTCTTTATCATCAATCGAATCACTGTTTGCGACCCAGGATTCTATTTTATCATCAATCCAATCACCGCTCACGCTTTTTCTTTTTCTTATCAATGAATAGATCTCTTTACTTGTATGACTTAGATGTCTCGTATTTCTCGAAAAAGTGATTCGATTCATGGGATTTGGTATGATACTTATGAGATCGATGATATCGATGAAATTGATTTTCAAATCTTTCTTCTTAGAACGTATTGATTTGACCCCATAAGCGGGATCACCACCCCATAGCATGTTGCCGCCAGAACCCCGTATTTCTTCGAGACAATCTCCTAATTGTTCCAGAGCAACTAGAAAAAGATTCTTTAACCAGAAAGAATTCAGTTCAGATGTAGGATACCTATCCAGAAGTTTTCGCAACTCAATCATGTATGATGGAATCATCAAAGATTTGATCTTTTCGAACTCTGTCTGTAACTCACTATAGGCTCGGGAAACAAAGAGAAGATGTGTACGAACGATATATCCAGCAACAAGAAGAAGGAAAAGGATTGAATAGAGGACCTCACGAACATTTGGCGATCTCAGATGTGTCGATATCAATGATGACTCATTATTTCGATGAATCATTTCTTCGGACAGAAGAAGATTGTGTAAAGACTTACTCGAAATCTCACTTATCAGATTCCTTTGTGGAAGACACAATTTTTTCTGAAGAATTCGCCATGATATATCTAATCCATGCATAATATCATGAAAAATGGATACAAATTTTTGACTGCTACTTAGTATCCGCAATAGGTCTGAAAAAGTATCTAAAAATATCAAATTGAGATATTTGTACCCTGTCGAAGTAAAGAACCATGGCATATATGTTTGAAATAGATTCCATTTTGAGAGAGTTGAAAAAGCACTACCTCGTTGAAAGGTTTTATCCATCTGCCCTTTGTTAACGCATCTTTTTAGGCGAAGACTCCGTTTTTTCCTCTGTAAATATTTCTCAGAACATGGAGTGTGAATCAAACCCATATTTGAATTGAAATTGAGATACTGATGCAAGCTCTTCTCTTCTGAATAAGATCGATTCATATCTGAAAGAGTTTGACAATACGTTCTTTCAAAATTTACTTTTTGTCCCTCTATTAGAGGTGTTCCAGAAATGTCTGCAATCGAGTAAATAGCTCTACGAACTAATGGATCGGATCTAATTGGAAAATCGTTAGATATGAATATGGTAGATACCTGTGACTCGATTGACGAAGGTGAAATAGTATCTCTCTCCAAAAAAGCATGTTTTTTTTTACCACCGCACGAAGAAAATATTTTGTTGTGAATGAACAAGATAGTGAGGAATTGTCCATACGTAAAATCAGAATTATTGAGGCGGGCCTTTTCCACTTAAAAAGGGAATCTTTTGTTACAATAGAAGCAGAAGTGATGTGGATTATTCAAGAATCGAAGTCGATTTGCTTTAGAAAAAGAAGATATCAATGAACTTCTCTGAAATGGTTTCACGGGATTCAGCCAATTGTCTTGATCGTGGGATACGATTGAGAAATAGGAATCCGTGTTATCAAAAGATTTCCTGCGATTCTTTCTAGTATGGAATGAGTCAATCATCCACTTTGGTATCTTATTGAACAAAAATGGTGATATTGTTCCTCCATTGATCAAGAATTTCGATTTTTGAGAAGTATTATGATCATCCAATAAAAAGGGTTTCAATTTTTTCAAATGAACGATTTGAAGACCTATTGATTCTAACAACTGATTGCAGAGTTGATCGTTTGGACCTTTCAATTCATAGATGTGGATCTCAGACCTATGAATGGGGATATTCTCGAAACTCACAAAGAAAAAAGGAAGTGAGTTAGACAAAAAGAGAAGTAACTTGGACAAAAAGAAACGAAGTAACTTGGACAAAAAGAAACGAAGTGACTTAGACAAATCTTTTTTATCAATAACCTCAGACCAATCAATCGAATATTGATTAATACATAATCGATCGAACACTACTTGAAAACGGCTCTTCCGCTCAGAAACGAAATGTTCCAAATGCTCCTGGAAATTCTTGCTCCCATTGGACCATTTGTATCTATATGCATTAGGATCCCGATTTATGGATCTCTCGGTTCGAGAAAGAAAAATAAGAGGATCGAACCATTTCTTCTGACACTTTTTCAAATTCGATAAATGTTGGTTGATCGTATCTTTCATTATAGTTCTATGATTCAGAGTATCATTTCCTATTAGATCCCTTTGAATTCCATATTCGAAGTTGCGATCAGGTCTCTTCATTAAAAAGAATCGATTCAATACATTTCTTATGTACCCATAGGGACTATATTGGAATTGGATTTGAATCAGATTTCGGATCAATCTATATTGATTGACTGCCTCCATTATGTTGTTGCTAGCAAATACCACTCTTTTTGGTTTTGGATCTTCCAAATAATTCCCGCAGGAGATCCGAACCCAATTTTTTCTGATCCTTCGATAAAAAGATTCATTTTCTTCATAAAAAATAGGAGGTAGAACCAATAAAGATTTCTTTTTCGATTCATCCCTGGAGTTGAAAACCTCCTTCAAGAATTGTCTTTGATCCAATCCGTAGGAATCAATAGAAAAGGCAAATCCCTTATGATACACCTGATCCGGCTCGGTTATTGATAGAGTGAATAGATCTGCCATTTCTTGAAATCTCTCTTCTGACTCAAAATCGTGGCGTAACGTGTATCCCCCCCTCTTCCGTTCATGGAATAGATGAAATAAATCAAAAAATGGATTTTTGTTCAAGAATGAAATCTTATTGGAACTGTCCATATCCAGTTCATCCTTCGGAACCATATCACATCCCAGATCTGATGAAATAGGATGAATTGAGACAGTCTTTTGTAAATACGTAATTATACTTTTAAACACACTCTCCAAAAGATCCAATTTTATACACTCTCTACTCTCTTTACTCAAATTTTATTAATTTTATATTTCAATATACCCTTAAAAAACACTCTTAACACTCTCTTTCTTCCTTTTACAACCATTTTAATAATTTTATATTATAAAAACACCCACTTTAGACCCTTGGTCAAACCTCTCGTTTGTAGTTTTCTAAACTCCTCTTCTAGAAGAGTACGTAATCGACGCCGTTGACCATGCCGGACTTGCTGCCGGAAAAGCCAATACCGGTAGATGGAAAGCCGCCTGGTTCATAATCGGTGAAGCTTCTACGTTGAATGAGATCCGCTAGTTTCTTCTTTGTTCTGAAATTTTCTCAGTAAATTTGTAGGTGTGGAGGTTGCAGAGAGATTCGCTTACTATGGGATCGGATCAAACCTGATTAGCTACTTGACCTGACCACTCGGTCAATCTACGGCGGTCGCCGCCGCCAATGTGAATGCTTGGTCAGGAATTTCTTCTCTTCTTCCCGTTCTCGGAGCTTTTGTCGCCGACGCTTTTCTTGGTCGGTACCGAACAATTATTATCGCTTCTCTTATCTACGTCTTGGTAATTGGTTGGTCTTCCTTTTGTCTCTTCTCTTTTCACTGTGGATTCAGTTTTAGATGAAGAGAATTATAGAAATCGATTCATCAACCTTAGTATGCGTTAGATCATGGCTTCCAAGTTTTATTGCAATCACTGTAAGCATTTTGGCTTCTGATCAAGAGTTGAGAAGTAGAATTGACTTGAAGTTGTGGATTTGATTGTAGGGGCTAGGACTATTGACATTATTGTCGTTTCTGGTTCCGATCAGTATGCCAACATTATCGGCTGAACTCATGACGACCTCTTCACCTTCTTCATTCCTAAATGTGCTTTTCTTCTTCTCTTTGTATCTGGTGGCTATTGGACAAAGTGGCCATAAGCCTTGTGTTCAGGCTTTTGGGGCAGACCAGTTTGATGAGAAAGACCCGAAAGAGAACAGCGAGAGAAGCTCTTTCTTCAACTGGTGGTATCTTAGTATGTCTGCAGGGATTTGTCTGGCGATTGTAGTTGTTGTGTACATTCAGGAAGCCGTCAGCTGGGCACTCGGTTTTGGAATCCCATGTCTGTTTATGGTGGTCTCTCTTGTACTCTTTGTTCTTGGGAGAAGGAGTTACAGGTACGCTAAAAGCAGACAGGAAAAAGATGTCAACCCTTTTACCAGAATAGGCAGAGTCTTCGTTGTAGCGTTCAAGAACCGAAGTTTAAGCTCTTCGCAATTGTGTCAAATTCGGACTGAGCTGGAGGCAAATCCATCGCTAGGATCTCCAGAGAGGTCCAGGTAAAACATTATACTATAGCAATAGTCTATATAAAATGCCATATTGGTCCAACATTTATACTTATATCTATGTTATCGTTCAAAACCTTTTTTCATTATTTTGTGACAGGTTTCTCAAGAAAGCCTTGCTTGCCCCAAATGCATCTACTGAATGGAGAAATGAATGCAATGCTAGTGATGTTGAAGATGCCACAGCTCTGGTCAGGCTTATCCCAATATGGCTTAAAACTCTCGCCTACGCCATACCTTTTGCGCAATACATGACTTTCTTCACAAAACAAGGCGCCACAATGGAAAGAACAGTAGTTCCCGGTGTAACGATCCCGGCTGCTTCTCTTCAGGTGCTTATCGGCATATCAATAGTCCTCTTTGTCCCCATCTATGAACGTGTTTTGGTCCAAATCGCCAGGTCCATAACCAAAGATCCTTGTGGCATCACAACGCTTAAAAGAATTGGAACCGGAATGGTACTAGCCACTCTCACTATGGTGGTTGCAGCTATGGTTGAGTCAAAGCGCCTCGAGACTGCAAAAGAACATGGGCTTATTGACCAACCGAAAGCAATTGTTCTAATGTCGATATGGTGGTTGATCCCTCAGTACATGTTGCTAGGTTTGGCTGATGTATACACTTTAGTTGGAATGCAAGAGTTCTTCTACAGCCAAGTCCCCATCGAGCTGAGAAGTATCGGTCTCGCGCTTTACTTAAGTGCGTTGGGGGTGGGAAGCTTTTTGAGCAGCTTACTCATCTCTCTGATCGACTTGGCCACTGGAGGAGACGCCGGAAACAGCTGGTTCAACAGTAATATGAACAAAGCCCATCTCGATTACTTCTACTGGTTACTTGCGGTTATTAGCATGGTGGGGTTCTTTGCGTTCTTGTTCATTTCGAAGTCGTATGTCTATCGGCGGGTGGACGGAGTGTAGTCTTACCGCTTTTCTCCGGATCCGAATCTGGATATCCTAATCTTTATAAAATTATATATATATATATATATATATATATATATTGATGAATCTGAACAACTCTATTTTCTTATTTTAATATAATTCTTACACTAATTATTGAACATGTTCCAACGACTATAGCAAACAAGAAACAGAATAGAAAAAGGAACGTATGCTACACGAGTTAGTATTTAATTGTTATCTTGACAATGAAGCCAATCTACGTCCCACACCTTCATCAGTTAGTTCAACAAGAAGCATTTGTCTGTACTTTTTTATTTTCAACAAATCAAACACAATGGCTATCACCGAAGCCCTGGCAGATGAGCTCGGAAATCCAGCCGTCAGAACCTCCTCCGGTGGATGGAAATCGGCGAGGCTCATCATCGGTAAGTAAATGGAGTCGAGTCCTTCACTCACTAATTCTTTCTCAAACTGAGCTAATTATTTCTGCTCTGTTTTTGTAGGTGTAGAAATGGCGGAACGATTCGCGTATTACGGGATATCGTCAAACCTTATAACGTACTTGACGGGACCATTGGGTGAGTCAACAGCTGCAGCTGCGGCCAATGTGAACGTTTGGATTGGAACGGTGTCGTTTCTGCCTCTTCTATGGGCGTTTGTAGCTGACTCTTTTCTCGGTCGTTTCCGTACTATCACTATCTCATCTTCTATCTATATATTGGTATGTTTAAAAGTTCCTCTCACACATTTTCATTTTGGTTATTGTTGCAAATCTTGGAATGATGTGTGATGAAACAGGGACTTGGGTTGCTGTCTCTTTCAGCCATGATTCCTTCTCACTACAAAGATCCGAATCAGCTCGTCTCCGCTGCTTCTCAGCTCCAAGTGACTCTCGTCTTCTGTTCTCTTTATCTTGTAGCAATAGGACTAGGCGGTTACAAACCGTGTATTAAGGTATTCGGAGCGGATCAATTCGATGGAAATGATCTAAAAGAGGCAAAATTGAAGAGTTCTTTTTTCAACTGGTTGATGTTTGGAAACAGTGTTAGCATATTGATGAGTCGTTTGGTCTCTAGCTACATTCAAGAGAACCTAAGTTGGTCCTTAGGATTTGGTATTCCAAGTGTTTCCATGCTACTTGCTCTTTTTATGTTCCTCTTTGGAACTACCTCTTATCGGTTTAGTACCGAAAGAGGAGGAAAGGAAAACCCTTTTGCTAGAATCGGTCGTGTTTTCGTTGAGGCAGTTAAGAACAGAAGACAATCAGATTTAGGAATAGCTAACCCGAACGAGACTCTCCTTCTCTTGACTCACCAGAGTTCCAAGCAATTCAGGTAGTATAAATTATAGAGATATTTTCTGTTTTTCATAATCTTTGGGGCCATATTGTTTGCAAACCGTCTTGGTTATTTCCACATCGATAAGTATAGTGGGCGATAATGAACTTATTTTATTTGGTCATATACTAATTGGTTTTGAGTTGGAAGTCTTGGAACTTACTTTAACACTTCCTATACCGAATTGGCAGATTCTTGGATAGAGCATTAATATCATGTGATTTGGGTGATATTGAAGGAGTGAAAGCAGTGCTTAGGCTTGTTCCCATATGGATGACTTGCTTATTCTACGCCATTGTATTAGCACAATCCACTACTTTCTTCACAAGGCAAGGAGCCACAATGGATAGGTCAATCTCACCAGGACTCTTAGTCCCTGCAGCTACACTCCAATGTTTCATAAGCATATCTCTTCTCATCTTCATCCCCATCTACGAGCGTCTATTCGTCCCAATCGCAAGATCCTTCACTCAAAACCCATTGGGATTCACAATGCTTCAAAGGATTGGCACAGGGCTTTTCATCTCCATTCTTAATATGGTGATAGCTGCCTTGGTCGAGACCAAAAGGCTCCAAGCCGCTAAGGATGATGTCACCATACCGATTAGTGTGTGGTGGTTGGTTCCACAATACGTAATCTGTGGAGTCTCTGACGTATTCACAATAGTTGGTTTGCAAGAGTTCTTCTACGATCAAGTCCCTAGTGAGCTTAGGAGTGTTGGTATGGCTCTGAACCTAAGCATATATGGCGTCGGCAATTTTCTAAGCGGCTTCATGATATCAGTCATCGATAAAGTCACGAGCCAGTATGGTCAAACAAGCTGGTTCGATAACGACCTCAACCAGGCTCACCTAGATTACTTCTATTTGTTACTCGCTTGTCTTAGCTCCATTAGTTTAGCCACCTACTTGTGGTTCGCCAAATCATATGTCTACAACAGACAAAACACCTTCTAAAGCGTCGTCTTCTTTTCTCTGCCAATTAAATTGTAACTTTTTATATTTAATGGACTTGAGAGCCAACCAAATATTTACATATGTGCTATTATTTTACTACATATAATTAAGATTCAACAAAACATTGAGTCAATTTTATAGAGGGGTTGGAGTTCTAACGGAGTTAACTGGGTATACACTGGATAGCGTGTGAAAAATTATGTACACCCAAAGAGAAAGGTGGTTTAGGTTTCTTATGCGTGTCAAAGTGTATTTGTACCTAAACTTAACTATCAACACATTCTAGTTGTTGTAGCATAGCATAGGGTCGAACCAAGGGAGATTAGAATAAACAACACTAGGAATGCAAGTAATTAACTAAGCTAAGCGATTCAAGATTTGTTTTTGGTGAAATGTGAATGCTAAAAGAAAATTAAACAAGACTAACAACTAAAATATTGATCAAATATGGGAAGACATGGGCTTTGGGCAAAGCACTTGACTCGGGATGATCAATGACTAACTAATGATGCTCAAACTAACAATTCAAACTCAAATCTATGACATAAATCACACAAAATAGACTAATCCATTCTCATGACAATAATCCATTTACTAACCATTTAATTAAGCTAATTTCCTAATTGCAATTAAATGATCAATAATCATTAAGAACAAGTTCATAGAGCCAACTAAACAACTTAAGCATCAATTCCCATTGGTTAAGAATGAAAAGCAAGATTAAGATTCTTCTAGACATTTTATCGAACACCTTCCGGGCGTAAAATATTCATGATCTAGATTTTAGTTAGCTAACTCTAATCTAGCATTAAGCACATCCTAATCTTTAGAAATCATAAGCATCTAAGCCTAGACATCACTAATCATCTATCAAACATCCCTAATCTACTAAGCCCAAAGACCCATTGAAAAACTACTCACTAATCTTGATGCAAAACATAATCATAATCATAGAGAAAGACATAATCATATAAAAGATGATAAGAGATTAAGAAAAGTTTCACTAAATATGATTAATAGCAAAGATCCAATCACAAATCATAAGAAAGAGTTTTAGCATCAAAGAGGAAAATGGTCTCTTCAAACTTGGCCAAAACTAGGTTTTTAATGTCTTAAAACACATTTATATCATGTGGAAACGGAATCGGGTCGACCCATCTTGATTCGGGTCGGGTCACAAAAGTTTGGTTTTCGGAATGCCCATCCAGAGGGTCAACCCTCGGTATCAATCCACCGTATACAGTCTGCCAATTTTGCTCATTCCTTCTTCTTTCCACGCCGAGGGTCGAGTCTCGGTATCAGGTCACAGTATGTAGACTGCCATTTTTCTTATTTTTTCACTTTTGGAAATTAACTTGACTTCTTCTTGCACCCAAATGAATCACTCTTGCTTCCTTTCAATTTTTCATCTTTTTGCATCCATTTGGTCTCCAAATCACCTCAATATAGAGTCACCATCTCCAAACCTATATAAATATAAAAACAAATACAAATGCACCTAAAAATGTCTAAATGATATGCAAATGCATGATAATGACATGCCAAAAACATATCAAAACTCGGTAAAATATGAGAATATCAACTCCCCCGGACTTGCCTTTTGCTTGTCCGCAAGCAAACAACAAAACACAAACTTGAGAAAGAAGTTTAAAGATGGGAGCTCAAATCCAAAAGAAGCATAAAAGGGTTCAACATGATGTCCTAAAAAGGACTAACTAGATGCACAACAAACTCCACTCAAGAAGTTTTCGCCATACTCAACACTTATCAACTTTTACTCTAAGTCTCGAGACTCAAAAGAACTCTCACAATCAACTAGTGTTCAACTCTTTAACATTTATTAAGGTATTTGGCGCGGTCTCGCAATTGGAAATTGAATCAATCCCATTTGGCTAGGTAGAAGAATGCTTGAAATTGATGTAAAGAGAAGGTTCATATTTGTTTGGTGGTTAACTCTCAAATCCAAGTGTCACATTTAGCAAAAGCAAGAAAGAAAAGAGACAATTGATGCATACAAGGCTAAGAATCCAAAGTTCTACCCATTATCCCCTTGTTGCACTGTCTCATCTCTCTTTTCTCACTATCCCGTGTTTAACCACTAGCCTTTTTGGCTAAATCTTTCTTTCAAATCATTCCCAACCTTACTCTTTTCTTTTCTTTTCTTTTCTTTTCTAAGTCATAGGGAATTCTCATTTCTTCGCACTAGCTCTCTTTATCTTTTTCTTTTCTAACTTAGCATCCCCAAATATATATATATTTTTTCTTTTGATTTACTCTAGGAGAATGCTAAGCTATCATTTTTATTTTAAACACTTAGAGCTATATGGTTTCTTGTTAATTCCATTCCCTAGAACTTAGTATTTCATTTATTCTTTCTCTCACACTCAACCACAAACCCAACGATATTCAATAAAACACTTAACCATTTTGGTTTCATTCCCCACCTAAGGCTAGTCTTAGACACAAGAAACTAGCCTATTGGAAACCTTGCCTTGTCGTCTCTAATGCTTGCAATATTTTGCCAATGCAACACAAAGAAAAAGGCCTCACTCAAAGAATATATGCAAGGGTTTGAACAAAATGGTCTTCGTTTTAGAAGGTGTGGTACCATCCTCATCTAAAAGATGAACTTAGATCGGGATGGCCATTCAAATCAAGATAAGAGTGGTAAAAAAAAGGCAAACATGATTTGAATGTTAAGTGTTTATCCATAGTTATGATTCAAATTCAAACAGGAGAAAAATTAGTCAAAATTAAGTTCAAGTTGATAGAGTCGAATCTAGATCATGCAAGTTTCTAATGAGTAGGGACTTTCAAAGAAATAAGATCCAAGTATGGATGAGCCTCTACTTCATGATTGTTAATGCATCGAAAGAGTTCTAACGAGGGCATAATATTGAATCCTAAAATGAGACTTTACAAGGAATTTCATCATTGCTCCCTATGCAATATGCAAATACATCTCTAAAATGTTCTAGTCTCAATCCTAGCATGAAAAATAAAAATAAAAATGCTAATGAAACTATCAAACTACATGCATTTTTTGTATTTTTCGAAATTTTTCAATTTTTTTTTTGGTTTTAAAATATGCACAATGCAAAGATTCAAAGCAAAATAAAACAAAACAACTAAAAACGTGGTTAGCCACTAACCTACTCCCCCGGACTTAAATTTCACTGTCTCGGTGAAAGAAAAGACCCGAAAGAGTAGATCAAGAGAAACAAAAACAAAAATAAAGGAAAATATGGTATTTACAATGGTAAAGGAATGGTACCGTAGAGTGTTTAGGCGGTGGAATGGGAAGAAGTAGGGCCTTCTTCATAGCTTGTCCCTAATCGGTGAGCTCAATCTTGAAAACCCTTGACATTGTCTCCTTGATAAAGTCTAGCTCTTTTCCATTTAACCCGGGAGTCAAAATCACTTTCGCTTTAGAAAAAGGTTTAGAACCGCTTGTGCTTTTCACTTTGCACTCTATACCACCATCAATAAACTTCATAGGATACAAGAAGAGGGTTGAATTCTTGTCTTCCTTGGGCTCATCCCTAGTGACTTTAGGTGCTTTCACTTCCAAATCCAACTTCAAAGGTTCTTCAAAAAGTAAGCTTAACCCATCCCCATCAAAAACCTCTTTATTAAAACCATCACCATCAAGACTGAAAGACCCATTCACCACTTGAGAAGTTTCATCATTTACTTCAATCCTCATCAAATCATCCTCATTAGTGGAAGTGATTGTACCACACAAATTGGTAGTGGTGGGAGTAATGGGGTAGTATACATTGGAGTCCACATTGAAGAGTATGGCCCTCTTATTCACGAAGTCTATGCTTGCTCCCGCAGTTGCCAAGAAAGGGGTTCCAAGTATGAGAGGTAGCTTCCGCGTATTTTCCATCTCAACCACCATAAAATTCGTTGGTACAACATGATTTCCAATTTTTAGTGGGTAATCTTCAAGCACACCAATGGGACACTTTGAAGATGCATCCGCAAACGAGATTGACCTTTTGTTTTCTTTCAACTCATTTATACCAAGGCTCTTGACCATCTCTTGAGAGATCAAATTGACACACGAACCCGAATCGCATAAAACATCATCTAATTTCAATTCACCAAGAGAGCAAGGGATTGTAAATTTACCAGGATCATCCTTCTTATAGATCAACCTTGGCTCAAGAGGTGCCTCATGTTTCTCATAAGTCTTCATCACATCTATGACCCTTGAATGATTGTCTAAGATGTCTTTGATGAACCTCATGTGCTTTGGTACTTGACTCAAGTCATCATTCTTTGGAAAAGACACTCCAACATCAATCATTTCCTTCTTAAACTTAGAGAAGACCTTCTTTTGAACCTTAGTGTAGACCGGTTGTGGGAATAGAAGTTTTGGTACATAGGGAGGAGGTTCAACTCTAAGGGTTCCTTCCCTTTCCTTCTTCTTAGTCACAAACTCTTCTCCTTTAGCGTTTTCCACAACAATCTCATCAACCTCAACAACTTGTTCATCATTGGAAAACTCAAGTAGCTTGGCTAATTCCTTCAAGTATTGTTCATCCTCATCTAATTGTAGGTCTCCGTTGGCTCTTTGGTGAGTCTCCAATACTTTCTCTTCATCTAAGAGAACCATATTACAAAAAGACTTCAGGTTTGACTCCATCTTACCCGGAAGTGTTTCAACGGATCTCTTTGAAGTCGAAGCAACTTGAGCTATTTGGTTATACAAAGTCTTCATATGTGTACATAGATGTTCAAACGTGGCATTAAGATCATTATAAGCACCATCTACATTGTTGTGTATCTCTATCATCCTTTTGCTAAGCTCAATAGCTCCCTTGCTTTGTCCTTCTAAAAGTTGTTTGAGTAGAAGAATATTATCATCACTTTTGGGTTGAGATTGAGAAGAACTACCTTGTCCTTGATAGATTTGATTTTCTTGAGGTTGGAAACCTTGTTGGTTAGGAACAAATTGAGCTTTGGGTTGGTAGTACCCTTGTTGTTGGCTGTTGTATCCTCCTTGCAAATAGCTAATCTCATCTTGACCTTCTTGGAAAACTTCAACACATCAACTTTGTCTCCCATCAAACTCACCAACGCAATTCATTGCTTTTTGTGTGGACATGATAAACTTGTCCAACTTATCATTCATTTCCTTGAGCCGTACATCATCATTATTTGGTTCTCGGTTGGTTCGATCATAATCACCCCCATAGCATTGGTCACTTTGCGCTAGGTTCTTGATCAATTGCTCACCTTGTTCAACGGAGAAACTCGAGAAACTTCCATTACTTGCGGTATTCAACGAATCGTAATATCTTTGGTGCACTCCCCGATGAAATATCCCTAATAGAGCTTCCTTAGGCCCCCCATGATGTGGACAAGATCTTGTATAGCCCTTAAAATGTTCCCAAGCTTCATACAATGACTCATTTCGTCCTTGCATGAAGGTTGCAATATCATTTCTTATCTTAGCCGTCTTTTGGTTGGAGAAAAACTTGGCAAGGAACTTCTTTTTGCACTCTTCCCAAGTGGTAATCGAGGATGTGACAACACTCTTTTCCCATTGAGTGGTCTTATCTCCAAGTGAAAAAGGAAAGAGGGTTAACTTAAGCACATCTTCAGAGACTCCATTCATCCTAACCATAGCACAAAGACGGTCAAAATTATCCAAATGCTCAATTGGGTGCTCCATGGGTAGCCCAAAGAACCTATTGTTTTGCACCATAGATATCAAGCTTGACTTGATCTCCCAATTGTTGTTCCCACAAGGTGGAGCTCTAATACCTATTCTTGTGCTATTAGTGATAGGCTCATCATAATCCCCTATCCTTCTTGGCTCTCTAGGTTGGTGAACGGGAACCGGACCTCCCACATTTTTTTGTTGTCCAACCCCATGAGCCTCTTGCTCTTGATCATTTCTCGGTTGATCCATATCCAACCGTCTCAAATGATCTTGTTGTTCTCTTTCTCGTCTTGCTTCTCTTGCGGTTTCTCTTTCCAAAGCTCTTATATCCGAAACAAGAGGTTGAAGGTTTGTTGGTCCTCTACTACGCAAGTTCATGCACCTATAAGTATTGAGAAAGGTAAACACAAACAAGATAATATGGTAAAAAAATAAAATAAAATAAAAAACAAGTACTTAGTCTCAATCAAATACTAAATCCTAATGGCTATTGCTAAACTCCCCGGCAACGGCGCCAAATTTGATGCGTGTCAAATTGTATAACTTAACTATCAACACACTCTAGTTGTTGTAGCATAGCATAGGGTCAAACCAAGGGAGATTAGAATAAACAACACTAGGAATGCAAGTAATTAACTAAGCTAAGCGCACTACAAGAAAACAGGTCGTTAGCCACTCGAATTACCGAGTGGCAAATTAGTCACAAAGATTTGCGACTCATTTGTGACTAAAGTGTGACTCTTTTTGACGGAGTCACAAATTAGTCGCTCATTTGCGACTCCATCCCGTAGTCGTTAACCAGTCACAAATTTGCGACTAATCTGCGACAACGATTGGTATGTTTTGGTGGAGTCGCATAAGAGTCACAAATTTACGACTCCGTAGCGACTGACACCAGAGTCACAAATTAGCGACTCCTTAGTGACACATAACGGAGTCACAAATTAGCCACTTTTAACTGAGTCGCAAAAGAGTCGTTAATTAGCCACTACTTTGCAACGTTTCAGGGTTTCGCGTATTAGTAACAAAGGAGTCGTAAATTAGCCACTCTTTTGCGACTCATTACCCACTACATGTATGTTTTTGGGAAATTAAACACCATAATGTAAATATATATAAGTTAATTTTGTATTTACATCTTATTCAAGTAATAAGTGTGTAGTAAATACACAGTAGAAGTAAAAAAAAAGAGTTTCCTAAAATTTTGCATCACAAATGGTTTCTTATCAACATCAAAACCTATATAACTAAACTCTTCCATTTCATTTTTTTTGAAAATTATTCTACATTTTTGATTACTAGTGTTTAAATGAATAAAACCAAACAAATAATGAAGAAATACATTGGAAATTGATTGGAAAGGAATATGGTTTTTGTGGTTGATCCAAATTTTTAGGGTTTAGGGTATATGCTTGTAACTGAGTCGCAAATTAGTCGCACATTAGTCACAAATTACTGACTACTTAGCCACTACTCTGCGACACTGTACGTAACGTGGGTCAAAAAATTTTTGAGAACAACCGGGAAATGAATTTGTTTGAAAGTTTTAATTTTAGACCAAAAACTTTTGGAAAAATAAACCGGGAGAGCCAAAATTTTGGCCAAGTGTTTTACTCTTATCCTCTTATGCTACAAAACATATCTACTCCTCGATCCCCAATTTCTTTGAAAAACCCTAAATTGAGCTTTCTTCTTCCTCGATTCTTCCCATCGAGCTTTCTTCTTCTCCCGTCGAGCTCTGTTCTTCTCCCGTCGAGCTCTCTTCTTCCCCGTCGAGCTTTCTTCTTCCCCGTCGAGCTCTCTTCTTCCTCGATTCTTCCCGTCGAGCTCTCTTCTTCCTCGATTCTTCCCGTCGAGCTCTCTTCTTCTTCCCGTCGACCTCTCTTCTTCTCCCGTCGAGCTCTCTTCTTCCTTGGTATGTATATATGTTTTACTATCGATTAAATTTGTCTTCGTTTTAATTGTAATACCGAATCGAAACGATCGATTTCTTCTTACTTTTGTTTTTTATCTGATTTGCTGTAGCTATGCAAGCGGAGCAAACCGAGGAATGGGTAGTATGCACAGCAGAGGTTTTGTTTGAATTCATTTACGAGTTCATCTTCGAGTTCGAGATTAGAAGCTCTAATGATCTCTAAGCTCCATTCACCGTCGCAGCCATGGGTCGTATGCACAGATGCGGGTTCGTTTCTTCACTTCTCCTTCTTATCTGATTTGATTTTAATTTTTTGAATATCTTAGGAAGTACTTGCTCGGTATAAAGAGATCGTGCCTCAGCTTAAGCTCGCAGGTTTGGTTCTTTTTCCTTATTTTAGCCGCATTTCATGAAAACGCTTGCTTAGTTCTAAAACCCATGGTTGAATAATTTTCAGGGCCAACCTCGTTTGCGCCTATCATCGATATGGCTATGACCATTGTTGAGCTGAGTGGTGGCCAGTATCACGTTCTAGTGATTATAGCTGATGGACAGGTACTAACAATACCCAATATGATCGTTTGTTTTTGTGTCAAGAGAAGAAACCTCAATTTTTACTTTTTCAGGTTACAAGAAGCGTTGACACAGAAAATGGACAGTTAAGTCCTCAAGAACAAAAGACCGTGGAAGGTATCGTGCAAGCGAGGTTGGAATATTGTCTGATCTTTTCACTTTTATTTTTTTAATTATTGAATCTAGGATGGTTTTATGATTTGGTTTCTTTCTCAATCGCAGTAAGCTTCCTCTATCAATCGTCTTAGTTGGGGTTGGGGATGGACCATGGGACATGATGAGGGAATTTGACGATAATATCCCTGCCCGAGCTTTCGACAACATCCAAGTAAGTTTCGTTTTAGCTAAAAACAACATCAAAGTTTAGTCTTTTGATCTGATTTCTCTGTTTCTTGCTATCAATTTGTTCTTCATGGTATGGGTTTGTTTTTTTGGGTGTGGTTAGGTGATTGGAGCGAATAACCTGTTGGGTTTGCTGTCCCTTGTGACAAGTGGTGTGGACGGTAATGAAGTAAGCAACACAGAAGAAGACATTCTTGGAGTAGACATCACCATCTCCCTTCTTTTAAATGTTTTTTGTGTTAAAACATGAACTTGTGTTATCTTTTATTCCATTTTTGTAGTAGTATGGAACATAAGTTATGGATCTTATATGTGATGTATCTTTTTGTGTTAACAATTTCAATATTCTAATTTTCTTTCTAATTTCATCTTTTTAGATTCAAATTAGTAACAATTTGGTAACAAATTAGAAAAAATTTGGCAAAGAATTGACTAAACAAGTGACATTTGGTGGCTAATAAGTGACACCATAGAGACTAATTTGTGACCAACTTATATCTTCATAGAGTGACAAAATAGTGGCTATTTTGTTGCTAATTAGCCACTACCTATATTAGTCTCTCATTAGTCACAAATTTGCGACTACGTTTAACAGACGCATATTAGTCACTGATTAGCGACCCAAAATGATCGTCACAGATGAGTCGCTAATTAGCGACTCATTTGCGACTCGAAAAATTAGCGACTCGACTATTGTCACTCCATTTTTCGAGTCGCTAATTAGTCGCAAATGGCTCATTTGTGACTCTTTTGTGACTCTTCCCGGAGTGACTAACGACCTGTTTTCTTGTAGTGGCGATTCAAGATTTGTTTTTGGTGAAATGTGAATGCTAAAAGAAAATTAAACAAGACTAACATCTAAAAGATTTATCAAATATGGGAAGACATGGGCTTTGGGCAAAGCACTTGACTCGGGATGATCAATGACTAACTAATGATGCTCAAACTAACAATTCAAACTCAATTCTATGACATGAACCACACAAAATAGACTAATCCATTCCCATAACAATAATCCATTTACTAACCATTTAATTAAGCTAATTTCCTAATTGCAATTAAATGATCAATAATCATTAAGAACAATTTCATAGAGCTAACTAAACACCTTATTCATCAATTCCCATTGGTTAAGAATGAAAAGCAAGATTAAGATTCTTCTAGACATTTTATCGAACACCTTCCGGGCGTAAAATATTCATGATCTAGATTTTAGTTAGCTAACTCTAATCTAGCATTAAGCACATCCTAATCTTTAGAAATCATAAGCATCTAAGCCTAGACATCACTAATCATCTATCAAACATCCCTAATCTACTAAGCCCAAAGACCCATTGAAAAACTACTCACTAATCTTGATGCAAAACATAATCATAATCATAGAGAAAGACATAATCATATAAAAGATGATAAGAGATTAAGAAAAGTTTCACTAAATATGATTAATAGCAAAGATCCAATCACAAATCATAAGAAAGAGTTTTAGCATCAAAGAGGAAAAGGGTCTCTTCAAACTTGGCCAAAACTAGGTTTTTAATGTCTTAAAACACATTTATATCATGTGGAAACGGAATCGGGTTGACCCATCGTGATTCGGGCCGGGTCACAAAAGTTTGGTTTTCGGAATGCCCATCCCGAGGGTCAACCCTTGGTATCAACCCACGGTATACAGTCTGCCAATTTTGCTCATTTCTTCTTCTTTCCACGCCAAGGTCGAGTCTCGGTATCAGGTCACGGTATGTAGACTGCCATTTTTCTCATTTCTTCACTTTGGGAAATTAACTTAACTTCTTCTTGCACCCAAATGAATCACTCTTGCTTCCTTTCAATTTTCCATCTTTTTGCATCCATTTGATCTCCAAATCACCTCAATATAGAGTCACCATCTCCAAACTGATATATCATGGTTTTTACCCGATTTTAACCATGATATAACCGGGTTTATATTAGTATTTGTGGTATTTTGTATGTATTTTGCAGTGTTTTGCAGGAAATGGTCATTTAGAGCTTAATGGAAACATTTGGAGCATTTTGGACCATTTTGGAGTTGAAGAGATACAAGTGGAACAGGGACCTTTAAAAGGTCCCTGTCGATCGACAGTTGTACATATGTGTCGATCGACGGAGCATTTTAAAGACGAAGAAAATATCCACAGACGCCCTCGTGGCGATCGACATATTGTTTGTGTCGATCGACGGGCGCTCTGTAAACCTAATTTTATCACTTGTATAAATACTTTTAACTTGTTTTTACTTAAGGAGACTGTTTTATTAAGGAGGTAGAGAGAGAAAGAGAGACTTTTGGAGAAACTTTGGGAAGATCTACATGTTCTTGAGATTCAAAGACTTCAAACCCTTTTGTATCATCTACTCTTACTCTTTAATGCAATCTTATTCAGTTAATATGATTTCATCATCTATTTCTGAGTAAATCACTTGTTAGGTTTTGGGATTTCTTGGGTTATGACTAGAAATCATTGAAATTGCATATTTGTTAAGGTTTATCCGTAGGTTCTTCATTTAAATTGTTATTAATGCTTGATTCTTGCTTGATCATCTCGAATCTCGATCTTAGGGTTGTTGATTAGCCACGACAGTGGGATTAATAACCTGAACTAGTTTAAATGGGCAAAGTTACTTATTCGCAAAGAAATTTGGTTTAGGGACTTTGTGAACATATCGAGCTCGTACTAAATGCTTGTTTAGATTCGACGAATTCGCAAAGAAATTTGGGATTCGAGGATCTAAAGATAGATAGCCTTCGTAACGACAGTTAGCTGGCTATATTTTCGTGTTTGAGTTCTAGAACAGCACTTAATTGAACCTTGACAATTGTTTTATATTGATTTCAAATCATTACCTAAAGAATTTCCATGACCTAGCTTTCATCTCTTTAAGTATTTAATCAACCCATCTTTCGTTTTCTTGTTTTATAAAGTGTTTTTACTCTTACAATCGTTTTACTTAGCAAAATCTGATTACCGAGATTGATTGTGTATTCTAACTCCCTGTGGATTCGATCCTTAAATACTACGATGATCTCTTTGTTTGAGAGAGTGGTTCTAGGGTAAATTTGAGCCCGCATCAAATTTTGGCGCCGTTGCCGGGGAGTTAAATTTACCATTCAATTCAAGTTACTAAGATTTTGTCTAAGTCTTTTATTCTTACTTTTGATACGTAACTTGCTCTTTTCTCTTTGTGTTTGTGTGTTTCAGGTGTATGCCTAATCGTGTAACCAGGAGCAATCGAAACGAAGAGCTAGTCGATCTCATTCCTGAGATTGGAAAGTTAGAGCGAGCAACGAGAGCGGCCAAGATGATGAACAACAGAGTTATCTTGCTCCGTGGTGCAGATGGAACCATCACGGACCATCAAGGACGGAAATACAACGCTGAGGGACAGCGTATTGAGGATGATGGAACCGTGATAGAAGAGGAGCAACAACACGAGCAACAAGACGAGCCAGCTGGGCATGAGCGAACATTGAGGGAGCACTATAGGCCTCAGGAGTTCTACACCAACCGAGCCGCTATTAAACCTCCTTCCTTCCCTAGGAATGGCTTCGAGCTAAAGCCGGCTTACTTCTCTTTGGTGGCTCAACACCAATTCCATGGCCTTCCTTCAGAGCATCCCATGGACCATATCGAGATGTTTGAGGACTTAGCGTCCAGCATCAAAGCGTATGGGGTTCCCGAAGACTACCTTTTCTGCAAGCTTTTCCCGTATTCACTGAGCGGAGAGGCAGCTTACTGGCTAAAGCAGTTAGCCCCCGGTTCTTTAACTACGTGGGAGGACACGAAGAACGCTTTTCTCGTCAACTTCTTCGATGAGACAAGGTCTGAGGAGCTAAGGATGAAGATCTCGACATTCAGACAAGGACCTACCGAAGCATTTAAGGATGCCTGGGTAAGATTCAAATCTTACCAAAGAGATTGCCCTCATCACGGTTTTACGCCTGTGCAGTTGTTAGGAATCTTCTTCAGAGGAATCGATTGGAGGCATCAAATGTCGTTGGATTCTGCGAGTAGGGGAAACTTCAACACCAATGTTCCAAGTGATGCGCTTGCACTCATTGAGAACATGGCCTCGAGTAGTAGTACGAAGAACATAGACTACGAGAGGAGACAGCTAGGAAAGGGGGCGGATGGAGGTAACATGGCCAAGATGGAAGCCAAGCTAGACTCGATGCATAACTTGCTAGTGGGAAAGAAGCAAGTGCAGTTTGCTCAGGAAGTAGAGACCTTCATTCGAGGTGAAGAAGAGAATGAAGAGGACTGCAACTACGTCGGTGGTAGTGGATTTCAGGGACAGAGGTTCGGTAATCAGCAGGGTAACAGAAACTACGGTGGAAACAACTACAGTGGAAACAACCAAAGATCTACATTCACCGGAAATCAAGCCACGCCTAGCTACACCAAACCGCAGTTCCAGAATACGGATTATCAGAAACCCTATCAGAGCAGCTTCACTAGGAATTATGGTTCCTCTTCTTACCAAACTCCACCTCCTAAGTCGTCGGATAACAAGACGGACTCGATGCTAGAGCAAATTCTGGAAGGTCAACAAAAGATGACGGTGAACTTCAATGGCAAAATCGATGCCTTGTACACTGATTTGAATGGAAAGATTGAGGCTATAAATCTTCATGTGAGGAAGCTAGACACTCAAGTCGCTCAAACCGCCGAGAACTCGAGGAGACAAGAAGGATTCCTTCCTTCTAGAACAGATGTTAACCCGAAGCATTCCGTTGCAGCCATCACAACGAGGAGTGGAAAGGTTATCCAAGGGCCTGAGTTGAAGAAAGGACTTGGTAATGAAAATTTTGATGAGTTTGGAGATTTTGATGATCCAGTGGAGAGAGTGTACATACCCAAGGTACCTTACCCGAAGAGTCAGAAGAGATCTAAGCAAGAGCTTGAGGATGCAAGATGCAAGTCCATCATAGACAAGCTAGTGTTGGAACTTCCGTTTGTCGAAGCTGTTAAACTCAGTCCCGTGATACGACGGTATGTCAAGAAGATGGTGACCAAGAGTTGGGGCATTGAGGAAACAGTGGCTATGATTTCCGAACAAGTAAGCGCAGTGATTCAGAACAGGATCCTAGAGAAACTAACGGATCCGGGAAGCTTTGTTTTGGATTGTTATATCTTCAAGGATAGATTTCCGCGGTCTCTCTGTGATCTAGGTTCAGGCATCAACCTCATGCCACTTTCAGTTGCGGTGAGTCTTGGGATGACGGATTACCAATCCACTAGGATCTCTCTTATCTTAGCGGATAGGTCAGTTAGGATTCCAGAAGGAGTACTAGAAGATGTTCCAATCAAGGTTGGGAATTGTTTGATTCCGACTGACTTTGTGGTTTTGCAATACAACGAGGAACCCAAGGATCCTCTTATCTTGGGTAGGCCCTTTTTAGCCATAGTCGGTGCCATGATTGATTGTCAAGGGGGTAGCATCACTTTAAGAGTAAGTGGTCTCGAGATGAAGTTCGAGATGGACAAGCTTATCAAGAGGCCTACCATAGATGGACACACCTTCTACGTAGACACTCTCACCGACCTTGCACAGGAAGTTTTCAATGAGAATCATCCCATTGATCCCTTGGAAAGGACTTTGGTTAACTCTGTGCAAGAGAAAGAACAGTTTGATAATGATGCGAGGGGTTATGCTAGGATGATGGATGCTAGCAAGGAAAGGAAGCACTTGGTTGCTAGTTCTAGTTTTGGGGAGGCTTCATCGAATGCTCCACAAATCAGTGATTGGAGTGAACAAAAAGCTCCAAAGCTTGAGCTCAAGCCACTTCCCCCCGGGCTAAGGTACGCCTTTCTTGGACCTAATTCTACTTACCCCGTGATTGTCAATTCTTCTTTGAACAATCCAGAGCTCGCCTTACTGCTGAGCAAGCTGCGAAAGTTTTGCCCAGCTCTCGGCTATTCTCTTGATGATATTGCAGGTATCTCTCCGGACTTGTGTATGCACAGGATTCACCTTGAGGATGAGAGCAAATCATCGGTTGAGCATCAAAGGAGACTTAACCCAAACTTGCAAGAGGTTGTCAAGAAGGAGATCTTGAAACTCCTAGAAGCTGGAATCATCTATCCCATTTCGGATAGCGTTTGGATCAGTCCAGTGCATGTGGTACCAAAGAAAGGAGGTGTTACAGTAGTAAAGAACGAGAAAGATGAGCTGATTCCGATGAGGACTGTAACTGGTCATCGGATGTGCATAGATTATAGGAAGCTAAACGCGGCCACAAGGAAGGACCATTTCCCGTTACCCTTCATCGACCAGATGCTAGAGCGTTTAGCAAAGCACCCCTACTACTATTTCCTCGATGGATATTCTGGGTTCTTCCAAATCCCCATCCATCCAGATGACCAAGAGAAGACAATGTTTACTTGTCCTTATGGTACTTTTGCATACCGCAGAATGCCATTTGGACTTTGTAATGCTCCAGCTACATTTCAACGGTGTATGATTTCCATCTTCACCGACATGATTGAGCAATATGTGGAGGTCTTCATGGATGGCTTCTCGGTCCACGGTGATTCATTCAAGGATTGCTTGGACAACCTAGAGAAAGTGCTCGCTCGATGCGTGGAGAAGCACTTGGTGCTTAATTGGGAGAAATGCCATTTCATGGTGCAAGAAGGAATTGTGCTTGGCCATCGAGTTTCCGCGGATGGTATTGAGGTGGACCGTGCCAAGATTGAAGTGATGATGAGTCTTCAACCGCCAACTACGGTTAGGGAGATTCGTAGTTTCCTTGGCCATGCTGGATTCTACAGGAGGTTCATCAAGGACTTCTCAAAGATTGCTCGACTACTCACCACATTGCTCTGTAAGGACATCAAATTTGATTTTGATGCTGATTGTTTAAATGCTTTTACACAGATTAAACAGGCTTTGGTGAGTGCCCCGATAGTGCAACCTCCCGATTGGGATTTACCTTTCGAGGTAATGTGCGATGCAAGTGATTACGCGGTTGGGGCAGTGTTAGGGCAAAAGAAGAACAAGAAACTTCATGCAATCTACTATGCTAGTAGAACGCTAGACGAGGCTCAAAGGAACTACGCAACTACTGAAAAGGAGTTGTTAGCCGTCGTTTTTGCCTTCGAGAAGTTTCGCTCCTACCTAATTGGAGCCAAGGTTATAGTGCACACGGATCATTCAGCATTGAAGTACTTAATGCAAAAGAAAGACGCTAAACCGAGGTTGTTGAGGTGGATCCTCCTTCTACAAGAGTTCGATATAGAGGTGAAGGACAAAAAAGGAGTCGAGAACGGTGTAGCAGATCATCTTTCGCGCATTCGGATAGAAGAAAGTGTATCAATCGATGATTACTTCCCAGAGGAAAGTGTACACTTCATTGAGATTGGATCGCAAGGGGCTACACCGGAAAATTGGCTAAGTGTTGGGGCAGAGCATTCGCCGTCGATCGACAACCCTTATATGTCGATCGACAGGGAGCTCACTGTCCGAAAATTTAAATGATGCACATGGACCGTCGATCGACACAACCCTTATATGTCGATCGACAATGGGTGATCAGATGGGACTCCATGAGTTGAACGCGGTCTCAGAGAGAGATAGGCCTTGGTTCAGTGACATAGCCAATTACCTTGCTGCAGAGACTACACCGGATGATCTCAAAGGCTATGAGAAGAAGAAATTTATGAGAGAACTTTGGAGGTACTTTTGGGACGAGCCGTATCTATACCGACATTGTTCGGATGGGCTTTATCGGAGATGCATTGCAGAGGGCGAAGTTCAAGATGTGCTCTATCACTGTCACGGTTCAGAATATGCAGGGCACTTTGCCACGTTCAAGACAGTGTCCAAGGTTCTTCAAGCGGGTTTCTGGTGGCCCTCGATGTTTAAGGATGCAAATGAATTTATACTGCAATGTGATGCCTGCCAGAGGCGAGGAAAGATTAGCAAGCGACATGAGATGCCGCAAAACTTCATCCTCGAGGTTGAAGTATTTGATTGTTGGGGCATCAATTTCATGGGTCCATTCCCATCCTCTTATGGAAATGAGTACATATTAGTCGCGGTGGACTATGTCTCCAAATGGGTGGAGGCAATTGCTAGTCCGAAGAACAACGCTGCGGTCGTCATTAAGTTGTTTAAGACCATCATCTTCCCGAGATTTGGAGTGCCACGAGTAGTCATTAGTGATGGTGGGACACATTTCATAAACAAGATATTCTCTAAACTCTTAAAGAAATACGGTGTTCACCATCGCGTGGCGAGTCCTTACCACCCACAGACGAGTGGTCAAGTGGAAGTGTCGAATAGGCAGATCAAGGAAATCCTTGAGAAGACGGTAAGTGTCACGAGGAAGGATTGGTCTACAAAGCTAGACGATGCGCTTTGGGCTTATAGGACTGCTTACAAGACTCCTCTAGGCACCACTCCTTTCCATCTGCTTTATGGAAAAGCATGTCATCTACCGGTGGAACTCGAGCATAAGGCAGCTTGGGCGGTAAAGCATTTCAATTTCGACATCAAGCCCGCCGCAGAACGGAGATTGATTCAGTTGAACGAACTGGATGAGATTCGACTTCATGCCTACGAGAACTCCAAGCTGTACAAGGAGAGGACAAAGGCGCACCATGACAAGAAGATAATCTCCAGGAGCTTCGAGCCCAACGACCAGGTATTGCTATACAACTCGCGTTTACAACTTTTTCCTGGTAAATTGCGTTCTCGTTGGTCAGGTCCGTTCACGATCAAGGAGGTTAGACCACATGGAGCTGTGGTGTTAATCGCAAAAGACGGAAAGGAGTTCACGGTTAACGGCCAAAGGGTAAAACATTACTGGGCGGAAGCCAAAATTCCGGAGGGACACATGGTACCCTTGGATGATGCACCCGAAGTCTGAGCTTCAACAGAGTCGAGCTAACGACTGAAAACAAGCGCTAAATGGGAGGCAACCCATTTGTAAGTAAGTATATACTTTTGTTTTTTCACTAACTTTTGTTTTTATGTTTGATTTTTGAAAGGGAAAACCAAGGAAATTCCTCTCTGTCGATCGACAGGAATCTTTAGAATTCCCTTGTCGATCGACACGGGCAGCAGATTACACGAGGTAAGTGGTTTTAACCTGATTTTGCATCTTCTTCTTCATTTCATCTTCTCCAAAAATCGCAAAACTTTTCCCAAACCCTAGAATTTCGAAATCTTGACCAAATCGATTGATTTTTGAGCCTAATCCACTTGGATTTTCCTCCTCTAGTCGATTCTCTCATTCGTTTTCGAAATCAACCAAGGTATGTCTCTCTTTTCTCGATTTTCATTCCGATTTTATTAAGAAAAGTGATGAGTTTTATGGTTGAGTTGGTTCGAATCTTATGTTGTTAATACTTCCATTACACTTTTAGGGTAATTTCGAACCAATTACGTGCTTCAATTGTGTTGATTTTGTTAATTAGGGTTTGAACTTTAGAAATTTGGGGGTTTTTGAATATGATTTGATTTGGTGGGAATCGTGGCTATTTGGAGAACAATAGGGCTTAATAGAGATGCTAGGAGTTGTCTTGCATCTGATTTTATCGAAATTGTGTGTTGGAATTGCTTGATTGTTTGTCGTATGCAGAACTGGGACAGTAGCCTCTCTGTCGATCGACAGATGTTTGTGTCGATCGACAGGGAAGTGACTGTCCATTTTGTTGGTTCTTTCTAACTTCCTCTGCTCGTTTTTCTTTGTGATTTTATTTTGCAGATGGGACGTACGACTGATAAGAGCACGGGCAAACGACCAAGGACCGATGATGGTTCGAGCTCTCAAGCTCCACCAGCCACTTACGAAATTCATCGTGGGGCCAAACCAAAGTGGCCAAGAGAGGAGCACAAAAGGATTGATGCTGAGTTTGAGTCAATAAAGAGGGGAGTAACGTTGAAGTCGGTATTGACAAGCCACGTCATTGAAAAAGAGGGGAATCTAGCCGCTTGGGACGATTATAACTCCCTCCTCTACAACGAGTGGCTCAAGGTCCCAATAGCGACAACCAAGTTCATCGATAGGCTGGCGTTATCTCATCTGAACATTGAGGACGAGGTGAAGAATTTGGTTGAGGAAATGGGTTTGACGAAATTGGTGAACGGACCATCAATCATGTATCCCGACCTTGTCCGCCAATTCTTCGCCACGGTTAAGCTATTCAGCGAAGCAGGACCTCAAGATGACAAGCTCGATCCGAGGCACTTCTACATGAGTTTCTTGTGCAACGGGAAGCGGCACAAGATGAGTGCCTTAACCGTTTGCAGAGCCTTTGGGTTCCCAGAGGTTCCACTTGTCAGTTTGCCGAAGGATATTGCTGGCGGCGTCCAAACATTGTGGAGTGAGATTGGCACCGGCCCTTATGAAGTGGGGAGTTCTGCACAAGCCGATGTGCGTCATCCGGTTGCCCGATATTTGCTTCGATTGCTTTCCTCCACTATCGTATGCAAGGTAGAGCCGGTGAAGGTCAGGACTCACGAGTTGGTCTTACTTTCCTATGCTTTGAGAGGCATTGTTCACAACGACATTTGGGATGCAACAACACCAAACATGGGAATGGTGTTGATGGAATACCTCTACGGGCTCAAGCATACTCCCCTCTCTCTCACTAATTTTGGTAAAAAACAATTACCGGTGGGAAGCATCCTCACTCCCATCTTCACGAGATGCAAGGTCTCTACGACTGGATATACGGAAGAGACTAGCATTGCAGATGTGGACTTGGACCATATGAGGAACGCTCACTGGATCACGCGTGAGCATCCGGTACATTGGGTCTTCCCGGTTCCAAATGGACAAAAGAGAAAGGTGGCGATTAGGGATGTGAAGGATTTCATGCAGGTCACTAATGACCCTTCGCTTATCTCTTTCAATCCGCCTGAGGAAGTTCTTAAGCCCATGGGGCCTACGAGGAAGCTCACCACACGAGGTGGAGCTAGCACTTCCCAAGCACAGCCCGAGCAGGCACCAGATCAGACGCCTCAGCATGAGCATCGCTTTCCGAGTCTCCCAGCGGGCTTGATGGACGACGACCCGCGTTTGAGCTGGATTGCAAAGGCTTTAAAGGCGACATGGGATGCAATGTCGTGCAAGTCCGACTGTATCCGTCCCCGCACACAGTCTCCGTGCAACACACCATCACCAGAGCACCATGCCGATGAGGAGGAGGCCTAGTTACCTTCCTTCATTCTGCTTTATCTCATTTTCGGTTTTTCCCCTTTTGAGACTTTGTTAGGAATTTCAAAAATTTTGCAGTTAAATTTCGGATTTTTGTTGGAATTTCAAACTAAAAGTGAACTGGAATTTCCATTTAAGGAATGCGTTATGTTTTCCCATTGATTGTTTGTTGTAGAGCTGTAGATGCAGGTTTCGAACATCGAACCCAACACTTTTCGAAAAATCTACAATTGAGCAAAATTGGACAGTGGCTCATCTGTCGATCGACATGAACCATTGTCGATCGACATGGGCACAAAATTTGAATTTTACAACATCTCAACGGTCAAGGCAGAAGGTCATCTGTCGATCGACATGAACTAATGTCGATCGACATGAATCCTAAAAATGGTAAATTCTCAACTTTTTTGATCAAGTTCACATATCGTTTGACTTATTTTGCCAATCTTGGGCTTGATAACACTGGGGACAGTGTTAGTTAAGTCTGGGGGAGGGAACTACTAACGTATTTCTTTTTGTTTTGGTTTTGACTCAAATTTTTTGGTTTTGGAAATTTTTTTGTTTTATCGAGTCAAAACTAGTAGAAATTTTTTTGTATTGGTTTAGTGAATGTCTTCTTCAGCGTGTGACCATTCCTCCAGGACCAGTTTCAGAGTTAGACTAATGAAAAATCCTAGGATCGACCGGTCGACTAGAAACATTCGCTACTTCCAGTATAATCCGCTAAGTCAGAGCTATTGCACGATTCTCCTTGGGATCGATGTCCATTGAGCTTGACTCCTCATTCGTACCTGATAAATGCAACCTCCTATTGATAGTAATGGTACTCCTCTCCCCATATAAAAAGAAAAATATATATATACATATATAAAATATTACTAGGATTGGGGTGAAATGATAGTTCTCAAGTACAAGATAAGGAGTAAATCCAATGAATCTGTACTCGAGATGATCACCCAGCTCAAAGCAGCAGCCTGAGTCCCCTAAAAAGGATGTTGAAAGACGAGCAATCTCACGAGCCTGTCTCCTCACAAGGAACAATCGTAGTGAGTCACGACCCTGTCTCCTAACAAGGAACAACATTAGTGAAATATGCACTGCTTTGAGTTCAAACAATCACAAAATTATATGTATATATAAATATAGAACGAAATAAGTCTAGGGGAGAGAAAGAAAGAGTACCAAGTGTTGTATAGGTTGATTTATCACGGTACAAGTATGGGAATGAGTCTAGAAGGTTCATGGCATTGAGATCATTGAGGGCAAGCGATGAAGACTAACGGATTATGCTGTGAAGTGGTGAGTGAATTTGGAAAACCGCGTTTGTCTACGGAGAAGTACATGGTGGTCTGATTTTGGTTGGTTCTAAATCATGTGGTTCACTAGCTGAAAAGGTATGTTCTGTGTTTTCAACTTTTTCGCATTCTTAGTTTATGATTTTGCTTGAGGACAAGCAAACGCTAAGTTTGGGGGAGTTGATATATCATGGTTTTTACCCGATTTTAACCATGATATAACCGGGTTTATATTAGTATTTGTGCTATTTTGTATGTATTTTGCAGGAAATGGTCATTTAGAGCTTAATGGAAACATTTGGAGCATTTTGGACCATTTTGGAGTTGAAGAGATACAAGTGGAACAGGGACCTTTAAAAGGTCCCTGTCGATCGACAGTTGTACATATGTGTCGATCGACGGAGCATTTTAAAGACGAAGAAAATATCCACAGACGCCCTCGTGGCGATCGACATATTGTTTGTGTCGATCGACGGGCGCTCTGTAAACCTAATTTTACCACTTGTATAAATACTTTTAACTCGTTTTTACTTAAGGAGACTGTTTTATTAAGGAGGTAGAGAGAGAAAGAGAGACTTTTGGAGAAACTTTGGGAAGATCTACATGTTCTTGAGATTCAAAGACTTCAAACCATTTTGTATCATCTACTCTTACTCTTTAATGCAATCTTATTCAGTTAATATGATTTCATCATCTATTTCTGAGTAAATCACTTGTTAGGTTTTGGGATTTCTTGGGTTATGACAAGAAATCATTGAAATTGCATATTTGTTAAGGTTTATCCGTAGGTTCTTCATTTAAACTGTTATTAATGCTTGATTCTTGCTTGATCATCTCGAATCTCGATCTTAGGATTGTTGATTAGCCACGACAGTGGGATTAATAACCTGAACTAGTTTAAATGGGCAAAGTTACTTATTCGCAAAGAAATTTGGTTTAGGGACTTTGTGAACATATCGAGCTCGTACTAAATGCTTGTTTAGATTCGACGAATTCGCAAAGAAATTTGGGATTCGAGGATCTAAAGATAGATAGCCTTCGTAACGACAGTTAGCTGGCTATATTTTCGTGTTTGAGTTCTAGAACGGCACTTAATTGAACCTTGACAATTGTTTTATATTGATTTCGAATCATTACCTAAAGAATTTCCATGACCTAGCTTTCATCTCTTTAAGTATTTAATCAACCCATCTTTCGTTTACTTGTTTTATAAACTGTTTTTACTCTTACAATCGTTTTACTTAGCAAAATCTGATTACCGAGATTGATTGTGTATTCTAACTCCCTGTGGATTCGATCCTTAAATACTACGATGATCTCTTTGTTTGAGAGAGTGGTTCTAGGGTAAATTTGAGCCCGCATCACAAACCCATATAAATATGAAAACAAATGCAAATGCACCTAAAACTGTCTAAATGATATGCAAATGCATGATAATGATATGCCAAAAATATATAAAAACTCGGTAAAATATGAGAATATCAGTTTCCGATCAATAAATATGTTTAACTCGACACTATTGGCAAAACAACTGTGGATGTTATACCAGTTCCCAAACTCGTTGGTTGCAAGGGTTATGAAAGGACATTAATTCACGAATTGCCACCCGCAATTGGTAAAAAAGACCCGGTCACCCTCCTTAGGATGGACAAGTATGCTATTGGCGAGGGAATTATTAAAAAAATTCAGATCTATAATCAAAATCAAATAAAAAGCTTAGATATGTAACCCAAATGCAATTAAAAAAAAAAATTCATGAATTAAACATGCTCTTTTTCTTGTTTCTTCAAAATCAAAGATGTTCATCTTCTTCTTTTTTCTTCCTTCCAATTCAAACATGTTCTTCTTCATTCAACCCATATTTGGATCAATGTGTAAGAGAGAGAAAAAGAGAGAAAGAATCATATTTAGTTTTGGTTCTGCCATTAAATGGTGGCACATGAAATGGGAAAGGAATGAGTGACATATTTTATTAACAATTTGACAAGTGTGACATATTTGTAATTGCTACTAAATTTTATTTATATAATATTAATTGTTTAAATTTGTTTAATTATATTAGATCGCATGTTAAAGGACATAGGGTGTAACATCATTCTCGTCGGGGAACACTATCTTTCCAATTGCATCAGTATACACAAATATGGACCTTCTGTTTGGGCGTAACCGGCCAATGAAAAAGGAAAAGAGAGGTGAATATGAATTCTTCCCTTGGATAATGTGGTTTATTTGGATGTGAAAGAACAAAAAAGTTTTCCATGGGACTGGCCTTGAGCCACCATATATTTTTACTGAAGGAGTCAATAAGTGTAAGGCATGGAACGAGACACAATCGCAGACTCACGTCACTAGGGAGCAGGTCCACCCACTAGTCCATTCATCTCCAGATGCAAGGTGCCAGATCGACGGGTCGTGGAAGGAATCAGACTCAACATTTGGGGTAGTATGGTTTTTTTTTTTCAAGGAAACCAAACCATCCTACTAGGTGTAATGGGCGGCCGACAAGTGAGATCCCTGTTTCATTCAAAGATGGAAGCTCTCTTATGGGCAATGACGAGTATGCTGGCAAATAACATGGCTTGTCAAAGTTTTGAGACAGATTGTGCACAAGCACAAGAAAGGCGGTATTGTCTTTATCGTCTTCTGTGGTGGCTTCAATCTCTATACTTTGATGCCATCTAACTCAACAATCCCTTTAATTTTGTGTTGTTTTAATTTTCATTGCATAATTCGATTTGAATCACGCTTTGGCTTCCTCTTATTTGATTTATGTTGTTGTGTTTTGGTTTCAATGTCATCGAAATGTCATATAGGAAGTTAAGTTTACCCTTCTTTTTTCTTTATGATTGCCTTATCATAATTGTATGTACATTTTTCATGAAATTTACCTATTCCCCTTTGAATTAAAGAAACTAGGCATTCCTTTTAATTTATTTCTTTTATTGTATGGTTTAATTGGGTACTCAATGTTTTTGTACAACTGGATTTTAAAGTATAACTTAGGTCATATGTACATCTAAAAAAATATATGTTCGAAAGAATATAAAAAGGTAATTTACGGTATTTATTTGAATTAAGAAAAACAAAAATACCAACTAAAAATAGGATAATAAATAAAACTAGGTCAACCCAACCAAATTAAGCCACATGCCATCGTTTTATGGACATATTTAACATACATGTGCTGTTATTTAGGTGTATTTTACACATGTGCGTCGTTAGGTAACATGTAGTAGTATCCTATTATATGAGTGTTACATATTTGTTCATAGTAGTATTTTTAGGGATTTATCAATTTATTTAGTTATACTACAAAAAACAAATTTTTAGTTGTACAAGTGATATTTAGAATTTGTTACACATTTCCTATGTTTCCATGAAATAATATGTGCTACACCATTTTTTCTGTGAATTTTTGTACGAAAAGGTAGATAACATTATAAAACTCTTCTTAAAATTATAAAGATATTGATTGCAAAATAAAATATAAAATGCATAAATGATTAATAAAAATTTATTTATATTATAAATACTAATTTGCCTAGCTGAAACAACAAGATTTTTTTTTCTTGTATAACTAAATAAATAAATAAATAAATAATTAACCCGAGTTAATGTTTCCATAAATATTAACCCTCAACAGTTAATTTCCAATCAACAACCAGCGGAAAATATTTCAAACTCAACTAAACCAAATAAACCAATAACCAAATTCAAGAATTCAACATTCAACTTAAATAATTCTAGCAACCTAAAACACCATGTTCTACCATTAGGTTGATCACATTGTTTTAACTCAGATTTAAGATTGATTACATTAGGTTGGATATCCTAGGTTGTTTAATAGATGCAAAAGTATTATTGAATTGCTTGGATTGAATCATAGGTGAGCAAAGAAACTACCTGCAAAGAAATTTGGTTAAAGTTCTTTGTGAACAAATTGAACCTGTGCTTAATGCTTGCTTAGATCAATTTTAACTCGCAATGAAAGTTGGTTTTCTAGGGTTTAATCATAGATAATAGCTGCAACGAAGGTTGGTTTATTTTATATTAGTGTTTAAATTCTAGAACTATTGTTAATAAAATCCGATAGTAAGTTTATTCTTCAATTCATAATCATTCCTGCAAATTTCCTAAGGCCTAGCGTTTGTTTTCTATTAAATTTAAAGCACATCAACCGTCATTGTTTACTATTTCTGCAACTGTTTCATTTAATACCATTATTCTCTTAGCATAATTCGAGCATTGAAAATCTATTGTGTTAATCTGATTCCCTGTGGATTTCGATACCCTAAAAACTACACGCGATGTCTTAATTTGAGAGAGTAGCTCTAGGGATAATTTGAGCATATCACTTGCGTGGATTTGAAAATCAACATGATAAAACATGCAATAATTGTTTACTTAATGATTATCTATAAAAAAAGATATTACATAAATTTAGTGTTTATAGTAAATAATTATATATGTTATAAAACTAATCATTTGTAGCAAATTATTGAACATATATAATGTTACATAAAAAAAAAGATCATTCATTATTTAAAATTTCAGCACATGGAAAACACCACCTTTGACACAAACCCCTAACTTGTATGTCTTTATCAATATTCTCAATAGTTCCCAATTGATTTTTATCTTTAACATTGATTCATTAATGAAATCATTTTGTTTTTGTAGATTCGTAATTTTTTGTAGACTAAGATTTTTTCAAGAGTACAAATTGTATTAATTGCATAAAGGCTTATTAGCAAAATGGTTTTAAAAGCTTTGGAGGCTTAAAAACAAATTCTAAATTTCTTCAATCAGACAATCTAAACATTCTATCAGCCTTTAAATCGTTCATGTTTCGTTGCTTAATTGTTTTTCAAAATAAAAGTCACTTATAGAGACCTAAGTTTTATACGTTTTTGTATAGTATATTGTTGGGTTTAATAAAATAAAAAATTTATAAACCGTAAAAACTAAAAAGTTCACAAGAATACATTTAATTAAGAATCATAATTTCTTTGTGTATTTCGAAAAATATGAAAAAATTAATGGCTAATATACAATTATTGGAATGTGCAATCAATGTTGAATTAATGGTTACGCTATACACTTAATTCTTTTTTCTCCAACAAATAAATCAAAAAGACAAATGGCAAAATAGATAACACATGTATCTTTTCGTAACTTTAGTTTTGAGAAAACTTTAAAATATTATGAAGATTGAACAAATGTAGGTTTTTTCTTTTTTTTTGGTCGAAGAACAAAAATAGTTAAAGGTGACAAAATATAGCTTAGCTTAAACGAAACAAAAATCTGCAATTGGTTTCTTTTCTCCTTTTTTTTGTAACGGTCGATAAAGAAATGACAACAACTACATCAGAAACTCCTCTTCTAGAAGAATACGTCACCGACGCAGTTGGAAAGCCGCCTGGTTCATAATCGGTATAAAGCTCCAACTCAAATGAGATTTGAAAGTTTGATAAAAGATCT
Source organism: Draba incana (assembly GCA_963576765.1). Taxonomy (NCBI): domain Eukaryota; kingdom Viridiplantae; phylum Streptophyta; class Magnoliopsida; order Brassicales; family Brassicaceae; genus Draba; species Draba incana. Next base: position 22,610,756 of record OY755215.1, read on the forward strand.
TTTTTTTTCCTAAAATTTTTCTTGGTAAATGTTGCAGGTGTGGAGATTGCAGAGAGATTCGCGTACTTTAGGATCGCATCAAACTTGATTAGCTACTTGACTGGACCATTTGGTCAATCTATTGCGGTTGCAGCCGCTAATTTCAACGCTTGGTTTGGAATCTCTTATATTCTTCCTGTTCTTGGAGCTTTTGTGGCCGACGTCTTTCTCGGTCGGTACTGAACAATTATTATCTCTTCTCTTATTGATGTACTGGTTAGTCATCTTTTGTCTCTTCTCATTTTTACTAAAATAGTGACTAGCATTTTGGGCTGCTTGTTCTTTAAGAGTGTACAAATCTGGCCGTTTTTCGATCTAAAGTTTCAGTTTTAGGTGAAAGCATTGTAGAAATCGACTATTATATGTTCATTGATTACAAGTTGAGAAGTAGAAATTGACTTGAACTAGTGTGGATTTGATTTCAGGGGTTGGTACTTTTGACTTTGTCGGCGTTTCTGGCTCCTATAACTAGGGAGAAAATCAAAGTAACATCTTCGCCTTTTTCCTTGCTCAATGTGCTTTTCTTCTTCTCTTTGTATCTGGTGGGCATTGAACAAAGTGGCCATAAGCCTTGTGTTCAAGCTTTTGGGGCAGACCAGTTTGATTAGAAAGATCCGAAAGAGAACAGCGGAAAAAGCTCGTTCTTTAACTGGTGGTACCTTAGTACAGCTGCAGGGATCTCCCTAGCCGTTGTCGTAGTCGGGTACATTCAGGAAGCCGTAAGCTGGGCATTCGGGTATGGAATACCTTGTGTGTTCATGGTGTGCTCTCTTCTTCTTTTTGTTCTTGGGAGAAAGAGTTACAGGTACACCAAACCTAGGCCGATAGAGAAAATCAACCCTTTTATCAGGATAGGTAGAGTATTCTTTGTAGCATTCAAAAACCGAAGATTTAGTTCCTCGCAATTGTGTCAAATTCAAACTGATATGGAGGGATATCCTTCTCAAGGATGTCCAGAGAGGTCCAGGTAAAGTTTATTGTTTAACATAATAACAATAATATGTAACTAAATCCTTAAATCCATGTATCATTATGAGATTATCCTATGACAGGTTCCTCAACAAAGCCTTGCTTGCACCAAATCATTCTAATGAAAGGGGATATGAATGTAATGCTAGTGATGTTGAAGATGCCACAACTCTTGTCAGGCTTATCCCAGTATGGCTTACAACTCTCACCTACACTATCGCTGTTGCGCAATTCATGATTTTCTTCACAAAGCAAGGCGCCACCATGGAAAGAATAATAGTTCCCGGTGTAAAGGTCCCGGCTGCTTCACTTGAGGTCCTTATCGGCATATCAATTATCTTTTTTGTCCCCATCTACGACCGTATTTTGGTCCAAATCGCCAGGTCTATAACCAAAGATCCTAGTGGCATCACAATGCTAAAAAGAATTGGAACTGGAATGGTACTAGTAACTCTCACAATGGTGGTTGCAGCTCTAGTTGAGACAAAACGGCTCAAGACTGCAAATGAACATGGGCTTGTAGACCAACCGAAAGCAACCGTTCCAATGTCGATATGGTGATTGATCCCTCAATATCTGTTGCTAGGTTTGGCTGGCGTACACACATTAGTGGGAATGCAAGAGTTCTTCTACAGCCAAGTCCCCACTGAGTTGAGAAGTATCGGTCTAGCAATTAACTTAAGTGCATTGGGCGTGGGAAGCTTATTGAGCAGCTTTCTCGTCTCTCTTATCGACTTGGCCACTGGAGGAGAGGCTAGAAACAGCTGGTTCAGCAGTAATTTGAACAGAGGCCATCTCGATTATTTCTATTGGTTGCTAGCGGTTATAACCGCTGTGGGGTTTTCTGCTTTCTTGTACATTTCTGAGTCGTATATCTATCGCCCGGTGGACGGAGTGTAGTCCGACCGATTTTCTTAGGATCAGAATCTGGATATTTAAATAAAAATATCAGTATAACTCGACAACGAAGCCAATCTACGTCCCACACCTTCATTAGTCCAACAAGAAGCATTTGTCTGTATTCTTTTAATTTGAAACAACTCTAACTCAATGGCTATCACAAAAGCCGTGTATTAGAGAACAAGAACTAATAAGAATAAATGAGCTGAAATTTATGTTATTGATCTTTGTGTTCACTACATTTGCTTTTAGACATGAGCTAATTTGTTCCGGTTATGAACAACACAATAAACCGAACATTAAGAATCTAAACCGGAAACTGGTTATCACAATTTATATAGTCTACTCTCCCTCAAGATAGCAAATATATAGATTTAAAACCATCTTGCCAATGAGAGAGTGAAAATACTTTGAATATAAGGTTTTGGTAAAAACATCAGCTAACTAAGCCTCAATACACACATGGAGAGTTTTAATCATGCCGCTGACAATGTGGGAATCCCACTCAATGTGCTTTGTACGCTCATAAAAGACTGCATTATTGGCTATATGAACAGCTGCAGTGGAGTCACAAAAGAAGGCCACGGGTTGTAGTTGTTTGACTTAAATTTCACCAAGCAAATCAACCAACCAAACCACCTCTCTAACAACCATATCCATGGCTTTGTATTTTGATTAGTGAGAAGCATATTGTTGTTTCTTAGACTTCCAAGAAATGAGAAAGGAACCAAGAAAAGAAACATACAACAGCCTGAAGTAGAGCGTCTAGGATCTGAACAAGATTCCCAATCCGCATCAATGAAAACTTTCAAAAGTAAATCTGAATCAATTGAGTAAAACAACCCCAAACCAATTGTTATTTTCAAGTAGTAAACAACCGTGTAAGTTGCCTGAAGATGAGATTGCTCAAGGGCACTAGTAAACTGACATAGTTTGTTAACTGAATAAGTAATGTCAGGTCTAGTGATACTCAAATACATAAACCTCCCCACCAATTGACGATAAGAAGAAATATCTTCAAGGAATGGCTCATCTGAGTCCTTTTCAGTTTAGGTTCTATATGAATGGAAGAAGGCCTGCAAGCAGGAGTCCAATTTCTTCAAGAATACCCAATGTGTACTTCCTGTGGCAAACAAATATATTAATAGATCTATCTATCTCAAGACCAATAAAGTCCTTCAAAGCTCCCAAATCCCTTAGTTTAAAAGCCTTAGTCAAGTCACTCTTCAATTGTACAACATTAGCATCATTATTACTTGCAATGAGGATATCATCAACAAATACAAGAACAACCACATTGCTCCCATCCAAGTTCATGATGAATAAGGTATGATCAGATTGGGACTTTTAGAAGCCAAGATTCATGAGAATTGAACTAAACTTACTGAACCAATGACGTGAAGCTTGCTTTAACCCACAGAGAGATTTCCGAAGCTTGCAAACATCATCAAGAGGAAGAGTAACATCAGAAGGAGGAGTATAACTAGGGGGAAAGTCATGCTGAGTCCAACTTTAATTCTTTGCAGCTTAAACAACTAACAAAGTCTTCATTGTGGTCATCTTTGCAACATGCGAGAAAGTATCCACAAAATCTGTACCTTCTTGTTGTGTGTATCCTTTAGCTACTAGCCTAGCTTTGTAGCATTCCAGGCGGCCATGAGCATAGAGCTTGAGCTTATAAATTTATTTACAGTCGATTACATGTTTACTAGAAGTTAATGAATATATATCCTATGTATGTGTACTCTCAAGGGCCTGAATTTCTCAAGTCTTCGCTTGTTTGAAGAAGCAAGTTTTGAGAGTTAAGTAAGAGCACACACTAATGGATAATGAACATCAATAATAGTCATGTTACAATACTAATCATGAAGATACAATGGTGGTTTTGATAGTCTTTTATTCCCTTCATCAACAACCTGATCACAAGAATCACTAGAACTAAACTGATCAGTGAGATGAAAAGGAGATAAAACTGTAGAAGGAGAATGATCATCTACGAAACTAGTCCTAACAAAATCATTTTAAGTCTAGCGAATGAAGAGATGGATGAAAAATATCATGATCAGAGAAAGGCTAACTTGAGGCAAAAGGGAATATGTCTTCATAAAAGACTACATTTTTGGAATTAAGAATGGTGTTAGAATCCAAATCTAGCATCTTCTAGCCTTTGCAAATATCATAATATCCTAAGATCACCCATGGTTTTGACCTTGGCGTTGTGACAATGTTTGGATGAAGTAGAACCATATTCAAGACAGTCAAAGACTTTAAGACCACTGTAATCAGGTTTCTTGGAAGTTGACACTTGAATTGTATCTTGTGTTTCAACAATCCATACCTTTGTAAGACTACAGTAAGAACACAATCTCCCCAATACTCTAGAGGAATGTGAGCCTGAAACATGAGAGCTCTCGCCACATTTAGAAAATGTTATCCCAAGCATCATGATGTCCCAAGATCACCCATGGTTAGCCTTTGTAAGCATCATGATATCCCAAGATCACCCATGGTTTTGACCTTGGCGTTGTGACAATGTTTGGATGAAGTAGAACCATATTCAAGACAGTCAAAGACTTTAAGACCACTGTAATCAGGTTTCTTGGAAGTTGACACTTGAATTGTATCTTGTGTTTCAACAATCCGTACCTTTGTAAGACTACAATAAGAACACAATCTCCCCAATACTGTAGAGGAATGTGAGCCTGAAACATGAGAGCTCTCGCCACATTTAGAAAATGTTGGTGTTTTCTTTCCACTACATAGTTCTAGTCGAGGGTTTTTGGACATGAATGGTAAGAAATGATATCTTTTTTCTTAAAGAAGTCAACAAAATTCATTTCATGTGCATTGTCTGATCTCACACCCTTAATCACTAATACTGAGTTTCCACAATTTGAGAAACTCAAGAAACACTTTAAGTATCTCATTTTTAGTTCTCATCAAGCAGAACCAAGTAACACGACTATGGTCATCAACAATGGTGAGAAAAAAATTGTAATCCTCAACAGTTACACAAAGAAAGGACCTTAAGTGTTAATGTAAAAAAGATCAAAAGCATTCTCAATCATGTTATTTTTGGAAGGAAAAGAGAAGTATTTCTGTTTGGCAGGAGGGAAATAGCAAATTAATGAAACTCTTTATTTCTTTATTTAAATCCAAATACATCTTTCATAGCATCAATTTTACATGCACATGGGTGACTTAGTTTATTTTTTCAGATAGTTGAATCAGCAGCAACATAAGAACAAAGATAAGGTTATGAAGTAGTAGAAGAAAGTATGAGAGAAGAAGCATCCACAACGTATAGATTAGCAATAGAATCACCTTCGCCAATCATCAACCCCTTGATATGATCATGTATCAGACAATAATCTAGATCAAAGACAACTCTACAACCTAAATCTTTTGTCAATTGGCTGATATTGAGTAGATTCAGTCTAAAGTTTAGAAATGCAAAATGCATTATTCATGACTAAAAATTCATTTAGCTTAGCAGTTAAAATTTCACTAATATTCACTCTTAATCCAATAGGCAAACTAACCGATCTGATAGAAAACTAACAAACAAACTTTTATCATGAGACACATGCTATCAACTATCCAAGATTGAGAAGATAAAGCATTCCTTGTGGCTCTCAAAATTCCAACTAAACCAAGAAAAGAGGAAGAGAAAGTCATACGAGGAAGAGTAGTGATAGTAACACTTAAAGGAGATGCCTAAGAGGATTATGGTTCAGCTGAAGTCTGAAGTTGGGAATAGAAGTAAGCAATGACTCCTTGTACCTGGTATTTGGTCAAAGTGTTGATCATTCCAAAAAGAGAATCATCAAATGAATTAACTAAAGACATTTGAGCAACCACATGCTTAGTAGGAGGGTGTGACTTAACAAAAAATCCAATTTTATCAGATTGTGGATTTTGCAGCAAATAACCATAGTGTGGCCTGTATAACCACAATGAGTACAGTTATGCTGAAGTTGTGGCATTAACTAAAGCTTGAGACATTGCAAAGGAATCAGAAGCACTCACAAGGAAAGCATTAGCATTAGTAACATGAGTAAGGTTACATTGAATGTGATCTTGATCCAAGAGATTATTCATGATTCTCTAACAGTGTATAATAGCATACGAATCATTCAAACCAAACATAAACTTAATGACCTTAGCATGATCTGACTTTGTATCCATTGTTTTGCAATAATTGCAACTATGACATGTATCCACACAGTTAGCTTCATCAAGCTTATCTTATCATGTTTTTAATTTTGTAATATACATAGAAAGATCCATAGAACCTTCCTACAAATACCAGATCGGTTGAAATAATTGATAGATCTTGGCCTATTGGTTTTATGGAATCTAGCCATCAAATCTTTCTTTACATCAGATGCATCATTGAATCGCAAGATACTCTTGTACATGCATCATTAAATCGCATAAATGAGAGTCATACCAGGATTACCGCGAAGAGATAAGTGCACTTTGGTGATATAGGTAGCCAAATCAATTCCTTTAAGCCTCTCCGTATATACCATATATTCTCTGAAACTGGGGTGTCACACGTCTGATCGATCATTTAGTCTAAAGAAAAAGAGCAATTTCCTTTTTCGAGAATATCTTCTAAGTCTCTTGAGATTTACCTTTGTCGATTTCTACACATAAAAAAATGGAAGGCCACAAAATAAGGGGGATCACTAGCAGCAACATCTCACAAAAAACCTAAAAGTTATTTCGTTCTAGAATTGTCTGATTGCTTTTATACAAGGAGAGGAAGACTTCATTTCCCGATAACCTTTGGAGAAGTTTTCTAAACCTTTAACTACTGTTTTGAATATGAAAATGATTTATACATTATGTGTTGATTTTCATGTCCATGATTCAATAGTGATCCGTTGGGAAAAAGGGATGTTTCATTAAGGATTTACATGCCTTGATAAATAGGATTGCTAGAGTGAGGATCAATTGTCATTTTTCATCTAATCTTGCTCGTATTGCATGATCAAGAATAACCAGAGATTGTGATTAGATTGATTTCTGATTGAGCATTATTTGATTAATTAATCGGAACTAGTTTAAATGAGCTCGATGTCATTACATGCGAGAGTTGAGTTATGAAATCAAGTAAACATGTCAAACCAAAACTGAAAATTGCATCTTTAACAAAATGATCACCTGCGCGAGAGTTGACTCATCATTGTGCTTTAAGATAGGTAACCATTGCTACGAGAGTAGAATAGTAACATAATAGTGATTTGAGTTCGTTAATGATAATTGATCAATTTCCCAATTTGATTTTTTTTAAAAATTAATCCATGTTCCTAAAGAACTCCCTGGAACCCAATGTTTAATATAATTGAATCGAAATTAAATTAATTTGTTGAAAACCATCACCCAAAACCCTCACTTTCATTGTTTTAGCTTAATCCTGATTTCATATAACTGAAGTGTACACTTGATTTATGTGGATTCGATCCATAAGTACTACAATTGATTGACTAGGCACCTGCAATTTAAATTGTTTGCATTTGGGGTACAACTTTTACTCATATCAGTTAAGTACGCTCTATTTTTTTCTTTATTTCTTCTGTTTTTGTAGGTGTAGAAATGGCGGAGAGCTTCGCGTATGACATGATATCATCAAACATGATAACATACCTGACACGACCAATGGGCGAGTCAATCGTTGTAGCTGCGGGCAATGTGAACAACTTTGGATTAGAATGGTAGTAAACTCGTTCCTTGTTCATTTTCGTAATATCACCATCTCATATTCTATCCATGGGATCAACTCGAGAGCATGGAATCAAGATACGAGGACCACACTTATGTCGACTAAAACATGGAAAGGATGTATCAATCCCCCAGAGAAATGGAAAGATGGATGGGAGCGACCAAGTATTCCTCGCAAAATTCAATCAACAACATGGAAAGTTCTTGCCAAAAACGAACCCTGAAAGAACACCAAGGAATTGACACGTACGCCAGAGGATACCTTTGTAAATGATGGAAAATCCTTGTCTCAGCAAGAACGTATATCAAAGGAGAATCGTCGTGTGACGACTCATGGGTGGGAGACGAAGGAAGACTACTAGAAAACATAATGGCAAGGATTGGCGAGTCAGTAAGAAGGTTTTTGGAGTAGAAGGGAGAAGAGTTAATGGTGTGGTCACATAAGAAAACCGACGAGATCCAACTTTATATAGTAATAAGAGAACCATTGCAGGAGTCGGAACTCGCACAATTAGATTTGTAAGGGTTTTAGAGGAGAGGTGATAATTCAAACCACAATGCAAAGAGTAGAAGAGATTGTTTTATTGTTCTCTAGAAACGCTCAAAGTGTTTTGCTTAATTCAGATCATTTTCTCAAGGGATGTTTACATGTATATATAGTCCACTAGGTCGGCTAGGTCGACTAGGTCGACTTCCAAAGAGATAAGGAAAATTTTCCTAGTCTTAGGAATTTTCCTTTATCTTCAAGCGATTGCGGCGATTTCTCTTCTAGGATTAGGAAAACTTTTTGGGGAGTAGCATATTCTTTGTAGCCGACTTCATCCTCTCGGCTTTGTCAACAAGCTCGATCCAGGAACTTCAAGTCTTTTGGGTTTAGCCTACTTCGTCTTCGATTTGACTTTGGCGAACTCATTGGCTCTACTGCTTCGCTAGCTCCGCTACTTCACTTAGAGTTCACCTCGCGGCCTTGCTTCTTTAGCATAATTTGACCTTGTCCGAGGATTACAGTGCTCGTTGTGCTCTCCAGGTTGGCCTGGCGGAAATTTCCATACTTAGTCCTTTTCAGGCATTGATCTTGGAGAGGTCAAACTGACCCCAATAGTTAGCCCCCTAGCTCGGCAGTATCAGATGTCATGATGACGAGGTAGATATTGTAGAGTTAAGATCAATGTTTTGAATCTTATTTCGACAGGTGACTTAAACCAGCTCAAGTGTTTACGTTTAACCAAGCTCAACTGTCGCGTTTAACTAAGCGAAGTGATCGAGATCAAAAATCTTTTTTTTGAAAAAAGAATTAGTGAAAATTGCCAAAAAAATTGAAAAGCGGGAATGTTTGCGCTCATTCCCCGAGGAGATGATGTCATCTAGTACTTAGGGATCAAATCCACAGAAATTTATGGTAACACTATAGGCTTTCGGGAAAACAATCAAGCTAAGCCAAATTAGGTGGTTTTGATTTGGGATGATTCAAACTTGGTAACTTTAACATTTGTAAACAATAAAGTCTCAGGGTTCATAAGACAATTTATTCAGGTGTTCATGCGGTATCTAGCAAGTTGTTTTCCTAACTCGAATACTCTAAATGATATAATTAACCGACTGTCGCAGTGAAGATTAATATACCTAGTCAAACTAATTACTCAACTTTCGAAATAACAATTAGAAATTATAGATATGCAAAAATGCTCAAGATTTGATATATTAACCTCAATCCTCAACTGCCACATGTTAAGATTCCAAACTTATCTAAACACTAGTTCAATTTCAATCAATGAGATAAATATAGATCAAACCACAAGTGATAAGTATTAATCCTAAGTGTAGATGAAGACTCACTAGATCATATGCATGAACAAACCGATCTGATAGAAAACTAACAAACAAACTTTTATCATGAGACACATGCTATCAACTATCCAAGATTGAGAAGATAAAGCATTCCTTGTGGCTCTAAAAATTCCAACTAAACCAAGAAAAGAGGAAGAGAAAGTCATACGAGGAAGAGTAGTGATAGTAACACTTAAAGGAGATGCCTAAGAGGATTGGGGTTCAGTTGAAGTCTGAAGTTGGGAATAGAAGTAAGCAATGACTCCTTGTACCTGGTATTTGGTCAAAGTGTTGATCATTCCAAAAAGAGAATCATCAAATGAATTAACTAAAGACATTTGAGCAACCACAAGCTTAGTAGGAGGGTGTGACTTAACAAAAAATCCAATTTTATCAGATTGTGGATTTTGCAGCAAATAACCATAGCGTGGCCTGTATAACCACAATGAGTACAGTTATGCTGAAGTTGTGGCATTAACTAAAGCTTGAGACATTGCAGAGGAATCATAAGCACTCACAAGGAAAGCATTAGCATTAGTAACATGAGTAAGGTTACATTGAATGTGATCTTGATCCAAGAGATTATTCATGATTATCTAACAGTGTATAATAGCATACGAATCATTCAAATCAGACATAAACTTAATGACCTTAGCATGATCTGACTTTGTATCCATTGTTTTGCAATATTTGCAACTATGACATGTATCCACACAGTTAGCTTCATCAAGCTTATCTTATCATGTTTTTAATTTTGTAATATACATAGAAAGATCCATAGAACCTTCCTACAAATACCAGATCGGTTGAAATAATTGATAGATCTTGGCCTATTGGTTTTTGTTGGGGTCGGTTTCCACCCCCTCGACCTTAAACGATGAAAGTCAAAATGTTCACCGAGGTCCTCTTGCGGATAGTAGCAAAGTAAGTGATCGTAGAGTGAGGCGAAGCAAGAAAGTTTTGGACAAGGAAGGACTGATCGCGAGCCCGGAACACCAAGGGCCGACCTTAGGCTCGGCATGTCCAAGACCCGACCATAGGGTCGGCACGTCGGGACCCGACCATAGGGTCGGCACGTCCAAGACCCGAACATAGGCCTCGGCATGTCCAAGACCGACCGTAGGCTCGGGCACGCCTGGACCGACTGTAGGCTCGGGCACGCCAAGACCGACCGTGGCTTCGGCGTGGACGGACGGCCGAGTATGGACTCGGTTTGGCGATGCCTTAGCGGACCGATCCTGCCTTCGGTCCGATAGGACCTTCGGCCCAGCTACGTGAAGATAGTCCAAAGGTGAAAGCATTACGGCCTAGACGCGAAGCCCACTCTAACGTGACCGACCTTATCAGGGCAAATCCGCAGGGACATAGGAAACGAAGCCGACTTAGACATAGTATAAATAGACCTTTGTAAACACCCCAAAGGGGATCCGCAATTTGAACACGAAAACTTGTACTCAACTTTTCAGAGCAATAAACAACATCTTTTTCTCAAATCCTTTGCAATCCTAGCTTATCATAGAAATCTCCGAATTCCCTCACGAACTCTTACAAATTCTAATTGTGTTGGTTTCGACCCCCACAATTTGGCGCCGACTAAGGGGAACCACTGCAGATTTCTGACACTCAAGAGTTAGGGTTTTCAACACACGATCACGATGTCAAGCAACACCATGAGCAACGAAGGATCTTCGTCTCGCCAGCACGACGAAGACAGAAGCAACTCCACGGAGAACACGGTGCCTCCCGCTCCTAACGCCGCAATTGACCTCACACATATCAAGCAGATGCTTGAGACTCTGGTGAAGAAGACTGACGATACGGCCAGCGAGCTGCAATCGCTCAAGAAGAGGAAGCGCAGAAGGTCCCGTGTCCGTCCGACGCGCCTCAGATTCAATACACCGCGAGCTACTCGGAGGGGTCAACACGAGGAGCTGCCACCTCGGACCGATCGCTCGGATCCGGAGGATCTGCCTCCACCACCACCTCGTCGGGATTTCGATCCGACTCCTGAGCGAGTGATGGAGGGGTCAGACGACGATCAACCCCCTCGCAGGCGAACCCGAGTCAACCCTGAAGTTGACCACGATGCGGCTGCCGCAGAAGGCGATGCAATCATAGCAGAGCTTCGCAGGAGGGAGCGAGAGCGCAGAGCTCCTAGAGGTTCCCGTGATGAAGAGGTCGCCGCCCTGAAGGCCCAGTTGGATCATGTCGTCTCAGATTTAAGGACGACTAAGCTGCAGATGTATCAGAGCACTGGGAAGGCTCCCGGGGTCGCTTACGTGTTGGAGAAGGCACGGAACACCCCCTTCGCAGATAACATCTCAGGGGCTAGGATTTCTGACCCGGGAAGGATTAGGCTTCCGACTTACGAAGGGACCTCCGATCCCGCTGATCATCTGATGGAGTTTGAGGTGGCCCTAGGAAGGGCGAATTTCAGAGATTCCGAGAAGGACATCGGATACTGCAAGCTATTCGTGGAAAGCTTGAAGGGACCTGCCCTCCAGTGGTTTTACAAGCTGGAGAAGAATTCTATCCACACCTTCCAGCAGCTCTCCGAGATGTTCGTCCAACACTATAACATCTTCGCTGAACGGAAGATCTACGATGCGGACCTGTGGACCAACAAGCAAGCAGAAGGTGAAAGCTTGCGGTCTTTTATGACAAGGTTCAAGAACACCTTGTCTAAGGTGGATGGAATCAGTAGCACATCCGCACTGGAAGCGTTGAGGGGTGCAGTGAGATGTCCATCCCCGTTTTGGCAAGAGCTCACCATAAACCCTCCAACGACGATTCAGGACGCCCTTCACCGTGCAGCTGATTTTGCCCGAAGCGAAGAAGAGCTTCGCGCCAAGAGGGGTGGTAAAGCGAAGCAGATAGGCGAACCTTCCCAAGTTCTGACCCCAGCTGCTTCTAAAAGAGGTAATCCCGCCTTCGTTCAGTTTGAAGGGGGAGCAGGCGGAGCTCACAATTACCAGATCGATTCACCCGGCTACGGCAGAGGTCGAGGCCGTGGTCGGGGACGTGGCAGAGGAAATCTCACTTGGATAAGAGACCCGAAGGAGTATGATGAGAAGTTGTATTGTGATTTTCACAAAGCAATTGGGCACTCCACCGCGAGGTGCCGAGAGTTGGGTCGACAGCTAGCTGCTAGACTGGCCGAAGGCACCCTCAAGGGTAACATCAGTCTGTCGGACTTCAAGCCAGAGGAGAAGTTTCAAGATGCTACTGAGCTTCAGACTGAGAACCCCAGGCGACAGCGTCGTGGAGATAACCCCGAAAACGGAAGCACCCATGGTACTATCTCCGTGATCCTGGGAGGATCGCAATACTGTGCCGATAACGAAGCTGCGATCAAGGCCTATCAACGGCGCGCTGAGGTTTGCGCCAACATCTCGACATCTCCAACAACAAGGCGTGCTAGTGATCCCGTCACTTTTGACGAAGAGGATGCTGAAGGCATCGATCATCCGCACAATGACTTGTTGGTAATCAACCTGACTGTCTACGACTTCAATGTCGCTCGAGTCCTCATTGACACCGGAAGCTCAGTGGATGTTATCTTCCGGGAAACACTCGAGAAGATGAAGATCGACCAGTCCCTCATCACAGGACAGCCAAAGCCTGTAACGGGCTTCTCAGGTGAAACAACCTGGACACGGGGAACGATTCGCCTGCCTGTCCAAGCTGGAGGCGTTAAGAAGATGGTCAACTTCGCAGTGTCCGATCATCCTGCCATCTACAATCTGATTATGGGGACACCATGGCTCAGTCAGATGCGAGCAGTGCCGTCGACATACCACCTTTGCTTGAAATTCCCAACCAGCCAAGGCGTTCACACGATCTTTGGTAGTCAAAGGGATTCACGCACGTGCTTCTTAGCAGAGCACAAGTTGCGCAACCGTGAAGAGAGCAAGGGATCAAATCCAGAAGCTCACGACCAAAAGAAAGACGACTCGGACTCACAAGGGCCACGGAAGAAAGCGAAGGCCGGGTCCGATCAAGTGAAGGACCTAACCACCCTCTTATAGCAATTACAGATTGCAGAGGGTCGTGAAGAAGAAGAGCGACCCACCTGCGCGCCTGTGATCTCTGTGTGCATTGATGAACAGCACCCGGAGAGATGCGTTGAGATCGGAGCTGCTCTTGATGAGGAGCTCAAAACAAAGTTGGTGGTTTTTCTCCGGGAGAACATCAACACCTTTGCCTGGGCCGCTGAAGACATGCCCGGGATAGACATCAGCGTCACGAGCCACGAGCTCAACGTAGATCCAACATTTAAACCGGTCAAGCAGAAAAGAAGGAAGTTGGGTCCTGAGCGAGCAAAGGCTGTGAATGATGAAGTCGACAGGCTTCTGCGAGTAGGATCAATAACCGAGGTCAAGTACCCCGACTGGCTCGCCAACCCAGTTGTGGTAAAGAAGAAAAATGGGAAGTGGCGCGTCTGTGTTGATTTCACAGACCTTAACAAAGCGTGCCCGAAGGACAGTTTCCCTTTACCTCACATAGATCGCTTAGTAGAAGCAACGGCGGGTAACAAACTGCTTAGCTTCATGGACGCCTTTTCAGGCTATAATCAAATCCTAATGCACCCTGAGGATCGTGAGAAGACGGCCTTCATCACTGACAGAGGTATCTACTGCTATAAAGTAATGCCCTTCGGCCTTAAGAATGCTGGTGCAACGTATCAGAGACTAGTGAACAAAATGTTCCAAGACCAGTTGGGAAAGACCATGGAGGTTTATATTGACGACATGCTCGTTAAGTCACTCGAGGAAGAAGATCACATTTCCCACCTAGAAGAATGCTTCAATCAGCTGAACCTCCACAACATGAAGCTCAACCCAGCGAAGTGTCGGTTTGCTGTAACCTCTGGTGAGTTCCTTGGATACCTGGTCACTCGCCGGGGTATTGAAGCCAATCCGAAACAAATCGATGCCTTGATCCAGATGGCTTCACCAAAGAATAAACGCGAAGTACAGAGGCTGACTGGGAGAGTGGCTGCACTCAATCGGTTCATTTCCCGATCCACCGATAAGTGTCTGCCTTTCTACAACACTTTACGAGGCAATAAGCAGTTTGACTGGTCAGAGAAGTGTGAAGACGCCTTCAAGCAACTGAAGGAGTATCTGGCGACGCCCCCCATCCTTGCTAAGCCAGTAACTGGTGAACCTCTCTTTCTCTACATCGCTGTCTCAGAAACAGCAGTTAGTGCCGTCCTTGTGCGTGAGGAAAGAGGCGAGCAGAAGCCTATCTTCTATGTGAGCAAGACACTCACAGATGCTGAAACGAGATACCCTCAATTGGAGAAGCTGGCATTAGCCATCCTCATGGCCTCAAGGAAACTAAGGCCTTACTTCCAATCGCACTCAATCGTTATACTTAGCACCTTCCCGCTACGATCGGTCTTACACAGCCCAAGTCAGTCCGGTAGGCTGGCCAAGTGGGCTGTAGAGCTCAGCGAGTACGACATCGAATATAGAGGGCGGACGTGCAATAAATCTCAAGTACTGGCGGACTTCCTCATAGAACTTCCAGAGGATAGCAATTCCAAGGAGGTGCCGCCAGGGATTTGGCAGCTATACGTAGACGGTTCGTCCTCAAAGAACGGTTCCGGAGTTGGGATACGACTCCTGTCACCGACTGGAGAGGTCCTTGAGCAATCATTCCGACTTTGTTTTAAAGCTTCTAACAACGAGGCAGAGTATGAAGCTCTTGTCGCCGGTCTGAGGCTCGCCCAAGGGCTACAAATCAAACACATTCACGTGTTTTCGGATTCACAACTCGTAACCAGTCAGTTCAGCGGCGAGTATGTCGCAAAAGACGACCGAATGGAAGCTTATCTGAAGATAGTAAGGGACTTGGCTGCTTTATTTCAAGAGTTTATCCTCACAAGGATTCCTAGAGGTGAGAATATGGATGCTGACGCATTGGCAAATTTGGCCTCCGCTACCACTGCGCCAGAGGATCCAGCTTTAAAGCGAGTTATCCCAGTTGAGTTCATCAAATTCCCTAGCATCACGAAGGATGCAGCACTCGCCATCCTGACACGTTCCCAAGCAGCGAAGCAAGCAGACGCCCTTGTGGGGGCTACTGACGAAGATATAGAAATGGCAGAAGAACCAGAAATCCGAGACGCTGACATGCGTGACGCTAACAGCCCACATCATACTGAAGCAATCCCAATGGATGCTGACACTGAAGAATCTGAGTATGGCTGTGACAAGCTATGGATAAGTGAGATACGAGAATATATCGCCGATGGCAAATTGCCCAGCAGCAAGTGGGCTGCTCGCAAACTACGAAAGCAAGCCGCGCGTTATGTTCTCCTTGACGGAAACCTCTTCAGATGGGGATTCTCTGGTCCAATGCTTACTTGTGTAGAAGGAGAGAAAGCAAGACAGATAATGGAAGAGGTTCATAGTGGTTCTTGTGGCAATCATTCAGGAGGGAAAGCACTTGCTATAAAGATCAAGAGACATGGTCACTTCTGGCCTACTATAGTAGGTGACTGCACTAAGTTCTCAGCCAAATGTGAAAAGTGCCAGCGGCACGCTCCGAAAATCCATCAACCGACTGCAATGCTCTCCTCCGTCACCTCACCTTATCCGTTCATGAGATGGGCCATGGATATCGTTGGACCATTGCATCCGTCACGGCAGAAGAGGTTCTTACTCGTCCTAACAGATTACTTCTCGAAGTGGGTGGAAGCTGAAGCTTATGCTAACATCAAAGATGTTCAAGTGGAGAGCTTTGTATGGAGGAACATCATATGCCGTCACGGAGTACCATACGAGATAGTAACTGACAATGGTTCGCAGTTCATATCCAACCGGTTCGAGTCGTTCTGCTCAAAATGGAACATCCGGCTTAGTAAGTCTACGCCTCGCTACCCTCAAGGCAATGGGCAAGCGGAAGCTATCAACAAGACAATCCTTGATGGCCTTAAGAAGCGTTTAGAGGCGAAGAAGGGTCGCTGGGCCGACGAACTTGAAGGGGTATTGTGGTCCCACCGCACCACTCCCCGCAGAGCAACAGGCGAAACCCCTTTCGCCCTTGTCTATGGCACCGAGTATGTCATCCCGTCCGAGGTCTGTTCGCCTGGTGTACGCCGTCAGTTGCTACCTCTCCACGAGCCTATCAACCGCACAATGCTCCTTGACGCGTTGGATTTCCTCGATGAACGACGTGACCAAGCGCTTATTCGGATCGCCAACTATCAGAACGCCGCTTCCAAGTACTACAATTCCAAGGTCAACGAAAGGAGTTTCTACCCAGGTGACTTAGTCCTTCGAGAGGTATTCCAGAACACAGCGGAACCCAACGCTGGCAAGCTCGGAGCCAACTGGGAAGGCCCATACAGAGTTACAACAGTTGTTCGTCCTGGTGTCTATGAGCTCGCCACCATGACCGGGACTCCAATCCTCCATTCCTGGAACGCAAGGCATTTGAAGAAGTACTATCATTAGTCTTCTCTCCTTTACTTGAACTACGAGGCGACTTGATCCCTGCAAAGGGTACGTAGGCAGCCTGTCTTCGGATAGGTTCAGTTGCCCCCCTCCATCAACAGAGGGGGATTTTACGCTTCATCCGTCTCGTTAGAGGAACTCTATGATCTCCTCCGCCTAAGGGGGGGGGGGGGGGGGGGGGGGGGGGTGAGTGTTTTACTCTGCTTTCAGACAAAGTCAGCAGCCTCCTTCGTCTCGAAGGGGGGGAGTGGGGTACCCGTACTCCGCTCTTCCACAACAGCCTCAGTGGCATAAGAACAACTTTATCAGTCACGAGCCTCATGGCTTAAATCAGAGTCTTTCCGCTTTCATTGCTGCTGGTCACAGTAATGAATGCGAAGATGCGAACACACTGACATCCACAACGGATTCAAGCGCGCTATATAAGTACCAGTGTTCAGTACGGGGCGGATGTACCCACCTGACCACTCAGAAACCCAGCAAACATCGTTGGTAATGCAGCTGCTAGTGACCTCCGTTCGGCCTATACCCTGAGCGTGTCACTCTGAAACCCAGGACAAGCGCTGGTCGAAGTCAAGGTGAACTTGCTCTCGGACAGACGTGTCTAGAAGAGCAGCACCATTTTGCAAAACCCAACAGCAACGTTGGTAATAAAGAGCATGAGCGCATTAGCGTTTTCATAGTCTCAACAAGAGCCTCATACGTGAGCAAGCACAATGAGAAGCCTTCAGACCTCTGATCAGTCACGGGGTCTTATGGCCCTCGGTTCACCTAGCCCAACGCTGGTGTTGGCAAACACATGACAGAAACGCTTAAACAGCTTAAAGAATTCCTAAGTGTAGGCACAACATCAACAATATCTAAAGCAAAACCTGAATCTGTAACCATCAAGGTTTAACATCAGCAAAAGCTGCAAAGTCATCTTGCATTCTCCACAATGCAAGGCTCCAAAATAATAGCAAGGATACAAACCATCCAATGCTACAACCGAAAATCATCAAGTCCAACAAGAGTTATTAAAAACAAAAGATTAGAAATAGACTAAGTCATAATAAAAGAGCAACGGACGCTCATCGGTCACACCTCTCCATTGGCAACATCAGCATCCTCTGAGATCTCCAAAGCTTGCCTCACGCTAGAAACAAGTTCATCAAACACATCACGAGCGTCGTAGATCGGGATCTTCCTCTCGACCAAAAGCTCTGCTGCAGCGTCCAAAGACGCTCCATCAGACCCACGAAGACGCTCAATAAGCTCCAAGCTCGCATCGATCTCAGCAAGATCCAGCATGTTATCCTTCGCTGTCCCCTCAAGCCTAGCGAGCGACCTGGCAACCTGTCTGGTCCGGCTAGCGAAGCTACGGTCTGCCTCCTCTTTGGCCCTAGATACGGCCTCCTCGATCTGGTCGTCCCTAAGACTCTCGGTTTCCAACAGCTTGCTCTTAAGCGAGGTGATCTCCTCCTTGTTCTTTGCATGCCGCGAGGACGCCTTGGACAACTTCCCGCTCAACTCATCCGACCTCTGTTTTGCGGAAGCGGCATCATCCTCGAGGGCTAGGACCTTCTCAGCGAGCTCAGCATTGGCCCTCCTGGCTTCGCTAACCTCACGGTCACGAGAACGAGAGTCCTCCTCAAAGCAGAAAGCCATGCCATCCAGCTGGGTGGAGAGCTGCGCATACAAAGGAAATCAAACATAACGCTGGAATAAGTGGAGAAACAATAACAAGGACAAAGAGAGGAAGATAAAGAGAGCAAACCTCAGCCACTGTGGCTCTCGCCAGCTTAAGAGCCCTCTCACCAGAACCAGGAGTCAAAGAGCGAGCTGCTGCAGCACCGTCACTGGTCGGGTCGCTAACAAACGCCGAAGAGGGGCCCACCTTCTTTCGCTTCGGAGGTGCTCCATCAGGAGTGCCTCCCGCCTTACCCTCCGATCTAAGGGCCCTCTTCCGCTGTTGCTCACGCCGCCTAGCAATCTCATCAGAAGTGAGGTCAGAAACACGAGAACGCTGAGCTGACGCAGCAGGAGTCTTGGGCGTCGTGGATGACGGAGCATCCGTCTGCGAGCCTGCCCTCGCCGAGACCGCGAGGTTCGTCGACGCCGCCTTCGCCAATTCAGCTCGCTGAAAAGCGGAGACCCTGGCAGTACCTCGTCCAAGGACCTTCCCTGGGAAGATCCGAATGGAGAGCGCTCTCCGGATCCTCTGACGGGTGAAAGACTTCACCCAATCACCATCTCCAGAGGCCAGGGCGCTGTGGATAGCTGCTGCCTCACTCCGGCTCACTATCTGGGATGCCGGTTTCACTGCGAAAGCAAAGCTACACATTAGTACACAAGACATGAACACGTTACAAAAGAGAATTTTTCTAAGTGTAGAGTTACCTCGTCTCTCCCAGCTCGTCCTGAGGAAGGGAATGCAATCCGCCTCAACACTATGCTCTGAAATCTTGACAAAGAAGAATCGGTCCTCGAAGTAATCGTCCTTGCTCGGGAAGCCATTGATGAGCGTACGACCCGGAACCGGAGAGATGCAATACCTCAGCTCCTCTGCGCGACCACGAGGCCTGAAGTCCAGCAGAGAGGACAGCTGCTCGATGCTAATCTCCGCGTTGCACTCCCTACTCAGCACGTAAACACCGATGACATGCCTCAACCCTCTGGGGTTGATCTGAGCAAGGGAGACACCGTTCGCCTCTAGGAAGCGAAGAAGAAAGCCGGGCACCGGGAACCATAACAAGCAGTGTTCGATGAAGTTCTCGTACAAAGTGAAGTACCCCGGAGGCGGAGCATCAGCTCGCTGAGTGTGATCGGGGGCAACGAACCGGATCTCATCTGAAATCCCGCACTTCTCTCTAAGAAGCTGCAGCGACTCATCATCAGAAAAAGTGGATCCCAGAGGGTCCGGACGCGCCTTCTTCTTCTTGGCCGCCGCGGGTCGTTCAACCTCTGCGGAGGTATCATCATCACCATCCTCAGCATCGGAAGCAATCGACCTGAGCGAAGAAGAGTCCGACGATAGAGCGACGTAGGCTGCACCCTCTGGGAGCCCTGGGTCCTCGTCATTGAGGGGAAAGGAGAGTCTGATCCCACCGTTACGGGCCATCAAATCCTCATCGCCACTAGGCCTCCTCTCCTCCTCAATATCCGCTAAGCCATCAAAGATATCCTCGTCACTCTCATCGGATCCGCCGAAACGACGCCGCGGAACGGTGGTTTTGCTACGGAGGCGAACTCCGTTTCCGGTATTCTCAAGCGGTGCCGAGGATGGCATCACGACCACGCAGTCGGTTCGGCTCGGCAAAGCGGTCACGGGGTCGGTTCCGCCCGAAGGCGCGACCGAGCGATCGACACCACCCGACATAGCGACCGCGGGGTCGGGCCGCGCGACGACGATCGGATCGGTCCCGACCGAAACAGAGACCACATGGTCGGGCGACGAGATAGCGACCGCGGGGTCGGTCCCGATCGAAGTAGTGACTGCGGGGTCGGTCCCGGTCGAAGTAGCGACCATGGGATCGGGTTGATCCGACAACGCGACAACATTGCCGGTCCGAGGTGGTGCGATGGTATCTTCGGTTGGATGCAACGGCGCCGCCGGTCCGATACGGTCAATCAAACCAAGTTTCGTCTTATCCATAACAAAATCAAATCTACATCAACCCCAAAAACAAAATTAAAAGGTGAGTTTGAGCATTTTCATCAAGAACAAGCTTCATCTACAACAAGCCTCAAGGAGGGTGTCAAGACATCCTTGCAAATCTAGACTAATCCTATCAACAATAGGAGCTTGAAATCAATCAAAGGATTTGTGGTTTCTTCATAACAACATCCCATAGCCAAGACTTTTTTCTCCCTAAAGCTAAATCCAAGATCTATGGAAATCAAAGAGAGAATGAAACAATGAGGAACACTCACCAAGGAACAAAGAAAATCCGGCGAGGTTGGTGGAGAATCCGGCGACGGTGAGCTCGTGATCGGCGGTGGCTCCGGCGGCGGTCCGGTTTAAAAAAAAAAGAAAAGAAGAGTTGTTTTTCTTATTAAGAAGAACCTAAGGAGGAAGAAGGAGAAAAGGAAAAAAAAAAAAAAAGGGGGGTGTGAACCACACAAACCTTATCTTCTTCCTTGTCCTTTCTCAAACGGGTCCCGGCTCCACTCAAAACATTTTTTCCGGAAACCGCCTCGCCATCGCTCGGAAGCGTCCTCGACACCGGCTACCGGAACACGGAGTCTTAAAACCTCCGTAGAGAATATACGAAGTCTTAAAATCTTCGAGAAAAAAAAAAAAAAAAGGAAAATTTTTTGCAGAAAACATAGCAGCTTCAGCAAAGGAAGCATGAAGTCTGAAAATCTTCAGAACATTTACGAAGTCTTAAAACCTCCTTCGTGAAGTCATTCTCTACCACTGTGATGAAGGATAGGCCAACACCTTGACTTTAAACGGTAACGCCGATATCTAACACATCTCTTAACTCGGCATCATCACTTCTGATATTACCGAGCTGGGGGGGCTAACTGTTGGGGTCGGTTTCCACCCCCTCGACCTTAAACGATGAAAGTCAAAATGTTCACCGAGGTCCTCTTGCGGATAGTAGCAAAGTAAGTGATCGTAGAGTGAGGCGAAGCAAGAAAGTTTTGGACAAGGAAGGACTGATCGCGAGCCCGGAACACCAAGGGCCGACCTTAGGCTCGGCATGTCCAAGACCCGACCATAGGGTCGGCACGTCGGGACCCGACCATAGGGTCGGCACGTCCAAGACCCGAACATAGGCCTCGGCATGTCCAAGACCGACCGTAGGCTCGGGCACGCCTGGACCGACTGTAGGCTCGGGCACGCCAAGACCGACCGTGGCTTCGGCGTGGACGGACGGCCGAGTATGGACTCGGTTTGGCGATGCCTTAGCGGACCGATCCTGCCTTCGGTCCGATAGGACCTTCGGCCCAGCTACGTGAAGATAGTCCAAAGGTGAAAGCATTACGGCCTAGACGCGAAGCCCACTCTAACGTGATCGACCTTATCAGGGCAAATCCGCAGGGACATAGGAAAAGAAGCCGACTTAGACATAGTATAAATAGACCTTTGTAAACACCCCAAAGGGGATCCGCAATTTCAATACGAAAACTTGTACTCAACTTTTCAGAGCAATAAACAACATCTTTTTCTCAAATCCTTTGCAATCCTAGCTTATCATAGAAATCTCCGAATTCCCTCACGAACTCTTACAAATTCTAATTGTGTTGGTTTCGACCCCCACAGTTTTATGGAATCTAGCCATCAAATCTTTCTTTACATCAGATGCATCATTGAATCGCAAGATACTCTTGTACATGCATCATTAAATCGCATAAATGAGAGTCATACCAGGATTACCGCGATCTTTTCTCGTGTTTTGACCTCACTTACACGATACTCACCCATCCTGAAACTCCTTCAGCTTAAGCACGCTTAACTATGGAGTTCTCTCAAGACATGTGACCGAAAAGATAATTGCACTTTGGTGATATAGGTAGCCAAATCAATTCCTTTAAGCCTCTCCGTATATACCATATATTCTCTGAAACTGGGGTGTCACACGTCTGATCGATCATTTAGTCTAAAGAAAAAGAGCAATTTCCTTTTTCGAGGATATCTTCTAAGTCTCTTGAGATTTACCTTTGTCGATTTCTACACATAAAAAAATGGAAGGCCACAAAATAAGGGGGATCACTAGCAGCAACATCTCACAAAAAACCTAAAAGTTATTTCGTTCTAGAATTGTCTGATTGCTTTTATACAAGGAGAGGAAGACTTCATTTCCCGATAACCTTTGGAGAAGTTTTCTAAACCTTTAACTACTGTTTTGAATATGAAAATGATTTATACATTATGTGTTGATTTTCATGTCCATGATTCAATAGTGATCCGTTGGGAAAAATGGATGTTTCATTAAGGATTTACATGCCTTGATAAATAGGATTGCTAGAGTGAGGATCAATTGTCATTTTTCATCTAATCTTGCTCGTATTGCATGATCAAGAATAACCAGAGATTGTGATTAGATTGATTTCTGATTGAGCATTATTTGATTAATTAATCGGAACTAGTTTAAATGAGCTCGATGTCATTACATGCGAGAGTTGAGTTATGAAATCAAGTGAACATGTCAAACCAAAACTGAAAATTGCATCTTTAACAAAATGATCACCTGCGCGATAGTTGACTCATCATTGTGCTTTAAGATAGGTAACCATTGCTACGAGAGTAGAATAGTAACATAATAGTGATTTGAGTTCGTTAATGATAATTGATCAATTTCCCAATTTGATTTTTTAAAAAAATTAATCCATGTTCCTAAAAAACTCTCTGGAACCCAATGTTTAATATAATTGAATCGAAATTAAATTAATTTGTTGAAAACCATCACCCAAAACCCTCACTTTCATTGTTTTAGCTTAATCCTGATTTCATATAACTGAAGTTTACACTTGATTTATGTGGATTCGATCCATAAGTACTACAATTGATTGACTAGGCACTTGCAATTTAAATTGTTTGCATTTAGGTACAACTTTTACTCATATCAGTTAAGTACGCTCTATTTTTTTCTTTATTTCCTCTGTTTTTGTAGGTGTAGAAATGGCGGAGAGCTTCGCGTATGACATGATATCATCAAACATGATAACATACCTGACGCGACCAATGGGCGAGTCAATCGTTGTAGCTGCGGGCAATGTGAACAACTTTGGATTAGAATGGTAGTAAACTCGTTCCTTGTTCATTTTCGTAATATCACCATCTCATATTCTATCCATGGGATCAACTCGAGAGCTTGGAATCAAGATACGAGGACCACACTTACGTCGACTAAAACATGGAAAGGATATATCAATCCCCCAGAGAAATGGAAAGATGGATGGGAGCGACCAAGTATTCCTCGCAAAATTCAATCATCAACATGGAAAGTTCTTGCCAAAAACGAACCCTTAAAGAACACCTAGGAATTGACACGTACGCCAGAGGATACCTTTGTAAATGATGGAAAATCCTTGTCTCAGCAAGAACGTATATCAAAGGAGAATCGTCGTGTGACGACTCATGGGTGGGAGACGAAGGAAGACTACTAGAAAACATAATGGCAAGGATTGGCGAGTCAGTAAGAAGGTTTTTGGAGTAGAGGGAGAAGAGTGAATGGTGTGGTCACATAAGAAAACCGACGAGATACAACTTTATATAGTAATAAGAGAACCATTGCAGGAGTCGGAACTCGCACAATTAGATTTGTAAGGGCTTTAGAGGAGAGGTGAGAATTCAAACCACAATGCAAAGAGTAGAAGAGATTGTTTTATTGTTCTTTAGAAAAGTTCAAAGTGTTTTGCTTAATTCAGATCATTTTCTCAAGGGATGTTTACATGTATATATAGTCCACTAGGTCGGCTAGGTCGACTAGGTCGACTTCCAAATAGATAAGGAAAATTTTCCTAGTCTTAGGAATTTTCCTTTATCTTCAAGCGATTGCGGCGATTTCTCTTCTAGGATTAGGAAATTTTTTTGGGGAGTAGAATATTCTTTGTAGCCGACTTCATCCTCTCGGCTTTGTCAACAAGCTCGATCCAGGAACTTCAAGTCTTTTGGGTTTAGCCTACTTCGTCTTCGATTTGACTTTGGCGAACTCATTGGCTCTACTGCTTCGCTAGCTCCGCTACTTCACTTAGAGTTCACCTCGCGGCCTTGCTTCTTTAGCATAATTTGACCTTGTCCGAGGATTACAGTGCTCGTTGTGCTCTGCAGGTTGGCCTGGCGGAAATTTCCATACTTAGTCCTTTTCAGGCATTGATCTTGGAGAGGTCAAACTGACCCCAATAGTTAGCCCCCTAGCTCGGCAGTATCAGATGTCATGATGACGAGGTAGATATTGTAGAGTTAAGATCAATGTTTTGAATCTTATTTCGACAGGTGACTTAAACCAGCTCAAGTGTTTACGCTTAACCAAGCTCAACTGTCGCGTTTAACTGAGCGAAGTGATCGAGATCAAAAATCTTTTTTTTGAAAAAAGACTTAGTGAAAATTGCCAAAAAAATTGAAAAGCGGGAATGTTTGCGCTCATTCCCCGAGGAGATGATGTCATCTAGTACTTAGGGATCAAATCCACAGAAATTTATGGTAACACTATAGGCTTTCGGGAAAACAATCAAGCTAAGCCAAATTAGGTGGTTTTGATTTGGGATGATTCAAATTTGGTAACTTTAACATTTGTAAACAATAAAGTCTCAGGGTTCATAAGACAATTTATTCAGGTGTTCATGCGGTATCTAGCAAGTTGTTTTCCTAACTCGAATACTCTAAATGATATAATTAACCGACTGTCGCAGTGAAGATTAATATACCTAGTCAAACTAATTACTCAACTTTCGAAATAACAATTAGAAATTATAGATATGCAAAAATGCTCAAGATTTGATATATTAACCTCAATCCTCAACTGTCACATGTTAAGATTCCAAACTTATCTAAACACTAGTTCAATTTCAATCAATGAGATAAATATAGATCAAACCACAAGTGATAAGTATTAATCCTAAGTGTAGATGAAGACTCACTAGATCCTATGCATGAACAAATTCCTATTTATCGACCCATGAAAACCTCTTAAAAGATCCCCTTAACCCAACAAGAAAACTACTCATTCATGAAAAACGCAACTATAAAAAGGATTGAATAAAGATGTGTCATATAAATAAGAAAAGGTTTAGAAATATTCTCTATGTGATACAAAGATGATAAATCGTCTCCCTAACAAAGTTGTATTTAAGTACCAAAACCAAGTAGTTTCTTTATTAAGACCGTATTTAAAACATATTAAAATGTGGTAAATCTGATGCATATCAACAACGACTCCCATGCATACTTAGGTCTGGCTCTATAATGATCCACATCAGGTTAGGCCTAACTCTTTAATGTCCTAACTTCGCTGGAAGAAGAAATTGGGGCGCAACAGACCCTGGTAGGGAAGCCCGCTATCTGGAGGTAAAGGACCGATGGCAGGTAAGAAGACCGTTACATGATATCGCTACCCATGCAAGGAAAACACAGCTCGAGTCCTAGGTTATCACTCCCAAACCTATTTTCCTTCCCTTTTATTGCTTGAATTCTCAGCCAACATGTGAATACCCTTTTTACTCTACACGTGGTAGGGTAAAATAAAGAGGATCCATGTCATGCATTGTGATTAAATCACAACAAAATTGATTTTATGGAGCATCTCGACGCCTAACATGACGCAACAAATACTGCTAGCAGTACGAGAAGTTAGATTGAACGGTCAGACAAGTGATCACTTGCACATTTAAAAAGGGCAAAAGAAAAGCACTCGAGTGCAACATACATATCCTAACTTGAGTCGGATTTGGAACATGGTACTTAATTATATGTGCCATATTTTCTCAATTTTTATTATATTTTTAATATGATATTAGTAAAAAAACAACTTAGTTTTTGACACTTACTTGCTAGCTTTAGAATATTTATGGGTTTTAAAGCCTTTGCAAGAAATTGGAAAAAAGAATTTCTAAAAAGAGGAAATGATGTGATCCTAAGAAATGATGTGATCCTCCCAAGGATTCGGCACTCTAAGCTGGTGAAAGGATATTCTTTTGATTCAACGGACGAAGCAACCACGAAGAACAAGGATGGTGGATCGAATGGTCGCACAAGAGCTGCGGAAGACTCCTGATATACCGAACTTGAATCCCTTAGATATGACACACTAAGACGAATTCAAGGCTGAAAATAAAATCACTCTCGACAAGACCCCCTGGATATGACGCACCAAGACAGATCATGTATTGGTTAATGGATATGACACACCATTAACCAAACCAATGGATATTACACACCATTGACGAAAAATGATAAACACTCTCAAAGATTCCAAAAATTATAATCAAAGACTTATCTTTTTATTCATGATAATGGGTTCTATAAATAGAGAAAATTACATCCAAAAACGTCGATAATAAAGCTCAACATGCACAACATCTAGGAAAATAAAATTCAAACTTTAAAGTGCATGTAAGAGAGAGAAATAGGCAGAATTGAATACATTCTTTCCCATGGACGAAAATGAATCTTCCTTGATTGTATTTGGGCTTCATCCACTTTGTTGGGCTTCTATGATGGACCAAGATTATAGAACAACTCAGTTTGTAGCTTGATTCATCCTGGTCTGGTCGGAATTCTTCATTCAATGCCCATAGGTCCGAAACGCAAAAGCTGGAGATCGCCTGTTTTGTAAATTGAATAACTCCTTCGTGTGAACTCCGTTTGATATGAATCTCCTTCCAGGAGCTTTGTAATTGAGCTGAGCATATTCTCCAAGTGGTTTCATGCGTTTAGACCTCGTGGTTGGGAAGATACGCTTCAAATACTGAACACATGTCCTGATGCTTCCCATGATTATATCAGGAAAACAAGCCTTATAAAAAATACACATCTTGTCTGTCGGATTTGTTTTCTCGGACAAAGTTATTTCCACCGTTGGTTCATGCTTATATTTTACCACGAGATATAGGTAATCTTTGCTTCAAGCCTTCAAATAGCATATTCTATCTTGGAAATCGGACAGTCATATCTCAAGATATATACTTAGTTTACGAAAACCTGACAAATTTCCAAATTTTCGAAGAATATCTCCTAAATCTTTCAAAATATACTCTAGCCTTCTACACCTTTAAAAGCATGGAAAGGCCACGGAAGTGAGAGAGCCGTTACCACTTTCAGAAGACGATCAACACCTTCAAAGCCACCAAAATTTACATATTTAGAAGTTTTTTTGAGAGATTTTTACACTTTATTTGATAAGGGAGAAAATCTCGCATTTCTTGTACCTTTTAGAGAATTTTTAAACCATTTTCTGTGATTTTTATATATACGAATTCATCTTATTCTTTTGCTTATATCTTTAAATCCATGATGGAGTATTCACCTTGTTAGATTTTAGGCTTTCAAAGAGATTTCACGAATTGTTAAAATAAAATATTATCATTTTGAGATATTTATTTGTTCTTTATCTTGATGCACTTGTGATCTGATTTTAAGTAGATTTACTTTCTGAAAGCTTGTTAATCTCCTAAGCTAATCTAGATAAGCTAAGTGTGGTTACATGCGAAGTGAACATATCGAATTTGGTTAATTGTGTGTATGATTTTTAATAACAAACGGGAGTTAGTTTATTGTATTAAACAAAGTATCTTAGCACTACGTGAGTGGGCTAATCATATATCTGTGATTCGAGTTAAGTAAATCTCTCATAATAGTTTGATTTCTATGATTCACGAGTCTTTGTGGTCACTCTAAAGTCTTAACACCTAACATTTTTTCCACTGAATTTGTATCCTTATTTTTTCGTATCACAAACAACAAACCCCATCTTTTAGCCTATCTAAATTCAAATCTCATAAATTCGTAGCGTAATTATTTTGTCTTCTGTGGATTCAGTCGTTATGTTCTAACGCGATTGTCTATGCACTTGCAAAGTATTTCTAGGGTTAAACTTGAGATATCAGGTACCGACTATACAAACCCTCGTACGTGAACATTTATAAATACTCTACTATCTACCCATAAAAAGAGATTTTGGTTTTTAACTCTAACTCCACAGTAAATAGCTACCTTCTAAGATCTAGAGATATATAGTTCTTGAGACTCTATTTCCGATTATTAGGGCCAAAACTCACGGATTCATTCATCTCTCTTCTCTAGTTCCGACCATTTTTTGATCAAAACACTTTTTGATCTCTCTTCTCTAGTTCCGACCATTTTTGATCAAAACAATTCTTGATCTCTCTTTCTCTCCTCTCTTCCTCTCCTCTCTTCCCATCTCTCACCACTAAATAGACCAAATTTCTTACTAAAAGTGTTCATAATCTTTAAATCAAAATTTTCGGGTCTGGAGTCACCTTTTTCCGAACTTTTGTTTCTTGACTATTTCTTTTTTGGCTCATTTTGACTCATTGTGGTTATTGTCTCTCGTTTCTCTATTCTTGTCTTGTTTTCTAAATTGAGAGTCGTCGAAAACACCCCTACTCGTGTTTCTGCGGTCTTCACATGTTTGCTGACTATGTAAGAATTTTCGTAGGCCAGTAGTGATTATTTCGAACAAAAAAAAATTCCCTTGAAATCGTTAATATTGTTTTGGAAGCGTACAATTATATAGTTAAGTATATAAAGTCAACTCAACTTTTGTAATTTTTGGTTTATTTAGTAATCTTCGCACATATCGCGTGATACTTAATATCATTTTAAACGCTTACAATCATATAGTAATAGATAATATAAATTATAAAGTCAACTCAAATATTGTATTTTTATCAAGTTTATTGTCTTTGCACATTTCGCGTGATAGTTAATATAGTTTTAAATGCCTACTATAATATAGTTACACATAAGATCACTTATATGATATGATTTTCTGTTGGTAATATTGCTTGAGATTTTTTGGGTTGACAATCAAAAGATTATTGATTAAGAACCTGTTAATTTTTAAAGAGAGTGTAATCGTCGAGTTGCTCGAATATTTTTAACCTACTCATAATTTTGTAATCAATAGAAAACAGTAAAACCACGTGGGTGTCTATTAATTTCCAACTAAATCAATTAACATTGACGTGACTGCTACTACTCTTACATGTCCAAGTCGCGTTCGTAATATTTAACTCAAACTTGGCAAGGTATTTAACAACAACTTGGCACGTTGCCATATACAGAACAATACAAAGAAACAAAACAATTTTTTAAAAAGGGAGCCAATGGCGATCGTCTGCGATGAGCGCGGAAGTACTCATCGTCCGAGCACCACCGAGGGATATTCCTTTGGAGGATGGAAATCAGCGAGGCTTATCATCGGTTAGTAAGTCCACCTCTCTCCACAAAGATAGATTCGTTAACTCTTATATACTCTTCGTTTTCTTTGTTTGTAGTTGTCGAAATGGCGGAGCAGTTTGCCATTTATGGGATTTCGTCAAATCTGATAATGTACCTGACGGGACCATTAGGAGAGTCTACAGCTACAGCTGCGGCCAATGTCAACACCTGGAGTGGAACGGTGTCGTTTCTGTCACTACTCTGGGCCTTTACCGCTGATTCGTTTCTCGGCCGTTTCCGTACTATTCTAATCGCATCTTCTCTGTATATCTTGGTATATAGCACTTTCGTCTCAAACATCTCTTCAAACAGGACATCGAACAATCTGTAGATAATGTTTCGCCCAATATAGGAACAATATTAGACTACAAAATAGAGAATATACCCATCAAGGTATGATAATTAAGAGAGGAACCAATTTCTATGCATCTTATATAGTTTGAATTTTTCAAAGCGGACACGAGTTTTGTAAACATAGGTGTGTCATTTGCGGTTTTAAAAACGCATAATTCTAACTAGGGCTGGGCAAAAATAACCGAAACCGAAAACCCGTAAACCCGAACCGAAACCGAAACCGAATAGAACTTTTAAAGAATATCCGACAGGTTTTTTATGTCTAGAACGAAAAAACCGGAACCGAACCGATACCGAACCGAGAACCGAAAGGATATCCGAAATACCCGAAACATAAATTAATCCATAAATATGTATGCATAGTTTGAGTATATTTTACAATTTTTCTTTGTTATATTTACAATTAATTCGGTTAGTTCAAATATTGTTATGTATTAGTAGGTAGTTCAGATAAAAATAGCTAATATAAGTGTATTGTTTTATTGTTTATTAAAAACAAATACTATTTTCGGATAATTTAGGGTAGTTTGGATAAAAAATACTCGGAATCAAACTGAAAATACTATTTTAAGACTTGTTTCATGACAACGTCTGTCATTCTTTTAAGACTTTGGTGTTTCACAACTTGTTTCATTATTTTCGTATTTTGAATGTTTGAGTTGAAACTTATAAAATTTATCACTTTGAATAGGATCAAACTCTTTAATTTTGTTTATTTTGTATCACTTTGTCTTGTAAATTGTTTCCGTAATGCTTTGCTTTGGATTTTAACTTTTAAGTTTGATACTTTGTTTCTTTGTTTCTTTGTTTTCATAACTTTGCTACGTTGGTTCTTTGTGTTCTTTGTCTCTTTGTTTCAAAACTTTGTTACTTTGATTTTTTTGTTTCTTTGTTTCAAAATTATCTTGTATTACTTTTGTGTTTTGTGTGAACTTTTTTCATCTACTGTTTATGAGATTTTATTTCTAGTTTTCTACATTATGAAGTTATGAACTTAAATATTGTGTTTGGTGACATTACGGGTATAACCGAGACCGACCTGAAACCGATTGGTACCGAACCGATACCGAACCGAATCTCAGTCGGTACCTATATGGATATAAAACATTTATATTCCATATACCCTGAACCGATTAATACCGAACCGAAACCGAACCGTATATCCGATTGCCAGGCCTAATTCTAATATATATTAAATTGAGACGAATACTATTTTTGTTCAAAAAAAAAAAAAATTCGAACCTTACACAAATAAATTCACAATCAAAAGTTTACTAAGCTTTAAGATTTAGTATATACTGTAATTTTTATATCGAAAAAAAGAAAGGAATGTTAGTGTGTTCTACATAGAACTATGAGAGTGTAGGGATTACAAACGGTTTGAATATGTGAAAGACTAAATAGTATCACGGATTATATCAGTTATTCATTGTTTTTAGAAATATATGTTCGTTTCCAAAAAATTCAGCATATTTACAAACTTTAATCATCTATTTTTAAGGATATGGACAAGAAATAAGAGAAAAGAAAGTAATATTCGGTCATGATTTCGCTTAGGACCCTCGGAATAGACTAGAGTCTTTGCTCTTCTCAATTTTCGAGCCTTGTTTACTAAACTCGAGTTTCATCTCCGGATTCACTAAGTTAAGTCTTCATTAAGTTAAGTCTGATTTGGGTGGTTTTTAAGTTAAATCAATATTGGGAATTAGGGTTTGTGCCTCCTTATCTAAGAACAAAAGACTTTTCACCTTGATTTTGGGTTTTGGTTCTCTGAAATTGTGTGTGAAGTCAGATCTCCCAATCCTTTGTGAGTGTTACGGTGGTGGTTGACAGATCTGAGGTAACGATGATGGCTGCGATGGATAGAGCCTTGGCGAATATGAATCTGGAAGATGATGACGATCCGTATGTGATGCCAAATATTCATGAACTCTCATTAGCCGAAATTAACAAATATAGTTTTGATTGTAAGGGTATTAAACCCTGAAGGAGTGATAATGGCTAGTCTAATTTTGGATATGGCAAGGAAATGGCAGAAGGTAGGACGAGTTCGAGGTGTGGCTCTCTTCAATGAGAGATTCCAGTTCATCTTTGAGCATGAACAGATTTGTTAGAGATGCTGGAAAAAGGAGTTCATACTTACAACGAATGCACACTGGTAATGGAATGATGGGTTGAGAATCTGATTTTCTTCAATTCATACCGCTATGGATTTGAATGAAAGGAATTCCAGTTAATCACAAAACTGAAGTGGCGATAAATTGGCTGGCGGAGAAGTTTGGTCAGGTCATTGAAATGGCTTTTGATCCTACAAAAGCTCAGAGCATGCCGCATGTAAGGGTAAGAATTAGATTTGATGTAGCTAAGCCTCTGAAGAGATCAAAAATCTTTACTTTACCATATGGTGAACCTTTCACAATTTATTTAGATTATGAAAGGGTTCAGAAAAGATGCTATGAGTGTCAGAGACTTAATCATGATTGGGAGAGATGTCATTTGGTGGTTAAAAAACAGCAAGAGCAAAAGAAGGAAAGAAAGGCTAGAGGAGAAATTCAGAACCTTCTATCTCCTCTCAATTTCATCAAAGAATCAGATCCTTTATTTGGTGTGTTGCGTGAGGATCAGGTGGGGATTGATCCAATGACAGGTAGACCGAGGATTGCAGAAGTAGTGCTTCAACGAATAAGGCAATATATGGTAGTTGGTAATGGAGATAAGCAAATGGTCAAAGAAGATAGAGTGAAGCAGTCTGTTAAGGAAGCACTCTGTTAAGGAAGCAGAAAAAGACCCAAAGACCCAAAAAAGTATGTTAAGACTAGAGCCAATTCCAATTGTTTCATTGGACCTGAACAAAGGAAAAGGAATGGTCTTTGATTATGATTCGGCTGGGTCAAATGTTGGGATGAGTAACAATGAGAAGCAAAGAACAAACTTTATGTCAGATGCCATTAAAGCAGGGAGGGCAATGAGGCTGAATTCATTAACTGCTCAAACAACTAGTGAAGAGTATGGGAGGATGGTAGGTTCTATGGATAACCCTTTTGGGATTGGTTATACGGTTCAAGGGCATCACTTAGGTGTTGTTGGCCCTTCCGGGACTAAGACCAAAAGTGGAAAGCCTAGGAAGAAACCTACTAAAAATAAGTGTAAGCTAAGGCCTAGAGATGTATCTTTATTGGCCTCTGAGGTTGAGAAGAAAGAAGGAAAGAGTGAAGGTCAAGTTGCTAAAAGATAAGCAGAAGATCACAATTTGGATGGTTCCAATGGCGCTAGACGCCAAAAGCCAGTGGTAGTCCCAATGAGTATAATGAGCTGGAATTGTTAGGGCCTTAGACCGTTCGAAGACCTGACAATTATTAGACTTAGGGAACTAAGAAGAGAATATTTCCCTGAGTTGGTGTTTATTATGGAAACGAAACATAAACGTAACATACTAGTAGATTTGCAAGAATGGCTTGGTTATGAAAGAGTTTTTACAGTGAATCCGGTTGGCTATAGTGGAGGGTTTGTTGTGTTGTGAAAAAGTAATATTGAAGTAGAAGTGAAGTATTCGGATAAAAATCTCATTGATCTCTATGTACAGTTAGGAAACGTTGAGTTCTTTGTTTCTTGTGTTTATGGTGACCCATTTATGGAAAGGAGACCTATGGTTTGGGAAAGAATAAGTAGAATTGGTGTAAATAGGAAGGCTCCATGGTGTATGTTAGGTGACTTCAATGACCTAATACACAATGGGGGGAAAACTGGAGGTCCAAGGAGAAATGATTCCTGTTTTTTGCCATTCAATGATATGCTTAAAGTGGCTATGATGGTTGAGTTATCAAGTTCTGGTAATCATTTTACTTGGGGTGGATGGAGATATTTGAAATGGATTCAATGCAGATTAGATAGAGTTTTGGGGAATAAAGCCTGGTCCAAAGTGTTTCCCATGGTTAACCAAACCTTTTTGGCAAAGAGGGGCTCTGATCATAGACGTGTGCTGGTTAGATTGTTTGCATCAAATGAAGTCTATAGGGGGTAGTTCATGTTGATAAGAGATTGTTGAATAAATCTAGAGTTAAAGAAACCATTGAGTTAACATGGAGGTTTTCTAGATCAAGGAATAGAGCTACGGTTTCAAAGAGATTAAGAAATTGCAGGAAATTGTTAAGCAAATGGAAAAAGACTAAAGATACAAATTCTTTGGAGAAGGTATCTTGTCTTCAAAAAGATTTGGAAGAAGAAGTGTCAGCAGATTTTCCGAGGCTCAGGATCAAAGAGATCAAATATTTGTTGGTAACTGCTTATAGAGAAGAAGAGGCTTATTGGGGACAAAAGAGTAGTGACTGTTGGATGGATGAAGGAGATCAAAATACAAAAAAATTCCTTGCCTCTATCAAAGCTTCAAGGAAGAGGAAAATAATTGAAAAGTTGTTGGATGTTAATGGTAATTTTCAGAGAGGAGAAGCATCTAAAGGGGAAGTTGCTAATATGTTCAAATCCTTTAATCCAAACAGGTTTGAGAATATTTTTGAAGGTTTTGCTCCTCGTGTAACTGAGTCTATGAATCAGAGTTTGATAAGTGAAGTCTCAGTTGAGGAGATTAAAGAAGCAGTTTTTGCCGTCAAATTATCTAGTGCCCCTGCTCTGATGGGATGCTAGGGTCGTATTTTCAAAAATATTGGAATATAGTTGGTGTGCAAGTAACAAAGGAAGTCCAGCATTTCTTCAGGTCAGGTGTGTTTCCAAAAGAATGGAACTACACTCACTTATGTTTGCTACCTAAGAAAGCTAATGCTTCCATGATGAAGGATTTTACACTACAAGAAAACATGTCCTTTTGCGAGGGCGATTTTTGTCGCAAAACCGTCGCAAAAGGAAAATTGCGACGATTTTGCGACGATTTTAGGTTTGTCGCAACTGGCTCGTCGCAAACCCAAAACCGTCGCAAAACCGCCGCGAATATAATTTTCGTCTCAAATACGCCGCTAGTTTAGCAACGCTTTTGCGTCTAACAAATTTGCGAGGAAGTTGCGACTTCAAGTTTTGCGACGAGATTGCGGCGTTTTTTTGCGGTTGTTTTGCGTCGAAACAATTTGCGACGGAATTGCGGCTAAATGTTTTGCGACGGATTTGCGGCTTAAATTTGCGACGGTTTTGCGACGATTTGTGAGCTGATTTTTTTAAAAAAAAATTAAAATATTTAAAAATTAAAATATCCAAAAATATTTAAAATTTAAAAAACCATAAAATAAAGTTTTACTACATAAAGCTAAAACCGAAATTATTATCATCAATCGGATCCCCGCTCGATGTGCCTCCTTCGTTTGTTTCGGCCCTTCTTCGCGAAGTTTCTTGTTTCTTCGAAACCATAAGCTCGACAATTATGGGGTTCGTCTTCGCTAACTCCGCGAACATGTTATCGTAGATGGTCTCGATAGTTTCCAACTGTAATGCCATCTTTCCCTAACAGTTTTGAGGAGCCATCTATAATTTATAAAATTCAAAGTTTACAATTTTAGATAAATAATAGGCAAATTGCTGTTTTGAACACAAAATTTCATTTTTTCAAAAAACTAAACCAAAACTTGAATCAAATGCAGCTCTAACCTATCGGGCGTGGAAAATTACAGTTACCCCCATATGACCAAACAAAAAACGCGAAACCGATATTACCATTTTAACCTTCGGGTGTGTCAGACTTCTTTAGAGGTCTGATATTCGACTGTAACAAAAGTCTGATACTGATTAAATTAGTAAATTTAAATTATAAAATAAAATAAAAATATTTTTTAGCAATTGTTTGGACAAAAATTAAATATTGACGATGTCGATGTATAGAAATTAAAATTTCATAAACTTCAATCAAATTAAACAAGGTTAGTTAATTATGCACATATCCTAAAAATATCAGACTTCTGGAGAAGTCTAATATTTAATTAACTAGTAAATTTAAATTTAAAAATTGTAAAAAATTATTTTCTCAAAATTACTTGTACATAAATTAAATAGAGACGATTATTGAAGTATTGAAATTAAATTTCGTGATATTAAATCACATTGACTAAATGTAAGGTAAAGTATGATGTTCAGCTGAAAACATGCTTTGAAATGTAAGAAACATGTAAGAAGCATTTACCTATAAATTTAGGGTTTAGATTCATAGATTAACAAATTTACTTTTGAAATGTTAAATTTGCACATATGTGTTGTAAGGTGCCTATATTTAACGAATTTGATGGAAAATATAGGTTTGTTTTTAATATTTTCACTGATAAGTGCAAAGTCTGATAAGCCCTAAATCTAATATTTTGCACTTATCAGTGAAAATATTAAAAACAAACCTATATTTTCCATTAAATTCGTTAAATATAGGCACCTTACAACACATATGTGCAAATTTAACATTTCAAAAGTAAATTTGTTAATCCATGAATCTAAACCCTAAATTTATAGGTAAATGCTTCTTCCATGTTTCTTACATTTCAAAGCATGTTTTCAGCTGAACATCATACTTTACCTTACATGTAGTCAATGTGATTTAATATCACGAAATTTAATTTCAATACTTCAATAATCGTCTCTATTTAATTTATGTACAAGTAATTTTGAGAAAATAATTTTTTACAATTTTTAAATTTAAATTTACTAGTTAATTAAATATCAGACTTCTCAAGAAGTCTGATATTTTTAGGATATGTGCATAATTAACTAACCTTGTTTAATTTGATTGAAGTTTATGAAATTTTAATTTCTATACATCGACATCGTCAATATTTAATTTTTGTCCAAACAATTGCTAAAAAATATTTTTATTTTATTTTATAATTTAAATTTACTAATTTAATCAGTATCAGACTTTTGTTAGAGTCGAATATCAGACCTCTAAAGAAGTCTGACACACCCGAAGGTTAAAATGGTAATATCGGTTTCGCGTTCTCCGAGACTCTGACAGATTGTGATAGTAAATTTAAATTATAATATTGAGTTACTCTACTTTTTGTTTACCCGTATATTTATAACAAAGTTACCAATTTGTTGCCTCAAACTGTAAAATTCATTACCGACTCTCCGACTCTCTCTCTAAAACAAGAATAATTCCTCTCTCTAAACGCTCTCAAACACCACAACTCTATTTTTTGTGGATGTAAATCGTCATCGTCGTGAACTTCGTCTTTGCAAGTAAGATAAGCTCCCTATTATCAAGTTTTTCCTGCAACATTTTGAGATCTGTACGAAAAAGTCTGTTTTAGTTCTACAAGATTTTGCTATGTTTTTTGCTTAGATCTAATTAAACAAGTAGATTTAATTGTTAATCGGTATCTCCGTCAGACTTTTCCAGAAGTCTAAAATCAGACTTCCCTAGAAGTCTAATATCTCTAATATCATACTTCTAGAGAATTGTGATAGTATTTAGAAACTGTTATCTCTTTAAGACTAGGTTTGAGTTTCATCAGACTTTGTTATGTCTTTTACACAGGATGGGGCGATTCAGTCAGGTTCCAACGTCGAGTAGTTCATCCTACGGACCCGATCTCTACGGTCGCGATCCGTCAAGTACGAGTACAACAGTTTGACGTCGATCCGGATCATCATACAGATTCCCCAAGAAATGTTTCTGCGGTCTGGACACCGTCATGCGAACATCCCTAACTGCCGAGAATCCGGGAAGAAGATTCTTCGGATGTCGTAACTACGACGTAATGGCCTATACATCCTTTGATTTTTTACACCGCTTATTATAATTTGGGATCCTAATATGGTTGTACAAATGTGGCTATGTAGGATGGTGGTTGCCATATAATGAAGTGGTGGGATGAGGCTATGACTGAGGAGTTTAACGATGTAAAGTTGTTTGTTGACCAACATGGTCAACGTATTGATGGCATGCTTGTTTCTGATGCTCGAAGCGACAAGTGTTTATCCACCGTCGTCGATGACGTCAAGGTAATGAAGGCAGAGATAGCTCAATTGAAAGAGCAGTTGAAGGAGAAACCATGTGGCCAGATAATGCGTGGCGTCGAGCTGAGGAGTTTGATGATAGCTGGTGCTGTTATTACCATCCTAGCCATGTCTATCTCTGTTGCTTTCTTCTAATATTTGACAATCTGTAAAGAAAAATTCTAGTATATATGTGTTGTGTTAACTATGTCAAAATGTGAATGAAGTGTAAACATCATTAAACATCTTCTGAAGTCTGATAATTTAAAACTTTTGAAAAATTGACGCCTAAAATTTGAAGTCTGACGTTTTAAAAATAATTGAAAAAACAAGAATTAATATATATTAGTAAAAAGCCTTAAAAAAGGCGGGAATATTGCCGCCCATAACTTAAAATATTAGTAAAAAGCCCTACAAAAAGCGGGAATATTGCCCTGTCAGACTTCTTTAGAAGTCTGATGTTTTATAATTCTCGCTCTATTCAGATTTGACCTAAAATATATAAATTTTTTTTACAGGTTTGACCTAAAGTTGGTCCACACAAAATTTTAGATCTGCAAAAAAAAACCAAAAAGCAGTTTCTCTCTTTTTCTCGAAGACTCTTCAATACCTTCACCAAGCTCGCCGGCCACCACCTCCCGTCGACTCCCTTCACATCCCGAAGTTGATTGGACCGGCGAGCATGGTGAAGGGATCGAAGAGACTACGAGAGGTTGTTTCCTAAAGATGAAGGTTGGAGAGACACTGTTCCGAGATCCATCCCCTGCAGATTTGGAGAGACATTGTTACGAAAGATGAAGGTTGTTGCATTTGTTTTTGTCGCCCTCATCATCTCTATTTGTGTTTTTGTTATGTTTTAGTTTATGATTGAAAAATCCTTTGCTATGTAGACATTTTGTCGTGGACACTTATTTTGTAATACGTCGGAGGGTCACTGTTTTTGTAAGTTTGTAATTGGGAAACAGATTATGGACCCTCAATTTTTGAATATGATGCCTGGTCTCTCGAAGTATAATTACAGCTTATTAATTTGACATTTACCTCGTTTCTTGAAGTGTAAAGACAGATTTATTTGGTTGTTTTAAGGCTCTCAATACAGACTTCTCTGGCAGTCTGATTATAAAAGAAAGAGAAGTCTGATAAGGACCGAAACTTTTTGATTTCTTTGAAATGTTTGACTATGTTGTTTTGTAGATGGTAATAACAAATCCCTCGATTTGCCCAAGGAAGAACCTTTTCAATAGCATTTATGATGGAGGTGTGCCTATCTGAGACAATGACCAGCGGATATTGGTCTGTAATGCAGGCTGCCAGATTTGTGAAAAACCACTCCCACGAGGCATTATTCTCAGAGTCTACAATGCCAAAAGCCAACGGAAAGACTTGAAAATCGGCGTCTTGTGAGGCCGCCACTAGCATAACACCTCCATACGGGCCCGTAAGATGCGTACCATCTACCACAATGACTCTTCTAAGATACTTAAACCCCTCTATACAAGCTCCAAATGCAACAAATAGATATTTAAATCTATTAGCCTCATCGAGTTCTAGAGCAGTTTTCGTTCCCGGGTTGATTTGCTTGAGTCCAATAAATCAGGGAGCCTCTCGTAGCCATCTTCCGCTGAGCCTCTCAACAACTTTTGAGCATGTAACAACGCTCTGTATTCGGTTGTGTAGCTCAACTTCATCCCAAATTGCTTCTTCATTGATACTATGACATGCCTTGGTGTAATATTCTCAATTATTCCAAAGGAATCTAGAAACAACCAACCAACATAACGCGGTGTATGACTTTTTTTCTTAGCCTTCCGGTCTGGCGGTGTACATGTGTAACATCTATTATAGATCGTCACCCAAAACTTTTTTGGTTCGTTCTTTACAGTCACTCGAAGCCTCCAATTGCATTCTTCCACAACACATTCAGTGACAAACAGGCTCTTGGTAGACTTCTCTACTCTAAATGCGTATTTCCTCATTATGGCCGTCAAACGCAGCTCTGTTATAAGATCTTGCTTGCTATCAAAACACTTTCCGACATAGATAGCGTCGGACCAATTCCTTCCTCGGCCAGTAAATCGGTCGACCACACAATGCAACTCATACGTCTTATAATCTACATCTTCTTTATCATCTTCATCTTCACCTCTCACTTTACCATACACGCTATAATCTACACCATCATAGTAAGACTCTGCGTGTTTCATGAAATCTTGCTCTGGTTCGTCACCACGACCACGTCCAAAAGCACCACAAACAGAATCATCTGATACTGAGCCCACATCTTCATCTTCCCAGTCTTCGTCTTCCTCATCTTCATCTTCATCTTCATCTTTTACATCGTGATTCCCCACATTTTGAGTAGGCAATTCGGATCACCTCGAGACACAAAGACGGATTAAATGGGCAGTAGCTAACTCGACCATGCTCCTTACTTGCCTATCATTGGTGACATAAATAGGAGGGTTATCCGGACCGAACTGTTGCAAGAGTGGTTCCGGTAATGGATATGATAAGTCCACCAAGTCGGTTTTCTTGTCCAGCATATAATCATCTTGAATCATCTCAACAAGTTCACAATATGTAGACTCGTCGCCTAAAGTGATAAACCACCCACCTTTGAGAGGATCTACCACAAAATGACATATCAAGTCTCTCACAATCCATTCACCAACATTAACAAGTAATTGCACCATTATCTGTCCAAAAAAATCATTTAAACCAAAGTTAGCGATCTCAGTGGAAATTTCAGATATCTAACGAAGTCTTATTTAATTAGCAACATTGCCTGAACTTATGAAAAAATTATTTAAAAATAATTACACAACATAAACATTTGATACTAACACAGGGTGAACATATACAAGTAACACACCTATTAAAATTTTAAAATCAACGAAATTCATCACATATATACAAAAAAAATGGTTTTCAAAATTTAAAACATCAGACTGCCAAGTAAGTCTGGAAGATTTAAACTTCCAGACTTCTATGTCAGTCTGAAGAAGAGTGTATTTTTGCAATTCGATTTTGATGTAGAAGACTGCAGATGCCGTCTGATAAAGTTACCAACCCAGACTGCTATAGTAGTCTGAAAAGACAATTTTTGCAATTGACCAAACTTTGACTTTTCCGTCAGAATGCTCTAGCTGTCTGAAAAAAAATCGAAAGGTATTTCTGACATTGACCAAAATATTGACTTTTCATGTCAGACTTCTTTTATCGGCCGGGCAGTCTGAAAATTGTGGTGAGGTATTTTTGCAATTGACCGAACTTTGAATTTTTTATTTAGACTTCCATCGCGGTCTGCATAATTATTTAGA
This sequence comes from Draba incana, assembly GCA_963576765.1. NCBI lineage: Eukaryota > Viridiplantae > Streptophyta > Magnoliopsida > Brassicales > Brassicaceae > Draba > Draba incana. The sequence continues at coordinate 22,652,173 of OY755215.1, forward strand.
CTACCAAAGATGTCTGACAAAAATTTGTGTATTTTTTGCGTTGACCAAAATCTGTGAAATCAGACTATCTAAGCCGTCTGACAAAATTCATATATTGCAGAATACCATAGAAGTCTGAAAGTTTTTCGATCTAACCAAGACTTAACTAGAAGTCTGATATTATTCCCCCCAAATAGGTCAACATATGAAAATTTTCGGTCAATTACAACTAGTACCCTTTTTTTTTTAGATTTCCGATTCCGTCTGAATAGACAGTCAACTTACGGTCAAGGTGACTAATTTTCCTACAGACAGAAAATGAAGTCTTAATAGAAAGTCAATTTTTCGGTCAATTGCAAAACTACCCTATGCCTCGATTAGAGGAATTTTCATAATTTTTTTGGTTTCAAAGGAAATTAGCAGACTTCATATTGAGTCGTACTAGTTAAATGTCAATTGCAAAACTACCCTCTCGTTGACTAGTTGAGTTTGAACAGACTTCTAAAGCAGTCTGAGTATACAACTCAGATCTTCAATTCAACGATATGCAAAAATCGTACCTATATCGGTTTCGAGTTTCATTTCGCCCTCGTTGGCCGCCCAGATCATATAATCCCACCAAAATCTCGCCAGCCCTGTCGTCGTTTGCCGTTTTCATGACATTATTTCCGATTTTGGTTGGTTTTAAACGGAAACGCAAAGGAAAATCTGGAGAAATCAGAGAGAGTAGTCGCGAAAAGTGTTGTAGTGCTCTATCCTTGAGCTTTAAAGGCGGAAATAACGTGTAACTTACTGCATTAACTCGTCGACCATGTTGGTTGTCGTGGAGGTTGAGAATTGATGACAATGGCATTTTCGTAAATAAGTTAGATCTGAGAATGCCCTTAGGTCTATTGAAAAAATGGTTAGACTCTAATAGCAGTCTGATGAGTGGCATATTCGTTAATACACAGATTCACTAAGGGTAATTCGTGGGGTTTTGAAAGAGAGGAGAGGAAGAGGTTAGTTTTAGCTTTGACTTCAAGTTTTGGTCTATTTTTGCAAGTATGCCTAAATAATAATAATATATTTTTATTTTTGAAAATTTTATTAGTATAATAAATATTTAAAATTGTGAATAAAATGAAAAAAGAAATTAAAGTTTTACCTGTGATGCGACACGGTTGATCTCCAATGGTGTGAACTGAGTAGGTTGACCATCGGGAGTAGGCTGGGATTCAAGTTCCTCGACTCGGTCAATGACAATATTGATTTTAACAATTTTAATGATTACACTAAATTAAACTAATCAACATTAATGAATCATAACATTAAACTTTAAAATAATTTGACAAAATTAGTAAATAAACAATTTTAACTATTATAATATAAATAAAAATTGCAACACTAGTTAATTCTTAATTCTAAAGTACAATTCCATTTCTAACTAATTATTCAAAACCATTCTCCTAAAAACCACAATTACCTAATTAATTACATAAGAATGAAAAATTTAATATTTATAAAGGAAAAGAAAAATTTAGAGAATTACCGTAGAAGGTCGGGAATGATTTGGAATGTGCGAGAAACTTTTTTTTAGAGAGAGAAACGTTTTTGGTAGAGAGGGATGGAGAGATGTGAGGAATGAGCGAGAGATTGGAAAAGCATATATAGGGCAATAGTTCCCTCGCAATTCCGTCGCAATTCGGTCGCGATTCCGGGCCCATTTTTTCACCCAATGCATGTTTGCCGCCCAATCTTTTCGTTTCCCGCGCACCAAACGTCGCAAATGCGTCGCAAAAATTTTTAAACCGTCGCAAATGCCTCGCATATTGTAAATTCCCAAGGGGAATATACGGACATCTAATAGATTTGACCACAAATTTTCTCGTAAACGCGTAGCACATTTAGCAACGGAATTGCGACGAGTCCGTCGCAATTCCGTAGCAAACAATAAATTGCTACGGATTTGCGATGGATTCGTCGCAATTCCCACGTAAATGGTGTTTAGGGTATACTTAGGGGTTTGGATGTTTTAGACCAAAATCACGATTCTGAAATGGTAAATATACAATTGTTTAGGTCCTTAGTGCATGTATGGACCAAAGGTAGTCCAATAATTGAAGTTCTTCGTAAAATCGCCAAAAATGATAGCTTGTTCATATTCATAGTATAAGTCTATATTATACTTTGTTATATATGTTTCTCCATAATGTTCTCATAAGTTTCTTATTTGAATAATTATGGAGGGATTGTTATTTATTAGACGACTCATACTCATATTGTAAAATTCGAAGAAAGGCCTATTTAAACCGCGTAAATAATGTATTGCTTAGGGTTTAGGGTTTCGACATTTGCTACGATTTTGCGAGGCTTCCGTCGCAAATCCGTAGCAAAGTGTCATTTTGCTATGGATTTGCGACGAAAGCCTTGCAAAACCGTAGCAAATATCGATACCCTAAACATTAGTGGTTTGGAATGATTCTTATGACTTGGACATTGATACAAATAATTTCATATATCAATTAGGGCCTAATTTATATGTTTTTATATACCAAGTCATAAGAATCATTCCAAACCACTAAGGTTTAGGGTTTCGATATTTGCTACGGTTTTGCGAGGCTTCCGTCGCAAATCTGTAGCAAAGTGTCATTTTGCTATGGATTTGCGACGAAAGCCTTGCAAAACCGTAGCAAATGTCGATACCCTAAACCTTAGTGCTTTGGAATGATTCTTATGACCTGGAAATTGATACAAATAATTTCAAATATCAATTAGGGACTAATTTATATGTTTTTATATACCAAGTCGTAAGAATCATTCCAAACCACTAAGGTTTAGGGTATCGACATTCGCTACGGTTTTGCGAGGCTTCCGTCGCAAATCCGTAGCAAAGTGTCATTTTGCTACGGATTTGCGACGAAAGCCTCGCAAAACCGTAGCAAATGTCGATACCCTAAACCTTAGTGGTTTGGAATGATTCTTATGACTTGGACATTGATACAAATAATTTCATATATATTTTAGGGCCAAATTTATATGTTTTTATATACCAAGTCATAAGAATCATTCCAAACCACAAAGGTTTAGGGTTTTGATATTTGCTACAGTTTTGCGAGGCTTCCGTCGCAAATCCGTAGCAAAGTGTCATTTTGCTACGGATTTGCGACGAAAGCCTAGCAAAACCGTAGCAAATGTCGATACCCTAAACCTTAGTGGTTTGGAATGATTCTTATGACTTGGACATTGATACAAATAATTTCATATAACAATTAGGGCCTAATTTATATGTTTTTATATACCAAGTCGTAAGAATCATTCCAAACCACTAAGGTTTAGGGTATCGACATTCGCTACGGTTTTGCGAGGCTTCCGTCGCAAATCCGTAGCAAAGTGTCATTTTGCTACGGATTTGCGACGAAAGCCTCGCAAAACCGTAGCAAATGTCGATACCCTAAACCTTAGTGGTTTGGAATGATTCTTATGACTTGGACATTGATACAAATAATTTCATATATATTTTAGGGCCTAATTTATATGTTCTTATATATCAAGTCATAAGAATAATTCCAAACCACTAAGGTTTAGGGTATCGACATTTGCTACGGTTTTGCTATGAAAATCCGCGGGTCGACGCTCAATCGTCGCAATGTTTGCGGCGGAATTGCGTCGAGACTTAATAATCGACACAAAACCGTCGCAAATGTTATAGTGTTTGCGACGATTTTGCGTCGATAAGTTGCCACGCAAATTTGCGACGATTTAGCGTCGACCCGCGGATTTTTGTAGCAGAACCGTAGCAAATGTCTCGCAAATTTGCGAGGGTTTTTTCCGTCGCAGATAGGCCTGTTTTCTTGTAGTGATCTATTGTTTTCTTTCTCACTTGCTTGACAGGTTTAGGCAATGACAAACTACCCTCAACCTCCGGAAGGTTTCCATCAGTCCTCAGTTTTTGTTAACGTTCAATATCTTTTACAAGGGCTAAAGAGGATTGAAGTTCCTTTAGAGGTTAGAAGAGCCTTTCTATGGATTTTTTGGTATCTCTGGAAGAAAATGAACATGTTTTGATTCGATGGAGTGAGGTTCTTAGCCAATGAAACTGCATCCAAAATTCAGGAGGAGGTTCATAAGTGGTTTCTAGCTAAGCAAAAAGAAAGGCAAGGTGAATCTAGTCAACAAAATACAAAGGTAAATGCTAACTCTACATGGAAACCACTACCTCAGTCTTGGTTGAAGTGCAATGTGGGAGTGTCTTTTGATAGAAAGCATAACTTAATTGGTGCCTCATGGGTAGTGAGAGATGAGGGTGGTAATTCAGTTCTTCACAGTAGGAGAAGTTTTCTGGGAAATAATTGTGTGGAGGATGCAAAGCTAACTGTCCTATTGTGGGCAATTAGAAGCATGAGTAGCCATAAGTTTGATAAAGTGATATTTGCGATTGATGATGCAATGCTAGTTAGGGCAACTTCAAGACCTCAAACTTGGCAATCTTTTGGGTTTCAGTCAGCATCAATTCGTGAAGGTCTGAGTAGTTTTGAATTTTGGAAGTTAGAGAACGTCTCAATAAAAGCCAATAGAGGAGCCCTTCTCATTGCAAAAAGTGTGTCACGCGGTGATCTTTCTCAATCATATGTTGCGATGGGTTTTCCAATATGGTTGCAGAAATTGTTTTTGAATGAGATGGCCCTTTCCTTTTTTGTTTGCTAATGGCTGCTCATATGGTTTATGAGTCTTTTGTTGTTTAGACTAACAAAATTGATAATCTGTGTTTCAAATCTTGTCCGGTTATTGTATGACACGGTCAGTGTGTATTAGGAACTTTTGGTTCTTACTAATTTAATGAAAAAAAGATGACATAAAAAAAAAAAAGACAAGAAATAAGATGAAATGGGAGCAACAAAATTCTTAAAACAAAGAGAGAGAAGAAATATGTGGTTTGATTATTAAGAGTACCTATACTAATATTATATAAGATATAAAACATATTTTAGCCACTCTTTTTTTTTTTTTTTTGGGTCGTATTCTAGCCAAACTCTTAACATAGTCATTTGACAAATTATATAAATAAAATTAGTTATCCATGCTAATTTCCATATAAAATAATGTGGTGGCATATTTTTGTAAAATCGAGGCATTGTTCGACTTTTTTCTCTTGCGTATGTTAAAAGACGGTCTTGTGGTATACTCTAATTTGATCTATCGACGTACTTTTCGTTATTGTTTCTAACAAGAAGAATATCTTATTCGATGAAACAAATAGGGACTTGGACAGCTTACGCTTTCTGCCATGATTCCTTCTCACCACGAAGATCCAAATCAACTCCAAGTTGCTCTCGTCTTCTGCTCTCTATATCTTATAGCCATAGGACAAGGCGGTTACAAACCGTTATTATGGTATTTGGAGCTGATCAACTTTATGGCAATGAGTTAGAAGAAACAAAAGCCAAGGGCTCTTACTTTAACTGGTTAATGTTTGGAAGCTGTATTAGCGCGTTGGGTAGTCGTCTGATCTCTATATATATCCAAGAGAACCTGAGTTGGTCGATAGGATTTGGTATACCAAGTGTTTTCATGCTACTTTCTATGTTTTTCTTCCTCCTCGGAACAAAGTCTTACCGTTTCAACACTGGGAGAGGAGAAAAGAAAAATCATATTGCTAGGATCAGTCATGTTTTTATGGAAGCATTAAAGAACAGGAGACAACTAGATTTAGATGTAAACGAGACTCTCCTCCTCCCAAGCCAGAAACCAAAGCAATCCAGGTAACATTATAAACAGAGATGTTACTTTTCTTTAGCATCATTTCAAGTAGGGGTGTCAAAGAGGGTCATTATCCATGGGTTACCCGAATCCGCCCACGATTTTAACGGGTTATGATTATATTTTTTTATCTATATAAATAAATGGGTTATGTTGGGTTATCCTAATGAGTTCATGGGTTTAATGGGTAAACCCAATAGGGTTATGGGTTACCCATGGGTTTAACATATATATATATATATATATATATTTTAAAAAGGTTATGTTTAGCAAGAAAATGATTAGGGTTTTTTTTTTTTTTTTTGAAATGATTTTCTAATCCTAGAAGCCATTCTAGGGTTTTTGGTTTTTTTTTGTAAACAAAAATTTAGCTTTATTGGTTTTATTAGTTTTATTGGTTTTATTGGTTTTATGCTTTTTCTATTTTATTGGTTACTTGGTTTTACAATAATATTTTAAGATACGTAGACATTTTAATTTAGTCTCTTTCTTGTTCAAGTTAACAATTTTTGTTGGATTTATAATAATATGGAATGTGTTGGTTTTTTTATCAGTTTATATTGTATATTTCAATATATACATGGGTACCCATTTAACCCATTAATCCAATGGGTTTCATATAAATGGGTTTGAGTAGATAAATTGTACCCATATAATAAATGGGTCGGATTGCCCATTTTGACACCCCTAATTTCAAGTCACAATAGTGCTTATACCATTTTGGTTCCTCTATATGGTAGTTTCCTTGACAGGGCGGCAAATTCGTGTGATTTGGCTGAGATTGAAGAAGCGAAAGCAGTGGTTGCACTTGTTCCCATATGGATGACTTGCTTAGTCTATGCTATTATATCCGCACAATCACAAACTTTCTACACAAAGCAAGGAGACGCAATGGACAGGTCAATCTCACCAGGAGTCTTAGTCCCTGCAGCTACACTCCAATGTCTAATAAACGTGGCGATTTTTGTTTCCGTCCCAGTCTATGACTGTCTACTCGTCCCAATCGCACGATCTTTCACTCAAAACCCATCAGGAATCACAATGCTTCAAAGGATTGGCACAGGGCTTTTCCTCTCCATTCTTAATATGGTGATAGATGCCTTGGTCGAGACCAAAAGGCTCTAAGCGGCTAAGGATGATGTCACCAAACCGATTAGTGTGTGGTGGTTGGTTCCACAATACGTAATCTATGGAGTCTCGGACGTGTTCACAATTGCTGGTTTGCAAGAGTTCTTCTACGACCAAGTACCTGGTGGGCTTAGGAGCATTGGTATGGCTCTGAATCTAAGCATTTACGGGGTTGCCAACTTCCTAAGCAGCTTTATGATATCCGTCATTGATAAACTCACGAGCCACTCTGGAAAAACGAGCTGGTTCGATAACGACTTGAACCAGGCTCATCTAGATTACTTCTACGGCTACTCGCTTTTCTTAGTAATAGATTATGCACCCGATTTCTGGAAAAACGAGCTGGTTCGATAACTCATGTGCCCGATTTCACTGCTCCTCGTCTTTCTCAACCCAACAAAGGTACTCAAGGCAGAGGACATCGTGGTCGAAACAACAATCGGTCCAAAGGCAGAGGAACGTATCCGCCAAGGAATCCATATCCACAATGGCCTGCTCCGGTTTGGCCAGGTGCTTATCCCTATTGGCAACCTCCTACTTACCAGCAATGGGGTCCTCAACAACAAGCTTCATTTCCATCTGCAAACAAATCCTCTCTACAACCCACTGCTCTCGTCACCACTTCCTCGAATATTTGGCATCGTCGTCTTGCTCATTTAGGCAATGACTCTCTCAAGTTTCTTATTTCAAATTCAGCTTTACCGTGTAATAAAAGTACTCTTTCTCAAATTTTTACTGTGTGCCAACTCGGAAAGCAAATAAAAACCCCATTCTTTGCTTCAAACACTGTTGTTCATTCTCTGTTTGATATCATTCACTCTGATATATGGACTTCTCCGGTTCCAAGCATTAGTGGCATACGCTACTATGTGTTATTCTTGGATCATTATTCTCACTTTCTCTGGGTTTATCCACTTCGTCGTAAATCCGAAGTCTTTGACAAATTCGTTCATTTCTCCAATTATGTTCGAAATCAATTTCACAGAGAAATCAAAGCACTGCAATGTGATAATGGAGGTGAGTACAACAATGCTCACTTTCATGAATTCTTTGCTTCCAAGGGAATTTCATTTCGATTCTCTTGTCCGCATACGTCTTAGCAAAATGGAAAATCTGAACGTATGATCCGAACCATCAACAATGCAATCCGTTGCCTTCTCTTTCAAGCTCATCTTCCCTCTTCATTCTGGGTAGAAGCACTTCATACCGCTGTCCATACACTTAATCTTCTTCCTTCTACAACCATCAATAACCAAATTTCATTCTCCACACTATTTCACAAACCAGTCTCTTACTCTCATCTCAAAGTGTTTGGATGTCTCTGCTTTCCAAACATAAACCACAATCATCTTCCTAAACACTCACCTCACTCAAGTCCCTGCCTCTTTCTTGGATATCCAACCAATCATAGAGGATATCGATGTTTTGATCTTAAAACTAAGAAGATCATCATCTCTCGTCATGTTTCCTTTGACGAATCTGTGTTTCCTTACCTCTCTGATTCACAACTAAAAGAATCTGATTATCAATTTCTAAACACCCGTGACGACCCGTCTCCGATATTTAGAACGATTCTTGAATCACCTCCTCCTCTTCCTTTACCAAATACGGAACCAGAACCTGCACCATCTTCTTCCTCTCCTCCAGAGCCAATAACCGATCCTATTCCCTCTGCTCCGCCACCACCACCAATTCCCATGGCAACCCGTTCCAAACATGGAATTCGAAAACCCAAGAAAATCTTTAATCTAAACACTCAAATCTCCCCAGAAATTCCAAATAGCCATCTCAAAGCTCTCTCTGACCCTTCTTAGAATGCGGCAATGACTGATGAGTACGATGCTATTATTAAAAATAGAACTATTGATCTTGTTCCGCGGCCTGCAAATGCGAACGTCATACGCTCCTTATGGTTGTTCAAAAACAAATATCATTCCAATGGTGCCTTGAGAAGACACAAAGCTAGTCTTGTCGCTAACGGCAAATCTCAGGAACCTGGAGTTGATTTCGACGAAACATTTTCCCCGGTTGTCAAACCAGCTACGATACGAACCATATTGGATGTTGGTCTTGCTCGAAATTGGCTGATACATCAACTTGATGTGAAAAATGCATTCCTCCACGGTGAACTTGATGAGACAATCTACATGTTTCAACCGCCCGGATTTGTTGATCCAGAACGTCCCGATCATGTTTGTCTGCTTAAGAAATCTCTTTATGGGCTTAAGCAGGCACCGCGTGCGTGGAATGCTCGATTTACTCGGTTTATTACTAATCTTGGTTTTAAGCAGAGCAAAAGCGATGCGTGTTTGTATGTTTACAGGAATGGTGCTCAATTATCATATTTGCTCCTCTACGTAGACGATATCATTGTCACTGCCTCTGCTCCAACACTTCTCGATTTCGTCATTGCTTTGCTCAAGAAGGAATTCGAGATGACTGATGAAAGCCAATTGCATTACTTTCTTGGCATCTCCGCAACTTTCAATGACGACGGCTTGTTCCTCAGTCAAACCAAATATGCAGAAGACATTTTTCAACGCGCGAACATGACAGATTGTAAGCCATGTGCTACACCATGTGATCTAAAGTCCAAGCTTCCTGCAGCCGTAGGTGAAAAACTAGCCAATCCGACTGCTTATCGAAGTCTCGCAGGAGCTCTTCAATACTTGACATTCACGAGACAAGATTTATCATATGCTGTGCAACAGATTTGTCTTCATATGCATGATCCAAGAACCATTCACCTCCACGCTTTGAAACGCATCTTGTGCTATCTTCAAGGCACAAAAGGTCACGGTCTCCAATTATAGAAGAATCAGAAGCTTGAACTCACGGCTTACTCCGACGCTGATTGGGCTGGTTGTCCGACGACAAGACGATCTACATCCGGTTATTGTGTCTACTTAGGGAACAATCTCATCTCATGGTCTTCCAAGAGACAACAAACCATTTCTCGGTCAAGTGCTGAAGCTGAATATAGGGGTGTTGCGAATGCAGTAGCGGAGACAACTTGGATACGCAACCTTCTTCTTGAGATGCATTGTCCTCTAAGTAAAGCTACATTGGTTTTCTGTGACAACATCAGTGCAGTTTACCTCTTCACTAATCCCGTTCAACACCAGCGAACCAAGCACATTGAGATAGACATTCACTTCGTCCGTGAAAAAGTCTCCATGGGTCATGTTCGAGTCTTACACATTCCTTCAGCCTTGCAATATGCAGACATTTTCACCAAGAGTCTACCTTCTTCTCTCTTCACTGGCTTTCGGTCCAGTTTAGGCGTTTTAGACCCCACGCTTAAACTGAGGGAGGGTAATAGATTATGAAAATAATCGTAATTAAATTGTGTAGATAGTTTTGATAAATTAGGAACTAGTATATTTGAGAAATCTCTGATTAAGGGAAAATCCCTGATTTTGTGTCACCTCTTGTAATATATATTGAGATGTATGCAATGAGAACGATTCACGAGAAATACTTTTACTTTCACTTAGCTCCATTAGCTTAGCCTCCTACTTGTGGTTTGCCAAATCGTATGTCTACTACAACAGACCAAATTCCGTCTAAAGCATTGCCTTCTTTCTTTTCTGCCAACAGAACCAACCATATTGAAATATTTGGAGTTTCTTTAAGAACATATTCATGTCAAACTAGTATAATCATAATGGTCTTTGGTTTTTGTCGGCAGATAAAGCTCTATAGTTCTGTAAAGTATATCAAATGAAAATTTTTAATTACAAAGTATCTTTGTATCTGTTCAAAAGACATGTATTATTCATTTATTATTTACATATTTTTATTTAGATTAACATCATTTGGGACATTGTACATATGGTAGGATTTTCGAAATCCTTAAAAATCTAATGATTTTCTGACAACATATCTTATCTCTGTTTCTAGTATATTCTTATTTAATCCTTTTTATAACAGTTTTTATATATCATACACAAATAAATTATAACTTTTTTTATACAACGTATTAGGTCTGGGCGTATGGGTAACTACTCGGGTTTCGGTTCGGATAATTCGGTTATCGAGATTTGGGTTTTAGAAACATAATATCCATTCAGGTATTTAAAAAATTTTGGTTCGGTTTCGGTTTGGTTAATGTTAGTTTCGGTTACCCGAAATACTCATAATTACGTAATGGGTTTCCAAATTTGGTTCGATTTATTATTTCTAACTCAAGTTATCCAAAAACTAAATAACAAAATTGAAAATTTTAAATAATGTATCTAATTAAATTTATTATTTTAGCCAAATATACTCATAATTTCCGAATTGACTAAATAAACATTAAAAAAACCTATCAAAATTGCTTAAACTATATGAACATATCCGATTTTATATTGGGACATTTACAAAAATGCCACTTTTGACATACCACTTTTCAAATATTCCACTCTTGAATTATTTTCTTACCAATATGCCACTTATAAATCAGTTTAAAAACCTTATATCTCAAAATTCTTAATTTTAAAAAATGTTTTGATCCCTCACAAACCTTAAACTCAAAAAACTAAACCCTAATATAACATAGTTAACCCAAACATAAATGATTTAAAAATTTGGAAAAAGTGATAGTGGCATTTTTGAAAAGTCGCATGTCAAAAGTGACATATCTTGAAATTTCTCTTTTATATTTAAATATATGTAGTTAATTTTATTTTTTGTGTAATTCGATATCTGGTCGGTTTTTGATTTTGTTTGGGTTCAATTTTTCGGTTTTAGAAATATAATACCCATTCAATATATTATAAAATTGGGGTTGGTTTGATTCTGGTAATTTGAGTCGAGTTCAGTTAGATTTTCAGTTTTGGATATTTTGCCTACCCATACTAAACTTATTAATCAATTATTTTTAATTATTCGGATCGGAAAAGAACACAAGTCAGAAACATTTGGATCAAAAGTACATATTCGAAGATAAATGTACCTAATCCATAGTTTGTGCTTGTCCATATGCTCGATGACTAATAATGATCAGAGCACCTACTCTAGTCACTTTAAAGTCTATTAAACAAAAGCATGATATGTCACCTTGCCACAGACAAAAACATTAAACAAGAAGCATACAACATTTCTTTAACATAAAACCAGTAAAAAGGCAATGGCGATAGCCGGAGATGAGCTCGGAAGTACTCTTCCTCAAGGCACCATTGACTACCAAGGCAAACCAGCCGTCAGATTTTCTTCTGGAGGATGGAAATCGGCGAGGATCATCATTTGTAAAAAAGCTTAATTAGTCTCACCAAATAATAAGCCTTGTCAATACTCAGAGGTTTCTTGTTTGTTTCTTTGTTTGTATTGTAGATACCGAATTGGCGGAGCAGTTTGCATATTGCGGGATATCGTCTAACCTGATAACGTACTTAACTGGACCGTTGGGAGAGTCAGCGGCTGCTGCTGCGGCCAACATCAACACTTGGAGTGGAACGGTGTCCTTTTTGCCACTTCTATGGGGATTCATCGCTGATTCGTGTCTCGGCCCTTTCCGTACTATCCTTATCGGATCGTCTCTCTATATCTTGGTATAAACGTTTCCTCTCTACTCGCTGGATTTTTCGTTGATACTGTTTCTTAAAAGAAGAAGATGTTTGATGTATAAAACAAACAGGGACTTGGGTTGTTGTCGTTTTCAGCTATGATTCCTTCTCACTACAAAGATCCGAATCAACATCAAGAGACTCTGTTCTTTGTATCTCTGTATCTTATTGCAATAGGACAAGGTGGCTACAAACCTTGTATGAAAGTATTTGGAGCTAATCAATTTGATGCAAATGATCTAAAAGAGTTGAAAGCCAAGAGTTCTTTCTTCAACTGGTTGATGTTTGGAAGCTGTATTAGCATATTGATGACTCGTTTGGTCTCTAGCTACATTCAAGAGAATCTAAGTTGGTCCTTAGGGTTTGGTATTCCATGTGCTTCCATGCTACTTGCTCTGCTTTTGTTCCTCTTAGGAACTAAGACTTATCGTTTCAGCACTAGGAGAGGAAGAAACAGAAACCCTTTTGCTAGAATCGGTCGTGTTTTCATTGAAGCCATAAAGAACACAAAACCAGATATAGATATAAATAATCCCAACGAGAACCTCCTTCTCTTGGCTCACCAGAATTCCAAGCAATTCAGGTAAACATAATTATCAGAAATGTTTAAATTTTCTTTAGTCTTTTAGGCCACACTTGTGCTTAGACGACTTTGGTTCTTGTTAAGAATCCATACGGATAAAGGAAACGAGGATAATGATCAAATCTATTATAGAAGAATTATACGTTAGTTTAACTGCTCGAATACCAATTGGTTTTGGAGATGGAAGTCAATATTTGAGGGTTTCTTTTTGGATGATATGGCAGATTCCTTGACAGAGCGTCGATTTCCTGTGGTTTGGATGAAATTGAAGAAACAAAATCAGTTCTTAAGCTTGTTGCTATATGGATGACTTGCTTAGTTTATGCCATTGTATCTTCACAATCCTCTACTTTCTTCACAAAACAAGGATCCGCAATGGACAGGTCAATCTTCCCAGGAATCGTAGTCCCTGCAGCTACGCTCCAATGCGTCTGATACAACAAGTTTTAACCCAACATAGATCACTGTAAGTGCACAGGCACGCAATAGTATATTAGGGAAAAAATCCGCAGAGACCAAGTGTTTACACAACCAATTATAGAAAATAGAATTAAGCTAAGCAGGAAACAAGATTTGTGAGTGATGTTATCAATTTAAAAGACAAGATTGCAGATTGAAACGATGTAAATTCAGATGATTAAAAAGGCTAGGCATTAGGGAATTCTCAGGAAATCACATTCATAAACCAGACAACTATTCAGATTCTAATATGCATGCATCTAGAACTCAAAACACTGATATAAATTGCTCTACTTTCGTGACAACAATTACTATCCCTAGAGATCTGAGTGCCTAAACTTTCGTTTGGTCACCGCTATCCTAGGAAAGCATTACAGTTCAGGTTTGATCAGTTCACAATTGACTTTAATTCACTTTCGAGACTAAAGACTAATTGCTCATCAACAGTAGTTTCAGTGATACACAAGCTTTTGGAATGTGTATCAACCTAAGATCTAGGGATTAAGTGATCAGTTCAATCCTAGCATTATGCCTAACAGTGATGAAGATGGTAAATAATAATTAACCTATTTGTGTCTGATTTATTTTGTGAAATCCATCGAAACCCTAAAACCTAACTAAAAACTACTCAGACATAATTGGAGACATAGCAAAAGTAGTAGATGAAAATTGCATAATTGATGAAATACAAAACAAGATAAGGTTCAGAAATCTTCTCCGAAAAGTAGGGGAATTCTTCTCCTTGCTTACAATTGCCGAAAAAAAATCTCTAAGAGTCTGATAAAAAAACGTGCAGAAAAGAAGATAGATCTAAAAATCTTAACCTAATAGGTTTTTATAAGATAAAACGGAGGAAGAAGAAATTTCCTAAAAATCAGGTGGCCGGACCGGTCGGTCCTGATGTGGACCGGTCGGTCCTCTTCAATGCTAAGTCTTCGAGTCTTCAACTGGACCGGCCGATCCTATGAGTTGACCGGCCGGTCCACTTTCCAGAGAGTCTTGGCTGCTTTGAAACAACGGCGGATCGATCAGTCCTTGTTCCGGGTCGGTCTTGAGGTACCAAATATGGACCGGTCGATCCTATAAGTGGACCGGTCGGTCCGGTAATCAGAATAGCTTTGGTTCCCGCTCAAATACTCGAATCTCCTTCCCAAACGCGTGCTGTTCCAAATCTCGGAGTATGGACCTAAATAATAACTCAAAACGACTCAAAAGACTCTGAAAGCTTGTTAAAAACATAGTTAGGAAAGCCCAAATTCACGTTATATAAACTCCCCCAGACTTAAATCTTTGTTTGTCCTCAAGTAAAGACAAACTAGAAATAAGTTCAAGGAAGCTACAAAAACCACACTAACTTTCATGAGCTGAATGCAATCCTTTAAGACCCCACATATGTAATACTAACAACCCTCATAAACAGATCAAAAACCAAGATGGTACTTCATGTACTTTGCCAAATACATAGCAATGCTACCATACTCAAGTTCCTATGTCTCAGCGACTCTATACCAGGGTCCAGAAATCTTACCACACGGAAAATGTCTGTCGCATAAGGGTTATGGTTTTGGGCTATTTTGTGGTAGTATGAAAGTGTTTAGGCTAACCTCAGTCGCGGCCGAATGCAAGTCATGGCACAAAATCCTGAGAGAACTAAATCCAAAGATGATGCACAACCTTTCAAATTTAAGATTTTCTATTCTCTTTTTTTTTTTAGATCAAAACTTTCTGCTTATCTACAGAACAAATGCGGAAAATAAGAAATAGAAGTAGATGCTATCATAAATAATGCATGTAACATCTAAGGTTTTATTCTAATCCCTTTCAGCACACTATATATATATATATATATATATATATATATATATGTATTTATTTTTTTTGCTGGGGATTAGTTCTAACCTTTTTCCTAAGCACAATCAATAAAAAACGAAAAATAGATAAAGAAATGAAAATCTAAAAATCCTAAGCACAAAGTTTAATAATTTGTACCAGAAAGTCTTTAGAATGATTAGCTGGCCGGACTACGTTTCCGGAGTTTTTGCGCTTAAGTGCATGTCAATGTCTTGGACAAAATGCATGAGGTTTGAAAGAAAGGTTAAGGTAGGGTGTGGTACCAGACTAAAAGTGAGCCTGGCCATTAGGAGTCCTGAAGAGAGGAATGTGTTTGAAAAAGGATAGGACTCCTAACGTGGTTGCTACTTCTTATGCGATTTCAAATTCCCTGAGTTAAGAAAAACAGATTAGTATAAAAATGTCAGCGTTAGCTTTCAAGGAGACGGGAGCCTTCTGGTAACACTGATCCGCCTAGGGCATTTTTAATCTTCCCATTGTTTTGGTTAGTCACTGTTAGAAGGGTTAGCAAACGTCATGTGGTCCTAGAAATGCATGCATATCACAAAGGCTTAATACGACTTGATAAACAGAAAATGACTCAAGAAAACGAAAATGAAAATAAGAAAACAGAAAACATAATTAGTACTAATAGCACTCCCCCCCCCCCCCCCCCCCCAGACTCACTTCACACCGACCCGGTGTGAAAATAAATCCAAAGGAAAGAACTATCAAAAGAAAGAAAATAAAAAAAAATGAAAAGAAAAGAAAGAAAAGCTAACTTCGTCATCAGGACTCTGGAAACCCATCAGAAGCCATAGTCTCATCGATGCGAGCAGCGTCTTCATCATCCTCAGGTCCTAGGTCTGTGGAACGTCCAGCAGGTGGAGGCATGTGACTCCCAGCAAAGTCTGATCCTCGAACTGCATCCGTCCCTCGTGAATAAGAGATGGCACCCCAAATAGTAGACATCATACTGTGAAGCTTCTGGAAGCTTCTGTATTGCCAATGTGTATGCTCGGGTCATGTGTCGCGAGGTGGAGAGATAGCGAACTGGTCGTGGTAAGGTGGAAGATGGTACCTTTGCTCAGGCGGAGCAGGACCACTGCTAGTACCTGTTGCGCCAACATCTCTACTAACATGGCGGCGTTTCCTGCGCTGCACAGGTGCATCTGGCTCTGTGCTCTGAGGTGAGGAGGACGGCAAAAATCGCACGTTCACCGTGGAAGTGAGAGGTACGTGACCACTGGGTAATGAAATGGAGCTCTGAATCCCATCCAAGTCAAAGTATCGCCACTGACCTCCAACTACCCATCTACTCTGAGTCAAATGTTGCATATCTAGGAGTGAAGGCGCCATGATTTCCTCAGTGTCGCGGAGATCAATCTCATGGAATTTAAAGATGGGAGTTAGGAGACTCCCACAGACTTCCTGCTTTCCAGGTCCAGTTAGACCCCTGAACTTCCTCTCTGTCAGGAGATGTGCAAATGTTGCTCCGTAGTTTGTGCGATAGTCGCGAGGATAGTCAGTGTAAATCTCGTGCACAAACTCTGGCATTCCTAAATGCAGTAAGAACAAGTCATCAAGACGCAATGCTTCTGGTTCTTCCTTGCAGAACATGGTAGTACTCAGAGCCTTAGCGATGATACGGATGATGGGTTTCCTGATAAGGGTTAGCATCATGCTCCGTGACGTTACTGGACCCATACCGATCAAGTTCCATAGTCGGTCGCTTTGAGGAAAAGAATGACGATCAGGGAAACCCAAACTTGTATTACTTTCAGGAAAAGAATGTCCAGTGCGACCCATAATCTACAAAAACAAACCAATTTAAGTGAGGAACAAACGAATTTGAACTTGAAAATCCAAAGGCATCAAAAACTACCCAAAACTCAAAATTTTAACACCAAATTATCAACTCCATACCTTGCAGATCGATCAAATTGATGTTAGAATCAGAAAGAGCTTGAAAGACCAAACAAATAGAGCCAAAAATCATTCAAATTGGTTGAGGATTCAAAAAGTTAGGTTTTGAAGAGGTTGTGGAGAAAAAGTTTGAAGAACACGTGAAGAAGATGGATAAATTGTGAGATTTATCTGATAATGTGAGATGGGTTCGTGTAATTCAAGTTTATAAGGTCAATTTCAGTTTAATTGCTCTGATACCGGTTTAATTTAAGTGAAACCGGCTCGATTTAGGTGAGTTAAACCGGGAAAAAGAACGAAAATTGACTTACCTGGCGTCGGACCGACCGGTCTGATACAAGACCGATCAGTCGGGGTCCTGATCCGCGGGACTGATCTGATCCGCGGGACCGATGGTCGGGACTGATCTGATCCGCGGGATGCTGAGAGGATCGACCGGTCTCCTTCGTGCCCGACCGGTACACTTTCCCGAAACCAAGGCTGGTCTCGCAATGATGCCGGATCGACCGGTCTCCTTTGTGGCCCGACCGGTCCACTTTACCGAGACCAAGGCTGGTCTCGCAATGATGCCGGATCGATCGGTCTCCTTTGTGGCCCGACCGGGCCACTTACCTGAAGCTTATGCACGAATCATAGAAGATGGGGACCGACCGATCCGTGTGTGGACCGACCGATCCATGATTTTGAATCCGAGTCCAAAATACTGGGACGAAAATTCCTAAGGAAAAACCAAAAAGAAAAACCAAAACAAAGGTAAAATTGAAAAAAATGAAAATCAAAGGAATGTATATACACTTACGAGTGGGATGCCTCCCACCAAGCGCTTTGGTTAACGTTGTTAGCTCGACGTGTGTGCCTTTTGGGCTTGAGGGGGGTCAGCAAGAGGGATCTCAGCTGCCTCTGTGATGGCGGAGTTAGCAAAATAAGGCTTTAAGCGCTGGCCATTTACGACAAATTCACCTCAAGTCGGATCCAGTAAGACCACTGCTCTGTAAGGTCTCACTTCTTTGATGGTAAAAGGGCCTGACCACCTTAAGCAGAGCTTACCAGGGAACAGTTTCAAACGAGAGTTGAAGAGTAATATCTGGTCATTCGGAGCGAAATCCCTGGAGATGATTCGCTTGTCATGGTATGCTTTGGTGCGTTCCTTGTAGATTTTGGAACTCTCATAGGCCATGTGCCTTATCTCTTCCAGCTCGTGTAGTTGGATGGATCGTCTTTTAGAGGCCAATTTGATGTCAAAGTTAAGCTGCTTGATTGCCCAGGCTGCCTTGTATTCTAACTCCACTGGGAGATGACAAGATTTTCCATGCACCAGATGAATAGGAGTGGTACCTAAAGGTGTCTTGTATGCTGTGCGATAAGCCCATAGAGCATCATCAAGCTTCATCGACCAATCCTTCCTAGTCGTGTTCACTGTCTTCTGCAAGATGCTCTTGATTTCCCTGTTTGAAATCTCCACTTGGCCACTCGTCTGAGGATGATAAGGGGTTGTGACCTTGTGTCTAACTCCGTTGTGTTTCAACAAGTTGGCGAACACCTTATTGATGAAGAGAGAGCCTCCATCGCTGATCACTATTCGAGGAACGCCAAACCTTGGGAAGATGATTGACTTGAACATTTTCAGAACTACCCTGGCGTCATTTGTTGGGGAAGCCAGCGCCTCAACCCACTTGGATACGTAATCGACAGCTACCAAGATATACTGGTTCCCATAGGAGGAAGGGAATGGTCCCATGAAGTCAATTCCCCACACGTTGAACACTTCTACTTCTAATATGAAGTTCTGTGGCATTTCATTGCGCTTGCTAATGTTACCCTGTCTCTGGCAAGAATCACACTTAGAAACAAAATCATTAGCATCTTTAAATAGGGTAGGCCACCAAAAGTCTGCCTGCAATACCTTAGAAACCGTTTTAAAAGTAGCAAAGTGTCATGCGTAGTTAGAACTGTGACAGCGAAAGAGTATACATGGAATTTCCTTATCAGATACACACCTTCCAAAGATACCGTCTGAGCATTGCTTGTAGAGGTAAGGCTCATCCCAGAAGTATCTTCGCACGTCTCATAGGAACTTCTTCTTCTTGTACTTGACAAAATTCTTTGGTTCTTGTCCCACAGCTAGGTAATTGGCGAAATCAGCGGACCATGGTCTATCAGGATTGCGTGAGGAATGAACGGCAGCAGCAAACTTCTATGAAGTCCCAATGCTAATCGAATAAACTTGTTCCTCAGGGAGTCCAGTATCGAGTGGGACTTGCTCCTCGATTCGCAGCCTAGATAGGTGATCTGCCACTCCATTCTCAATACCCTTCTTGTCACGAATCTCTAGATCATACTCTTGGAGCAAGAGAATTCAGCGAAGGAGTCTTGGCTTGGCATCCTTCTTCGTAAGGAGGTATCTCAGAGCTGCATGATCCGTGTGAACTATTACCTTAGAACCGACCAAGTATGACTTAAACTTTTCAAAGACAAACACAATAGCAAGTAGTTCTTTCTCAGTGGTGGCATACTTGCACTGTGCATCATCAAGGGTTCTACTGGCGTAGTACCTTCTTGCCCTTTCGCTGCCCCAAAACAGCTTCCACTGCATAGTCACTAGCATCTGTCATGATCTCAAATGGGAGATCCCAATCAGGAGGTGGAACAATGGGTGCAGTCATAAGGGCTCCTTTGATGGTGTGGAAGGCCTCAAGACAAGGACCATCGAAATCTAATTTCACATCCTTGCAGAGCAGCTGAGTCAAAGGCTTTGCAATCTTAGAAAAGTCCTTTATGAATCTCCTGTAGAAACCAGCATGTCCAAGGAAACTTCGTACTCCTTTGACTGAGTTAGATGGCTGCAGACAAGCCATTACCTCGATCTTCGCCTTATCCACCTCAATTCCACTCTCTGATATCTTGTGACCCAAGACTATTCCGTTTCTGACCATGAAATGGCATTTTTCCCAGTTGAGCACTAAGTGTTTCTCCTCACAGCGCTGCAAAACTCTTGAAAGATTTGCCAAACAAACAGAAAATGATGAGCCATAAACAGAAAAATCATCCATGAATACCTCCATGATATCTTCAATAAGGTTGGTGAAAATGGACATCATGCATCTCTGGAACGTGGATGGGGCATTACACAGGCCAAATGGCATTCTGCGATAAGCATAAGTGCCATATGGACAAGTGAATGTGGTCTTCTCCTGGTCGTCTGGATGGATGGGGATCTGAAAAAAACCTGAATACCCATCTAAGAAACAATAGTAGGGGTGATTAGCAAGCCTTTCAAGCATTTGATCAATAAAAAGCAACGGAAAAGGATCTTTCCTAGTTGCAGCATTCAATTTCCTGTAATCAATGCACATTCTATGACCAGTTACAGTTCTAGTTGGGATCAATTCGTTCCTATCATTCTTCACTACCGTGACTCCACCTTTCTTAGGAACTACATGTACAAGACTAACCCAGGTACTATCAGAAATAGCATATATAATTCCAGCCTCTAGAAGTTTCATAATTTCTTTCTTAACAACATCTTTTAGATTCGGGTTTAACCTCCTCTGATGTTCTACAGAAGTCTTTGATTCATCTTCTAAATGGATTCTATGCATGCACAAGTTAGGTGAAATTCCATTAATGTCATCTAGCGAATATCCTAATGCTTTAAGATATTTCCTAAGTTCACACAACAGCAAAACAATTTCAACATTGTTCAATTCAGCATTGATGATGACTGGATAAGTAGAATTGGGGCCAAGTAAAGCGTACCGTAACCCAGCTGGGAGGGTTTTAAGTTCCACCTTGGGAGCTTTCAGCTCGCTCCACGGATTGTCAATTGGCGTGGTGGACTTACCTGGGGGATTTGGAGTCTCTGATGGCCTTGGCGTCTCTGCCCCAATATCCAAAGAAGCTACTAACTTCTCATATGTGCAATTCTTATCCAGCTTCTTCACATATTCATTCGCCTCGTCATTTAGAAATATGTCCTCCGTTTTGGCCTTGGTTAAGGCAATCTCTAATGGGTCATCCATCAGAATCTCCTCAGCAACTTGGTCAGCGTTATCCTCAGGATCATTGATGGAGAATGTCTGTCCATCTATCACAGGTCTCTTTAGCAGCTTATCCATCTCGAATTGCATCTCAATATCTCCCAGCTGGAGATTAATGCGTCCACGCTTTACATCGATCATTGCACCAGCTGTGCAAAGGAAAGGTCTGCCCAGAATGAGAGGATCTCTTGGTTCTTCGACCAATTCAAGCACCACAAAGTCTGCAGGGACAAAAACATCACCAACTTTTAGCTGTAAGTCCTCAAGAACTTCTACAGGAAGCTTAACAGAACGATCAGCAAAAATTAAAGAAATTTTAGTAGGACTAAAATCCTTGAAACCCAATCGCTTGGCTATGGAGTATGGCATGAGGTTGACACTGGAGCCTAAGTAGCATAGTGAGCAAGCGAAGACTGTTGAGTTGATCTGAACTGAAAGCACAAAACGACCTGGATCTCCAAGCTTTTTCACTGTCCTGTTCTGTAGCACAGCGCTACACTCCTTAGTTACTCTCACATAGCCCTCTTCCTCGGTCACATTAGAAGTCAAGATCTTCTTGAAATAATGTTTAAGCGAAGGGCACAAGTGGATAACATCTACTAAAGGGATCTTGACTGTCAGATCTTTAACTATTTCTCTGCATTTTGCTTCTTCCAGATCCTTCTGAGACTTCTTAGGCGGAGTAGGGTAGGGCGCTTTGGGAACATAAACATTGGTCGAAGCACTGTTCACCAGACCAACCGGTCTAGTAGTGGGACCGGTCGGTTTCATGTCCGCTGCATCCTTGTCTTTTGGTGGAAAATCATCTTTCGATGCACATGAACCATTAGCAGAGACGACCCTCTCCTTTACTGACCTGGAGACTGGCTCAAGAACCTTACCACTCCTAGTGGTGTTCGCTTCAACCTCCATTTCAGAGATGGCATGACAATCCCTCTTTGGATTTTGCTCTGATGCCACTCCAACAACGACCACCGTCTTCTCAGATTCGTCAGCAACAAGCACCACCGTCTTCTCACATTCGTCAGTAACAACCACTGTCTTCTCATCAGATTTGTCAGTAAAAACCACTATCTTCTCATCTGATTCCCAATCACAAGGTTGAACCATATCAGAATCCCCAAGGAGAAGAAAACGAAGAAGACGATGAAGAATATGAAGCAATGGATAAGGCCCAAGGAGAAGAAAACGATGACTACGAGCAGCTCTTGAACAATCTGATGGCTGACCTTGGTAGAGAACACCTACCTTTCTTGAGTCCGCATCAAATTCCTGGAAAGAAGAGCTTATGGTAAGTTTGCTATTCCTTGTAGTTGTAGATAGATTTTGTGATTCTATTCTTAGAAGGTTTAGAGTTTTAGCACTAATGATACTAAGTTTAACTTGATTGATATTAAGCTTGACTTGTGCATAGATTCTACAGTTTATACTTAGAGTTTGACTTGCGTATTGATTTTTAGCTTATTGATTAATACTGAGTTTTACTTGTGCATAAAATCTAGAGTTGAGACTTAAAATTTGAATTTATTCCATTCGTATACTTGTGCATAGATTTTGTTCTAAAATATACTTGATTATGTTGTAAAATACACTTGATTAATATAGATGTTTAATATGTTCCTGCATCCTTGCATCTGTTTTTGCATATGTTTTTGCATATGTTCTTGCATATGTTATGTTCTAATATCTTGCATTTGTTCTTGCAGGTTTGGCAGGGACAAGGGAAAGGTGGGGCGTGTGATTCCATCAATCCTTCGTCGTAAGTTTGATGGGCCATTTTACACTTGGAAGAAAATGCCTATCGACAAGCAAGAACTATACTTCACAACGTTTCCAGTAATGGTTTAATTACCTTTATTTAATATATGTTTTTACTTGTAATGTCTCACTGTCCTCTTACTTACAATTCTTCTTCTAATGTGTAGGCCAAGTTCAATTGGGATGTTGGTATCACAGAGCTTGTGAGGGCAGAATTCATGAGGGTTGCCAAGAAACGGATGAGGGGAATAATGAGCCAAGCAAAGACTAGTAATGAGAGACATATCTGAGGCCAAGGCAAAGAGCACTTTTGCTTCTAAATCTCGTACTTGTTATCGTGGCGGTCTAGGAATGTACAAGCATGTTGGCGGCCAAAAGTCTTTCTTGCATAGTCAACAAGAAATGGTAAGACTCTTAACTCTTAAATCATTATGAAGAATACATTATACTATGATTGATACTACTGACTAATTTATTTTGTGTCATGACAGGTGTAGGGGTCAAATTCCACTCCTTGAAGATCATCAGAAGAAAATGACTAAGTCTAGGTGAGGAAGAGCTCTACCAAAATTCTGGGACGCACTGACCGGTCGGGAGGTCAGTAAACTAACAGCAGTACCAAACCGAACCAGGTGAGCTGATTTCAGGACTTCGTCAACTCAACAGGCCCAGTTCAGCTCAACCCATTTAACTGGGCCGAACCAAACTGAAAATGGGTCGAACCGTTAATGGGTCGAACCGTTAATGGGCATGCCAACCTAGGAGTGCAGCTCACGCCATAAACCCTAGCCGACTTGGTCTAGTATAAATACTATTGTTTCATACTCTTGAAAAGGGATCACGAAATCTCTAGCATAAAACCCTTGTACTCTTACAGCAAACACAGCTAATAAAAACCTTTTTCTCAACCTTTGTTCTTGATATCTAACTCTCAAGTTTTGCAGATCTACAGTGAACCCGACAAATTCTCATTGTAGGAATCCAACTCCCACAATTTGGCGCGAGAGGGAGGGGTAGTTTTTAGCAAAACTTCATACACAGATCTCACGAACAAATCTAAGAAGATGACTGGTAGCAGCGAAACAACCCAACGCGCCGTGACAGACAGCAGCGCCAATCAGAATGAGCACACGGCGCCCAACGAATCGAAAGTAACCAGACAGACCGAGCAGACAGCTCGCACCGAGCAGACAGCTCGCACCGAGCAGACGGCTTGCACCGAGCAGACGGCTTGCACCGAACAGATGGCTCGTAACGAACAGAACAGGGAAGAACAGGCGCCTCCCAATAGATCTGGTGCGACAGGCCCTCAAACCAACACGGCGCCAAACCCAGTACTATTCAGTGACATTAAGAAGATGTTGGCGAAATTGCTCAGGAAATCAAAAGACCAGGACTCGCTCAACAAATCCTTGACAGTTGAACTGCGAGCCCTGATAACGGCTACTCGCCCTCGCGGGACGGGGATCTTTTGGCAGCCTGCAGTTCGTGGGATCCCGACGAGCCTTGCCTCTACGCCCAATGGTACGCGGAGAATCAGCGGTATGCCCGGCGAGCCAAACTAGCGAGCCGACAAAAGAACTACCCCAGCCAGGAACGTAGCAGCGCGAATAGTCGAAATTGCAGATGATACCGAAGAGGAAAACAACAGTGACAACTCTGGATTAACAGACGTTGGGAGAACCATGCAAAGAAGGGGCTAATTCGAGCACGAGCGAGGGCTCACCGAAGAGGAAGAAAACCTCCAGTGGGTTGAGCAGGTCGAAGGGACTGACGCGAGAAAGGCAGCAGCTAACCTACAACAGCAAAAGATGGATGAGCTCGAAGCCACCATCTGCCAGACCGCCCAAGATTTGAAGGAGATGCGTTCTTAGGTTCACCGGGCGATCATCAAAGCCCCAGAGCTCAAGAAGTTAACGATGAGGTGGAAAGGCTCCTGAGGGTTGGATCAATCTCAGAAGTTAAGTACCCGGATTGGCTCGCCAATCCTGTCGTCGTAAAGAAAAAAAATGGCAAGTGGCGGGTTTGCATCGATTTCACAAACTTAAACAAAGCTTGTCCCAAAGACAGCTTTCCGCTGCCACACATTTATCGGCTAGTTGAAGCAACCGCAGGAAACAAGTTGCTCTCTTTCATGGACGCTTTCTCCAGCTATAACCAAATACTTATGAATCCGGGCGATCGTGAAAAAATATCATTTATCACGGATCACGGGATTTACTGCTTCAAAGTCATGCCTTTCGGCTTGAAAAACGCCGGGCCAACGTATCAGCGCTTGGTAAATAAAATGTTTGCAAAACAACTCTGCAAAACAATAGAGGTCTACATAGACGATATGTTGGTAAAGTCACTGGAAGAGAAGGACCATGTCGCTCATCTAGAGGAGTGTTTCAACAAACCGAATTGGCATAACATGAAGTTAAATCCGGCTATGTGTCGGTTTGGCGTCACCTCTGGCGAGTTTCTCGGTTAACTGGTCACACATCGCTGTATAGAAGAAAACCCAAAGCAAATCGATGCACTGATTCAAATGGCGTCACCAAAGTCAAAAAGAGAGGTACATCGCCTAACCGGAAGAGTGGCCGTGCGAAACAGTTTCATTTCGCGATCTACAGACAAATGCTTACCCTTTTACGACACTTTACGAGGGAAGAAAACCTTCGAATGGACGGCAAAATGTGAAGAGGCCCTCCAAGAACTGAAGAAGTATTTGGCAAGCCCGCCAGTCCTGGCAAAACCTGTGACGGGGGAACCGTTCTTCTTATATGTTGCTGTCTCCCTAACAACCGTCAGTGGAGTCTAAGTTCGAGCAGATGGAAACGAACAGAAGCCTATCTTTTACACCAGCAAGTCGCTAACGGAAGCTGAAACAAGATATCCTCTCACCGAGAAATTAGCACTCGCCGTTATCACGACGGCCAGTAAGCAGAGACCGTATTTCCAGTCACACTCCATTATCTTGCTCAGCACTTTCCCGCTGCGCGCCGTACTTCACAGTCCAACCCAATCCGGGCGATTGGCCAATTGGGCCATAGAATTGAGCGAATTTGATATCGAGTATCGTAGTATAACAAGCATAAAATCTCAAGTACTTGCCGATTTCTTGGTTGAGCTCCCCGAAGCTGATGCCACGGCAGAAGCCGAGGAACCACCCGCCCTCCCTTTGCGACTCCACGTTGACAGATCCTTTTCTAAGCACGGGTCCGGGGTCGGTGTTCGCCTCTCATCACCAGACGGCGAATCACTGGAACAATCTTTCTGTTCGGGATTTCGGGCTTCCAACAATAAAGCCGAGTATGAAGCATTACTCGCTGGCTTACGTCTTGCTTGCGGCTTAAAGATGAACAAAATCCATGCCTTCTGCGATTCTCAGCTCCTCGTCAGTCAGTTCCACGTCAAGTATGCCGCAAAAGACGACCGAATGGAAGCATACTTAAAGCTCGTTAAGGACCTCGCTGCAGAATTTGACAAATTTACACTGACTCGATTCCCGCGCGAAGAAAATTTGCAGGCGGATGCGCTTGCATCCCTTGGCTCCTCAACAAAGTTAGATGATGACCTTCAGCGGATCATCCCGTTCGAATTTATCGAAGTACCAAGCATCCCATTTACGCACACAGTGAACGTCTTAACAAGGGCACAAACAGCGAAAAGGAAACAACTTCCAACCAAAGCCCAGTCGGCTGAGCAGGATAGTTCATCTCCCATGGAAGCTAGCACGAGCCCAGCAGGGCCGAACGAGAGCACAACATCCCCCATGGACACCGGGCCTACCGACAACACCGGCGCAATCCCACCAGAAACTTCCGTTTCTCCGGATGACCCAGTAGCAATGGATGAAAACCCCAATTTCGACAGCACAACCTTTTACCGCGGACCTCTCCCTGAAGATGCTTATGCATTTCACGACGAATCGCCTCCCGAACACAACACAGTCGTTCCTGGCGATGATGACACCATTGCATTTGGGTGCAACATTAAGTGGATAGGCGACATTCGTGGTTATCTTGCGGACGACCAGGCACCCACCGACAAATGGGCGGCTCGCAAGCTCAAGGCTCAGGCGGCCCGTTTTATCCTCTTCCATGGTGAAGTATTCAAGTGGAGTTTATCTGGCCCCCTTCTTATCTGCGTAGAAGGACGGGCAGCCCGCGATATCATGAGGGAAGTGCATAGTGGTTCATGCAAAAAACACTCTGGTGGAAGAGCACTCGCTATCAAAATCAAGCAGCATGGTTACTTCTGGCCTACAATGATCAAGGACTACGAGAAATTTTCCGCTAAGTGTGAGAAGTGTCAGCGCCATGGCCCGATGATTCACCAGCCTACCGAACTACTCTCATCCGTTATATCACCGTACCTATTCAAGAGATGGGCAATGGACATAGTCGGCCCACTTCACATGTCGCGGCAAAAGCGCTATCTATTGGTCCTTACGGATTCTTTTTCCAAATGGGTAGAAGCAGAGGCTTTCGGCAGCATCAAGGATACGCAGGTCGAGAAATTCATCTGGAAGAATATTATCTGCCACTACGGAGTCCCTTTAGAGATCGTCACCGACAACGGATCGTAGTTCATCTCCACAAAGTTTGATATTTTCTGTGACAAGTAGAATATCAGACTCAGCAAATCTATGCCGCGTTGCCCTCAAGGCAACGGTCAAGCCGAAGCGTCCAATTAAACACTCATCCATGGATTGAAGACAAGGCTGGAAACAAAGAAAGGTTGTTGGGCCGATGAACTTGAAGGCGTACTTTAGTCCTACCGAACCACGCCCCGCCGAGCCACCGGCGAAACACCTTTCGGCCTTGTCTACGGTACGGAATGAGTCATCCCTCCAGAAATTCATTTTCCAGGGGTCCGCCGCAGACTACTCCCTGAACAGGAAGGACTTAACCATCTACTGATGTTGGACAAGCTGGATCTCATTAACGAACAGCGCGATAAGGCACTAGTCAAAATGACGGAGTACTAGCAAGATGCACCAAAGTTAAGATCCGGAGCTTCCACGAAGGCGACTTAGTCCTCCGTGAAGTTTTCCAGAACACGGCAGAGCCGAACGCCGACAAGCTGGGCGCGCACAGGGAGGGACCCTATCAGGTCACAAAGGTAGTTCGCCCAGGGGTCTATGGACTCGCCAACATGGAAGGTGAAATGATCCCACACTCATGGAACACAAGAACATTAAAAAAATATTATTACTAAGTCTTTTGCCATGAACTACGGGGTGACTTGATCCCTGCCAAGGGTACGTAGGCAGCTCGTTTTCGGACGGGTTCAGTTGCCCCCCTCATCAAAAGAGGGGGGGGGAATGGGTGCGCGCTATATAAATCTAAGTGTTCATTCTTGGAGCGGTTTTGTTCACGGGAACATTTCTGTAAACCAAAATGTCCAACTCAAAAACCCAGCCAACCAAACGCTGGTACGACATAAATCTAAGTGTTCATTCTTGGAGCGGTTTTATTCATGGGAACATTTCTGTAAACTAAAATATCCAACTCAGAAACCCAGCCAACCAAACGCTGGTACGACATAAATCTAAGTGTTCATTCATGGAGCGGTTTTTCACGGGAACATTTCTGTAAACCAAAATGACCATCCAAAAACAAAACCAGCTGGCACAACGCTGGTACAAACAAATCTAAGTACCATTCTTGGAATGGATGCACTCTCGAGAGCACATCCATAAACCAAAATTTCTAAGTCAGAAAATCGGTCACACCGTCGTAAAATCGGTAACACCCCTCATAAACAGTGAATACTTTGAAGAACAATTCTTTGGTAGATCTGAAGTACTTGTTCCCAATTATAATGCAAACTTTTGCAGAAAAATGACAAGTTAAAAAACCAAAAGCCGTTTTCATAATAATCATCTCGCATCACCCTCGGATGCAAGGCAAAACTACATAGTCATAACGAATACAAACCATCCGAATATAAACAAAGTCTGGAAACAATAAACAAATGCCACTAAGACAATAAGGAAAACAAAAAGATTGGGTGTTTAGACAACATCTTCGCCTCCCTAGGCTTCGACGCCGCTCTTCTCCATGAGCTCCTCGATGGCCTCGATCTTCTTTGCGGTCGGGTCCAGGAGCGGGGCAAATCCTGATGTCCCAGGAACATCTTAGCGCGGCGGAACGATCACCGCCGAGCCGTGCGGCACCTCGGTAGCACCAACACCATCTATCCAAAACTCGGATTAGCTAAAAAAATATTTTAAGACATACCAAGATCTCCATAATAAAAAAAACGAAGACAAGTTACCTGTCTCCTGCACAACTAACGGTATAGCTAAAACGTCAGCGACGCGCGCACTTGCATCAATCGGGAGAGCCAAAGTGGCAGAACCGGCAAGGACAAGCGGAGAAGAGACGACCACATCAAAGTTGGAATCGGAGAGGTTCTGAATACCGGCTCTTGCTGCGTATAGCTCGACCGGTTCGTTGTCATGAATCTCGGTAAACAAATCTTTCTTCAGAGGAAGAATCGTCAGCTCGGCCCGAATCCCGGAGATCACCTCGTCAAATCGATCATATGCACCGGCATACTTGAGTAACCGCGAGTCCATATTTTTCCTCTCTTCAGCAAACGAAGGAGGTGCCTCGCCAGTAAAAACATCGATGAGTTGGACGTTAGCTTCTATGCAGGCAAGGTCTAACATGTCATCCTTCGCATCACCGTTTAGGAGCTTAATTTTCTTCATGGCACAAGCAATCTTGTCTTGAAACATCTGCTCCACTTCCTGCTTAGCCCGAATCACGGCTCGGGAAACCTGAGACTCCAACAACTCATCTACGGCGCGCAAACTGCGGGTCAGCTGTGCTACCTTCGCCTCGTTCTTGGTTTTCGCCAACTTCAACACGACGTTTTGGCGTTCCACATCTACACAATTAGACTTTGCCGTTTCTAGCTCGGCTCTCAAATCTGCTATCATCTTGGACGTTTCTGTCTTTTTGGCTAAGACAAGATCCTTGGTCTCCTTAGCCAACGTTTTGGCTTCACCAATACGGGCCTGGTCCTCTTGAGCACTCTTGTCATATTCCACAACCAGTCGGTTTATCGCAGCGTGGAACTGAAAGAGCATAAGAAAAACAGATTGCCCGTAAATATCGGCACAACAAGAAAACATGATAGCCAAAGTCTAGAGTCTATATTATTATGATACCTTAGCTCCTTTAAGAGTCATTTCCGAGTAAGCTTTGCTCTTAGTTAAGCTGCTCGGAATGTACATACGGTCGTCCTTGTGCAGGACTTGCGCAAAGAAACTCGCCGACGCCTCGGCGTTATCATACAGTGCTCCCGGAGTAATGGGCGTGTGGTCAGTTGGGTAACACCGTGAGTCGGCTCGGGTGTGACTTGGTGCTTGTCACGTTTCTGCTTCTTTGCACCTTTATCATCGCAATTACCGCTACATCCATCCTTGGCGATTTCCTTTCTCTTGTGGTTGGCAAGGCATTGGCTAATCGTCTCATCTCTTCCTTTTCCACCGTCACTTCCTTTCTCTTTCGAGTGGTGAACGGCGAGACGAGTTGATAATAGCCGATCATCAGGATCTAAACCGGTGGGTTTCGAGCCCCTTGATGAAAATGGCTCACCCGCGGACGAAGACGGGAGAGATGAACACTTTGTCGGCACAAAGCCCGAGCTACGGTTCGGTGGAGACGGAGGTGGAGGTAGTCCTCTATCCACAGGAGTCTTGCGACACCTCTTCTTAGATCAGCTCTCTGTCTCCTCGGCGGCTCATCGTTTCCTCTCCTCAGAAGCCTTGCGCTCTCTCTCTTTGGCTATCTCCCTGTCACAGAAAGTAGACCTCCTCATGTCGCTCGAGTAATCTGAAGACGGTTGTGATGACGATTAGACTAAAAGACCCTCTCGAACAGCTCGCGCTCTCTCAACCCGTTGCAAGCTGAAATTTCTTTTCCAATTGCACCCGCGAGCAGCAAGTTTCTTGTGAATCTTTCTAAGACCCGGCGGCTTCGCGTCTGGCGGCGGGCGAACTGGAAAACAGGAGGAAAAATAAAGTTGGTTATAATCATAAAATAATCCAAGTGTCAAAACGAGTAAACGGCTACGCCGCGATCCTAAACAAACTACAAATCCGCTACCAATATGCCTCCACTTGGTTTTTATCGACCGAAGGCAGTTCGGCCCCACTGAAGCATTAGAAATCTTTACAAAGAAAAAATAATCTTCCGCATTCTCGTCTTTACTTGTAAAACGATCAATCACTCTTCTCAGCTTTTTGCAGGAAAGATAGTATTTTCTGTTTTCCTTCGGTCCGCGGCGCCGAACTTTGAGGAAGCACATCAAGTGGTCGGCTTCGATATCTATTTTGCGCTCATAATTTCGGACAAGAATCCCAACCAAGTGGCGGATTCCACGGGGATTGATTTGAGCGAGCGCAAGTCGGTACTCCCATAAAAACATAAGTATGGCCTCGGGGATCGGAAACCACAAGTAGCAGAGATAGAAAAAAACTCTCATAAAGAGTGAAATATCCCTTGAGCGGCTCTTCTGCTCGATCATATGGATCTGGTGCCATCAGTTCAACCGAGTCCGGGATTGTAAACCGTTGCCGAAGAATAAAGAGAGTTTCATCTGTGGAAAGACTTGAACCGAGAAGATCGGGTCGTATCATTATTCTTTGCGGCTTTCTGTTAAGAACCAGTTCTCCTGACGATTCAGTTCCCTCGGTAGACAAATCATGAAGAGTAGGAACAACAATCTCCAACCGATTTGGTTCTTCTGTGCTAGACAACACACCCGAAGATCTCGGCTCAGG
Organism: Draba incana; assembly: GCA_963576765.1. NCBI lineage: Eukaryota > Viridiplantae > Streptophyta > Magnoliopsida > Brassicales > Brassicaceae > Draba > Draba incana. The sequence goes on from OY755215.1 coordinate 22,683,946, forward strand.
AGAATCACCGCGACTCAATTTGTCTGACATGGGAAATAAGTCACTTTTCAATAAACTGTTTTCTAACAAAACAGCGTGGCTTGTTTTCAAAAGGATTCTCGAATCCAAAAAACGGTTCGTCAACAAGAAAGCGTGGCTCGTTTCCGGAGAAAATGGTTCGCTCTCAAGCAACGTGGCACGTTTTTAGAATCTCCGGCGAGAGCGGGTCGTTTACAAAACGCGGCGTCACCTAAACACAAATCGATTTGGCAGTCACTACAAGTTTCGGATCACCCTAAGCCAAATCTTTGGTTCCACCAAAAATTTAAAAGATTTTCCCACCGAACCAAGCCACGACAACGAGAAGTAAGTCTTGAGTCTCTTGCTCAGGATTCGGTCGAATTCATAGACTTGATGATTCCTCGGTTTTGGCTCGAGGCCCGATGATTTCGTGGCTCGACATGGATCGGGGTTAGGGCAACGGCGGTTTGGAATTCCCAGAGAAACAGATCCACGGCTCGGGACGGAAAGACAATGGCACGGCTAAGGACAGAGAGACAATGGCACGGCTCGGGACGGAAGCAAATCCACGATCTGCGCGGCTTGCCAATTGTTTCTCTGGTATCAGATCCGTGGATCCGTGGCTGCACTGCTCGGCGAAACAATCCCCCGGTGCGGCGTAGAATCGGCGGGGGCTTGGCTCGAGCCACGACGCTAAGTTGGTTCGGGCTTAATAAATCACAGCTCGGGGTGAACTACGAGGGACAAAATGGCTCAGCGATTAGGCAACGGCGGTTCGGCCCCAGAAATCAACCGCAAGGATTGGCTCGGATTCTCGCGCGCAGCTGACGGTGGCGGTGCTGTGGACGGCGGCGGATCCGGAACAAAAAAAAAAAAAAAAAAAACCTAAAACCTAGAGAGAAACGTGAGGGAGGGAGAGAAGAGAGAAGAAGAAGATACCTTATGAGATTTGTTGGGAATGAAGTTGTGAGAGACTCATCTCCTTCTTTTCATTTATATAGAGGAAGAGCCCAAAATTTGCCTCGAGCCCCGCGCTAGACCTAATTTTCCTTCCTTTCTCTTTAAAAGTCCACTAAAAGCCCAATTCATCTCTTTTCTCACAAAGCCCGAACCATGAAAATCATGAATAGAAGCCACGGATCAGCAGAACAAGAATGATAATGGCGATGCTGATTAACGGCTCTGTATAAAAAAAAAATTTTGAAATAATTGTATTCGAGCCGCGCCTCAATGCTACGGTTTTCATTACACCTAGCGGCTCGGAAGATGCTTAAATCAAACTGATCGAATCAAAGACTCGAATCCTAAACTCAGGAAACAGTCGGAACATTTTCTTCTGTCTGATCTTAAATTTTTAACAATATCTCGGCTTCACCATCACTAATAATTCCGAGCTGGGGGGCTAACTGTAGGGGTCAAATTCCACTCCTTGAAGATCATCAGAAGAAAATGACTAAGTATGGGTGAAGAAGAGCTCTACCAAAATTCTGGGACGCACTGACCGGTCGGGAGGTCAGTAAACCAACAGCAGTACCGAACCGAACTAGGTGAGCCGATTTTAGGACTTCATCAACTCAACAGGCCCAGTTCAGCTCAGCCCATTTAACTAGGCCGAACCAAACTGAAAATGGGCCGAACCGTTAATGGGCCTGCCGACCTATGAGTGCATCTCACGCCAGAAACCCTAGCCGACTAAGTCTAGTATAAATACTATTGTATCATCCTCTTGAAAAGGGATCACGAAATCTCTAGCAGAAAACTCTTGTACTCTTACAGCAAACACAACTGATAAAAACCTTCTTCTCAACCTTTGTTCTTGATATCTAACTCTCAATTTTTGCAGATTTACCGCGAACCCGACAAATTCTCATTGTAGGAATCCAGCTCCCACAACAGGAAGAGGAGTATGGACGTCCAGTTTCCTGGGCAGAAGTGTTTATGAGGACGCATACAAAAAAGGATGGTACATTTTTTGATATGAAGGCCAAGAACATTGTTAAAGCTTATGAGAAGACCATACTCGATGTCATGGAGGAGCAAGTTGCTGATGGTCCAGAGAATTCAGACAACTCCTCTGAACACTCTCCTCAAAGGACCATCACCATTGCTCATAAGAATGCAATCTTCCTTCGGGTATATCATCACCATTGCTCATAAGAAGCTTCTGATTTCTTTTCTTGTTTTATATTTGTTTCTCTTTCTATTTATCTTTGGCAGTGTACTGAAACAGATCAGAAAGAGAACTCATTTGGACTTGGTCATATTGTTGAAACAATCGGCGATAATGGAGAAAGGAAAGATTATTTTTCAGCTGCTGCTACTCCATAAGTTATCCGGATGGAGAAACAAATTGAAGAACAATGGCTGAAGATAGAGACACATGATGCGGAGAATACTCGACGCGATGCGGTGGAATGGGCTAATGAAACTTGGATAGCTGAGATGGAGAAGTTTATCGATTCCATGAGGGCCATTGGTGCAGCTCCGATCAGTCAACCAGTGGTCAAGCCAACTACGGTAGCGACGCAACTTAAGCTCTAAACCTCTCTCTTCTCTAAGCTTCTCTCTATCTTCTCTAGTTTGAACCTATCTCTCCCTTAACAAACTTATTTATTAGGTGTATGAACAAATCTTTGGCTTTGTAATATTTTGGATTTTAATGTTTTGGCATTGTAATGATCTAACTAAAGTTTCCATATTATTATTACTGTTAACTATTGAATTCGAAATTGATTATAAACAAATATGTTTGCTTAAGATAGTTGTAAAATTGTTGTAATTATACAACAACAAAAATCAATACTGAAACTGTTGTAAATTTACAACAACAAAAATCATTACAAACTACTCTGAAAACTACAACTCCCACATATTGTCATAAAGTTGTTGGTAACAAACGACACTTATTAGTCGTCACTAAAGCGTAGTGATATATCATGGTTTTTACCCATTTTAATCCATGATATAAGTCCATTATCTAGAGTCTTTTGGTGTTTTCTCGTTGTTTTTAGAGTCTTTATAGGTACATGGACGATTGGAGCAGAAAAGATGTTTACTGGAGCTTTTGGAGCATTGCGAAAGGAAGAATCAAAAAGTTGAAGTTGGATTGGAAATCCAGAGTTGGTGTCGATCGACACCATCTATGGGTGTCGATCGACACCCTGTTCGATCAAAGAAAAAGCCCAAATCCGAAGAAGTCCGTTCGAAGCCCAAAAGACCCAGATGTTTACTTTTATGTTCTGGCCGACTTTGTACCTCTATATATGTGTTTTTACAGCCATTTTTAGGCTTATGTTTTATTTTATCAATTATTTAGAGATTTTCATTAATAAAAAGATGTTTTCTTCTATGATCATGTCTGAGTAATTTCCCTGTTAGGTTTAGAGTTATTCAAGGGTGTTTGATGATTTGCTAGATCTGATCTGAATTGCATAGGATTAATATCATTAGATTGTTCTTCATCTTGTCTCGTGTTCATTGCTGATTTTAGATTCATGACCTGAAATATAATCTTAGATAATTAATAGAAACGACAGTTTGATTGTTTTCCTGAACTAGACTTTGATGAGCAAAATTCCTTTTCGCAAAGAAATTTGGTTTAGGGTTTTGTGAGCAATTGAACCTGAACATTAATGCTTGTTTAGATTGTTAGGATTCGCAAAGAAATTTGGTCTTCTAGAATTTAAACATAGATAATCTCTATAGCGAAAGCTGATTGGTTTTATATTCGTGATTCATGTTCGTGAACTGTGCTTAATAATCCTATTATTATTTATTATCTGCATATCTGATTCACCTGAGATTTCCCTGTGCCTAGGTTTATTTTAATTGATCTTTTCAACCATTTAAATTGCTTTGTCTACTTGTTTTTGCATTCTCATTATTTCTGCCTAGCATTATCTGAGCATATTAATCTATTGTGTTGCATTGATTCCCTGTGGATTTCGATACCTAAAGTACTGCATTGATCTCTTAATTGGAGAGAGTAGCTCTTAGGGTTAATTTGAGCATATCAAATTTTGGCGCCGTTGCCGGGGACTCAATTGCCATTAGTTATTATTAGGATTTCATCTAGGTATTTTTATTTTTGTTTTTATTTTCTGCTAGTTTTGTTCTTGTCTTTCTGTTTTGCTTTTCAGGTACATGCGAAACCGCAATACCAGAAGCAAAAAAGACAAGGAGCTAGTAGAATACGATCTTCCAGGACTTGCACGCTTAGAACACGAGAATCGAAGAGCAGTGATGGCTGTTAGACAGATGCTTGTTCGGACTCCGGGAGAAGATGGAGTTCTGCGCGATCCGGCAGGTCTCAGATATAAAGCCGAAGGGCAGAGGATCAATGACGATGGAACTGTGATCGTCGAAGAGATTGTCGAGCCGCCGGAGGAAAGAGTAATCGTCGAAGGTGGAGAACGGGATGGTGTCGCTCGACACCAACATGGTGTCGTTCGACACCAAGGTGAAAATCGTGCCGCTCGACAAGACAAACAGACCGCTCGACAAGGACAAGATGATGGTGTCGATCGATGCCAAGCTGGTGTCGCTCGACACCCTGTCCAGGACAGACCAAGAAAACTTGCTGATTTCAATCGTCCGGACCAATTCTATGCGAATCGAGCTGCGATTCTTCCTCCCGCCTTCCCGAGGAACGACTTTGAGGTGAAGCCAGCCTACTTTAGCCTCGTAGCTCAAGATCCGTTCCATGGTCTTCCTCATGAGCACCCGATGGACCATTTGGAGAAGTTCGAAGACTTAGCTACTTTAGACATAGATCGTTTAACCAAGAGTGCCCATTTCCTACCCATGAAATTAAATGACAACATCGAGATATTGGCCAAGTTATATTTGGATAATATCGTGAAGCTACACGGAGTTCCCGCCAATATCATATCCGATCGAGACCCCCGATTCACGTCCAGGCTATGGACAGCCCTTCAGAAGGCGTTAGGGACGGAGTTACACATGAGTACGGCTTTTCACCCTGAAACTGATGGTCAAACCGAGAGGACGATAAGAACGCTTGAGGACTTATTACGAATGTGCATGCTGGATTATAAGAATGTATGGGAAAACCACCTACCCTTAGTGGAATTTGCATACAATAACAGTTACCACGCTAGTATAGGTATGGCACCCTATGAAGCTTTATATGGGCGACCTTGTAGATCACCCATATGTTGGACCGAGGTGGGAGAAAGACAAGAGTTTGGGCCAAAAATAGTGAAGGAGACCACGGACAAGATCAGTCTCATCCGGACTAATATGAAGAAAGCCCAAGACCGACAAAAGAAGTATGCTGATCAACATAGAAGAGAGGTAGTATTTGAGGTTGGCGATTGGGTATGGTTGAAAGCCGAAGCATCGAAAGGAAAGGACAGATTTGGTAAGCCCAGTAAGTTGGACCCGCGAGCGCAAGGACCGTACCGCATAGTTAAAAGGATAAGAGAAGTGGCCTATAGGTTGGATCTTCCTTCGGATAAGGGAATGAACGACGTGTTCCATGTTTCCATGCTTAGGAAATTTGTCCGTCGTCCAGAGGAACCACAACCAGAGCAGTTACCCGATCCACAGACCGAGCTTAGACCTCCTTCCCCGGAACCTTTAAGGATCGGTGAGACACGATCCAGATTTCTCAAAGGGCGAGAAATCTTACAGATTAAGGTTATCAGGAGAAAGAACCATCGAGATGCAATCTCGTGGGAAGATGAGGCAAGATTTAGAAAATCTCATCCAGAACTGTTTACCGAACCTCAACCCGAGGAAGTCGGACCCCCAATTAGATAAGAATTCGGGACGAATTCTAAATAAGGAGGGGAGAATGTAGTGACCCGTACCGCGATCTAGGCCGAGGCCGGCCCAGGTCACGCGGAACGGCCGGTCCAGGAAAGGGAAACGACCGGCCAAACGAGGATTTTGCCTTGTCATGGTAAAAGACCCGGTAACTGATCGGACCAAGCCCGCGGTAGGTCACGCGCCAAGGCCGGTCCAATCGGATACCGTTCGGCCTTAGGCGCCGTACGTCGGCAAGAGTAAGCCGTCGGCTTACCGACATAATAGCAAGTGTCACCCGTTTACGTGCCTCGTCATGCATGCCGCCCAAGAAAGAGAAAGGCATGTGTTAGACCGTAAAAGGCACCCGAATTATTTCCCACGGCCTATATATAGAAGGACCCCCCCTTGTTCTTCATGTGACCATAAGAACTCATTCGGAAAAACCCTAAAAATCCACCCGATCAAGAGAAGTCGATAGATCCATACCGAACTACTTGAACGTTCTGATTCTTACCCGCGATACGTACCAGTCCTTACCCGCGACCGATATCGATCCGTGCTGATCACGTACTGAGTCCGAGAGCGATCCGATCCACGAGCGTACCGTTCCGACCCGCGAATCTGATAGCGACCGTACCGACCCATCTTTGCTGTGCCGAGCCAGCGTCCATTCTAGCAGCCTTAGGATCTTTCTGGAAAGGTTGGTATCATGTTCTGATTCAACCTAAGTAAATATCCTTTAGCCTAAATTCCTTAAGGAAAACTCTAAGTGTTGCCTTAGTAATCCTAAGACTCGTTCGTTCAGGAATAAGCCGAGTTTAAGGAGGACCGAGAGTAAAGTCTTGAGCCGACTTCATACTTCTTCTTAGAGGTTAGTCTTGGTGATTTTCATTGTGTGTTAGATGAGTAAAACACACGAGTTTGATTACTATTAAGTTTATAGCCGTAGAGGTTCAGAGCAAAGAATTCATTAGAAATGCTAAGGATCTTAACTAATGAAAATGGTAAAGATGGAGCTAAGTGATTAAATGATATTGAATGTTTACTTCATTTATTATGCTATACAAATAGAGGTTCATGTAGCTCATTAGTAGTTTTGCTAAGTGTTGAACATGAATCCATGAATGGATAATTATAAGTTTATATGCATGGTTAAATGGTATAAAACTTAGTAAGTACGCGGTATGTCGTTTCCGTGTCCCGTGACTTGGCTAATCTACCCGTTGGGTATTAGTTAATACTCACGATGACATGGAGAGACGGGATTGCAGCCTAGGGCCATGTTTTGCATAAGCGATCGATGCAAGTTGTTAAAGGATCATAAGTCCTTAGCCTTTGTGGCGAGGGACCGGGTGATGCCTTGACGTTACGTGACGGGAATGGACAACGCGTTAGGATTTGTTGATTAAGAACGTTAAATGCATAAACCTGTCATGTCTATTTATGCATTGCATTGCTTGTTGCTTGATGATTGTTATTTGGGGTTTGGGGTGGGTTAATATATGCTTAAATCGTTTAGGGAAAACCTAGACTCACTGAGCAACTAGTGCTTACGACTCAATCTGTTTTGCAGGTAACCGTAGTACAATAGACCCTTGTTGCACTTAGAACATTAGGCGAATCAGTGGTAGCTTTTCCTTGCTTTTGTAAATGTATATGTTTATTATGTACACGACCGTTTTGAGTGCTAGACTCAGGATCGAGTATAACCTTGTAAATCGTTTTGAAAGTCTAAGTATAAATAATAAAAGGAAGGTTTTAAAATACATGGGTTTCAAATGATGCTTAGTCTTGTCCAGACGATCCAACTATCGGGTAAGACTCGGGTTTGCAAGCTTTGAGTCGTATTCGATAGGGACGGATGCTTGAATGTTCAGTCTAGGGTTAGAGGATTTGTTCCTTGAACCTCTAATAGGGCGTTTAAGTGTTCCTCATGTACCGTCTCGGTCTAGATCCTGGATTGGGGCGTTACACCGCCCCTAATGAACTCTAATTTCTTGTCTTGGGCGTTTGTAATCGCAGGATTTGATTCATCTTCCAACACTTTGAACGCGAGGATGGACCGCTCTGAAACTTCTTCTCATATGATGATTACAACTGTTCCTAGACCAAAAGAAGCGCAAAGGACCCTGTTCTCACAAGGAACAATAGTACTAAGCGCGGTCTAGTGATTCATAAAGATGCCAAGGTATATATAAAAAAAAAAAATCAGCTCAGAAACATCAAAGCAACATGCCCAAGTAGCCAAGGGATGATGCGTAAACCCGTGTCTCCTTTGTGACCTCATGGAAAGCATGTTGTAAGGGAAACTAAAAGTTTCTAAGTGAACCAAGGGATGATGCGTAAACCCGTATCTCATTTGTAAACTCATTAGATTCGTCCCATAAAAGTTCAACAAAGGGCAATGCATCTCTATGATAATCCTTAATTGGATTTACTGTTACGGAGGGAAGAGAGAGGGTGAAACGCAGGAAAGTGTTACAGGAAGGTAAAGAGTCTAGAACTTCCAGCGATCGATATTCCCTCGATGAGACCGCACCTAAGTAATGAAAGGGGTTTGCGACTGAAAGTCTGAGTTTCTCTAAGGGATTTGGATTCAACCTGAAGGACTGCTAAGCTTCTAGGGACACATCGAAGTATCATCATTGATTTGCAGGTATGTGGTTCCTCAAGGAGTGATAATACTCTTTTGCTTAGGGACAAGCAAAAAGCTAAGTCTGGGGGAGTTGATATATCATGGTTTTTACCCATTTTAAGCCATGATATAATTCCATTATCTAGAGTCTTTTGGTGTTTTCTCGTTGTTTTTAGAGTCTTTATAGGTACATGGACGATTGGAGCAGAAAAGATGTTTACTGGAGCTTTTGGAGCATTGCGAAAGGAAGAATCAAAAAGTTGATGTTGGATTGGAAATCTAGAGTTTGTGTCGATCGACACCATCTATGGGTGTCGATCGACACCCTGTTCGATCAAAGAAAAATCCCAAATCCGAAGAAGTCCGTTCGAAGCCCAAAAGACCCAGATGTTTACTTTTATGTTCTGGCCGACTTTGTACCTCTATATATGTGTTTTTACAGCCATTGTTTAGGTTTATGCTTTATTTTATCAATTACTTAGAGATTTTCATTAATAAAAAGATGTTTTCTTCTATGATCATGTCTGAGTAATTTCCCTGTTAGGTTTAGGGTTATTCAAGGGTGTTTGATGATTTGCTAGATCTGATCTGAATTGCATAGGATTAATATCATTAGATTGTTCTTCATCTTGTCTCGTGTTCATTGCTGATTTTAGATTCATGACCTGAAATCTAATCTTAGGATAATTAATAGAAACGACAGTTTGATTGATTTCCTGAACTAGACTTTGATGAGCAATATGAGCAAAATTCATTTTCGCAAAGAAATTTGGTTTAGGGTTTTGTGAGCAATTGAACTTAAACATTAATGCTTGTTTAGATTGTTAGGATTCGCAAAGAAATTTGGTCTTCTAGAATTTAAACATAGATAATCTCTGCAGCGAAAGCTGATTGGTTTTATATTCGTGATTCATGTTCGTGAACTGTGCTTAATAATCCTATTTTTATTTATCATCTGCATATCTGATTCACCTGAGATTTCCCTGTGCCTAGCTTTATTTTAATTGATCTTTTCAACCGTTTAAATTGCTTTGTCTACTTGTTTTTGCATTCTCATTATTTCTGCCTAGCATAATCAGAGCATATTAATCTATTGTGTTGCATTGATTCCCTGTGGATTTTGATACCTAAAGTACTGCATTGATCTCTTAATTTGAGAGAGTAGCTCTTAGGGTTAATTTGAGCATATCACGTAGGCAATTTGAGACAACATTATGTTGTATCAAAAACGTTGTCAATTTGCTACACCTTTGTGACGCTTTTAATTAGCGACGAAATTTAGCGACTTTTTTTGAATCGCTATTTCGTCGCAAATAGCGACTTGGCAACAACTTTGTGACGACTTCGGTTTTCACAAAACTGTTTTTTTTCTTGTAGTGCTAGGGGGAAAATGTGTTGAGCCAGTCCTATCATTTTTGTTGTGAATTTGATGGAAATCTATTAATTCCTCTACAAAACATTAAAATAAATTCTTTCACAGTAACTCAGTGAATACCACCCCCGTACTCCTTTCGCTTTCTTATGTAAGATGCTTGGCTAAAAGCACGATATTTAAGAAATTATATTTTTTCTCTTTTTCAGTATTCATTTAACACGCAAAACAGAAAATTCAAATAACTAAATGAACATTAATGAGAATGCAAAACACAATATACGTTCGTGATTATGTAATGAGCTTTTGAGAATTTTTTGTGACTAATGGATAATAATAACATTAAATAATGTTTTGACTTCAAAATTCCTCTTAAGATAATGGCATTGTCGATGAATGTCTTTTCATTATGGAATATTAAATTTAAATGTACTTAGATATTTGAAAAAATCAAAAAAAATGAAACAAAAAAAATACTCTTAAACATCTTATACTAGAATAAGACCCTCGCGATGCGAGGATTATTTGATTTATAATAAATATTTATGTTTAAAAAATGTTTGGAGGAGAAGTATACTATATTCCAAATTCAAACCCCAACTTAGATAATGTAGTGATTAAAGTTATAGATCCATCTGTAATTTAGAAAAATATAGTCTCATATCTCATAATTTGAAGAATTTGAAAATCAATAAAGTATATACGCTTGACATAAGTAAATATTGTTTGAATCATTAAGCCATTTGATATAATAACTAAATCATTTTTACATGTTTAGATATTTTTACATTTTTACATGTTTACAATTTTAAAAAATATCACTAACTGATATATCATGGTTTTTACCGGTTTTTCAACCATGATATAAGTTCTTTTTTATAGAGTCTTTTGGTGTTCTGGAGTCTTTGGTGTTTAATATTAGGTACAAGGACGTTTTGGACTCAGTTGGTGTTTACTGGAGCATTCTGGAGCATAACGGAATAAGCGGTCAAAGTGGTGTTGGAAGCAGTGTCGAGCGACAGGTATTTGGTGTCGCTCGACGCCAAGGATTTACAAGCGTCGATCGACACAGAATCAGTGTCGATCGACACGACTTTCGACCAAGCCCAACAATCAAGTTTTCGGAAGATTTCCTTTTTGCGCCAGAAAGCCCAGATGTTTGCAATTGGGCCCATGACGGTTTTGTAGCCTATAAGTACTTATTTCCAGCCATTGTTTAGGCGATGCTTTATTTTCTATGAGATATTTTATTACTAAGAGATTATTATTCATGTCTATGTCTGAGAAATCTCCTAGTTAGGTTTTAGGGATTTTTCAAAGGCTAATGAAGAGTTGTTGAATTTATTTACTTTTGAGATTTTGCACACTACAAGAAAACAGCCATTTTGTGACTCCGATTTATGTCACAAATCAGTCACAAAAGCAGCATTAGTGACACTTTTGTGACGAAAAAAAAGAGTGACAATTTTTTTGTCGCTAATTTGGTTGGTCACAAATGTGTCGCAAAATTGCGACACTTTTGCGACCAGATTAATGAGTAGCAAATTTGTGACGGACATGGAACGATATGGACGCGTCACAGATTAGTGACAAAAGAGAGACTGAAGTTAGTGTCGCAAATTACCAACGAAAATGTGACACAAACGTTGTGTCAAATATGTGACTGATTTGTGACTTTGTGTTGTGTCATAAATATGTGACTATTTTATGACTACTTTAAGAAAATTGGTAGTCTCAAATTGATCACTAAAGTGTCACAAAAAAATGACGAATTTGCAATGTATTTGCAACATATTTGGTATACGGAATAGTATATTCTTGTTGGTATTCTACTATATTCTACTCTGTATTCTACTATGTATTATACTTTGTATTCTACTGATACCAAGAAGCAGTATTCTACATAAATAAAACATAGACTATGGTTAATGAACAAAAAAATTAACTGTTACATAACCGAAACATTAGACTTAACCAAGTAGCACAAGTTCAAGGAGAAATAAAAAGTTTATTTGGGTGGTAAGCCGGTTGGTGCTGTGACTGGTGAGGTGGTTGTTGGTTGGGTAAGAATCAGACCCAAAACTCGATCTTTATGTTTAATCTGCAACCATAAAACAATCATTGATAAGTATCGAGAAATCGTATAAATCCTCAAGGAGATTCAATGAGTACGTACAGTGAAATAAGGAAAGGATATAGGCACCAGAAGTGATCCTCATGCACATGACTGCCTCGAGGCTGCAAGAGACGTATACACATTTCAGGATTTTAGTACAATTTCCGGATTTAGATGAAACATGATTCAAGGTTTTACCTATGTCTCTGTCATGGAAAAACCACCAATCAACTTCAAGTATCTTCAAAACTCAAAGTTGGCTCTCACTGTATTGAACAACAAACATGAATTCACTCACTTACTCACATGACACCTTCTTATTGATTTCACTTCTCTGCTACAAATTGTTATCTAACAAAAAAAACGAAAAGAAATTAAATTCAAAAGACTAGATGGAGAGATGAAAAGAAATTATCACTTGAAGTCATATGCATAACTTTAAAGCCAGCAGATTTATAAACTGACAGTGACTTGGCGAATAAAACAGAACATGATCCTATAGCGCCGGAGATTACAACATATGAGAAAGGAAGCAACATTTTCCAATAAGAGCTAATCTTCTGTCCAGGTGTAGATAACAAAACTTCTCCTTTCCTGAAATAGTTCGAATAAACCCTATTACCAAACGAAGCGTATAGTTGAAAAATGGTGCAAGACTAATGGCAAGACTCACCTATAGAGGAAATGGTTAACGGCTACTATTAAAATCAAAATTCCACAGTAGATCAAGAATGTCACATTGCTGTATTTCTCTGCCAATTGTTCCAGTGTGAAAACTGAGCACAAAAGAGTTATATTAGGTCATGCTTTGCAACAAATCATTAGACCAATTCAAGAATAGTTACCTGGTGACTAATGATTACCAAATGCTACACGGAAAACGTTTCCAAGAACTATAAAAGCCGTAGCAACAAGAACTCTGTGACCAAACCATACCAAAAGATATTAGACGAGCGAAAGGCTTTGTAATAACATAAACCAAAATTAAGTTTAAAGGAAGAGATAACGAGCTTCTATTACCATGTGTGTTGTATAAGCAACAAGTCCCCTTGTATGACTCAACAACCTTGATCTCACCGGAAAATTCGTAAGCAAAGAAGAAACGCATTAATAATACTCGGAGCTCTGTTTCTGCGGCAACAAATTGAAATTTAGAGACTTCGGATTCTCCTTCTTCTTATCTCTTCCGCTTCACTTCAGACCAAAACCAACCATAGCATAACTAGCATTTACTATATTGGAAAGAACAGAGAGAAAAAGGTTATCTTACCTGCGCCTCCATTGAAATTCCGCTCCCAGTTTTTCTAGGGAGTTCAAAGACTCAAGCATAAGGGCTCCTGGAGCAAGCTTAGATAGCCGGAACTCACAGATGAATTTGATTGCTGCAAAGTACTCTTCCTTTTTCTTTAGAGTTTCAATCACACCTGTAGAGAAATTAGCATGTAGTTTCAGATTTTGTGTAACAACCACTATTAAACAGACTAAAACCAAGAAGCAGGCATTACCAAAAACCTTATCTTCTAACCCCAGAATCCAAAACAGTGTAGGGGCCTGATCATACAGAAGGAAGCGCTCTAAAAGAGTTAAGAGCACTTCACGGACTAAACCCCGCCAGGAATTGCTCTGATTGGTTTTTGCTTTGCCTATCCACTCAATCCCAAGTTGAGTCGCTTCCTGTTTCACCTTTGGTGTGATTATCAGTCTCATTTGAATCAATTTCTCTTTCTTCTTATCTCTTTCGCTTCACTTCACACCAAATCCAACCCAGAAAAACCCTAATCCCCTCTCTCTCATTTCTCCATCTCTCGTGGTTTCTCAGGTTCGAAATTCATCAGAGCAGCCATGGATGCAACCAAAGAAGCTTCCGTTACCGATTTGAAGAGACCAAGAGAAATCGAGAGGGAGAGAGAAAGAGAGACATGAAGAGATTTTTGATTCATAGATGGATCTTTAGATTCAGTTATGAAAATCGGGAGAGAGAGAGATGAAGAGAGGATTTAATCGGAGAAGTGTTAGGTTTGGCCGCATGTGAGAGAGAAAGGGATTCACGGGTTTTGTGTTTAATAAAATTAGGTTTCTCAGTTTTTTATATATGAAAACGAGTTCGTCACAAACGTGTAATAAAAGCGTCTCAAATCTGCGTTTTTTTCCGCCCAAATTTTTCATTTTCAATTCAAAATATTTCAAACCCAAAATCAAATAGTGTCACTAAAGCATCACAAATATAGGTTTGTCACTAATTCGTTACATATTTAGCTACGATTTTGTTTCACTTTTAAGAGTCACAAATTGATTCCCCAAACCCTAAACATTTTAGACCAAAAATTTAGATGATTTGGTAACCCTAATCAATCTTAATCTATTGTGCAAGTATTGGTTAGGGTTTATAGAGATTTCTATCACTTATCAACAAATTTTTTAATAAAACTATGATTTAGTAAAATTCTTGTTTAATGGTTAGTGTTTTATGAATATAGTTTGGAAAAGAATTGGTTGGTGATTTTGAAAACTTCATATTCCTTATTTCATGAAGCAAATGTAACAAACTTAGTCTTAAATTAGTATATATAAGTATGAAAACAAGTCATTTGTATAAATTTTCGTAATTATGGTATGTTTAAGGTAATAAATTCACGTAGAGTCACAAATCAGTGGCAAAAGAGTGACAAATATGTGACAGATTAGCGACACTTGTAAGGCGGCACAAACCATACCCTAAATGTGTGAGTAATAGGTCACAAATTTGTTACGAATGTGTGACGCATTTTTTCGTCACAAACCAAACCCCAAACCCCAGTGACAAAAGAGTGACACTTTTGCGACGAATTTGCGTCTCTCGAGTGAAAATTGTGAGAAAAAATATTCATCCTTCGACAAGTGTCGAACCCGAGTTCTCTCGGCCTTGTATGTGCGGGCAAATCCATTTTGCTATGGTAGTTATTCGGTAATACCTACATACGTTAATATATATAGTACTTTTCATATTGCTAACCTTAAAATGCTAAAAATTGAGTTATTGTACTTACCTCGATTCGAACCACCAACCATTGTCTCAAATTGATAAAATTGTTTTCTATTGTGCTAAGGTCATTATTAATTTATGATTTTTTTACATAATATATATAGGTAAGAAATTCTTACAAACATTATAATTCATAAAAATTCACACCTTTAAATTCATAAAATCTAAATTAATAAAAATTCACACCTTTAAATTCATCAAAAATAAATAATATATATAGGTAAAACAAATGCACACCTTTAAATTCATAATATCTAAAATATATTACATAACATTATAATTCATAAATATTCAACTAATGAATTGAATATTGGTAATTATTATGAGGTGAAACACACTGAACTATGGTAATTATTCATTATTATTATTCTTTAGCTAATATATTAACTAGTTGTATAGTAATTGACTTTGACATTTATAACTAGTTGTATAGTATAGACACATCAAATATATGTAAATAACCAACACTTCTTTTTAATTAAAATTCAAATCCAATACATCAGTTTCGTCACCAATGTGTCACTTTTCTAGTCGTGTCGCAAATCTGTGACGGATACATTAGTTGCAAACCCGTCACTAATTTGTGACACCTATAACGTGTCACACTAGTGTCACAAATGTGTGACAAGTTTGCGACGGCATGGTATTAATCACTAATTTGTCTCTAGTCGGTCACTAATTTGTGACGTCTCTGTGACACTTTATATTAGTCACAAATTTGTGACGGATTTGGTACTCTTACAGGTGTAGTCACAAAAGTGTGGCAAAACTGTCTCACTTCTGTCACAAACAAGAGTCACTAATTAACAGTCACAAACAAGAGTCACTAATTAACTGTTTTCTTGTAGTGGCATTCATATTTATATTCTTCACATTGATTGCTTTGAATTCTGATTTAGGCCTGAATTAGACATCCTATGTTATTTAGTAGATGCGACAACATTATTGAATTACCTTAATTGAATCATAGGTGAGCAAAGATCTGATTCGCAATGACAGTTGGCTTTTGATCTTTGTGAACAATCGAACCTGATTTTAATGCTTGTTTCGATCAATTTGACTTCGCAACGACAATTGGTTTTCTAGGGTTTAAACATAGATAATATTTGCAACGACAATTGATTTATTTTACATTAGTTTCGAGTTCTAGAAATCCACTTCATCAATCCCATTAGTAAGTTTATTCTTCAATTTTGATTTATTTCTGTGAAATTCTTAAGGCTTAGCGTTTCTCAATTATTGAATTTAAATCACTTGCTTTAATCTTGATTTACTGTTTTCTGCAATTTACTTTACAATCATTCTGCTTAGCTTAATCTAAAAGTTTAAATCGATTGTGTAATACAATTCCTTGTGGATTCGATAACCCTACGTGCTACAATTGATCTCTTAATTTGAGAGAGTAGTTCAAAGGCAAATTTGAGCATATCAAATTTTGGAACCGTTGTCGGGGAATCAACGCCATTAGATTTATACTATTAGGATTGTATCTAAGTATTTTTTTTTTCTTTTTGTTTTACTAAACTAGCTTTTATCTTTTTGTTTTCAGGTAAATGCCTAATTGTAATACCATAAGCATCAAGGACAATGAGCTAGTTAAACACGATCTCGAGGATCTAGCGCGTTTGGAACGAACCAACAGATAAGCAACGAAAGAAGCTAAGAAGATGGTTGTGAATAAGGTCTTGTTTCATAGAGATGGCGGGTTGTTCGATAAAGAAGGAAATCGATACAACGAGGATGGCAACCAGTTGATTCTGGAGGAAACGTCATCGAGGACCATGTTGCAGCACATAAATGTGAAATCGCTCGACGCGAAGAAGATAATCGACTTGCTCGCGAAGAACAGAACCGTGTCGAGCGACACGAGAAGGAGATCGCTCGACGCGTAGAACAAAGGCGTGTCACTCGACAAGGATTGGCCGTCGCTCGACAGGACATAAATAACAGTGTCGATCGACACAACAATGGTGTCGCTCAACGCCCTGCCCAGAATCGCACAATTACTGATTTCAACAGACCTGAGCAATTCTACTCCAATCGGTCTGCGATTTGTCCTCCAGCGTTTCAGAGGAACGACTTTGAACTAAAACCCGTTTATTTCTCCTTTGTGTCTCAGAACCCATAGTGTGGACTTCCTCATGAGCACCCGATGGACCACATGGAAAGATTCGAGGATATTGCGTCTAGCATTAAGGCCAATGGAATGTCCGTGGACTTATTATACTGCAAGCTCTTCCCCTACTCTCTGCTAGGGGAAGCTAAGAATTTGATTAGGATGCTTCCACCGGGATTGCTCACTACCTTGGAGGATACTAGGAATGCCTTCCTGACTTATTTATTTGACGATGCCAGATCGGAGGATCTAAGGTTCAAGATAGCTGCATTCAAACAGGTCAATTTTGAAGCGTTCAAGGCTGCATGGCAAAGGTTGAAGGGCTATCAGAGAGACTATCCTCATCACGAGTTTGCCGATGTCCAGCTGCTTGGCATTTTCTACAGAGGAATTTCCACGATCAATGCTACCACACTGGATGCAACAAGTAATGCTAACTTCAACACCAATTCTCATGGGACTGCTACCCAACTTATTGGGAATTTGGCAAACAGCAATAGTACAAAGAACTTTGATTTCAAGAGGAGCCAGGGTAAGAACGTCAGTGGTAATCAACTCGCAGAGGTTACAAAGAAGCTCGATTCGATGCATGATTTTCTAGCTGGAAAGAAGACAGTTCAATTCGCTAAGGAAGTTGAGACATTCAAGCTAGAAGATGTGAACTACATCACCGGATCTGGATATCAGAGGTTCAACAATAAGCAGGGTTATAGTTTGTCTTACTAGAAGCCGTTTCAGAGCAGCAGCTACACAAGAGATTACGGCTCATCTTCCTATCAGAAACCTCCACCTCCAACTGCAGAGAGTAAAATGGAGTCCTTGCTTGAGCGAATTATGGAAGGACAGCAAAAGTTGACTATGGATTTAAATGGGAAGCCAGATTCTGTTTACAAGGATTTGAATGGAAAGATCGAGTCTTTGAACATTCATATGAAGAAGTTGGATACACAACTGGCTCAAACCAGTGAATCAGTGAAGAAACATCACTCCAATATGCTCAGTTTGAGGTTTGGAATAGAGAAAACACGTGCTCCAGAGCAAATCAACGTGTCGAAAAAAGCTGAAGAAGAGGATTTTTTCGCAGAATTTGAAGCTATTTTCGGAACAGAGTCACTGTCGATCGACACTCAGATGATATCGATCGACACTAAGGAAACCAGAGTGTCGATCGACGAGCATGATCGTATCGATCGACGGGAAGAAAATGCAAGTATCGATCGACACGATGATGGTGCCGCTCGACACCAGCCGCAGATCAGTCCTGATTTTGTAAAAACTTCTGCTTCTATAGTTGAACGAGTCTATGCATCTCCTCTTCCATTCCCGAGGGCACCTAAGAAGTCTTCTCTAGCAACTGAATTCAGAGATATTGAGAGAAAGTTAAAAGCAGTCGAGAAACCGGTTCTTAGGAAATTGACCAAGTTAGATAATCTATGGCAATTCATTGTTCCATGTTCGATTAATGGAATGGAATTGGAAAGCACTCTTCTGGATACGGGAGCAAACGTGATTGTTATATCTCACGATGTTGTAAAGAAGCTGGGAATTTCAGATATTCAACCTTCAAGAGATTTCGTCGGTCTAATTGATTATACTTCAGCAGCTCCTGTTGGTTTCGTGTCGAATGTAGAACTTCATATAGAAGATTGTCTTGTGTCGGCTGATTTCTATATCTTAGAAACCCCTAAGTTGATGGTTCTTGGCGAGTCTTTTCTTACTTATGTTGGTGCGATCTTAGATTACCCGAATCAGTGAATATCTTTCACCAAGATCAACAAAGAAGTATTCTACCCAGTAATCCTTGTAGAGGACATTTCTTGTTGGACTGTCCATAAGGGAGAGAAGATAGCTTTAGATCCTGGAGATGACAAGAAGAAGGTTCAGAACATTTCTGCTGTAACTCCTGCGATTTCAGTTCCTGAAGCGAGCAGGCCACATACTTTAGTTCCTAAAGAAGAGGTGAATCACATCAAGGTTAAGCGCAAGCGAAGATCAAAACCATTCTCCAAATTTAGAATTATTATCCCTTCAGATTTAAAGGAGAAAGGAGAAGCGGTTATTCAACAGATGCTGGAGAATACCTTGAAACTTTTCCCTTGAATTATTTCTAATAAGTCTGGGGGAGCTGGAACGAAAAGTGCGATGAAGCGAGTGGCAAGTTTCTTAGAATATAAGGGAGGAAAAAAACCTCCTAAAGATCCACCAGACGCCTAGTCCTGACACAGTTAAGCTAATGACTGAAAACAAGCGCTTAGTACTGGGAGGCAACCCACTTGTGAGTCAACTAATTATGTCTTTTATTTTTTTATTTTTTTCTTTTTCAATTTTACGTTTTGGTTTTGTTTTTTTTTTTAGTTTTAGGAGATAAAGCGTGCAAATACAAAGGCGAATGCACTTCAGACTTGAGTGTTGATCGACACTGAGCATATGTCGATCGACACCAAGGAAAATCACATGTTGATTGACGAGGATCTTAAGTCGCTCGACGCGACCAAACCATAAGTGGTGCTCGACACTAGGGTCGTGTTTCTTGAGACGACCCCCAGGTATGAATTCTCCTTCGATTTTTCGTTACGTTTTGTTTTCAATCTATTTAGTTCACCTTCTTTAGATTTAATAACACTGGGGATAGTGTTGTTTAAGTCTGGGGGAGGTAGTTACTAACTATGTTTTCTATTTTGAGTTTTTAGAGTCAATTTTAAATTTTTCAGATCGAAACTCCCCTTTTAGTTGCTTTGAACAGCACTCAAGGACCATTTCCAATGTAAAATTGGTTGGTTTTACAAGGTGGGTAACTGGAAGTGGATCGGTTTAACGGAGCGAGTTCAGATTTCTGGAGAACGCCAGAAAAGATGTTGCAGACCCAGCCCTTAATGAATCTCTAATCTCTTGTTTTGGGCGTTGGAAATTGCAAGACTTGATTCAGCTTTCAAATACTTAAAAGCAAGAACGGGCCGCTCTGAAACTTCTTCCCAAATGATGAATACAACTGTCCAAGATCAAAAAGAAAAAGCCTCATAGCCCTATCTCCACAAGAACAACAGTAATGAGCGTTGATCTAGTGAAATCATAGAGATGCCAAGGTATTAAAAAAGTCTACAGAAAAGTGTAGTTCAAGTTGAAAAGTGCAAATCCGAAAATCAGAAAAATTCTGAAGAAAAATTTAAAAAATGGGCAATGCATCTCTATGATATCCTTAATTGGATAAACAGTTACGGAGGGAAGAGAGAGGGTGAAAGAATCTAGAAGGTCCAGCGATCGATATTCCCTCGATGAGACCACACTTAAATAAATGAAGGGGTTTGCAGCTGAAAGTCTGAGTTTCTCTAAGGGTTTCGATTCAATCTAGAGGACTGCTAAGCTTCTAGGGACACATCGAAGTACTACCAGATATTGACTATGTGGTATGTGGTTCCTAAAGGAGTGATAACATCTGTTTTGCTTAGGGACAAGCAAAAAGCTAAGTCTGGGGGAGTTGTTATATCATGGTTTTTATCGGTTTTTCAACCATGATATAAGTTCTTTTTATAGAGTCTTTTGGTGTTTTTGAGTCTTTGGTGTTTAATATTAGGTACAAGGACGTTTTGGACTCAGTTGGTGTTTACTGGAGCATTTTGGAGCATAACGGAATGAGCGGTCAAAGTGGCAAGTTCGGAATGAAGATTTGGAAGCAGTGTCGAGCGACAAGTAGTTGGTGTCGCTCGACACCAAGGATTTACAAGCGTCGTTCGACACAGAATCAGTGTCGATCGACACGACTTTCGACCAAGCCCAACAATCTAGTTTTCGGAAGATTTCCTTTTTGCGCCAGAAAGCCCAGATGTTTGCAATTGGGCCCATGACGGTTTTGTAGCCTATAAGTACTTATTTCCAGCCATTGTTTAGGCGATGCTTTATTTTCTATGAGATATTTTATTACTAAGAGATTATTATTCATGTCTATGTCTAAATAATCTCCTAGTTAGGCTTTAGGGATTTTTCAAAGAATAATGAAGAGTTGTTAAATTTATTTACTTTTGGGATTTTGCATTCATATTTATATTCTTCACTTTCATTGCTTTGAATTCTGATTTAGGCATGAATTAGATATCCTAGGTTGTTTAGTAGATGCGACAACATTATTGAATTACCTTAATTGAATCATAGGTGAGCAAAGATCTGATTCGTAACGACAGTTGGCTTTGGATCTTTGTGAACAATCGAACCTGATTTTAATGCTTGTTTAGTTCAATTTGATTTCGCAACGACAATTGATTTTCTAGGGTTTAAACATCGATAATATTTGCAACGACAGTTGATTTATTTTACATTAGTTTCGAGTTCTAGAATTCCACTTCATCAATCCCATTAGTAAGTTTATTCTTCAATTTGGATTTATTCCTGCGAATTCCCTAAGGCTTAGCGTTTCCCTTTTATTGAATTTAAATTACTTGCTATAATCTTGATTTACTGTTTTGCGCAATTTACTTTACAATCATTCTGCTTAGCTTAATCTGAAAGTTTAAATCTATTGTGTAATCTGATTCCATGTGGATTTGATAACCCTACATGCTACAATTGATCTCTTAATTTGAGAGAGTAGTTCAAAGGCAAATTTGAGCATATCACTAACCAAATTTTCTTTATTTTGTTTGTTCTTCTTAATATAGTTCTTTTTTTTATCTAAGGTCCATTATTTTGTGTTTCCCATAGATATACATATGGTAAACATCTACTTATATATAACGATAGATTCTTGGTCTTAATTACATAGTTTGCTATTTTCCTTTTTCTAATTTTTGTTTTATATTAAATTTCTCTTTTTTAATTATTTTCAACTAAATATCTTATATAAATATTCATATAGAGGTTTTGTGCAAGTTGTAAAATTAACAATTTGTAAAATATCTTATATAAATATCTATTTTAACTTCTTCCTTTTTAGATAATTAACAATTTTGATAATGCAAAACTTACATATTTAAATAATTGACTCAACTAAATATCTTATATAAATATTCATATAGTGGTTTTGTGCAATTTGTAAAATAAAAAATTTGTAAAATATCTTATATAAATATCTATTTTAACTTTTTCCTTTTTAGATAATTAACAATTTTGATAATGAAAAACTTACATATTTAAATAACTGACGGACTACTTGACACATGTCGCGATGTCGTGAGTTAGAATTATGCTCACTCTCTTTTATATAATATAAGATATAAAACAAAGGGAGTATAAAATTATTTCTAGGCCATTGCACACGAGTTTTGTGTAGAATCTCCTTGTGTGTTAATATTTATAGTAAAAACTAACTTCGCATTGATGTAAGGAGATATTAATGTTGGGTTATATTTTTGTGGACAAGCAATGCTTTGAGCTGACGAAAGTGGAAAAGGAAGAGGCAAGAGGAGGATAGAGGATGAGTGAGCAACAGGTGATGGGAAAGTTGGAGAATCTAAGCGATAGGGTAAGAAAGTTCTTAATATGGTTTTAGCTCAACACATATCTTGGTTAAATACATTGACGCTCATGTATCTTGTAATTAGGTTATGCCTTCATTTTTGGGTTAGCTGTTTGCATTCTTGCGTGTATATATATAAGACCATACACTACAAGAAAACAGGGGGTATTCCGACGGCCAAAACCGTCGGAATCCCGTCGGAAAACGGTCATTTTCGACGGAATTCCGACGGGATTGGTCCGTCGCTTCTGTCTCGTCGGAAAAATGCACCGTCGGAAAATCGTTGATTATTTCCGACGGCAATCCGACGTTAAAACGTCGGACCTAAACCGGCGACGGAATTCCGACGGTGCCGGAGTTCCGGCGATAACCGACGAAATTCCGACGGTGCCGGAGTTCCGGCGATAACCGACAGAATTCCGACGGAAACCGTATTTTTTGAAAAAAAATAAATAAATAATAAATAATTAATTAAAATTATATAAAATATAATAAAACATAAAAAATGTATTAAATTTAAAAAACATTTAAAATTGTTTTAAAAGTACGATCGAAGTTTTACAATATATTTAAAAACTCTAAAAGGGCTATTCCGCCCTACGGGAGGCCAGGAACTGTCTCATCTGGTCTTCCAACGCTCGAAATCGTGACTCCGCATCCGCCTTATCCTTCTCTCTTGCAGCCTCGGCCTCCGCCTTATCCTTCTCTCTCGCTTCCTCCACTGCCTTAAGCCGCTCGATCAGCGCTCGGTTTTCGGCCTCCAATCTGCTACCACCGCCTTGTCGCACAGACGAAACCGATGAGCAACTAGCCTCAGGAAGGCCGAATACACGGCATCTGGTCTTGGGAGTCGCCTAGGATAAAAAAGATATAAAAAGTTAGTTGTATTAAAAATTAGTTGAAAATGTGTTTAAAACTAACACGGTTACTAACCTGATAGGCGAACTCGTTGACCACCTCGTATGGAACTTCGGTGGGCGCCTGAGTCCCTTCGTCCATCGGTTGCGATTGGAGGTACTCCTCCTGCCGCCTCTCCACGGTTTCCACGATTTCACGAGCAACGGCATCTTGGATTTCACCGGTCTTCTTGTTGGTGTGGCTTACTCTGATCAAATCAAGGTTTGAAGGAAAAACACCGGTTTCCTTAAACTGTTAACAGCGGAAAATTGTGTTAGCAAATTATTAAAAAAATTGAATTGTTTAAATATTTACCATTTTGTCTGCTTTCGACGCCTTGCTTGTTGCACCGAGGTTGTGGGTCGCTGGTCCCTTCCCATTCCGGCTGTTGTTGCGGTTAGTTGAGTTTCTCTCTGAGATCGCCTTAGTTGCCTCCTTTTCCCAAAGTGCAACTAGTCCTTCCCAACACTCATCTTTATATTTCAAAACCCGAGGCCGCTTCCCGGTCTTCAACCACGCATTTTTCCACTCGTTTATCTTCCACGAGTACTTCCTCCCCGCCTTTTCGTCGAATCCCTTTCGGACCAACGTAGTGAGCTGTGGATCCCACGTGAAGGTTTGCTGCAAACCACACCACAAAAATTTGCATTAGTCTTTATAATTTGACTAATATAGGAAATATATTTTAAACTTATAAATTAAATTACATACCACAAATTGTCGGAACCAAATGTCCCGGTCCTCCGGTGGCATATCGTTGTATGTACCATACGGTTTATCTAACATGGTATTCATCATGTCGTTGATAGAAGCAGTAATCCCGTTTTGCGAGTATTGGAACCTATTAAAATATTTGGTTAAATATTTTAGTAAAATAATTTAATCCAAAACATATTTACATTTGACTTACCAGGTCGTGTTAGGTGGCGTGTCTGGATCTAGACGAGTCAACCTATCACGTCCAGGTTGCGCCACAAACTGCTCGATGGTCATGGATGTGGGTTGTGAATTGGCTGTGGGCGGGGGCTGAGACATGTGTGGGGCATGTAGGTCGGGAGTAGCGTAGGGGATATGCGTATCAGTCGCAGTCCGATCTCCCCCACTGGAAGACGCCCCTACTCTAGACTGATGATATGCTGGATAGTCCCTACGGTTTCCAAAATTCTAAGAGTTTGAAATTTCGGGATTTGTGAAATTTGGAATTTATAATAATTCGGGATTTTTCGATTTGCGATTTAGTTACTTGGAAATTTCGGATTTAGGGATATAAGCATTTAGTGTTTTTAAGGGTTTTTTGAAATATAGAGATTAAAGGAATTTAGTTTTATGACATTTTGTTATTTAAAAAACTTTAGGATTTTAAGATTTTTGTAATAAATGACTTTATTGAATTTAGGATTATGTGGTTTTGGAATTAATGCACTTAGGGATTTAGGAAAATTAGAATTTAGAAATTTAAGTAACCAGGACTTGTTTGTATATTGTATATTCGGAAACCGAAGTTCATGGATTTAGGTTTTGTTGGGAAATTGACTTTTATAATTTGACAAATGTTATTAATGTTCAAAAATTTTCATTATTTTGAAATCGTTAAAGTTATAAATGTTTAAAATTATAATATATATTTTTAATTTCAAGGATTTAAAGTTTTATATTTTTTTATTTTTAAGTAGGTTTAAGTGTTTCAATTTATAAAATTTTTAATATATGTTTTATTAATGTTATAAAATGATTCTCTTACAATATTAATCATACATTAAATTGTAAATGAAATGAAAAAATTCATAAAAACCTATGAAAATCATATTCTTAAAATTGTAAAATTTATAAAATTATAATTTCCTAAAAATCCCTAAGTTAGTAAATTCCTAAAATTATGAAATTCCCTAAATTTTCCAATCTCCAAATTGTAAAATTTCCAAAATAACACAATTAACCAATTTAATCTACAAACCTAATTTACTAACATTGTCAAATCCGAATTCACCCTAACATTCTACATGAACGAGAATCCTCAAGAACAATTTCGGATTTTTAATTGAAATTATGTAAAACTCACATAATGTTGGATTTGGTGAAAGATTGTGAGGAATCACGACGGAGGAGTAGTTTTTGCAAGGATTCGGCGGTGAAACGGCGGAGAAACGGCTCGGAATCGACGGAGAAACGATCGGAGAATTTTATGAGGAAAAAAAAAATTTGAGATCTGTTTTCGGGGAAGACGAAGACTGTGATTTATTGGACTGTCCGACGGTACTCCGACGGAATTCCGACGGTCTAAAAAAATTCAGACGGAACTTCCGACGGTTTTCCCGCTTTGACTAAAATTAGGGTTACCGTCGGGATGCCGTCTCACTTTCAGACGGAACCCCGACGGTTCTTAAATATTTAATTTAATTTTTGATTATCCGATCCTTAATTAATAAAAAATTAAATAACCGTCGGGATTCCGTCTGAAATTGAGACGGCATCCCGACGGCTGTTAATTAAAAAATAAACAACCGTCGGAATTCCGTCTCAATTTCAGACGGAATCCCGACGGTTCTTAAATTATTTATTTTAAAATATTTTATCCCAACATTAATTGTTTAAATGCAATTTTAAAGGTTTTAGATTTCAGAAAGTATGGGTTATGTATTTTTACGCCTTACTTTATAAATTTTATCTTAATTTTTAAAATGTTTTTGGAAAATTTTAAATTATATTACATTATACTTAATTAAAACTTGTGCCGTGGGATGTATTTTACTACTACGGAAATAGTAAAAACAACATAAAGATTTTATCATAAAATTATAGAACATAAAAACAACATATGGATTTGAAAATAAAAACAACATAAAGGCCATTATTGAACATATATAAAAACAACATAAAGCTTTTATCATTTAATTATTCTTAATCATGGACGAGTTGGATGTTTAGTCTTCATCGGAGTCTGGAACTATTTCATATTCATGCGCAGTAGTTCCTCCATCTTCCTCCTCGGTGGTAGATACTTCCATTGGTTGGTATTTAGCAAGCATCGAATTAACACCGATTATCTATTTGAAAATTGAATTTGGTTAAGCATTCCCATAAATATTTAAAAACGTATGCTGTATCTACCTTAACAATGTTTCGCTCTGTGATGTTCATTCCCATAAATATTTAAAAACGTATGCTGTATTAAAAACGGTAACATTTCTTAGGATGACCACCGCACCTACACCAGTGGCGAGTCTGTACTCGTCCTTGCTGAAGATGTTATGGTGCATGGTTCCCTCGATTTTTCCTGAAGGATCTTTTAAGGTTACTAGCAGATCCCCCTGGTCATTGGGGGTCAAACTAGAGAGCATAGCCACAATCTAATAATCAAATAGAATATACTTGTCAGATAACTGTATGTGTAAATGTTAATAAAATAGGTGGAAAAAGTAAACCTTTTTGACTTTCACAAAGTGTAAATGCGGGGATTGAATTTCTGCAATCTGGGTCCAGAATGGTGTGCTCCTATTGTTATAGGAACCTACATGTAAGAATAATAGATGTAGTATTTTCAGCTATAATCATTATTGTACCAGTAAAATTACGGGTAATTATATATATATATAGTAGTAGATATAATATATATATATACCTTCACACATTATGTAATCCATAGTAGAAGTCCACCGAGGACTACGGAAATCATGGTCGGCCTGTGTTGGCTCATTCAAGACCTCACGAATAAAATCTTGTGTTGGGCGTGTCTGAGAACTTTCACCTCGCAGCACCTTTGCATCATGAGACCTCTTGCGAAACATTCCTCGCCGTACGACTTGGCCAGGTCCCGGCATTACGGGCGTTTGGTTCTGGGATTGTTGAGTTGGATGGAGTGAAATTGTCGGTTCAGCATCAGTAACATTTAAGTTATCGTAAGGAGGGCTGGAAGGAACAAGAGTTGTGTTTGGAGGGTTGTGACCGGGGCCTCGGTTTTGCATATAGTAATTCCATAGATCTCTGTTTGCCATAACGCAATTGAATATTTTTGTGTTATGATTTTCGGCTACCTTATATAAAACATATTTCCGTCGGAATTCCGTCGGAAATCCATCAATACCCCCGACATCACACCCCACAATTTCCCATCGGCCACCGGAGACGATTTGGCAACCACACAATCTTTGCCGACATCGTCCACCGTAGGAATTTCGTACCAATTCCGTCAGGAATTCCGACGGAATGTGGCCGTCGGGAAACAGTTCTTACACGGCGACCACGGAAAACTTTGCCGACATCGGAAAATCCGATTTCCGTCGGTAATCCGTCAGAAATCCGTCAACCCAGTCCGACATAAAACTCCACCAATCCCTTCGGCCACTGCTGACAAATCTTAATAATCACTGAAACTTTGCCGACATCAAAAACCGTAGGCAATCCGTCAGAAATCCGTCAACCCAGTCCGACATAAAACCCCACCAATCAATGAGGCCACTCCAGACAAATCTTAATAAGCACCAAAACTTTGCCGACATCGAAAACCGTCGGCAATCCGTCAGAACTTCGGTAATACGGACGGAATACCGACGGTTTATACATATAAATTCTACTTTAAATACACCTCATGGAGTGTATATCTTCTACACATCTCAATAACACAAAAAATGTCTTCTCCCTCTCCTCAGAAAGACGCAGAAACAACCGACCTTGATCCTTTTGGATTTCCAATAATACCAAAATTCTCGTGGGAAACTCAATCTTATTGCGACGAATCGTTTAAAGAGCTGCCCACTTACTCGTGGGAATTTGATATGTGCTCACCAATCCATAAAGAAGATTCCACATCAACAATAGTGCCTGACAGCCAGTGCTCGCCAAACATCCACCACATTCCAAAATTGTCGTCGGAATCGCCAACTAAGTGCGACAAATACGTCCAACCATTTCAATTCAGTGAACCGTCATATAGTTACGGTGGAAGTCCTTCAAATGAATGTAAGGATGAGTACTATGATTTGATAGGCGCCCAAAGCCCAGAAGAGCCACCGGCAGACTTATGTATTGATGAAGATACAATCAAAAAATTGTGCGA
The DNA here is from genome assembly GCA_963576765.1 of Draba incana. Classification (NCBI taxonomy): domain Eukaryota; kingdom Viridiplantae; phylum Streptophyta; class Magnoliopsida; order Brassicales; family Brassicaceae; genus Draba; species Draba incana. The sequence continues at coordinate 22,712,375 of OY755215.1, forward strand.
CGGAGTTTTAGATTCTCCAGCAAAGAAAAAAAAGGGAAAGAAAATCACTAAATGGTTTTAACCAATGGTAAGTTTGGAGTGGAAACCGACATATGATTGTATAATGAGAAGTTTATTACGTACTTGTACCATAACCGTTCTGTGTTAAATATTTGCAAGTCTTTAATGTACCCGTTTAAGAATGTGTTTTAAATTTTATGTTTCATTAAATGTAATGTTTTATTGGAGTTCCAATACTCAAATTCTCGTGTAGAATCGGTTTTGTTAATGAAATGAAAAATATTATAGGCAAGAAACAAATATTAGAGAAGAACATGAACAACATATTTCGTAATCACAATTTATTATTCTCAATCTCCAGAGGAACCTTCACTAGGGATGGAGTCTGAATCGTCGTCAAATTCCCCACAGGGTTCCTCTTCGTCCGAATGCACTAGATCATCCCCGACATGTGTGACATCGACAACGAGGTCAATGTTATCCACCTCGTCAACAGGTGACATTGGTACACTTCTCGATGGTTGTAGAGCATCATGTTCTGGAACTCCATAGATTTTTCCTCTGGGGTTTATTGGAGTTACTGTGATCCACGGATCTGTACGGTAGGCAACTCGTGGATACGAAATGTAGCAAACCTATTCATAAGTAGTGGATATTGTTAATATACATGAACAAGAAACATTAACCATGCGTACATAGGTAAACATATGAGTGTATATATTGATACCTGGTCTGCTTGAGACGCAAGGATAAATGGATCGTAATAATGCAGTCTGCGGCTTGAATTGATCGAAGTAACACCAAGAGAGTCAACTCGAACCCCCTGACCATTGGCTGGATCATACCAATCGCACATGAACACAATGCACCTCAAGTTCAACAGTCCTCGGTAGCGGATTTCCAAGATTTCTTTTAAAATCCCATAGTACATGGTATCGCCGGAATGCGCCGAAATACCATAGTCCGCAGTTGACCTTTGGCGTCCTTCCTCGAAGATCCTGAACGCATATCCCCTAGTGCAAAACTGGGGATATGAATTCGCAGTGCTGCGTAAACCATGAACAAACTCCACTAACCATGTCGGGAGAGGTTGACCAGTTGATAAACTTTCGGAAACCTAACAATGGTATAACTAATATATCAGTAACATATAAAAGTTAAAACCTGGAAAAGTAAGAGTAAATAATTATATTACACTTACATAACATTTCAACCACCCCTCGAATTCTTCGTCTTTCAAGACAGCAAGTTCGGCATCTGTCTTACCATAATGGTACTGACGAGCGAGCGACATGTAAATCCTGTAACATAACAGTCATTAGTAGATGAAGGCAACTAATTCCATAATTGTAGTATAATAACTGATATACCTTTCGTACTCCAAAATTTCGTCACAATTTCTAAGGATATACGTATGCAAATGTGTGACCTCTTGTGGTGATAGTCTGCGTTTCTTTGGTTTTCCACTTGCTCGACCAACTTGGGCAAATAACTGAGGAACAACCACGTCATACACTGCTTTCTCACCTCTATCATCATGTCGGGGAGGCCGTCTCGCCTTAGTACTTACTGCCCGTGGAAAGTAAATTTCGGAAAATTGTGAGACTTCCTCGTTTAGGCTCTGTGCAGCAATAGATCCCTCAACCCTGCTCAAATTTTTAACCTTTTTCTTCAGATGGAACATGTAACGCTCGAACGGATACATCCATCGGTATTGAACAGGGCCTCCTAAGGCTGCTTCTCGTGGGAGGTGAATAGGAAGATGTTCCATAACGTCAAAAAAAGATGGTGGAAATATCTTCTCAAGATTACAAAGGAGAACAGGGATATTGGCCTCCAAGTTACGTATCCCGTGGACGGTAAGCGTTCTGGAACATAAATCTCGTTAGAATGCACCAACTCCTACAAACGCAAAATATACAAATTACTACATATATAGTAATAATATGGTAGTAAGAAAGTAATGAGAGTAAGGAATATACCTCCAATTGCTTGGTGGATAGGTCCTGGAAGAAGAAATGCAAATACAAAAGGAAGAAGACGCTGCATCACGACATGACAATCATGACTCTTCATTCCTATGAACTTCCCTTCCGTCGAATCCACGCAATTACCTAGATTAGATGCGTAGCCGTCCGGGAATTTTAGACAATTTTTAAACCATTCAAAAAATTCTTGTTTCTGCCTAGCGTCTAACCGGTACGCAGGCATCGGCAATCTACCATTAGGCAAAACATGAAGAGATGGCCTCGAACAAATCAATGGCAAGTCGAATCTTGACTTCCAGTTGTCTTTTGTTTTTCCTGGGACGTTTAATATGGTGTTCATGATGTTATCGAAGAAATTCTTTTCCACATGCATGACATCTACATTATGCCGCAGTAGGTGGTCTTTCCAGTAAGGCAAATCCCAAAAAATACTCTTTTTGTGCCAATTGTGATATTCCCCACAACCGTCGACGGGGTGATGGCCATTACCCCCACATTCAGGAGTTCGCTCTGCACCAAAATCTCGTAACTGTTCCAAAATGTTGCGACCATCTATCTCAGCAGGTGGACCATATAACACTTGTACATTCGTCTTGAAATGTCTTTTAGACCGCCGATATGGATGATTTGCCGGTAAAAAACACCTATGACAATCAAACCACGAAGTCTTCCTTCCGTGCTGCAGTTGGAATGCAGAAGTATTGTCTTGGCAATAAGGACATGCCAATCTTCCATGCGTTGTCCATCCAGATAACATACCGTATACCGGAAAATCGCTGATGGTCCACATAAGAACCGCACGCATCTTGAAATTCTGCTTGATTGAAACATCATATGCCTCAACACCATCCTCCCACAACATCTGCAACTCATAGATCAATGGTTGGAGGAATATATCGAGGGACCGTCTTGGATGATCTGGGCCGGGTACTAGAATTGAGAGAAACAGGAACTCCCGCCGCATGCACATAGATGGAGGCAAATTGTAAGGTGTTACGATGACCGGCCACAGTGAATATTGTCTTTCATGCTTGCCAAACGGGTTGAAACCATCAGTGGATAGGCCTATGTATACATTCGTCGTTCATATGCAAAAGCTGGATACACAGATTGAAAGTGTTTCCACGCTTCCGCGTCAGACGGATGCGTGATATCTCCATCTTGACTATGCTCAGCATGCCATCTCATAGCCTTAGCTGTGCGGTCTGATTCGTACAGCCTCTTCAACCTCTCCGTTATGGGTAAATACCACATCCGTTTGAATGGAATCTTCACCCTGCCGCTTGTGTCCTGGAACCGGGGTTTCCGGCAAAATTTACATTTTTTTCGGTTCTCATCTTCTCTCCAGTATATCATACAGTTGTCGATGCACACATCTATAACCTGGTAGGGCAAACCAAGACCGGCGACAAGTTTTTGGACCTCGTAGTATGATCCTGGGGCCAGATTATCTTCTGGCAAAACATCTTTCACGAACTCGGCGAATGCATCAACACATTCTTCAGACAAATTATAATCAGTCTTCAGGTTCATCATCCTAGTGGCAGCAGACAGCGGTGAATGACCATCCCTACAACCACTGTATAGAGGTTGCTTTGCTGCGTCTAACATATTGAAAAACCTCCGAGATTCTAAATTAGGCTCTTCAACCTTACCACCCTCATACCCACCCGACTGCAAATCCTCTCTAAAATTATCTCTAACCATCGCCACCGTACTTACCCCAACATCTACTCCCGCTGTAGGTTCCCATACGGTATCCGTTTCCCCTACGGTATCTGGAAAATAAGGTGCATTGCTACTAGTACTACCATATTCATAATTGGTTTCTCCATGTAAAAACCAAACCTTATATCCCGGCCTAAAACCATATCTATATAAATGAGTCCAAACATTATGAATGGCGACACTAATTCTATTACAACAATTGGAACAAGGATATTTGATATCCTGACCTTTTTTGGCTGCTTCTACATTACTGGGTAAATTCATGAACTCGCATATTCCTTGAGCGTATTCGTTCCTTAATAAGTCCGAGCCCACATCCGTCATTGGCTCGTCCATCCATGCCCGAAAATATGAACTCATCTTTGGAATTTTTTTTGTTTAAAGAAAGAATTTATGATACGATGGAATGACGAATTCGGCTACCTTATATAAAACGGATTTCCCTCAGAATTCTGTCGGAAATCCGTCAATACCCCCGACATCACACCCCACAATTTCACATCGGCCACCGGAGACGATTTGGCAACCACACAATCGTTGCCGACATCGAACACCGTAGGAATTCCGTCGGAATACCGTCGGTAATTCCGAGGGCATATGCCGTCGGAAAAATGTCTTACACCGGCGACCACGCAAAACTTTCCCGACATCGGAAATTCCGATTTCCGTCGGGACTTCGCCGGAATACCGTCGGAATAGATCGACGGCGAATTACCGTCGGTATGCCGTCTAAAATTGAGACGGTATTCCAACGGTATACCGATGGATTGGGTTTCCGTCGGAATGCCCTCGGACAATTGTGACGGATTGCCGACGGGATCGTTTTGGTCGGCCAACCGTCGGAATACCGTCTGTTTTTTCCGACGGAATTCCGACGGAAATTAATGTTCCGTCGGAAAACACCCTGTTTTCTTGTAGTGATATTAGAATAGTGATTAAACTAAACAAGAGAACATACTACGTATGAGAAAGGCGTATGGAAACGGTAGAGAAACCTCATTTTGGTTTGATAACTGGTCATTGCAAGGCTTTCTATTTGATATGATCGGTCACCGAGGGTTTATATATTGACTTGGGTATTCAAAAGACCGCAACCATGGCTGAAAATGCTGAACATCATCGAAGACGGAGTCACTGTGTTGAGAAGCTCCGTGATATAGAGGACTAAATAGCAAATTCCAGATCAAAAAGAATGAACCGAGTGGATATATCGCATTGGAAATCAGCTGAGAGTGTTTATAAACCGCGGTTTGTAACACAATATACTACGAACCTACTACGAACTGTGTATCCAAAAGTGGTGTGGTATAAAGGTGTGTGGTTCCACCATAACACACCTAAGTATACATTCCTCGTTTGGTTGGCGATTCACAATAGATTGTCTACGGGCGATCCTATGAGAAAATGGGGATCAGGACAGATGGTGGAGTGTTGTTTATGCAATAGTAAGGAGGAGACTCGCAACTGTTGTTTAAAAGGAATATAGTTGCAGATCAATACACGTATCCAATACGTTTACTATATTGAATAGATAACAAAAAAAACAAATACAATTGAAATACAATTGTTACAAAAAGAAACTAACTTGTATCAGTCACACGAAAAGAGAGATAACTTTCTACTAGTACCTCAAAAAGATACAAACTTGATGTCTTAGGAAAGCTAGGAGTCGGGGCTTTCCAACGGTATGCTAATCCTCTTTTGGGTCTTTATAGAATGATAGCAAATTGGCCCGCGAGTTCAGTCCTCGAATTTGATGATTTCTTTGTCTTGCTTGAATGATCGGAGAACGTTTGATAGAGGCTTGCGAATCGCAATCTCCTAAGACAGAATTTTGTCCCTACTGGTATAAGTAGTTGCGAGGACGTCTATCTTGCAGGATACAACTATCGACCTTCAGATTCCACACCTTCCGAATGGTCCTAGCAAACCTACTTTGAGATTCTCAGAAATTGATTTAGTGAAGAAGAAGAAGATTGAATTCCCTATTCTTCTCCTCTTCTCTATGATGTCTTTATATATTGATTCAAGGGATGATTATTGAAAAGAAGCGACCATTAACATATGTGCCTCTTCTCAATAGTCACATATAATGAAGGGGTGTTTCATTTATTTACATAGATAGAGGTATACTTAAGTAAATATTATATAACTTTATTTATGTAAATATATATATGTATATATAACATAAATACCAATATACATTCACATACATAAATTCTAACAGAAACCACCTGTCTTTTTAATGTCGTTATTCAGGGGAGATTTGGAAATGAACCATGCTGAAGTTACTTGGCTCGGATTTAACCTGCGGTTGGAACAAGCTCATTGTAATGCTTGCTTCAAATGGTGAGAGGTATACAATGTTCTTGCTCCGATACGATTTTCAAAGAACTTTATCATCTATGGAGGGAACGCAACAAGCGGCGACATGGAGAAAATGCACAACCTATATCAATTTTGATCAAGATGATTGATAAAACTGTTGTAAAACGCATCAATGCAATTCAGGGACCGCATGTGATCATGGTTTTGGAGAGGCAATGGACCTTTGGCTCAGGACACGACCGTATGAGCTACTTTCATATTTTTCTGGTTTTCTTTGAATATATTTGGTTAATTTCAAAAACTTTTAGAACAAGAAGCATTTATTGTAACAACATTTGTTTTGAATATAATTTTACATTCAATTAAAAAAAAAACGTATGGAAAATATATATATAGTTGTTAGCTTTGTTGATGATTTTGTTTAGGAGTTGCTAACCACTTCACCTCAAATTTGGGTAATAGAATAGTCGTTTGTAACAGCAACAAAAGTATAGTAATGTACTATGAATGAAACGCGGAAAATACCAATCGGTAGCTCATTATCGGAAGTGTAACACCTCGTTCCTCGGGTATTTTCCACACCGACTATTCCGACCCGACCCGACTCATTAATGAAGGATTCTTATACCTAAAAAACAGTAAATGAGAGAGGGATGAGTAATTCGAAGGAGAATCACTCAGTGAGGGTGGGCTAACGCTACAAACATGACTTAACAAGCATAGCATATAAACAAGTAAAGCCCAAAGCTATCATACGGAATAATATTTACTATCGCTAGATCCTACACCATGAGATATATATATATACACCAAGACGAGGATCCAACACCTCAATAAATCCAGGGCCATATGATCCAACACACCAAATATATCGTTACACCTCACCCATCCACCAGACTGATGCAACCCGACAATCAATTCAACCACTTGCAACCTAATCATTCTATATCTCACACCACACCCTAGGAATCAAGCACTAGTAATATCATTCAACACCATAAGACCAAGACCAATCCAAACAAGTCTACATACGTAACTTAAGCAACTTATTCCCCACCTTAGCCTATCATCTGCCTTAGACCTTATCCAGATGCATTTCAACCTCTGAACTCATCACCCTTGAACCTGTGCTTGATGAACACGAAGACTTTGGAAAAACTACATTGCAAACCAAACCAACCAAACTCAACAACTGAACTAAAGAAGCACAACTAAATCGGAAAGATTTCCTTTTCAGGAAAGTTGGTTCTGCAAACCAAAACACTCGGATTAACAGAACAACCCAACAATTAACCAAACAAAAATGGTCAATTAACCAAATCGGACAACAAAATTGACCATTTTGATTTGGTTAATTGTTGGGTTGTTCCGTTAAACTTGGTTTGCGGAACAAAATTTCCTGAGAAGGAAACCTTTCCGATTTAGTTGTGCTTCTCCAGTTAACATTTATGTTAATTACTCCCTACGTTTGTTTTTAAATGATGTTTTAAGACTTAGTTTTTGTTCACAAATAAATGATGTTCTCAATTACAATGCATAATTAATTCTTTTTTAGTATTTTTGACTCTTGAAATTCTGCATATTGAATTTTTATTGGTTGAAATGTCTTGGATAAATAAAAACTTTAAACATCAGTTAGGAGTGTAGAAATCTTAAACATGATTTCTAAATAAGAGTGTAAAAACCTTAAACATCAGTTAAAAACAAACGGAGGAAGTAGTACGAATCGGATCGATTAACTTGAACCAAACACAACACATGCACATTCGTACTAATTAACATTTATGGATGAATGTGGAGAAGTTTATGAAAGTCGTTGAAACTTTTCTACAAAATTTAATTCACACACAAGAATTTGCTACATAAAACACGGTTGTAAACTCTTCCTCACCAAAATTTATCGATACTTAGCTCAACATTACAAGTAATTAAACTAAAATATATTTATGATAAACATATACCAACGTATAACGTGAGCGTAACATATAATGTGAATCATGTGATCATATATCAGCGTATCGTTGATTAAGATGAGCGAACATTTTTATAAATTTTAAAAAAAATAACTAATAGTGATGACCAACGACTTTTTCTAGTCTAAATAAGGCCAAATTGTCAGTGTTTACGTTTTTTTGTTTTTGCATAGCCTAAAGTTCGACTACATGACAACTGGCAACGCATATAGATTTCCATATCAAATCATTACGTTTACATGGAATTTCATTAAACTTTTGTTAAATTTTCTTCGACATTGTGATGGCTAAATCTAAAATATACAAACAACAAAGGTATTTTTGTTTATTAGCTCCATAAATAATTTGTTGTTGCGTATGGGACGTGCTAAACAAATTCCAATTCATACTTATAAAATTAGTAAACAAACAACCACATGGGATAGTTTACTAATCATAATCTTCAAAAGAGACAGAGCTGGCCATTAGTTTTTTTCTTCAAAGTGTCATATAGATACAAGAGTTGACTTTTATCAAATTTTTCTTCTCAGATCTGGAAAATCTTTTTGGTCTCTCAATAAAAAAAATGTACAGCAAATCTTTTGAAATTTGTGAATTGTTGATGCAGTCATATTGCTTTCTAAAAGAAATTAATTCCATCTCTATAACCAGCTGTTTTCCAGTATTTATCAATATCTCAGAATTCATAATTTTTTTGTTTTTTTTTTGTTACTAAAGGTATTTCAGAGTGACCAAAAATATTTAAAATCGTAGTGAAAAAAAGAATTGAATCTTTCAACTAGTAGACAGACTACCGGTACATTTTTTTTTGGACGGAATTTCACGAGGAAAAGACAGGAAATAAAAAAAATGGATCGAATAGTTAGTCATAACGTGTTGACCAACAAAAAGTTCGTCGATACGTGTAGAGTAATGACTCGAGCCAGAATTTCAAACTTAATCCAAAAACCAGACTTGCATTCATCTCTTATCAATTACAATTTCTATCTACCCGATGGTGATATTATATTGTTCATCAATGATATCTACCCATTTAATTTTCCTGTTTAATGTCAATAACAGCTGCATTTAGCGATAGATATAGTTCACGTCGTGATTCACGTGTAACCTACGGACTATACACACTGTTGGATTATAAAACCAACCCTAAGCTATGTTTCATTTCTGTCAATTTGTGTGTTGTACAAACTACAAATCCTCTCTTCTAAGTTTGCAACTAACTCTAACACAATATTACAAGAGGCAATGTTGATCTCCCAAGAGGATAATGAGACCGGAACTATAGTTTCAAATGATACCGTCGAGTGTTCCGTCGATTTCCGAGGCAAGCCATCCGTCAGATCCGCCTCCGGAGGATGGAGATCATCTGCCTTCACCATCGGTAAGTATTGACACTAACTTTTTCCTCAACATTCTTTCATTTTCCCGCTAAATTTCTCAAAAGAAAAGAAAATATTCCGGCAGGTGCGGAAGTGGCGGAGAAATTCGCCTACTTCGGAATAGCCTCGAATCTGATCACATACTTGATGGGTCCGTTAGAGGAGTCAACTGCGGCCGCAGCTTCAAACGTGAATCTATGGTCTGGAACGGCAGCGTTTTTGCCGTTGATATGGGGTTCTATCGCGGACTCGTTTCTTGGCCGTTTTCGTACCATCCTCTTAACCTCCTCTCTCTACATATTGGTAAATAACTAATCAGCTTCCGTTAAGTTAATATCACACATTGATAATGGAGATAGATCTCACATATTATTGTAAATGATATGTACCAACCCACTCATTGCCGATTCATATTGTGGTGTAACCGTGTAAACCATGATTCCTAAAAATATCTTCTTCTTTTTTTATTCATTTTAGGGTCTCGTATTGCTTACGTATTCAGCAACGATTCCTTCTCTCTGTAAAGATCAAGAAACATCCATCGGCTCGTGTGTTTCTCAGGCCAAAGTAACGATATTTTTCTGTGCTCTCTATCTAATAGCGATAGGTGAAGGAGGCTTCAAGGCATGTCTTAGAGCTTTCGGAGCAGATCAGTTTGATGAACAAAACCCTCAAGAGTCCAAATCCAAGAGCACTTACTTTAACTGGTTGTATTTTGCGATATCAACTGGCATATTGAGCACTCGGTTGATCACGAATTATGTCCAAGAGAATCTGAGTTGGGCTTTAGGTTATGGGATTCCATGTCTTTCAATGATTCTCTCTCTCTTCTTGTTTTTACTTGGAATCAACACTTACCGTTTCAGCACTGGAAGAGAAAGAAGAAACCATGACAACCCTTTTGTTAGAATTGGCCGTGTTTTGGTGGCTGCTGCGAGAAACCGGCGACAGACTTCTTCAGAGACCTTACTTCTTCTTCCTCTCGAAACTTCACAAAAATTCAGGTAATATTGAGTTTTCTATTTTTCTTAATGCTTATATTGTGTTTTTCTTTTTCAAAACAAATCACAATTCTTATTGTGTAGTAATTATACAAAACTTATAAATGTATAACCGAAAGCAAACGGAAGGAGAAACTATTGTTTGGTGTTTACGTTTATATTTTTAAAAAATTAAGTGAAAAAATATAAAGAATATTTTTTGTTTTGAGAAGAAAGGAAAAACTGTATTTGAACGGACATGGAAGTTGTTTTCTTTACAAGTTAAAGAGGAAAAATGCTTTATAAAAATTCAATCTTTGGCAACTGCAGATTCTTGGACAGAGCGGCGATTTCGTGTGATATAGCGGAAGTTGAGGAAGCAAAAGCTGTGTTAAGTTTGGTTCCAATTTGGTTGTGTTGTTTAGTATTTGGCATTGTGTTTGCGCAATCTCCTACTTTCTTCACAAAGCAAGGATCCACAATGGACAGATCAATCTCATCTACATTCTTAATCCCTGCAGCAACACTCCAAGGCTTCATAAGCCTATCCATCCTCATCTTCATCCCAATTTACGACCGTTTATTCGTCCCAATCGTAAGATCAATCACTCGTAAACCCGCAGGAATCACAACCCTTCAGAGGATTTCAACAGGAATTTTCCTCTCAGTTCTTTCAATGGTAGTAGCTGCTTTGGTGGAGATGAAAAGACTCAAGACCGCTCGAGATCACGGGCTAATTGATTTGCCTGAAGCCACGGTGCCAATGAGCATTTGTTGGCTGATTCCACAGTATGTTCTCTATGGAATCTCTGACGTTTTCACTATGGTTGGTTTACAAGAGTTCTTCTACGGACAAGTTCCGGTTGAACTAAGGAGCTTGGGACTGTCTTTGTACCTAAGCGTAATCGGCATAGGCAACTTCTTGAGTAGCTTCATGGTATCGGTCATCGAGAACGCCACGAGCCAGTCCGGTCAAATGAGTTGGTTCGCTAATAACCTTAACCAGGCACATCTTGATTACTTTTATTGGCTACTTGCTTGTCTAAGCTCTATCTCCTTTATTTGTCTTGTCTATTTCGCCAAGTCATATGTCTACAACAGTCCAAAGTAAACCCAGTTTTGATAAATGGGCCGAATTCGGCTTTATGTTTTCCATAATAAGAATACCCAATTAATTCAATTAGACGTACCAAATAAAAGCAACACAACTTGTTTGGTAGGGGAAGAAAAAGACAAACCTCCTGATGTGATTTTGTTCTCTGACCTTATTTATTGATGCGACCTCAATAAGAAAAGAAGAAACAATAGCATGAATAAAAATCAAATTATATTTTGGTTCTTAGGTTTTTTTTTTGATATAATATTTTGGTTCTTAGTTAAAAAATAACTCTCAAAGAATAATTTAATCTTAGTCATAAATGAAAACATTTCATGTTAATTTGAAGCCGTTTCTAGAATATTACTTACTAATCATTTATATGGTAACGCCCCGACCGCCGTCGTAGGGGAAATCTTTATCCCCTCAAGAAAAATCTTCATCTCTCCTTGGGTCCCATGTCAGACGGTCGGTGCATTAGTCAAGGAGGCTCAGAAGTCATGTTTACTGACCCTGCAAATCATCACGCGATCTTTTCTCGTGTTTTGACCTCACTCACACGATACTCAAAATCACTTCCCAGTAGGTCTCTAGAAACTACTTCAGTTTAAGCACTCTTAACTCTAGAGTTCTCTCAAGACATGTGACCGAAAAGATAAGTGTACTTTGGTAATACAGATAGCCAAATCGATTCTTTTTAGGCATCTCCGCATATATTGCATGTATGTATCATATATGCTCTGGAAACCGGAGTATCCCATAAATACTTTCTGGAGGCATTGTCTTTTTTGTTTTGGTCGTTTTCGATAAGAGAAACAAACATGTTGTCTCACTTTGATGTAACTTTTCCTTTTCGTTTTCATTTTTCTTTTCTTTTTTGTTCAGAGTTCTTTCCCAGTACTATTATTCCCAAGGACCCCATCACTCATAAGTTACAAAATTAACCCTATTTCAGATTGTTTGGTCGAATGAATCTTTTGGCTACCTTTTTCCAACCATTTGCACTAATAAATTTAAATAGATTTGTTAAATTAATCTAGTAAATTCGAGCACTTTATTTTTTTGTTTTGCATATATAAAAAATGTATTTTTCATAAATAAACTGGGTTAATTTTCCATACAACATATTTTTTTTAAATAATTAGTCTATTAGTCCAAATAGCTCTAGGTCAAGTGACACAATGATACCCACAAAATTTAGGATAATTGGCTAATTAATTAATTATTAAAAATATGTTATGGCAAATTGACCCAACAAACTGAAAATATTTTTCAAATAAAAATATCTCGCTCTCTTGGTTTTTCTCACTGATTTTGACTGGATCTTGGATATTTCCCTCTTGCATTCATAAGATTTTCTTTTTATTTTCTTATTAAAATTGTTGCCTTCATAAGATATTTCCTTGCATTCATAAGATATTTCCTTATTTTATCTTCTTATTGAAACTGTTGCCTTTATCTTTTATTTTCTTGCATTCATAAGATATTTCCCTCTTGGATATATGGTTGTTTCCTTCCCTCTTCTTAGAATTTTTGACCACGTTTATTTTTAGGAAATTGGCAAATATAACACAAAAAAATTATAATTTATTCAATAGCCAAAATTACTGTTTATTGTATATAATATATAATACGGGCAATTTTGCCCTAAATTTCCCTAGATTAGTATGTATTATGTATTATGTATTAAGGATAATGATGTGATTCTGACCAGCCTGGATCACGGAGCTAAGGAACCAGACTAACATCATGTAGCCGAGGAGCAGCTCGTAGCCGAGGAGGTTCTTACGGACGCTAAATCCTTACAAACAAGCAACCTTGAGCCAAGCACTCGTTCAACTTCATTGGTTGTGATCAAGTGGCTTAAAGGATCGATGATGAGAGGTGCGTGGTTTGCACTCTTTTTCCCTCACCTTGGTTTTGTCTCAATGAGTTTTCCAATGAAGGTTTTTAACGAGGCAAGTTAACATACTTTATCGTATGCCTCATCATCGGCATTGCTACCACAGCTCGATGTTCTCCGCGCCCGATTCTCTACCTTCTATTTTTCCTTTTTGTCTTTTTATTTCTTTTATTTTCGAGTCAAAACTTGTTTAATGTGTTCACATTCAATCTTTCAAACTTCCTCATTTATGTTCTTTGATTTTCCGTGTATTAAAAAAGTGGAAGGGGTTTGTCCTTTCATTTCTTTGCCTATATAAGGATTTCGATCCTAATGAATAAATCATCAAACTTTCTTTCTAAAACTCTTTCATTGTTTGATCAAGAGAAGTGTGTCATATCTTCTCATCTTTTTCTTAGCTTTGTGCGTCATATCAAAGCCTAGAAGAAGCCTTGTAGTCCAAGAGATCCTTCATATCTCTCGGAAGTACGCCTCAATCCATCATTCATAATCCGTTTATCTACCATTTCAATCGGTCCATCTTCATCAAATAATTCCATCCGAACATCATTTCATTTATTCCGCATTTCCAAAACCTGTCGAAGTGTTCATTGGGCTTAGATCCTTACAAGGAGTCTACTAGATAAAATCGTAAATTCTCCTATATTAGTTGTTAGTTTTTTATTATATTTATTACATGACTATTACACTAATTATAATTCAAAATTGTGCTATTTGGCAAATTAACCCTTTATTTTTTCGTTGGTTCTATTCTTCTTTTTTGTCGGAACATCACCAAAAAAATAGATAGAAGATATATGAAAAATGATAAAATTGTCCATACCGTCACTATATTTATCAATCACTTTAATTTCTATATTTATGTGGTTATACATTTAATTCAATATTCACTTTTTTGTTACTCCTATGCAAATTAACTCTAATTTCTAAAGGATATAAAAGGAATTGTCGTTTCGTTTTCATTTGTCAAAAGCTTCTTCATCTACTATTGTTCATGGCTCGTCTCTGAAAGAAAAACAAAAATCAATAATACTATTCACCATATGTCACTGCAGAACATTTCGAGAGAATCTGTTCAACTTTTTTTTTTTTTTTATAACTCAGGGAATCCCAGACCTATGGAAGGGCCCAGACTAATCCCTGGGGAGGTGCAGTCCATGGATAGACCCTCTCTCCAGAAATTCAGATGGGCCGAAAGCATAGCCCATATCTGTGTGGCCAAATGAGAATTGTTAGCAATTCCACGCTTGAGGGGAATCGATCCCTGGCCTAGACCAACAGGGCAATTCTTCCTCAAGTGGAAACCACTAGACTACCACCACTTGGTTAATATGTTCAACTTATTAACAGTTTTTCTACTTATTCATACGATGAGTCCTCATAGGTAACCAAAAAGTCACCTGAGTCAACTTCTTATTCTACCTTGCGCTAGTGTAGTTTCTACGTAATAAAACCTATGAATAAGCACTTCCTCAACTTAGACAATCCTCACTTAATCGTCTATCTTACCTTAGCTCTCTTTCCATGATTTAGTGATGATCGATCGAGCCACTTACCAGTGATCGCAATCGGATCAACACTTGGCTCATGGTAGCTCCCTAGAAAGGGTATAGCTAAGCCTATGCAAGATTCATACGGAAATGATAGTAAACCATCATTCACACTTCCTAAATAATCCTAACAATATCATATGTCATTAGGACCATAGAACATCCTTGGAGTTCCTTTCCTTCTCACC
Source organism: Draba incana (assembly GCA_963576765.1). Taxonomy (NCBI): domain Eukaryota; kingdom Viridiplantae; phylum Streptophyta; class Magnoliopsida; order Brassicales; family Brassicaceae; genus Draba; species Draba incana. The sequence goes on from OY755215.1 coordinate 22,727,488, forward strand.
AAACAACGAGTCACTCTTATCCTAGCCGTAGCCAAGATAAGTTTCCTCGAGCTAATAGTTGAAGTCCCACGCTCGTGCCTAGGAGACTTGTATTTAATCCATAGCCAATATAATCATAGATCAAGTCCATGTGTAAACCATATACCATGAGTACCTTCGAGTCCTTAGTTGAATCGCCATGATCCAATCGGATGCTCTGTCACTGCGCATATGGCTAAGCTTAAGCTTATCCTTATGGCCATGTGCTAGTTTCAGACCGAGGTCGTATTGATCTCTTATCAAGACCTTACCAATCCACAGACAATTGCTTTCTAGGTTAGACTTGATGCGATCTCTGCTCCTACACTGCTTGTATTGACCTTAGACAAGATAAACCGAGTTAACCCCGAGGCTATACCAGTGTTATCTCCAGATCGTAATGATAAGGCAACCCCGAGGCCATGCCAACATAACCAATACATAAACACTTTATGTACCGGACCATCCTCAGTTCCTTCGTACTATGTACGTACGAACCAATGTCTGTCATACCACAGACGTACCGAATCATCATCCATCATCGCACCGCGTACGTACGAACCACTATCCGTCATGGTCCATCATCGTACCCTGGCCGTATGAATGACCATCCGTCCCATCATAAGCATATGTACGGATCCTTTATCTGTACGTATCACTTACGTACATGGATCAAGCCCTCGGCCGGTCCTCTTAACCACACCGAGTTTCTCTCAACCAATATCTACTCTACCCTTAACCCATACTAATAAGCTACTACATAAAACTATAATGGAGAAAAGAAGAAAAGGAATATATTAAGTACGAATCGCGCTTTACCTTGGCTTTGAACCGCTCTCCTAGGGACTTGGGGCGCTGAGTTTCTTCTCAAGCTCCTCCTTATTCTCTTGCTCCTAAGCGTTTCTCTTTGGCTTTGGAGTAAGAATAATTTCAATGGTGTGAATAATGATCTCTCCTCTGCTGACTATTCACTTTCACCGAATGCCCTAGGAGAATATTCACTTTCCTAAATTTTCTCCACCTCCTGACTATACGAGCCAAGCCCGAATAAGTCCTTTCTCCACCTCCTGACTATAATTCCTTCCTCCCCAAGGAAGGACTTATCCACGCCCTCTTTCTCCTTAAATGGGCATTAGGAAGGCCTATTTCACCATTTTCTTATTTGGGTAATTTTTTACCCAAAAGAATTTTCTTGGTTATTTCTCTAAGTATCCTTAACCAATTTCTATCCCGATATTGGGATGTTACATCTTCCCCTTACTAAAAAGAGCATGAAAAGGCTGGACTATGAGCCATTAATAGACAACATAAGAACAAGACTCAACTCTTGGTCAAGTTTGGTTATATTAAGTATTGTTAACTTCTGGTGCTCTGCATTTAGACTGCCCAATAGATGTTTTGATGCAATTGAAAGGTTTTGTTCAGCTTTCTTGTGGTCAAGCTCACCTCACATCACTACGAAAGCGAAAGTACCATGGGCTGATCTTTGTCTCCCAAAGAAAGAGGGTGGTCTAGGCTTAAGAAGGCTAAGGGATTCATATACGGTTTCCTTGTTAAAATTAATATGGAGGTTATTTGAATGTTTTGGCTCTCTTTAGGTTGTGTGTTCGAAACAGTATCTTCTAAGGGAGAACTCGTTATGGGATATATATTAGAGAAAACAACCCATGACTCGTGGATGTGGAGAAAGCTTCCTAAGCTAAGATCCCTCGTGGTTACGTTCATAAAGATGGCAGAGAGGAGCGGATCTTCAACATTTTTTTGGTTGGATACTTGGATGAACAATGGGCCTCTAATCGATTTAATTGTGAGAGTGGTCCTCGGATACTCGGAATACGTAAAAATGCAAAATTCTCAGAAGTGATCAAAGAGCATGGTTGGATATTCTGCGGACCGCGATGATAATGTTCAGGAGCTTTATAATCAGCTTTGACATACATCGGTTTCACAATCAATGAGTGGAGAGAATAATGTGCTATGGAAGCAGAAATCAGATGTTTATGACCATAAGTTCCTCTCTAAAAGAACATGGCATCAAATACAAGTTACAAGCCATGCTTTTTGATGGTACAAACTGGTATGTGATAGATCATGGATTTTACCCGTTTTAGACCATGATATAAGTCCGCTTTATAGAGTCTTTTATTTTTTTATTAAGTCTTTTTAGGATAAAACACGTTTGGATGGAGTCTAAGGCAAAGGAGCAAGGATTGGAAGAAAAGGAGCAAAAGGTCAGAAGTTTGACATTCGTTGAAGGACTTCTCGCCGTTGGATCGAGCTGACATTTTGATACAAGATAAAGCATCGAGTTATCTTTCATTTGGAAGTTATTTTAGGTTATTCCAACGGTGGGATCGATAGTTATTACAATTTTAGTGAAGACGTGTCAATCTGGTGAGTAAAAGAATGATGTGCAGAAAATATAAGGCTAGCCTGATCCGGATAGTAACTCAACCAGAGTGGGCCAGACACGAGATATTGTTGCAAATTTGGCAGAGTTCAGCCTGATCCGACTAGTAACTTAGCCAGAGTCGGCCAGTCCTTGATGAATTAAAGATAATTCCGAATTTTCCTATTTTGCCCGAGAATCATCCCAACTTGATCCCATCCGATTTTTAGCCTATATATATGTGTGTTTTCAGTCATTGTTTAGGCTTATGCTTTATTTTACTTAGTTTTAATAGATATTTTAAATTAATATAATGGTTTCTTCTTTGATTATGTCTGAGTAGTTACCCTGTTAGGTTTAGGGATTTTCAAAGGTAGTTGATGAATTGCTAGATTTAATTCATCTGTTAAGATAATATCATGAGAAGTTCTTCATCTTGACTTGTGTTTATTACTGATTTTAGCCTCGCGAACTAAAATCTGATCTTAAGTTAATTAATGAAAATGACAGTTTTATTAATTGCTTTATCTAGTCTTTGATGAGCAAAATTCCTTTTCGCAAAGATATTTGTTTTAAAGTTTTGTGAACAATTGAACTTGAATTTTAATGCTTGTTTAGATTGTTAGGATTTGCAAAGAAATTTGTTTTTCTAGGATTTAAACATAGATAATCTTTGTTGCGACATCTGATCGATTTTACATTCGTGTTCATGTTTAGGAACTGAGCTTCATGATCTTATCTTTAATTTATTATGTGCAATTCTGATTCACCTGAGACTTTCATGTGCCTATCTTTCTTTTAATTGATTTCACAACCGTTTCACTGCCTGTTTTAATTACTTGTTTTACATTAATATTTTATTGCTTAGCTTAATTCAAACGTTTAGATCTATTGTGTTTCCCTGTGGATTTTGATACTCTAAGTACTACAATGATCTCTTAATTTGAGCGAGTAGTTCAAAGGTTAATTTCAGCATATCAAATTTTGACGCCGTTGCCGAGGAGTCATTAGACCATTAGATTCATATTATTAGAATTTTGTCTAGGTTTTTATTTTTGTTTTTATTTTGCTGGCTTGTTTGTTTTATCTCTTTTTGTTTTGCATTTCAGGTGTATGCATGATACTAAAAGCAACTAAGAAAAGGAGCTAGTTGGATACGGTCTTCAGGATACTAAAAGCAACTAAGAGAAACTCAGACTTTCAGTCGTAAACCCCTTAGTTAATTAGGTGCGGTCTCATCGAGGGAATATCGATCGCTGGACCTTCTAAATTCTTTCACTTCATTTAACACTTTTCTTGCGTTTCACCCTCTCTATTCCCTCCGAAACTGTTTATCCAATTAAGGATATCATAGAGATGCAATGCCCTTTGTTGAACTTTTTCTCCCGGTCTCAGTATCAGATATTCTCTAGCAGCCATCCTTGCCGCTCTTTTGTTCTCACGGTCTAAGCTTCTAGGGACACATCAAAGTACTACCGCTGACTTTGCAAGGTACGTGGTTTCCAAAGGAGTGATCACATATGTTTTGCTTAGAGACAAGCAAAAAGCTAAGTCAGGGGAAGTTGATGTATCATGAATTTTACCTATTTTAGACCATGATATAAGTCCGCTTTATAGAGTCTTTTATTTTTTATAGAGTCTTTTTAGGACAAAACATGTTTGGATGGTGTCTAAGGCAAAGGAGCAAAGATTAGAAGAAAAGGAGCAAAAGGTCAGAAGTTTGACATTCGTTGAAGGACTTGTCGCCGTTGGATCGAGCTGGCATTTTGATACAAGATAAAGCATCGAGTTATCTTTCATTTGGAAGTTATTTTAGATTATTCCAACGGTGGGATCGATAGTTATGACAATTTTAGTGATGACGTGTCAATCTGGTGAGGAAAAGAATGATGTGCAGAAAATATAAGGCTACCCTGATGCGGATAGTAACTCAGCCAGAGTGGGCTAGACACGAGATATTGTTGCAAATTTGGCTGAGAGTTCAGCCTGATCCGACTAGTAACTTAGCCAGAGTCGGCCAGTCGTTGACGAATTAAAGGCAATTCTGAATTTTTCCATTTTGCCCGAGAATCATCCCAACTTGAACCCATCCAATTTTTAGCCTATATATATATGTGTTTTTAGCCATTGGTTAGGCTTATGCTTTATTTTACTTAGTTTTAATAGATATCTTCAATTAATATAATAGTTTCTTCTTTGATTATGTCTGAGTAGTTACCCTGTTAGGTTTAGGGATTTTCAAAGGTGTTTGATGAATTGCTAGATTTAATTCAACTGTTAGGATAATATCATGAGAAACTTGTGTTTATTGATGATTTTAGCCTCGCGAACTGAAATCTGATTTTAGGTTAATATAGTTTTATTAATTGCTTGATCTACTCTTTGATGAGCAAAATTCCTTTTCCCAAAGACATTTGGTTTAGAGTTTTGTGAACAATTGAACTTGAATTTTAATGCTTGTTTAGATTGTTAGGATTCGCAAAGAAATTTGGTTTTCTAGGATTTAAACATAGATAATTTTTGCAACGACAGCTGATCGATTTTACATTCGTGTTCATGTATAGGAACTGAGCTTCATAATCCTATCTTTAATTTATTATGTGCAATTCTGATTCACCTGAGATTTCCATGTGCCTAGCTTTCTTTTAATTGATTTCACAACCGTTTCACTGCCTGTTTTAATTACTTGTTTTACATTCATATTTTATTGCTTAGCTTAATTCAAACGTTTAGATATGTTGTGTTTCTGATTCCCTGTGGATTTCGATACCCTAAGTACTATAGTGTTCTCTTAATTTGAGAGAGTAGTTCAAAGGTTAATTTGAGCATATCAGTATGGTTTCCGCAGTCAATCCCACGTCAAGGGTTCATAGCTTGGCTTGCATGCCGTAACAAGCTCTCAACGGGCTCTCGCATGCGGCAGTGGGGTGCTTTCCGTTAATGTCCCCTTTGTGGTGAGATGGACGAGACACGAGACCATTTGTTTTTTTTTTTCCCTTACTCTTACACAATTTGGGACATGCTTTGTTCCGGCATACTTGCAGCACGACTCAATCCCGACTGGAATATTACGACTCGCTCTCTACTGCGTATTCGCCTATCCTCGATTGATTCTACGCTTGTCAGTCTAGCATTTCAAGTAACAATCTATCGGATTTGGAGGGAGAGTAATGGGAGATGTCATGCTAGAACACATCATCATCCTCTGTACTTGGCGCATGTCATTCATAAAGAAATTTGTAATCGACTTATCTCTTTGCAGACTATTGATTCGGAGGATGTACATGAAGCAATCGTGAGGTGGGACACAGCTTCTCGGATCCCTCACTAATGGCTCATTATCGTTCTAAATATAATTGTGTTTTAGCAACTTTGTTTTTAAGTACTTTATAACTCAAATTTTATGACCAATTGTTTTGTAACATTTCTTTTTGATGATAAATCAATATTACATTTCAACAAAAACAAAAACAAAAAACAAAAAACAAAAACGAATGGCGTCAAAATAATTTACGCTCTCACCAACGAAAACATTAAAAAATTCTTAGTCATCAATCATTTGTTAAGAAATGATATAAAATAAGTAGGTCGTTTAATAAAAGAGGGGAAAAAACAGCTAAATACATTGCAAAGAATGTATAATACATTGCGATGGCACCAGCGATGTACAAAACCAACAAAGCAGCTACTTTCTTCTTTTTCTTTTGACAAAAGTAACTCATGAGTTGATTTATAACGGATCACTATCGGGTCCCGCGTAATTGTACCAACTTTATTTTTCTCAATTTTTTGGAAAATATTATACACGATTCTATCCTATCCATTTTTATCAACAAATATAATTCTAGTGTTTTGGCAGAAATTTACTTTTAATTAGTATATCTAACTTTTCTGTTAGAGAATTAGTATCAACTTATAAAAGTTAATTTGGTGAATGACAAAGAAAAAATGTATAATGAAAATATTAACCAAAAGTCCTAGATCTGATTTATGACCATATGTGTCGCATAAAAAAAATTTGGTTAGTATTTTAATTATACTTTTGTTAGACATAAATGACGCAAAAATATATATAATACATACAACAACAATATATATATATATATATGTTGAGTTTGACTCAGATTAAACAAGTTGGGCTTCATCGTTATGGGCCTAATTCGCATCAGAAGGAGAAGAAAGGAGATTGGGCCAAGCCCATAAGCTGAGGAAGTAAAACGCAGAGTTTGATTCATCTTCAACATTGGATCAGATCAAAAAATTTTGTTACAGAGAAGTAGAAACAGAGTTTAGAGAGGGAGAGAAAATAGAAGCTGAGTTCTCCATTGTTTTTGCTCATCTTCTTCATAGAGCTTCTCTTTAAGCTTTCTCTGTAATCTTGTTGCGTTCTTCCTCTTTATCTCCTTGTAACCCTAAACACCGTTGTACTTTTTCTCTCGTTAGTGAAGTTTCGAGAGGACCGGCTCTCGACGAGATGTACTAGCGCGTCTGGGAACTCGTATAAGTCTCTGTGTCAATTTCAATTCTGCAAACAAAGCAAATCAGAATTAGATCGGAGATTGATCGGAATTGAATCGGAATTCTAACCAAAATCTGAGAAATACAAACCTTATTTCTCATCAATTGGTATCAGAGCTCCCAGGTTTTGTGCCAAGGGAGAAGGATCGAGGAGTCACTGCGGATTAGAGAAGATTATCAGGCTTGATAATCAGAGAACAAGGATTTGTAGAAGGAAGAAGTAGTATTAAAGATCTGTGAACAAGATCAAGTATCAGAATCAAAAGAATTGAAATCTTTCAAACTTACCTCAAGATTGAATAATCTGTTAAGTCTTCTTTGTCTCTGATTTTCGACTTAGAGTTTTTTGTGTGTTTCCAAGTTCTTGGTATTACCTAAGTGTTTGTTTTCTGTACCTGCAGGATAGAAACAACCACAAAATCAATATAAGATGGATCCTACTCTAGGCAGATTTGAGATTGAAAAGTTTGATGGAAAAGGAGATTTCGGATTATGGAAATACAAGTTTCTTGGTCAGTTGGAGATTCAGGGTCTTGCATCTGTGTTGCAAGAAGATGTTGATAATGTTGTTGAAGAGCCTCAGGCTCCTGCTACACCAACACAGACTCCAGCTGCAACAACTCAACCTCCAAGCACTCCATCATCTGGACTAACTGGTTTACCAACTTCCTCAGAGATAAGAGAGGCAATGAGAAGAACAGAGGTCAGTACAAGCAGGAAAGATCCAACTAAAGCAGCAAAGGATTTAAGAGTAAGAAATATTTTGGGAACTTGCCTTAGTGATTTGATTCTGAGGAAAGTGATGAAGTATAATACGGTTATAGAGATGTGGAAAGCACTTGAGAGAGACTATCAAACAAAGTCTCTTCCTTATAGAATCTACCTCAAGCAGCAATTTGCAAGCTACAAAATGGAAGAAAACAAGTCAATAGATGAGAATCTGGATTCTTTTCTTAAACTGATTGCAAATTTAGAAAGCTTAAGAATTACCATTTCTGATGAAGACCAAGCCATTCAAGTCTTATCAGGATTGCCATCGGCTTATAAGCCACTGGTCCATACTCTAAAGTACGGTATGGGTAAAGAAACATTGACCCTAAGTGAAGTTACCACTTCTGTGTATGCTAAAGAGGCTGAGCTAAGGCAGAAAAGTTTACTAGGAAGAGGTAAAGGAAATTCAGAGGGTTTGGTTATGGAAAACAAAGGTAGGTCATTCAACAGGTCCAATAAGAATGGAAATTCTAAGTATAAGGGTAGATCTAAAAGCCGTGGAAGATCTAAGTCTAAATCAAGCTTTAATAACAAGGTAAGGCACTTGTTTTCAGTGTGGTAAGGAAGGTCACTGGAAAAGAGAGTGTCCAGATAACAACTCTAAAAGATCTAATGAGACTGTTAATCTAGCTGAGAAGACTAAGAAAACTATTGTTCTATCAGCTAATACAGTAGTTGCTCCACTAGAGTGAGAGAGAACAGTTTCTTTATCTGCAAGCACTGTTGAAACTTTAGATGAATGGATTATGGACTCAGGAGCTACTTTTCACATCACACCAGATAAAGATCTGTTATTTGAATTCAAACAGATCAAAGGTGGTAAAGTTCTAATGGCTAATAACACTATCAATGAAGTTGTGGGCATAGGGAATGTCAAGATACTAACAGAAGATGGCACTACTGTTATTTTCAAGGATGTGAGATATATGCCTGATGGTGGAAGAAACTTAATCTCTTATGGCTTACTAGATAAGCTTGGTTGCAGGTATGAAGGTGAAAATGGAGTTGTTACTTTCTACAAGCAGAAGGATACAGTTTTCTCTGGTAAACTCATTGATGGTCTATATCATCTACAAGGCACTATCTTAAAAGGTGAGACTAATTCTATAGGAATCGGTAAGGATCAGACTAGTCTTTGGCATTCAAGACTTGGTCATATCAGTCAAAAGGGTTTGAATCAGTTGGTTTAAGGATGGCTATCTACCTAAGAAGGATATAACTGATTTGGGTTTCTGTGAGAGCTGTGTATTTGGAAAATCACACAAGCTAAAGTTCAATGCTGCTAAGCACAAGACTCAAGGCATACTTGATTATGTACATTCTGACTTATGGGGATCACCATCAACCCATAGCAGCAAGAGTGATTGTAAGTACTTTGTTACTTTCATAGATGATTACTCTAGAAAGGTCTGGATCTATTTCTTAAAGACTAAGGATATTGTGTTTGAGGCCTTTAAGGAATATAAGGTTTCAGTTGAGACTCAAACAGGTAAGAAACTAAAGTGTCTAAGGACTGATAATGGATTAGAATTATGCAACAACAGGTTTGATAATCACTGTAAGGAGTTTGGTATTAAGCGACACAGAACGTGCACTTATACTCCTCAACAGAATGGGGTTTCAGAAAGGATGAATAGGACTATAATGGATAAGGTGAGATGTATGTTATTAAAAACTGGTTTGGATCAAAGTTTCTGGGCAGAAGCTGCATCAACTGCCGTCTACATCATAAACAGGTCACCTTGTACAACTATTGGGTTTAAACTTCCAGAGGAAAAGTGGTCAGGTCAGAAACAGGATTTAGGTCACTTAAGAAGATTTGGTTGTTCTGCCTATGTTCATCAGGTGCAAGAGAAGACAAGTCCTAGAGCAGTTAAAGGATTTTTTGTTGGTTATCCAGTGGGTACTAAAGGGTACAGAGTTTGGTTAACTGATGAAGGTATTTACACAACAAGCAGAAATGTTGTATTTCATGAACACGGAGTGTTTAAGGATACTACAGAAAAGTCTAAGGAGAAACCTAAGGAAAATGGGACTAAAAGGGTCTCATTCAGCAATGATCTGATAAAAGGACCAACACCTAGTGTGCCATCCGAAGATGAGTCATCAGATCAAGGTGGAGTCTCTTCTAATCAATCTGGAGAGACTAAAGAGACAAGTTCTACTTCTGGAAAACATTCAACAGAAGCTAGTAAAATTACTAGAAGTTTAAGTTCAGACTCAGAATCAGATAAAGAAATATCTGATGAAGAAGAAATTGAAGAACCTTATTGAAGAAGAACCTAATTTAGAAGATTATATTCTGGCAAGAGACAGAGTTGTCATAAAGAATAGAAAACCTCCTTCTAAGTATGAGGATTCTAATTTGGTTGCATATGCATTATCTGCAGCTGAAGACATCACAGTTGAAGAACCTAAGACATATGCAGAAGCTATGAGAAGCAAGAAAATGAGGTTCTGGAATGGTGCATGTGATGAGGAAATGGATTCTCTAATCAGAACTAAAACCTATGTTTTGGTTGAGAGACTTAAGGATCATAAAGTAGTTGATTGCAAATGGGTTTTTAAACTTAAATCTGGTATACCTGGAGTAGAAGATCAAAGATACAAAGCTAGGCTAGTGGCTAAAGGTTTTTCTCAAACTGAAGATGTTGACTACAATGAGATCTTCTCTCCAGTGGTAAAACATGTCTCTATAAGGCTAATGTTGTCACTAGTGGTTAACTATGACTACGAGCTAGAGCAGATGGATGTTGAAACTGCTTTTCTTCATGGGAATCTAGAAGAAATAATCTTCATGAATCAACCAGAAGGCTACATCAAGAAGGGTAATGAGGATAAGGTCTGTTTACTAAAGAAATCCCTATATAGTTTAAAACAGTCACCTAGGATGTGGAATCTAAGGTTTGATGGGTTTATGAAGACACAGAAGCTTCACAGAAGTGAATCAGATCCGTATGTTTACATGAGGGGTGTTAATACAGATCAAGCTATCTATTTGGTACTCTATGTGGATGATATGTTAATTGCATCTAGAAATATAACAGTAATCAGATGAAGCTGAGACGTCTACATAAAGATGAAATAGAAGAAGAAGCAAAGCATATGGAAAACATTCCTTATGCTAGTGCAGTTGGTAGCTTAATGTTGAGGTCAAAAAAACTTACATGGAGTTACCGGAGCCGATGTCAGACTCAGTGGAGATTGAGCAGCTCACAACAGAGCTGATACTTCTGACCAGGTAACGACTTAGTTAGGAAATCCGCATGATTGACTGTAGTATGAATCTTGTTTAGCACAATGATCTTTTTATCAACCAAATCTCTGATGTGATGAAATTTAGTATCCACATGCTTAGTCCTTTCATGATGAATTGGGTTTTTAGCTAATGCAATCGCACTCTGAGAATCACAATTCATTACCACCTTATCTTGACCAAAACTCATTTTTGTGCATATTCCTTTCAACCATATTGCTTCCTTAGCTGTTGTAGATAGAGCCATATACTCTGCCTCTATAGTTGAAAGAGCTACAACTTCTTGTAATCCTGATATCCATGAAACTGTATTACCACCGACTTGAAATGCATATCCTGTTATAGAACTTCGTTAATCTAAATCTGCTGCATAATCTGAATCTGAAAAACCTTCAACTTTGATTTCTGATTTTTTCTTGAATGTTAAACACCTCTGAAGTGTACCCTTAACATATCTCAAAATAAGATTTAAAGCTAATGTTAGTTTATTGAGTATATTTCAGGTAAACATAAATGAAAACAAGAAATTTGCTAAGTGAAAGGAGATGGAGCACGAGCAAGTCGTTGGAGTGATTTGTTCCAGGTGGAGATGTTCTGCATATAAACAGTAGAAGTGTTATTGTGTATCTCGGTAGCAACAGAGCTGAGTATTGAGATGGAGAAGCTAAGGAGCTAGATCTGTTACCTTGGATGTTTTGGAAGCAAAAGGATTGATCTGAAGAGTTTCTCTGGAGAGATCTGACAGGAAATCGTCACTGGCTAATGAATCTTCGAAGAACAGAAGAAGAAGTGAAGAGTCAGAGGATATAATAAGCTGGAAGGTGAAGGGTTACCTGAAGAAGCTTTGAAGAGTCGCGGGAAGTCGTCTGAGCTAGGTCTTCGATGTATCGAATACATGCAGAGACAAAGAAGAAGTTAAATCAAGTTCTTTGATTCTGAGCAGACGAAGGGTCAACAGAAGAAGAAGGTTCTACTTCAGAGATCTTCGAAACAAAGAGGAGTTAAGGAAGCAGAAGTACCTGGAGATGAACGGCGATCTGATTCTTGGCGAAGAATCACCGGAATAATGAGTCGTTCTTCATTTTCGAGAGAGAGAGTGTTTTAGGGTTCTGAAGGATCACTACAAGAAAACTCTTAAATAATCACCATTTTTTTGGTTGCTAAATCATAAAATTGGTGGCTAAAATGAAATTTGCTACCGTTAGCCACCAAAATTTTGTGTTGCGGATCAATGGATGCTAAATCCGTTCAGTAGCCAAACAGTAGCTAAATAGCAACCGTTTTACAACTACACATTTTGGTCGCTAAAATAGCTACCAATTAGCAACCAACAGTTCAGTGGAACTTAGCAACGAATATAGCCACTAAAAGATCGTGGCCTTATAGCTATGTATTTGGTAACAATTTATTAGTGGCTATTACAACAAATATTAGTAGCCATTTTATATTGTTGAAAATGTATTAATATTTTGATTTAATTATTCTATAATAAATTATAACTAAAATATAAACAGCATAAATTATATATGAAATAAATAACCAAATTGTTCAATGCTCAATCTACATCTCTGAAATAGCATAAATTATATACGAAATAAACAACAAAAATATTACGTAAGTAGAAATGTTATAGTCATCAATGCTCAATCCACATCTCTACCGGTTGGTTAGGGTGTTATCCATGAACCTCTTATACTAAGAGAGAAAATGAGTTGGTTTACCGAAGCTTGAAACGTGTCAAATTTCACATCAAGATTGGTAAAATGGGTCGAAAGAGAATACGATGACCTCCATTTCTTCAAACTCTGTCTCCAAGTTAGGTTCGTATCAAAAATAAATGGACTTCGATGTCTCGGCATGATCAAAATTGCATTAAGCCTAAACCAAACTGATATCCATGGGACATACTACAAAAAAAAAAAAAATAATAATTAAAATGCATATATCATAGTTTTGTTTATATGACATGAAAATAGTAAATCTGATTTTCATACAGGCTGTGTGTACACAAGACTTGTCTGTAGGAGTAAATTTGTTAAGCTAAATAATGGAAAACAAACACAATCATTTATGTTACCTCATATAAGAGTAACGGAGAAAGATATAAATTAAAATGAGACAGATTGGCAAGTGTAAGATTGAAAATTTACCAGTTTGGACTGTTAAGGTGCAACCAAGGCATGAGACGACGGGATGGCGATGCCAGGATTTCATCCAAGCTCATGGGTGAAATTTCTGCCATTGGTGATGATACAGCTCCCACAGTAGCAGATGGAAGAGCGCCATTTTGGTTCAACCTGCAAAAATATAAGCACAAACTAATTGAGAACAATTTCAGGACTATTTTCAAATCTATATCTTAAAATCAAGAACTATACCAAATCAATCATTTCAGAGGAAGAGATCCCTAATTTCCAATTCGAATTAGGGCTCTAACATTATCACAGCAAAATAAGGATAACAGAAGCATAGTAAAGAGAAAATCAAAGCTTTCCTTTTCTCTAGATCTGGTCAGAACCTCCACCAACTCCAGCAAGCTAAATTGAAAACCAAAAATCTCAATAAGCACATAAACAAGGACGAAAAGAAAAGGATGATGGGTTAGTGGCTTATAGGGACTTTTGGACCGAGAGATCCGAGAGAGTGGACTGACGGTGGTGGTGAGAGAGAGAGGAAGATGATGAGTCGGTGAGCGAGAGAGAGGGTCTGACGGTGGTGGTGAGAGAAAGGGTCCGACGGTGGTGGTGAGTGAAAGGGTCTAATGGCCGAGGTGAGTCGGCGAGAGATAGAGAGTGAACTAGGTTTAGATCTGTAAGATGTGAAAAAAACCTTTAAATCTTTTTGATTATTTTTGTGGAAGGAAATTTCCCGGTTCTTAAAAATTTAGGTGTCAAAATGAAATTTTGATAAACTTTAATTTGTAATTTTGGCCACCGAACTTATAAATTTTAGCCACCAAATTAACTTGCTTCTCTGAGTTACTACTATATTGGCGGATGTATCAGATCTGAAAAATTTCCAAGTGTCAAATATCTTTTTAGCAAATGAAATTTATTATTTAGCCACTAAAACTTGGTGGCTACAATGATACCCTAAACCCCATAACTTCTTTCTTCTTCATTCATACATTTATACTCTTAGTTTGATCAAGTTATGATTATCTTTTGTTAAAAGTTTTCAAACTCAAAGTTTTTTAAAAAAAATTTATATTTGTTGTGATTATTATTATCAAACTACTAATAACACAAACATATAAATTATAATCTTTCAAAATAAAACTAAACATTAAAATCCACTTAAATGTAAAATTGAGAATGTTGATACAAAGAAATGAGATACGCAATTACTCTTTTTTCTTCTAATTCTATATTTTACTTGTCTTTTCAAATTTTTATTACTCATATTCTATAATTATGGTATTTATATAAATAACAAAAGAAAAACCCAACAATTAACATTTGTTTGTAATGACTAATGAAAATTTGTATGTCTTACTTATAACTTTGAATCTATTAATCTATGACATATTTGTATGTACCTTTTCTACTTAAGTTTATTTTTTAAAAAGTATTAAATTCTATGTAATTTAAAAATATAATAATTTTTTTGCTAGCTACTATATTATCAGTGGCAAATTGGTTGCTAGATTAGCTACATACTAGTCACTAATAGAAACAGTGGCTACTTAGCCACTGATCAGCAACTGATTAGCTACTGCATTGTCATTTTTTTCTCAGTGGCCAATTAGTAGCAATTCGGTGGCCTTTTCACGGCTACTGAAAAAAATCGGTAGCCAGACTGTGGCTAATTCATAGTTTTCTTGTAGTGGATGTGGCTAGGTTTGGTCTGAAGTCAAAAGGTGGAGTTTTGTTGAGTTTGACTCAGATTAAACAAGTTGGGCCTCATCGTTATGGGCCTAATTCACATCAGAAGGAGAAGAAAGGAGATTGGGCCAAGCCCATAAGCTGAGGAAGTAAAACGCAGAGTTTGATTCATCTTCAACATTGGATCAGATCAAAAAAGTTTGTTACAGAGAAGTAGAAACAGTGTTTAGAGAAGGAGAGAAAATAGAAGCTGAGTTCTCCATTGTTTTTGCTCATCTTCTTCATAGAGCTTCTCTTTAAGCTTTCTCTGTAATCATGTTGCGTTCTTCCTCTTTATCTCCTTGTAACCCTAAACACCGTTGTACTTTTTCTCTCGTTAGGGAAGTTTCGAGAGGACCGACTCTCGACGAGATGTACCAGCGCGGTTGGGAACTCGTATAAGTCTCTGTGTCAATTTCAATTCTGCAAACAAAGCAAATCGGAATTAGATCGAAGATTGATCGGAATTGAATCGGAATTCTAACCGGAATCTGAGAAATACAAACCTTATTTCTCATCAATATATTTATATATATATATACAAAGATGTGGATAAGTAGTCTTTTTCTTTTTATAATTCAGGGAATCTCACACCTATGGAAGGGTTCAAACTAATCGCTAAAGGAGGTACAATACATGGATAGACCCTCCCTCTGGGTATTATAATGGGATGAAAGCAAGGGTCAATATTCTTTTGGCGAAATGAGAATTGTTAATAATTTCACAATATTCTTTTGGCTAGACCAACATGGCAACTCATACTCTAGTGGAAATCACTAGACAACCATCACTTGGTTATGTGGATACGTAGTTACAAAATTATATTATTAAATAAGTATATATTATTAAATGAGTACATATATTTAATGAATTTTATGTTAGGTGGCTAACAAATTCTATGACTCATAGAAAATTTACAAAATATATATGATATGATTGGAATTTAAGCATTGTTTTATGATTGTATTTTGTTAAATGCCAACGTAGGGTTTGACAGCTCTAGTCTATTGGAATTTTCCCCTTATTATCCGATCTCGCTATCAATTTAGAATCAAATAATCCATTAAAAAAAAAAAAAAAGTTGTAGGTTACAACAACGCATCAACAACGATTCCAGTATATATAGATATACAAATATAATCATTTGGGGATTTCTTTACGTGCGAAGTGGTCTCTAAGATGGTTTTTTAGCTATATAGGTGCAGGGTGCTACGTACACAACGGAGTTGAACCTTGAGACCTTTTTTTTTTTTTGCTAAACAACCTTGAGACTTTTGAATATCAAGACTATCTCAATCATTAGATTATCAAAGTTTTTCAAATGCAAATTTTCATGTCATTTCGTTAGTATGCGTTCTCGTTATTCTATTACTATGACTTTTGATTGTTTCTTTATTATTTTTTAAAGTAGTTTACATTATTTAGTTTTTCACTTAACTTATGTATAATTGCAAAAAATATCTTAAGTATACCCAAATTTAATATATTTTCTCTTTACTAGATGTAAGACTTACCAATTTATATTTCGTTGTATGGATTTAGTAACAGATAAAATTATTTTTTTAATTTTAAGGAATTTTTTGATATTTTATAATATGTGCGATAAAATTTTGCCTAATTAAAAATAGTGTAAAATTATGGAAGAATTACAAACATACCACTTTTAAATATATTTTTCTTAAATATGCCACCCTCAAAAATTTATTGCAAATATATCACTTTTTATATAAAAAGACAAAATCATTAAAAAAAATTATCTCTCAAAACCCAAACTCTAAACTCTACCTCCAAAAACCTTACCCTAAATATAAAACAGTTAACCCAAACCAAAAATATATAAAAGTTTTTTTTTTTTTTTTTAAGATTGCATTCTTGCAAAGATTTTCAAACGATGGGATAACTGTAAAGTGGCATGCCAATAATGGCATATCATGAAAATTCTCTAAAATATATTAGTATAACTAAAAGTTTTAAACTTGCTATTACTTTACTAAATTATCATGTTTAATTTAGAATATGAATAATGTTATAATAGCTTTTCAAATTATTTTCATAATATTATAATCAAATGTATTAAATTTGAATTTATAAAAATTATATAAAATCGGCATTTTACATAAATGTGGTTGATGAGGTTGCTTCATTAGATGAGAAAAAGCAATCTTTATATATATAGACTAGAATTTGCTCGCGCTACGCGCGAGTGTTTCTTTTACAATTTTAATATATATAAAGAAAAATAATTTGATTTATCTATACTACATGAACATATTATATTTAAAGACAAATAATATGAGTGTTTTTGTCTCTTATTCTTTTCGGCTACCAATTTCAAGAGGTTAAGGTGAGTTCTCTGTTTTGAGATGTAGACCTAGATTGTCGGAGGTGGTTTCCTCTGTCGTTGCTCTAGGTGTCTCCGCCCTCTTATCTCTCCTTTGTTACTTTTAAGGACGATGATTGAAGGTTAGTTTGAATGGTCGATTTACTCATAACTCGGTGGTGGCTTCACTTGTTCCGACTCTTCTTTGATGCGGTTTTGGTATTTCACTACCTTGGTTGCTCTCAGATGTGCTTGGATATGTCGAGGCTTTCGCTCTCTCTATGGGTTCTCTCCTCTCCGTTCTCTGGTTTTATGTATTGTATATTTTTAGTCTCTCAGACTGTTTTGTGGGTATGTTATGGCCTTTGGTGGTTTGCTTTGTCTCTATCCGGATCCGTGTATGAAGCGGTTCTCGTTAGAGGTCTCGGTTCATCCGGTTTAGGGATCGTTCGCTCCTTGTAAGTTCTATGTGGGATCTTATCTATATTAGATTTTAATTCAGGTGTGGTACACATTTGGTTCTTTCCCGTCGCCTTTGGCAGATTGTGTTGTACTTCCTTCTAGCCAAAGCTTGATCCTTAATCATTGAGGTAGATTTGTATCACTACAGGAGATTCTTGTTTTAGGTTTAGGGAATTGAGCTATTGTCGATCAACTTGTTAAGGTTAGGTGTTTTCAGATTCAGTTGTTGCTTCAGATGTTTAGTACTATATTGTTTTTTTTTGGTGAATGGGTGAGTGTTGACCCTCATTTTATTAAAGAAAAAAAGAAAAATTACAATCGGACTCGTCTCAATTGAGCATACCCATTGATATCCTCATTTAAGATCGAATCAACGTCTAATGGAACTCCATTCAAACCTTGAAAACCAAAAGGTAAAGAAAACGCATAGGTTGCTAATCCGTCCGCAAGACAATCCGCCTCCTTATACACATTACCAATTCGGACTATCCAGTCCCTCAATAAGAAGTCATGGCACAAGCGTACCAGGAAGGACAAGGGATGCGTATCACAAATCCCCGTCATAAGAAAACCGACCACTATTTCCGAGTCCACCTCTAATTGTATTCGCTGCACTCCTTTTTCCCAAGCAATGCACAAACCATAATACACTCCCCAAAGCTCCGCAAGCGGCGCAGAATATCGCCCAATGTTAACTGCAAAACCACCACACCAGCTTCCATATTCATCCCTCAACACGCCCCCCGCCGTAGCTGGTCCCGGGTTTCCTCGAGAAGCACTGTCTGTATTCAACTTATACCATCCCGTTTGAGGCATTACCCAACTAATACCATCCCGTTTAGTACTATATTGTTGTATGTTTGTGTTGGTTCCTGTATTACCAATATATTCTCAGATGAGAAAAAAAAATATATAGCATGAACATGAAAATATGAAGTGATTTTTAACCACTTTTGAATTTTGAATATTAATGATTACTATCTGAAATTATATATATATATATATATGTTTATTAGCCATATTGGATATTTCTTATATACAAATTATGGTATTTTAGAGTATTATTTTCTTTAAATTAATTGTTTTACTTTCTATTTATCACAATGTCTAGTTATTCTAAACACAATACTATAGATTTTAATTTAATTACTAATTTTTAAGTTCTCGTTATTTCATTTGAAGATAATATTTTCTATGGCTTTTGCTCAGTAGTGTTGATAATACAAAACTATTAGTAGAGAAAAAAACTTCATCATTTCTAATTAAAAATATAAAGTACATTTGCAAAGTTTTAAAATGCATCTATTTTGTCACATATTGACTTTAAAATTTAATGTTGTATGGTTTCAAGATATTAATTGCAGTATTGCACTTATTACCTCACATGATGTATATTACATTTAGTTGATAGTTTAGATTTTTGTTTCCTCCTCTTAATCTTTTATACTCTCTCCGTTCTCAAAAGATTGATGTTGTACGGAAAAAAAATATTTCTAAAAGATTGATTTTTTACATTTTCAATACATTTTTAATGAAAAAATAATGATGAATTGTAAATTCCAAGATACATTAATTGGTTTTATTGAATTACTATTGGTTTAGAGTCATAGAAAATTGTTTAGTACAAAAAATAAGACATTTATAACCAAGAATTAATGTGTTTTCTTAATAGTTGTGAAAATTCTACAACATCAATCTTTTGGGAACGAAGGGAGTAGTTACATTAAAAAAAAAAATTGGGTCAAAAATAAAATCAGAAAACACTAATCATGAACTACCCAATTTGCTTCCGATTTTTTTGGTTAGAAATAAAAATCATATATCAAATTATTTTGTGCGTAAATTGCAATAATTTTTTTTATTATTTTCACTTTATGTACGTATAATTGAAATAATTGTCTTAATCATACCTAAATTTCGTTTAATTTATCTTTATTTTATGTAATTGCAATAATTTCTTATTCTCTTATTTTCACTTTATGTATGTATGAACTTATATTTGGCCTTATGAATTTAGTTATAGATCAATTTGTTTGATTAATTTTAGGACTTATTTCATATTTTATAACATGTACTAAATATGTTATTATTTTAGTGAATTATATTTCTATATTTCAAGTTTAATTTAAAATATAAAAAATGACTTTTGAAATTCTTCATTTAATGATATTGAATAAAGCTATAAAAATTAAATAAAAATATAATCTAATATACATGTGGATGATATGGTGGATGCATAGAAGAGAGAAAAGCTAACTTTATATATATAATAATTTGTTTAATTGATTTATTTTGCTACAAAATTTATATAGTTGTTTAGAAAATAACCGAATGATATATTTTTTATTATATTATCTTTAATTATATATACTTCTAACAATTTTGTGAGGCCACTAATATAATATTTTTGTTATTTTTTATCTACTTCTTTACCTACCCAATTACCAAAAAAACTAAAAATTAAGTGAGCCCCACAAAATTGGGGGGACCCACAACAATGTTTCGTTTATGTTGCCTCAAGTCCGGATAATTCACAATTAAGATATGTTTTATGTATATTTTTGGCTTTATTTGACCGACTCAAAAGAGTATAAATATATAACACACTGATCTTCACAAATGATCCGCAACTTTTATTAAATACTAAATTTCTCTTAAAACCCTAAATACATTGTTTTTAAGCTCTTGAGTAGTTTTGCTGTAAAACCTAAACCCTGACTTGTTTGGTTTAAATCCGAAGTTGTTTACACGATCCGAATTCACCAATGGCGACGAGTAAGGAGACTTCTATAGGTTTCTCACGTAAAAAACTTGCCAAGAGGATATAAACAGTGTCTCAAATCGGAAAACAAACCGATGCGGCTAGTGACGGAATGGCCACTCCACCAAGTGGAGGCAGAGATCTAAATCAAGGGAAAAAACATAGTAATAAACAATCACAACGAAGAAGGAAACGAAGAGGATCAGAGAGAACAAAACTCTACCGCTGCAAGATTAAACAACAGACGCCACCGATGTCCCAACCATGCTCAAAAGCCGTATCAACAAGTACGATAAGCAGTAAGCTGACAACTAGGAGATGAGAGATAGGATTACCTTGCTAGTCAACCGATCTAAGGCCCACACCCAAGTCGAAGAAGCACATGTGAACTTGGTTGACGTTGCATGGCCAGATCGCTTAGAACATAATCTATTTCTTAAATAACATATGCCATCATTAATATATCATGATTTTTACCGGTTTTCAACCATGATATAAGTTCATTTTATATAGTCTATTTGTTGTTTTGTGTATGTTTTAGAGTCTTTTCAGGTTTAAAGACGTTTGGAACAAAATGTGAGATTATGGAGCTTTTTGGAGCAATAAGGAATGAGCACTCGAAGTTTTCAAGTGAGAATCGAATTTCAGACTTGATGTGGTGGTGTCGATCGACACCCATATTCGTACAAAGCAAAAATCAAAGTTTGAAGATTTCCATTTTTGCGCAGAAGTTCCAAAAGTTTACATTTATGTTCAATGACAGTTTAAGAACCCTATGTATAGGTTTTCGCATCCATTGTTAGGTTTTAAGCTTTATTTTATTAAGTCTTAAGAGATATCTATAATTCTTAGAACTTTTGTTAATCTCTTTTAATGCAATCTATAATATTCATGATGTTTGCTTCATTTGTCATGTCTGAGTAGATCCCTCGTTAGATTTAGGGTTATTCAAAGGTATTTCATGAATTGCTAGGTTGAATTTTATTGCTAGGATAAATCATTAGAGTTCTTCATCTGGATTTGTGTTTATTGCTTATTCTAGCTTCATGACCTAGAATTTGATCTTAGGTTAATTGGTAGACACGAAAGTATGATTAATTTTCTGAACTAATATTAGTTGAGCAAAATTTCTATCTGCAAAGAAATTTGGTTTAGGGTTTTGTGAACAAGTGAACATGATTTTAATGCTTGTTGGAATTGATAGGATTCGCAACGAAAGTTTCTTTCTAGGATTTAGACATAGATAATCTCTGCAGCGAATGCTGATTGGTTTTATATTAATGATTCAAGTTCAAGAAATGTGCTTAATCATTCTTAACTATCTGTTTAGATATGCAATTCGGATTCACCTGAGATTTTCCTACGCCTAGCTTTTATTTTATTGAATTTACAACTGATTCCAACTGCTTTCTTAATTACTTGCTTTTACATTCACATTATTCTGCTTAGTTTAATTCTAACTTTTAAATCTATTATGTTATATGATTCACTGTGGATTTCGATACCCTAAATAATGCATTCGATCTCTTAATTTGAGAGAGTAGATCTAGGGTTAATTTGAGCATATCAATCATCACGTCCCATCGGGGGACAAGCTACCACGTTTGTAACACCACAGACCCCAAAGGATGCTAAAGACTCTGAAATTGCTTCCATGAAATAAATGATACCTTCTAATGAAAACAAGGATGCATCGTGTCATCATCTCGGCTCATGAGCTTGATAGAGTACTGAGGAAACTAGTTAAGCTCCATTTACAACTTGGATCATTAATACAATGATGAAGCACCGCACTAAAATCAAGATCGTCCCTTACGATGGTACCACCGACCCAACTCAACACCTCACGACGTTCAACATCGCCATGGAAAGAGCGCATTTCCCTCTCTAGATAAGGAGGCAGGCTATTGTCAATTATTCGTATAGAATTTGAAAGAAAACGCTCTGGCGTGGTTCTCTCAGCTAGACTAGAATTACATCGATAACTTCCATCACATGTTGACTGTCTTCTTAAAGCACTATTCGGTGCAAATTGAAATGAGAACTTCTAGTGCAAACTTGTGGGTATTTGCATATAAGTCGGGAGAGTCTTTGCGTTCGTCACGTTTCAAGACAACAGTATCCAAAATGACAGTTGCAGATGAAGGAGCAATTAAGGTCTTACAAAGGCCTTGCTTACCAAAACCCCTTTTTAAAAGGAATTAACTGTGAACCGGCGCCATAGAAGACACCATGTATAAGGCGTGAAGCTAAAGAGGACGAAGAAGTAAGAAACGACCTGCAAATCTCACATAAAAACTGATCCTTCGAAAACAAGCAACAATCAGGTGAGAAGGAATTCAAACTGTCATATCGCTGAAGACGTAGGTGAGCCGATGTCAAAACCATGGGTAAAATTTGGTTGGAATTCAGACACCAATGACTCATAAAGTTGGTGCGAGTTTCACCAAGTGTACGACTATTTCACGACTCAATAACGCCACCTCTAGAACGCATTTTTGTTAGAATATAAAGCAGGAAAGATCTTGGCGATAGGACACCACAAGACTGCAGCTACAAGAAACCTCTACACCTCCGAAGAAGATATACATGATCATGGGTGGTTTGGAGGAATGCAACGATCCTGTAAGATGGATCCAACAATATGAAAGGATCGCGGGAACCTCACAAAGTTGCCTGATCTCAATGGACGAAGAACTGGTAAATACCTTTGACGAGCTAAATATAAAGGATTTGGATCAGTCCCATAACGATCTATTTGTGATAGAAAATAATCATTAATGATTATGAGGTCGAAAGGTTCTTAATCAATATGAAGTTCGGCGGAGCTAATCAACAAAAATATGTTAAAGCGAATGAGAGTGAGTGAAGATGACATCAAATACTTCAACCGACCTTTGACCGCTTTTGCAAACGATACGATGACTAACATTGGGACTATAAAGCTATTGGTGTACGTCGTTGGAGTCACTCGTTTGCCTAAATTTGCGGTCATCCACACCCCATCTGTCTACAATGCAATCTTAGGAACCCCTTGGCTTTATACTATGATGGTTGTTGCTTCCACATATCATCAATGCGTGAAGTTCCCAATTGCAAACGGGAGTTACACGATCAAAGGGAATCAAATGGAAGCTCGCAACTATTCTGCAATCGAAACGAAGAACGGGAACAAGACAAAATTGACACTCTATGCAGTTTGCAAGAAACAAAATACTTAGCAACAAAGAAAAGAAGGCGGGGAATGTTTTACCAAGAGAGTCCGAGTTTGGTAAACTCGTTGAGTCACCTCGGGAAACTACCAATGAAGACTAGCTCACCAAGCCAAAGCACCACGTCTAATGCATTGATACTTTAGTTTCCAAAAAAAAATATATAAAAATATTTCTATATACCTCGTTATGTATGAACGACGAGCGACTTGATCCCTTTCTAAATGGTATGTTGGTAACCCCTTTCTCAAAAAGGTGCAGTTGTAAAAATTTATAAAAATAAAACTTTGAAAAGTTTTGTGTCTTTAACTATTTTTGGTCCTTAAGTATTCGCAACTTCTGAAAACTAAAACGTCTCATCCGACCTTGGAATATGGTCGAATATTATTTGACAGAACGATCGACACAACCAGTTTATCTATCTAAACACATAAATTCTTTTTTTAAATCTCTAAACGAATAATTTGTGAAAATTATTCAACTTAATTACATAACTTGTATGTAGTTGGATATCATCATAATATAATAAAATTATATATATATATATATATATTTTTTCGGCAAGATTAAATATATTTAATGATGATTAATAGACTATATGATAATTCAGTTTAAAAAAAGGAATAATTTGTGTTGTGTTGAAATGTCGGTAAGATATTTATTTTGTTCATCTGATATGATATCTTATGACTTCGTTTTCACTAATGAAACAAAACTTTGGATATATTAATTAAAATATATGCAAGGCAAGTTACAACGTTGTCTACGTCAACAACTTGAAAAAGGGAATAAAATGTGTATTTTAGATTGGCATCCATTATAGGCGTAACACTAAATAAGAACATGTTATTACCGTAAGCCTTCACAACATTGATATCCCAAAGTGGACCTGGAGAAGTGGATGGGCAAAATAAATGATGTGGGAACAGACTCCTTATAAGATAACCTCGCAAAACGAGATGGGTACAAGACGGTGCTTAAGGTTTCGCTAAAACCCTAGCAAACGAGATGGGTACATGGTACTTAAGGTTTAGCTAGAGGGAAGGACACGAGTCATGTGGTCCTTGGTTTGAAGGGAAGAATGTTGGGATATCAATCCAAGTCCCACATCTGAAGATTATACAAGATTGGTCTAATATAAGTAAAGTTCAACCAAATTAGTATGAGTCCTTTTGGGAAGGAAACCAAAGATAAATTCGTGCGGGCTTTAATGCTTCGGCCCAAAGCGGACAATATCTAATTTGGATGTTGGACATGGGCTTGAAAAAGCCTCACAACATGGTATCAGAGCGGTTCGAGAAGTGGATGGGCACTATCTATGATGTGGAAGCATACTCCTCATAAGATGACCTTGCGAATAAGAAGGTACAAGACGGTGCCAAGATTTCGCTAGACCCTAGCAAACGAGATGGGTACATGATGGTACTTAAGGTTTAGCTAGAGTGGAGGACACAAGTCATGTGGTCCTTGGTTTGAAGGGGAGAATGTTGGGATATCAATCCAAGTCTCACATCTGAAGATTAGACAAGATTGGTATAATATATAAGTAAAAATCCAACCAAATTAGTATGAAGCCTTTTGGGAAGGAAACCAAAGATAAATCCGTGCGGGCTTTAATGTTTCGGCCCAAAACGGACAATATCATACTAATTTGGGAAGTTGGACATGGACTATAAAAAGCCTTCACAATATTTTCAATATATATGTAGTATTCCTAACAGATTAATAGTAATTTTGTTGAAATTTTTAACAGAATCATCAACCACATTGGTTATATCAGTCAAGAGATACAACAATAGTGATTCATTTGGTAATTTGGGGACAAATTAACGGATATTTATCCGTCACTTATTAACAATAAATATAATGACGTAAAAAAAACAAATAATATAATGAAACAAAATTAAATAAAGATTATTCAAAAAAAAAAAAGTATTACATATTTAAGACTGGATGTGATGATATGAACATGGTGTCAAGATTTAAAACACACTTTTACTTTTAAAAATAAAAATTATTAAAAAACATGACTAGCATGCTACTACCCTCCTCTTTTCCTTTCGCAAATGATTCCACTTTTTTCCTCAGTACAAACATTCTTTTCTCTAATCTAATTATAAAATCATACAAAATACAAAAAAAGGGAAACAAATTATATACGCAACATAGAAGGAATCTTGAATACTAGGTGAGAAAAAAAACGGTAGAAGATCTTTAAATTCGAAGAGATCATCAAAGATATGTTAAAATATCAAATCATAAGATTTTATGAATATACATACATTTACAAAAAAAAGTGCCGATTATGGGATGTATATAGATTTTAGGAAAGGTTTTAAAACAAGAATTTTTTTTTGTCTAACTAAAACAAGAATTTAAAATTGTGAATTAGGTAATGGTTAAAAATAGGAAGGTGTACAAATTCGTGAAGCAAAAATGACGGCGTTAGGCCATCACCGTTGGTGACACTAGGGGGTCTAATGTGATTTTTAAATTATTAAAACACACATTTTCTCTTCCTTTTATTCAACTCTATACTTTCTCTTTCATCCTTTTACTCAATTTTTATTAATTTTATATTTAAACACTCTCTCTTTCTTTTACTCACTCTCCAAAGTGTCGACATTTTCTCTTCTTTTTTAGACACTCTATCTTCTTTTTACTCAATTTCTCTTCCTTTTATTCAACTTTTATTAATTTTATATTTCAATATGCCCCACAAAAACACTCTTTTTCTCCCCTTTACTCAAATATTAATAATTTTATATTAGAGCTGTCAGATGGGCCAACCCAACCCATTTGACCCAACCCGCCACGGGTTCATTTTTCTTTTTGCCTACGGTGGGCCGACCCATGAGACCCGCGGGTCAATACCTATAGACCCAAACCCAACTCATTAAATACCATGGGTTTTTTGGACGGCCCATGGGTTTTAGTATTTACTGTAAAATAAAAATAAAAATTGGTTTGTTTAAAGAAAAAACACCAACAAATTCCAATAAATTCAAAGAAACATAGAAAAATTAAAATCGGACATTATAAATTCATAATGTATAACTGAAAACCAAAAAACCAAATGAAAAAACTGAAATAAGAAATAATACTAAAAATGATAGAAGTCCATAATTTGAAAAAAAACATCTGGCTTTCTTGACACGAATCAAGGTCATTCTTGCCTACGTTCTTGGGGAGGTGTGGTAGGTTCTTTTTCAGGTTCACCATTATCCTCTACATAGATCAAACAAATAGTACAAATAATAAACAAAATATAGTATATGATTTTGCAAGTTTGAAAAATAAATAAATCTTTACCTTCATAAGCTTCAAATTCGCGCAACCAGTTTCGATTGCATATTAATGCTGGAACATTTTTTGGAAGAAGAAAAGTTCTGCATTTATTCAAAACTCGAGCTCCAATACTGAATGACGACTCCAAAGCTACCGTAGTGATATGAATACTAAGAAGATCAGCAACCATATAAGCTAATTCTCCAAAGCGTTCAGAATTATCTTTCCAATATTTTAAAATGTCAAAACTCCCAAAGTTCCTCATGTCCAATGGTGGCTCTTCTAGACAATTCTATTATATATAATACTTTTGTTAAACTATTACTATATTTTAGATATACATTAGCTTATATAATTATATATATATATATAAACTTAAAACTATATATAAATATATAATGTATATAAAAATTGGTGGGTAACCCATTAACCCATGGTTTTTTATGGGTTTTACCCGCGAAACCCATGACCCGTCATAGGTGAACCCATGAGACCCATTTTTTTTTGGGTTTACATTATCGAACCCATACCCATCCCATGGTGGGATGGGTTGGGTCGGACCCGTGGGTTTTGACCCACTCTGACAGCTCTATTTTATATACACTTAAGACCCCCTAGCGTCATGGTGATGCTCTTAGAGAAAAGGAAATAGGACCCACTGAGAAAGGCGTTTAAATGAGCTGTCAATTAAGAAAAAAAACAGCTCCGACCAGTCTGTTCTCTTTTGCCCTTCTCTCTCTCTTTCTTACATAAACCTCTGTTTCCTCTCTTCTCTCTCCTCACAAATTTCTCTCAGCTCTCTCTCTCTCTCTCTTCTTTCTTGAAATTTTCGAAAATATAAAAGATGGCTCAAGAAGAGGCACAGAAATCTGCTGATGTTGTTGTTGTCGCCGCCGCCACGGATAAAGAGGTGACCGCTCCTGCTCCAGCTCCGGTGCCGGAGAAAGAAGTAGCTGATTCCAAGGAGGAGAAGACGGTGGTTCCGGAGAAAAAGGAGGAGCAGAAGGTGACTCCGGCGACAGAGGCGGAGACGGAGGACAAATCTGTTCCGGTCAAGGAGGAGGTTGAGAAGGTGATTGTTTTATCACCTGAAGAAATTCAGAAGAAGGCTCTTGATGAGTTTAAAGAACTCGTTAGGGAAGCTTTGAACAAACGTGAATTCACTGCTCCAGCTCCGGTTAAGGAAGAGAAACCCGAGGATAAGAAATCTGCGGCGGAGGAAACTAAAACAGACGAAGCAAAAACAGAGGAACCAAAAACAGAAGAAAAGAAGGAAGAGGAGAAACCGGCGGTTTCAGCACCGGAAGAAGCTAAGTCGGCGGCTCCGGAAGAGACTAAATCGGAGGAGAAAGAAGCCGTAACCACTGAGAAAGCCTCTGCTTCCGAAGAAGACGGTACCAAGACCGTGGAAGCAATCGAAGAATCGATTGTTTCAGTCTCTCCACCGGAATCCGCCGTTACGCCGGTTGTCGAAGAGACAACCGTTGTTGTGGAGGCGGAGCCAGTGGAGCCGGAAGAAGTTTCGATCTACGGAGTTCCTCTTCTCCAAGATGAGAGATCCGACGTGATCCTTTTGAAATTCCTCCGTGCACGAGACTTCAAGGTGAAAGAAGCCTTGACGATGCTTAAAAACACTGTCCAGTGGCGTAAGGAAAACAAAATCGACGAGCTCGTCGAAGCCGAAACCACGGGAGAAGAAGCCAGCGAGTTCGAGAAGATGGTGTTCGTTCACGGTGTGGACAAAGAAGGTCATGTCGTGATCTATAGCTCTTACGGCGAGTTTCAGAACAAAGAGCTTTTCTCTGACAAAGAGAAGTTTAACAAGTTCCTCAACTGGAGGATTCAGCTACAAGAGAAGTGTGTGAGAGCTCTTGATTTCAGCAGCCCTGATGCGAAATCTTCGTTTGTGTACGTGAGCGATTTCAGGAACGCTCCGGGACTCGGAAAGAGAGCCTTATGGCAATTCATAAGGCGCGCCGTGAAGCAATTCGAGGACAACTATCCCGAATTCGCCACTAGAGAGGTACATAGTAGTCCCATGTTTTATCATATTATCTTCTATAACTCACATACGCATATATATATATATATATATATATATATATATAAAAAACGTTTAATTATGAACACATTGATGGGAAACTGTGTATAATTCAAAAAAAAAAAATTGATTTTGATTTATATACAATTTTACATTCAATTAAAAGAAAATTATAACTAGAATTCGAGATTATAATCCAATTAGTAAAGCCAAAGTTGCTAGTGAATTCGTCTTTGATTTACTATTTAAAATTTTTTATTAATGGTTTTTTCTTTTCTTGTTGGCAGTTGTTCATCAATGTCCCATGGTGGTACATTCCTTATTACAAAACATTCGGATCAATCATCACATCACCAAGGACTAGGAGCAAGATGGTCCTTGCTGGTCCATCCAAATCTGCTGATACAATCTTCAAGTAATTAACAACTAAATTACTTTTACCATTTCATAATAACTCAAATATTTTTCAATTTCCTAACAAGGGTTATGTTTATTGAAAACAGATACATAGCTCCTGAACAAGTCCCGGTTAAATACGGTGGACTTAGCAAAGATACTCCTTTAGCTACTGACGCCATAACCGAAGCCATCGTTAAACCGGCAGCTAAATACACCTTCGAATTGCCTGCTACTGAGGTATATATATATACATTCAGTATTCGATTACCAATTAGTTCGTATTGTGGAAATGTTTTTGATTAAGAAGGTTCATGTGGATTGTGTTGATTTGGGCAGGCTTGTACCCTTTCATGGGAGCTTAGGGTTTTGGGTGCTGATGTGAGCTATGGAGCTCAGTTTGAGCCGACCACTGAGGGAAGCTATGCTGTGATTGTCTCTAAGAACCGGAAGATTGGTTTAACCGACGAACAGGTGATAACCGATTCTTTCAAGGTGGGTGAACCGGGAAAAATTGTGATTACAATTGATAACCAGTCTTCCAAGAAGAAGAAAGTGCTCTACAGGTTCAAAACTCAACCAAGGTCTGATCTTTGAAGTTTCTGAGACCATATGTTACTTGAAGGATGAAGAAGAAAAGAAAATGTTATTTTGTTATTTGGGGAAAGAAATTTTAAATTAATTTAATTTAGTTTGTTATTTTATATGTAATTTTGAAATCTCAAAAGGTGGTTGTGTTTACTTTGTTTTGGGTATTGGGGGTTGTTTTGTGTGTGGGGATTCTGGAGAATGTGATTAAATTTCAAAAGCAAGAAAAACGCACTTTGTTTCATTATTTTACCTTTTACTTTTTGTTCTTTACTTTATATTTGTACAATGTGTAAATCTTAAATGTATTCTTTGTTTATATTTGTGATCTTTCTCTGCCTTTTACTTTTACTTCTTGTTCATGAAATTTATTCTGAAACACTTGGTAAAGTATTCGGAAAACTGTCCACACCCAAGTCTTCGAATAGTTGAAAAATAGAGTTGAAAGTTACAGGAGTTTAATTATAATGACTATCATCAAGATATTATCGTCAAGATACAGATATAAATATAAAGTTCAGTGGATATATATAAGAGATAATATAAAGATAAGAAGAAGAGGCGTGTCAAGACTAATTGAAGATTTTTGTTATATTGAAATATTGATAGAGAGATGTGAATATAAATATGAAAAAGGTCCCTATTGTTGAAACATGGGAATGGATAACAATGAATGAGACATTAAGGACGAGAAATTATGAGAATGGACCCTATTGTTGAAATATGGACTGATATAACTCGTGGATGAGAGACAAAATCAAAGCACACATTGTATTTTGACATTAAAGAAAAGAAGATATTTAAGTGTGTCCATTATAGTTTTTTTTTTTAACATCTGGATAATATATAAACTGAGAATAGTTTGTCAGTTACAAGCAAACAAAGAGAGAGAATAGGGGAAACCTCAAACTCTAACATAAGCAGCTATAGACAATAGATCCTCAAAAGATCAAAGAGGATAATACAAACAATTAGCCACATTCACAATCAAAGAGCTCTGCTAACCACGAAGGATGACCAGAAGCAATGTACGATTGCCAACGATTGTCACGAATCACACTCCGAGCAATCAAATAAGCTCCGTTGTTTGCACATCTTCTTTCAAAAATCAAACTCCAATCGTCAAACTTGATCAAAATACGATTCATCTCGGAGACTTGATACCAAAAATTAGGCCAACCTCTTGGATTCTTGACTGCCTTAACTAAACTAAACACCTCATATGCAAACATTATCTTGTTAAATCTGTGTGATTCCATACTTTCAAAAGCCCATATTAGAATCTTAAGTTGAGCTTCCTCCAAAGACCTAATATCAGAGAAAGATCTCCTGCTATGCAACAGAACCTTCCCAGCTTCATCTCTTAGAACCCAAGAGAAACCTACTAAACCAGATTTCTTGGACCAAGCAAAACCAACATTACACTTGAGCCAAGGAGCCGGAGGCCTCTTCCATTTAACAGAAACAAAAGAAGGGGAGGATCCTGCATTTTCTGCCTCCCTCCTGTCAATTGATTGAGCCATCTCCCATTGTTCATGCTCATCCCTAACCTTAGTTATAGTCTCAACAGCCAAAAAGGTCTTGCCTTCAAAGCATAAACTATTTCTATTCTTCCAAATGAACAACAATATCCAAGGAAAGCTCTGCCTAATCTCTTTTCTCACAAACGATTTTTTCTCCACCAAGAACAAATAATGGAAGTTCGAGAAAAGAGATACCTGATCAAATCCATCTGGAGGATTAGGGAAGTCTGACAGAGCCCAAGTAAGCCTGGCCACAGGACAAGTGAAGAGGACATGATTGATTGACTCCCCACCAGCACCACAAGCCTGACATCTCATATCAAGACTTAACCCTTTTGAACCCAAATTATCAGCCACCGAAATAGCTCCAGCCAATACTCTCCACAAGAACAATTTAATTTTGTGAGAAGTTTTCAGACCCCAAACCTTAGCTTTAACCGAATTGAGAGATGGTAAAGTGGAAGCTTCACGAATGAGATCAGCATGATTAAACTGGTTTATAAGCCAATAACCAGAACTAACGAAAAATTCTCCACTTTTAGAGTGTATCCAGCAGTAATGATCATCCATTGAAGTTACTGGCTTTCTCTCTTTGATCAGCTTGACGTCCACCGGAAAGAAAAGCTCATTCAGAAGGGTCACGTTCCAATCTCTCCTTTGGAAATTAATCAAAGACTCAACTTTCAATTCCAAATCAATTAAAGGCTGTTTCATCAAAGGTGCTCTCCATCTACCATCAAACAACCACTCCTCAGACCAAACTCTTGTGTTAGCACCATTTCCAATCCTTTTTGCTAAGCCTTTGACTAGTAATTTTCTTCCAAAAACCAAGCTTCTCCACGCAAATGACTGGCTGGTACCTACTGCCACTTCAAGAAAGGTATTATGAGGATAGTACCTACTCTTAAATACCTTAGCAAAAAGAGACTCCGGGTGATTAAGCAATCTCCAAGCCTGCTTAGCTAGGAGAGTCTGATTAAAACCATGAATATCTCTAAAGCCCATACCTCCAAGCTCCTTTGATAAACATAACTTATCCCAACTTACCCAGTGGATCTTTCTCTTGTGCTCAAAAGAATTCCACCAAAAGCTTGACAAAGCCGAAGAAAGCTTCTTGATGGTTGTTTCAGGCAGCTTGAAACACGACATGGCATACACCGGAAGAGCCATAGCCACAACCTTCATCAGAGTCTCTTTCCTTCCAAGGGACAAGGTACGAGCAAACCAACCACTCAACCTGGTTTTTAGCTTCTCCTGAATGTAATCCAACAACTGCACCTTTGAGCCACTAAAACACTCGGGCAATCCAAGGTAAATACCTGTCCCACCTTCATTCAAAATTCAAGTGATAACTTTGATCTTTTGCTGCATCGCCACATCCACTTTTGCTCCAAAAGTAATTGATGATTTGCTCAGATTAATCTTTTGACCAGTAGCCTCACCATAAATCTGAAGAATACTTTGAAGATGGGATGCTTATTCTTCATTGGCCTTACACGCAAAAAGGCTGTCATCTGCAAACAAAAGATGGTGCACTGATGGTCCATCCAAAGTAAAAAAAATTCCTGAAAGGAGACCAGCAGACTCAACCTTATTAAGGAGATGAGTTAGACCTTCAGTGCATAATACAAACAGAAAAGGAGATAGTGGATCTCCTTGCCTTAACCCTCTTTCAGGAGAAAACCATCCATGCGGCTGATCATTAATAAGCACAGAATAAGAGACAGAGGATACACAGGTCATCACCCAATGGATCCATCTAGGATGAAAACCCAAAGCCTTGAGAAGAACACAAAGGAAAGACCACTCCACTCTATCAAAAGCTTTTGACATATCTGTCTTAATAGCCATGAATTCTTCAGAAATATCCTTGTGACTTTTAAGAGCATGAACCAATTCGTGAGCCACCAAGATATTATCTGAGATCAAACGGTCAGCAACAAAGGCCGACTGATTCGGAGATACTATCATATGCAACATAGGCTGCAATCTGAAC
The DNA here is from genome assembly GCA_963576765.1 of Draba incana. NCBI lineage: Eukaryota > Viridiplantae > Streptophyta > Magnoliopsida > Brassicales > Brassicaceae > Draba > Draba incana. The sequence goes on from OY755215.1 coordinate 22,760,890, forward strand.
ACCAAGATCTTTGAAATGATCTTATATAAAACGGAACATAAGCTAATTGGCCTTAGATCAGTCATCACTATAGGTTTCACTGCCTTTGGAAGAAGAAATAGGTGAGTATAATTCCACTCCTTTGGCATAGTCCCTTCCAAAAAGAATTTCTTCACTTCTATACAGACTTGATCTCCAACTATATGACAATATTTTTGAAAAAAGAGAGCATTCATTCCATCAGGACCAGGAGCACTAGACGGCTTAATTGAAAAAACAACTTCTTTAATCTCATGACTTGAAACAACCCTAATCAGAGATTCATTGAGCTGGGTAGAGACTCTACATTGAAAATCCACAAAGAAATCACCAAAGTCACCAGGATGTGAGGACTTGAATAAATCAGAAAAATATGCAACAACAATATCTCCCTTTGAAGCTTCGGCTCTATGAAAAATCCCATTGACATCTTGGAGCATCTCAATTCTCTTCCTGGCTCTAGAGGCTTTGACAGATTCGTGGAAAAACTTCGTGTTCAGATCCCCATCTTTATGCCATCTTTCTCTGCTTCTTTGACTCCAGAATAGTTCCTCTTCTTTATAAGCCTCAATTAAACTCTTCTTGAGGAAACACACATGATGTAAACTAGGATAATCAGAAGATTGCTCTTTTTCTAAAGCCTCTTACAGCAACAAAATCTTATCCATTGCATTTAGCTCATTCTCTTTTTTCCATCTACTTAAGGCTTTCCGACAACTTCTAATCCTTTCAGACACCGAAACCTGAGAAGCTTGATTAGTTGCTGTCCAAGCATTCAAAATAGCATCCTTGACATTCGGTTTGTTCAGAAATCTCTTATCAAACCTGAAGTTTCCCTTATACGATTGAGAAGATGACATTAATTTGACCAAAACCGGCCTATGATCAGATCCTCTCTTGGCCAAAAAGACTTGATTTGCCGAAGGGAACATCTTGTACCACTCTTTGTTGCCAAAACACCTGTCCAATCTTCTTTGGATCCATAGTTTACACCTTATACCACCCCATGTAAAGCTGTTTCTTGTGGAAGGCAACTCCAACATCTCGCAATTTCTTATCATATCACCAAAAGGAATAAAAGTACTATCTCTTCTAGCAAGCCCACCAATCTTTTCTCCATTATGCAGTATTTCGTTGAAATCACCTAAGATGCACCAGCTCTCTTTCCTGTTAAGGCCGATTCGCATAATCCTCTCCCAAACAATTGCTCTTTCACTAACACATGGAGCGCCATAAACGCCAGACACAAAGAAATTTAAAGATCCAAACTGTACATGGAAATCTAGTAAATTCTTATATGCATATTCTACTTCAATATCAACACTACTTTTAATGAAAACCGCCAAACCTCCTCTCTTACCTATTGGATCAACAGTAAAAACTCTGTCATATCCCAGCCATTCTTGCATATCTACTAGATCATCTCTACCATGCATTGTCTCCATAAGGAATAAGATCTCAGGGAAATACTTCTTTCTCATTTCCTTGAGTCTAAGAATTGTCAGATCCTCAATAGTTCCCAAACCCTGACAATTCCAGCTTAAAAAACTCATTGGAAAGTGGAAGTTCCCTCAAGAGGGACTCCCACAAATTTGGCTGACTTTACACTCCTAGCAGAATCCTCCAGATCTAAACTTTGCGTGCCTTTTCTTTTATTATAACTTCTTTCTTTTGCCACTTCAGGTGGTGATTTTAAAACAGGCTCCACCATAAGAGAGTTGTCTTTGACTCTGGTCTTCATGGGCGTTTTCCTAATAACAACCTCAGCCAGATGACCATCTTCAACCACCTTCTTGATTCTTTGAGCTTTCCTTTGTCTCTTTCTTTGCTTCTTAAACTTCAAACCTGTCCTGGAAGAACTAACTTCAACAGAGTCAGTTCTATAAACCGTTGAACAAGCTTGACGATAAGAAACCGATTCCATAAAATTTCCAGCCAATTGATCAAAAAAAGTATGATCCTCAAGAGAACCAAATCCCATAGCTATTCCACTGCGAATCGCCTCTGACATCAGCCTATGATTATTGCTCACCAAAGTTGCTTGAGCATTAAGCTTAGCTTGATCTTCAAAATCAAAAATCAGACCTTTTCCTTTCTCCTTAGCTTGAGAATATCAACGGCGGAGGCTCCATTCTTAGAATTGTCTTCTGACCCAGATAATCAAAATCCAGTTCCTTAATGGAAGCTATTACCCTTTCTTCTCTAACCAATCTTGGATTCCCATCATCAAGAATCAAGTATCTTCTCATTTCATCTAAGACCTCATCCGCAATTCTAAGTCTACCAGACATAGGATCAATTCCCACTTGATTTTCTTTCAAACCCCCAAACAGAGGATCACCAACCAATAAGACTTTAGTAGGCAAAGATTCATGAACTTGTTGCTTTCCGGAAGTCTTCTCCATTGATTCTTTCTTTTGTTCACGAAAAACAGGGCACTTCTCTTGATCATGAGTCAAACGCTGACAAGTAAAGCACCTTTTCTGAAGCCTCTCATAATCATACTTAATAGAAATAGACTCACCACCAGGAATGTTTATAACCTTAAAGCGCCTCATAGGCTTTGAAGTATCTAGCTTGACTTTTACTCTTTCATACTCTTTATTCCTTGTTCTATCAGGATCGAAAGCCACCTCGACAACCTGGCCTGCCACTACAAGAAAACAGTCCATAAGTGACTGCGCTTTGTGACTGAAAAATCAGTCACTAATATTTGTGACTACTTTGAGACGAACTAGTGACTGATTTGCGACGGAGAAAACAAGTGTCGCACTTTAGTCGCAAATTTGCGACGCCAGAATCTGGTCATAAGAGTGTCGCAAATTAGCGACAACATTGCGACATATATTCTGTGGTTCCGTGGTAGTCACATATCAGTCACTAATTTGCGACACTTTTACAACGAACAGAATCGTCACAAATTTGTGACACATATGTTACCAAAACCGAAGTCACAAATTAGCGACTCCACCGTGGGTGTCACAAAAGCGTCGCTAATTCATGTCGGCAGAAGAATACAAAAGGGAATCTATATCGGCCAAAAGGTTACGAAAATGTAAAACGTGTTTGGTAACCGGTCACCTAACTCAAGAGATATTTTTCTTAAGGTAGTGGTAAAGTAGAGGGTAAAGCGTCACAAAGTTGTGACTCCGGTTTTGGCGTCACAAAGTAGAGGCAAATTATTTTGCCTATAAATACCACGTATCCTCCTCTCATTTCATTCACACAAATCTCTATCCTCCTATCTCTCTCTGAAAAAAAAAAGTGTGGGAAAAAAAAAAGAGTTGGGAAAAAATAGTGTGGGGAAAATATTAGTGTGGGGGAAAAAATAGTGTGGGGAAAAAATTAGTGTGGGGGAAAAAATAGTGTGGGGAAAAAATTAGTGTGGGGGAAAAAATAGTGTGGGGAAAAAATTAGTGTGGGGAAAAAATAGTGTGGGGAAAAAAATAGTGGGGGGAAAAATATTCGGTGAGAAAAAAAAACAAAATGTGGCCTTATTCATCGCGGTCTTGGATGTACAACCGATTCAATTCAGCTACCAACAATATATCTGCTGAATTTGTGGAGGGGGTCGACCAATTCACGAGGTTTGCAGCAGCCCAAGAATTTGCTCTTAATAGTGGAGGTAAAATATACTGCCCTTGTGGTACCTGTAGAAATTTGCGTAGACCAAAACCAGTTAATACTGTAACGAATCATTTGCTTAGTAATGGCTTTATGGAAGGATATTACGTTTGGACAGAACACGGGGAAGATTATAATGTAGGAGGGGTAGGTAGTAGTAGCAATTACGAAAATGCCCAGTTTAGTACCGGTAATGATCAAATTAGTATGGGTAATGAAGAGATGAATTATGATGGTAGTAATGTTTACGCTGAAATGGTTGAAGATGCATTTCATGTTTCTACGCCAATGAATGAATATGAACATGAACATGATCAAACTGGAAATGATTATGTTTATGAAGAACCTACCGGGGACGCGAAAAAATTCTACCAATTGTTAGACGCTGCTAATACGCCATTGTATGAAGGTTGTCGAGAAGGTCATTCGCAATTATCGTTAGCGTGTCGACACATGAACATCAAATCAGACCATAATTTGTCAGAAGTTTGCATGGATTCATGGTCAGAAGCATTTACAGAGTATTTACCTCAGCCTAATCGTGCAACCCGATCATATTACGAGACGGAAACATTGATAGGAAAGCTAGGGTTGCCGGTTCATAAATACGATGTATGCGAGGATAATTGTATGCTTCCCTATCCAAATCCAAAGCGTTCTCGGAGAACATGGTTATCCGTTGTGAAAGTGAATCCGCGTAATCGAATTCAAGGAAAGTTTGTGGAAAATGAGGAGGTCACTTTGCAACAAACGGTCGATGAGAATACCACCTCTACGATTCATGAATTAAATGTCGATAGTTTAGTTGATGTGACTTATCCGATGGAAGGTCTTGCTTACGAAATTGAAGACGAAGATCCTATCGATGAATTTCAATGTAATTTATCTGACCACGCCTCCGACGAAGAACCATACGATGATTAATGTGAATATTTATATGTTTTTATTTGTATTAAGTGTGACTATTATATTTTTGTATGTGTATAAGTATGTAATTTAAGAAATTTGTATGAGGGTGTAATTTGCTTGACTAAAATAAGTTTTTCATTGAAATTTTTTTTTTAATCCCATATACATATACAAGTTATAAGGGAGCCTCACAATTACATTACAACGGCACAACGGTTTACACCACAATGCATACTATCACAGAACCCGGGTTCGAATCCGGGTAACCACACCCTTTTGTTATATTTACTGGAAAATATAGATAAATAAAAGGCAGTATAAGAGATAACAAATATATTTCTATGGCACATCGGTTTACACTGCAATACATACCATGACCAAACCCGGGTTCGAATCCGGGTAACCACACCCTTTTGTTATATTTACTTGAAACTATAGATAAATAAAAGACAGTATAAGAGTTAACAATTATATCACTATGGCACACCGGTTTACACGGATTAAACTCCCATCCGACCCCGAGTTCGAATCTTGCCGACAACACCGTTTTTTAAATATTCGTAGTGACTAATTTGTGACGCTCTTGTCACAACATAGGGCTTAGGGTTTCAAATAGGGTTTGAATTTTGTGAAACCCTTAATAGGCGTCACAAATGAGTCACTAATTTGCGACTCTTTAGCGACACATTTGTGACCGATTTAAAATTTCCGACTGATTAGTGACTAATTTGCCACGCCATTTTACATTTTTAACATTTAAAACGAAAATGCATGCCTCCATGATTCATAGATGTATTCTACCTTCTACAAACTCAAATTCAAAGTTTCCAATATGTGTTTAAATATTTTTTATGAAAGTAAAAAAAATCAAACTAAGTGACAATAGGTTACTAGTATATACTTTAGGTTAAAAGTACTTGTTATTTTATGGTACAATAGGTTGGATTCATGTGTTTCTAAATTTTCTTTTTTATTGATGGTATAAAAGATATATCCATTTTCTAAGTGTATATGGCTTAGGGAAAGGCTAGATTTCCCAAATTTTGGCTCTAAATGTTTAGAGTTTAGGGATTTGAGTAGTGACTAACTTTCAGTCGTCACAAATCAGTGGCAAATTTGCCTCTGATTACCGACCCATTTGAGACTAAAATTTGGGCCACTCTTTACACTAAAATGGCCCTTTTGGCGGTCCATTTTGCCGCCCAAACCTAAAAATTACCCACGCATTAGCGACTCTTCCCCGACGCCTGTGAAGAAACCTCGATTATATCGGCCAACCCAATGGTCATTTTCTGATTTTTCTCTAACACTTTTCTTCTTTTCTCTCAACCTCTCACGAACTCACAAAAAACCCTTCATCATTCCTTTCGATTCCCTTAATCCTTTTCATCATTCCTTTCGATTCCGTGCTAAATTCTTCTCTTTCTCTTTGTTGTTCATCTGGATAACTCGATTTCTTTATGGAATCGGTTACAGATTTCTATTATCGATTCTGTTCTTCGGTTCGAAAACCCTAATCTCTTCGTCTTCTTAGTTATCAAACCCTAATCTCTTCGTCTTCTTTCTCGTTTTCGATTCAAACCCTAATCTCTATTTCAGAAACCCTAATCTATATATCTCTCTCGTTTTTGATTCTAACCCAAATCCAAAACCCTAATCTTCTGAGAAAGCATAATCTAGATGGCTGGGTCCAAATCAGTCAGAACCCGAGGAGGTAAATCAAACGGCCAAGGGAAATCAATCGGCGGAGGTAACGGCAAATCAATCTCCGCCGATGGAAACCCTAAGTCCACTACCCTCAGAATCGTAGGTTTTGATGGAGACCGTCCCTCGGCGAACCGTCTTCCGGTAGACTATCCCGGGAAAGGTAAAGGGATATCCGGTGGTGGTAAGTCTAGAGCACAATCAACCTTACCTCAGTCGGCCAACGCTGGAGATGGTTCACCACAAGGAGTGAGGTCAACAAACTTGGCGAGTTCTTCACATGACTCCAACGGGAATAATCAGCGTTCTCCCCCTTCTCAGAACAACAGCAATCTCTCCGGCTCTCGACGCAACCTGCTTCCACTCCAGTATGCATCACAAACCGCTCTGACTCAGCGACAATCAAACTCTCAGCCGCGAGCCAACCTCAATCTCAATCTGCAACCTCACCGCTGTAATGCTTCTACTCGGCCTGAGGAAGCCGAAGATGAAGAGGACGATGAAGAGGAAGCGAACGATGAAGAAGATGATGGAGATGGACTTGGTTATGAAGATCCTGTGGATGAAATCCAAGTTGGTGGTAATGGTGGGGAAAATGAAGACTATGGGGCACTGTTGGCCGCTGTGTTAGCCCATCCAGGGCGTGAAAGACTACCCTTCCTCAGTGAGGAACCATTGGAGGATACATTTTGGTAAGTCTATCAAAACACCAATTTTTCCACTGTTTATTGTTGAGAACACTGCTAGGTTGATCACATTGTGTGTATTAGACTGCTAGGTCGACCAAAATGTGTGTGTATTAGACTGCTAGGTCGATCAATATGTGTGTGTATTAGACTGCTAGGTCGACCAAAATGTGTGTGTATTAGACTGCTAGGTTTATCAATATGTGTGTGTATTAGACTGCTCATTTTTTGTCTCTTAGACTGTTAGGTTGCTAAATATTTGTTATTTGTTAAACAGCCGATTGTAATTGCTTATGTGTTATTTGTTAAACAGCCGATTGTAATTGCTTATGTGTGATTTGTTTAACCTCTGTTTATGTGTGATTTGTGATTTGTTTAACCTCTGTTCTAATTGGTTATGTTTGATTTGTTTATATGTAAAACATGCTTATGTGTGATTTGTTTAACCTCTGTTTATGTGTGATTTGTGATTTGTTTAACCTCTGTTCTAGTTGCTTATGTGTCATTTGTTTATGTGTGAGTTGCTAATGTGTGATTTGCTAATATGTGACTTGTTTAACCTATGTTTATGTGTGATTTGTGATTTGTTTAACCTCTGTTGTAATTGCTTATGTGTGATTTGCTTATGTGTGATTTGTTTAACCTTCTGTTTTCATTTCTGAGCAAGGTTTACTCGGGACAGAGGCTTACTGACCCGTGTCATTTCTGGAATATTTCGTCGAAAGTTTGATGGCCCATACTACAGTTGGACCGTCACACCGATCGACAAGCAAGAAAGATATTTCCGAACTTTTGCGGTAATATTCATTTCTATTAGACATGTTCAGTTCATTTTCTTAGCTCAATCATTTCATTCTTTTATGAACTGATTCTTTTTATCTGTAGAGCAACTACAATTGGGATGTTGGTATCACTCCGGTTGTGAGGGCTCACTTCAATCGGATTGCAATTAAGAGGATGAGAGGAATAGTCAGCCAAGTTAGGACCCGTAAACCGAGGGTGAGACCAATCTGGATTAGTGATGAGAAGCTATGGCAAAGAATGTGTACCTACTGGGCCACTGCACAGGCTCAAGAGAAGAGCACTACGGCTTCCAACTCAAGAAACTCAGATCGTAACGGCCGTGGCCCACACAAGCACAGAACAGGCCAGTCTTCCTACCTCACTATTCAACAAGATATGGTAAGCACATTTCAGTCCTCACATGTTTGTACATTTTATTATTTCCTTCTCTTTGAGACTGATGTAAATAATGGGTCTTACCTATTCTGACAGGAGCAAGAACTACAGCGAGCAGTCTCTTGGGGTGAAGTGTTTTTGAAGACACACACATTGCCGGATGGGAGCTTCATTGATCTTAAAGCTCAGGAGGTTGCTGCAAATTACGAGAACACTCTGAGAAAGGCGATGGAACAGCCTGCAGATATGGAAGAAGATTCAGCCAACTCCTCTCAACGGAATCTGACCGTCGAAGAAAAGAATGAGATCTTCTTGAAGGTATGGTCCCTCTTCTGTTCTGTTTATTATGTTTTAATCCTGTACTGTTGTCATTGTTTATAAATCCTTGTTTTTGCTATTGTAGTGCACTGAGTTTGATCCTAAGGGTACTCCTTATGGAGTAGGTCAGCTCTCACACATGCGTAACAAAGGAAAGAGAAAGATCTCCTATGGTGAATCTTCGTCACAAGGACTGCAAGAGTTGCAGGATGAGCTTAAGGCAGCACGGCAAAGAATCTCTGACCAAGATGCAGCGAATGAGCGACGTGATGCGGATAATGCACGTCTTGCTCAAGAGCTAAAGGCAAGTCAGGACCGGATCAGTGACCTCGAGAAGAAGATGCTCGCCTTCATGCAGCAAGCAGCACCAACAGTTCAACAAGCTTCACCACAGGTTCCAGTTGTCATCACTCCAGCGTCTGCAAGTGACCCTCCATGTCCAGCCAATGGCACCACCGAACCACCGAAGTAACCCTCCCAATCTCTTTTACTCTCTCTCTAAAACTCTGAAACTTTAAAACTTGGAAGTTTATCTTCCTTTTAGAACTTGATAACATATTTTGTCAAGCTAAGTGCTTGATTTGTATATAATGGTTGTATATATAATGTTTCTGGTTTTATTTGAATGGTTTTTGGTGTGTTTTGGATTTCATTTTGAATGGTTTTTGGTAGGTTTTTCTTCTCACTTATAGCATAACAAAACAACAAAAATCGACACATAATTGTAACAAAATAGCAACTGAAAAGTGACCAAATATACGACCAACCAAAACCATGGCGTCGCAAATTAGAGGCAAGTTAGTCACAAAATTGTGACTACCATGTAACTACGAACTATTTGAAGCAAGTGTCATAACGTCGCTCATCAGTCGCGGTTTTATGACTACCAAATGAGACACAAAACTGTCACAAATTACCGACTACAAAAGCGAGACATAGTGGTTGCAAATTAACGACGCTAAAAGTGGTCATCTGTCAGTCGCAAATTACCGACTACAAATGCGAGACAGAGTAGTTGCAAATTAACGACGACAATATTCGTCGCTAATTAACGACTACATGAAACGACACTAATTCGTCACAAAATTACGACTAATATATGGTGTCACAATTCAGTCGCTTATTTGCCACGCATTAGAGGAGCCTCATATCAGTCACAAATTAGCGACTGAAAAAATGTAGTCAGACAAGCGTCGCTAATTTCCGACTGATTAGTGACTCCGAAAATTAGCGACGCACGTTTTGTGACGCCGAGTTGGCGTCACAAAGTAGTCGCAAATGGGTCATTAGTGACGAATTTGTGACGCTTCTGGGAGTGGCAAATGGCCTGTTTTCTTGTAGTGTGCAAATTCGCCGAAGGTACCAATCGATGAGGCAGTAGTGTGATTGACTGGCATATTACGAAGCTGAACCCATCACTCTAAGAACTGCAGAAAATCAGGAGGTGGTTTTGCAACCCAACGCTCAAGCACTATAGCCCATTGATTAAAACATTGAACCCCTTTCTTAAGAACTTCTTCCATATCAACTTCATACTTGAAAATAAATTGAAATCTGTCCTTAGACAAGACAACTCCTCTAACTCTGTCTTTAATTTGCCACATCCTATGAAGATCAAAGACAATATCTGATACATTTTGATGGTCCGGATTGAGGATCCTTCCCATTATGCTCAAAGCGTTCCTATCACTCCAGTTAAACTCAGGAAGATCTGGTAAATCGAAAGGAACATCTTCATCTTCCAAACGCATCGAATTCATAGCACTGCCTATGTTCGAATCCATAACCAAACACAACTACTATTGAAAGAATAGGAATTTTTCAATGAAAGAAGAGAGTTGAGATTCAAACAGATGAAGGACAACTCTAGATTTGAAAAAAAACAAAGGAGAAACACACTTTTTCTCTCGATCTATCAAACTCACACTTACAAAACAAGGATCCAAAGCCCAAGAATGGGAATCTGAGTATTTCTCTTCTATTCGTCTTTTTCGTTGCCACCGACAGAGAGAGAAATAACAACTTCTTTCGTTTCGAATCCAAATGTGTCCATTATAGTTGTATCGGATTTTTACCGAATCTGATTTTTTTTTAATTTAATCAGAACAAAATACATACTAATCTCTAGAACATTTGAATTTGGATGATAACACCATATCCCCTATTTATTATTAGGGAAGGATTTTGGAGAAAATGCTTATGTGTCATCTACACAATTATTTTCACTAAAAGAATTGTGACATGGCTTAATTTTATTATGACAAGGCTACTCAATAAATTACTACCACCAATTCTTTTATGACATATATGGTAATTCATTAAAGGGATTATTGCATGAAATATACATTTTTCATTTTTAATGCAAAACTACACTCCTATTGTGAAAACTTGCAAAACTACTCTAAAGGGGTAGTGAAATTATAGTTAGAGCCTTAATGAACAAACAATAAAACTGCAGTCGCAGTGACCGTTCTATCCTTTCGGAAGTCTTCGTTGGAAATATACACTAGAAGTCTGCAGCAAAATATGGAAGTCTACATCGTAATTATTTAGTAATTTAAATCTATAAATACATAAAAAATAATTTGACCATAAAATCTTTTGAATAATTAAATTAAATGCAATTGTGATGTTTGAAAAATAAAATTTTACCAAATTAGCATAAAGTAAAATAAAAAGACAAATTAGAATGAAAAAGTCTATATTTTGGAAGTTGATATATTAGGATTTTAGCCTAATTTACTCATTGTTTCATGTTGCTTTTCGAGTCTTTTTGTTTCCTTTTGGTGTCTTTTCAGGTTCTAAAATGTCTTGGAGCATAATTTGGAGCTGCTGGAGCTCTATGGAGAAAAGGAGAAGAATTGGAGCAAAAAGAAGACTTTTCACCCTACCGAGCACCTGCTCGGTCCGTGCGAGCACCTGCTCGCACCAGGAACCCAGACCTAAATCCGAGAAGCTTGTATTCCAGACGCAGCCACCCATCAGAGGGCCCCACACGGAGATTTTTCTCTTTAATGGCTCAATAATACCTCCTAAAATCACTCCCCTTGGATTAGTGTTGACTTTCCCTTTGTGGAATATTTGATTCTCCCTCTTAATGAGAGGATCATGGTTGGATGCAAAGAAGGAAAGAATATTAAGAATTGAAGAGGAGATCATGCTGAGCAATTAAGAGGAGATTTGACCGAGACTTGGGAGGAAGACTTTTAAATTCATTTTGCAAAAGTATTCTTATTTAATTTGTTTTCTCTACAGACTTAAAAAGGGGGATTGGCTCTTCTTCCTTTGGTCACGTTCTGTACTCTTTCCCAGAGAGCTTGAGATTGTTGACTTTGGAGTTTTCATTATTCTATTGAACGTTTGTTTGGTTCCATCGTTGCGTAATCATCAAGTCTCTGCCTTGGAGAAAACCATTACATTCCGAATCATTCCACAACAATTCCTTATTGGAGAAGAATTCTAAACTCTTACCTTTTAAATAATTTTATGATGAATTCTCTCTATTTGATTGTTGCGATTTTATTCTTTATGTGTGAGTAGTTTCATAGCTAGGTCGAGGTGGTTTTATTGGTGATTTAGGGTTTTAGATGGTTGAGCCAAATAGGGTATTTGTATGTCTTCATCTCTAGGAAATCTCAATGCTTAGGCTAAATTGATCACTTAGTCTATGATCTCTAGGTTTAATCTATTCACCGAAAATGATATAGGTTGCTAGAACTACCTTTGATGAGCATTCGGTGGTAACCAAAACGCCATTGATCGTTGCCATTGAATGTGAACATATCGAACCAATGCATTAAGGCTTGTTTACTTCATTACTAAATCCACTCGGAAGTGTAGGTATTTAGGTTGTAGACAAAGATATTGATACATCGCCGAAAGCGGGGCAATATTATATTTATGTTTGAGTTCTAGACGGTGCTCAATTAAACCCTGAATAGATGCTCAACCTTAGTATCCGAAATCACCAAGGAATCATCTCGGCCTAGTGCCTTCATCATCTGATTTTATTACCGATTTTAATCCAAGCACCTGCTCATTTGCATTAAGCACCTGCTCACATCAGTTTACAACTCATTTAATTTATCTTAGCTTTATTTGAAATCTATAAATTCATAGTGTAACCTTGGTCTCTGTGGATTCGATACCTTATATACTACTGCTTTTGCCTGTGCACTTGCAGCATTATTTTGGGTTAAAACTCGAGACTATCAAGTTTTTGGCGCCGTTGCCGGGGACCAATAGCGTTACCTTTGAATTTTGGTTTTATATATAGTCTAAGAATTTTGCTAATTTTGTTTTTTGTTTTTGTTTTTGTTATGTTTCAGGTGTATGACCAGTAGAAGAACGAGGAGAAATCTGAACGAAGATCTAGTTAGTCATACGAACAAAGAGTTAGCTCGTCTCGAACGTCAGAATCGCCGCCGAGCACCTGCTCAAACCGAACGAGCACCTGCTCGCTCAGAAAACATGGCAGATCAGGAAGCTATGAATGCTCAGTTACAGATTTTGAGAGATCAAATCACCCAGTTGCAAAGGCAACAGCCGCGGGGTCAGCCAACCATAGGGGATTCGGATAATCCCCATGCGTTTTATCAAAACCGTTCGGCCATCGTCATCCCTACCATCCAGAGACAAGATTATGAGGTCAAGGCTCAGTTGATCTCATTGGTGAAGCAGCATCTATTTCATGGATTACCCGCTGAAATACCTATGGACCACATTGAGAACTTCGAGGAAATCTGTAGTACTACGGGTTCTAATGGTGTTCCAACCGATTTTCTGAAGTGTAAGTTGTTCCCGTTCTCTCTCGCGGACAAGGCACAAAGATGGTTGAAGTCGCTGCCGGCTGGTTCATTGAGGACTTGGGATGAGGCTAGATCCGCGTTCTTGGATCATTTCTATACGAAGTCCAAAACGGCCGCTTTGAGGAACAAGATTGCATCCTTTCAACAACACTCCGGAGAAGCTTTTGGTGAAGCTTGGGAAAGACTCAAGGAGTATAAGAGGGAGTGTCCTCATCACGGTTTCAAGGATGAGCAAATCTTGAACATATTCTACGATGGAGTCGATTGGGATTACCGTAATGCATTGAATGCCGCGAGTAATGGAGACTTTATGACCAAGACGAAGGAAGGTGCATTTGAGCTAATCAAGAACCTTGCCTCGAGTTCCAACAACAAAGCTCCCGAGTACGATAGGTCCAAGAGGGTCAATAGTGTTGACACCCAAAAGATAGATGAGTTGACGGCTAAAGTGAACCTACTTCTACGTGAGAACCAAAGATCGGTTAAATTTATGGAAGAAGATGGGGCTGCCCCTATGGCTCAAGCGTTTGTCGATGATCAGAATGATGGAGTAGAGGAGGTTAACTATGTAAATGGCCAAGGGTATCAAAACTGTGGGTTCAACCCCAACTACCGAAGCCATCCCAACCTCTCTTACCGGAACACCAATGTGGAGAACCCCCAAGACCAAGTCTATCCGCAACAAATGGGTACAAATCAGAAGTTCTACTCCAACAACACTCAAGTGAAGCAATTCGTTCCCAACCAAAGTCAGAATCGGTTCCAAGCAACGAACCAACAACAAATCGCTTCCGCGCCTCAATCTCAACAAGATGATTTGAAAGGTCTCATCCATCAAGTCCTGGCCAACCAACAGCAGACATCAACCGAGCTGGGCAGTAAGATGGACAACATGTACAAGGATCTCCATGCAAAGTATGAGGCCGTGACCGCACATGTAAAGAAGTTGGATACACAAGTAGCTCAAACCGCCGAGGCTATTCAAAGACCGGTTGGTGCTCTTCCTGGCCGTGGTGAAGTGAACCCTAGGAAGGAGTATTCGGTAAATGCTGTTGAGTTGAGGAGTGGACAGTTGTTGGTACCGCCTACGATCACAAACTTCCACGTGAAGGCCATGGAGAATACAACCGAGCACCAGGCTCAAGAGAGAGATTTTTCAGAGAAGGATATGCATAAGGAGACTGGTTCAAGCTCAAGGACACCTTGGGATTCTGTCCGAGTCGATGCTGCGAAAAAAAAATCCGAGCACATGCTCCCTATCAGCGAGCACCTGCTCGCACAGGGTGCTCCCATGAAAATTTCAGAAAATTTATCCGAGCGAGTTTATGTACCACGGGTGCCTTACCCTGAGCGAGTTTATGTGCCAAGGGTGCCATACCCAGTACCTCCTAAGGAATCTAAGAAAGATTTGGAGGATGTTGAGTGTAAGGAGGTGCGAGAAGATTTGACGGTGAAGCTCCCTTTGGTTGATGCCGTGCAAATGATACCATCACCCGAGAGGTACACGAAGGAATTGGTCGCTGGTGCACCACCAGCTTCTGTTCCGATCAATCTTGAGAAAACACCCCAGCGAGCACCTGCTCCCTCGACCGAGCACCTGCTCGCTCACATTCGAGCTCGGACCAACCTGCCAAACGGAGGAGAAGGACAGATCACGGTGCTGACGACGCTAATTCCGGGTGATATCTACTTTCACCCTTCTATCTTCATTGTTTATATCATCTTTGTTTTATTTCATTTTCATTTGAACTTGTTTTGATCTACTCTTTTGGCACTTTTCTTTCACCGAGACGGTGAAAGTTAAGTCCGGGGGAGTGGGTTAATGTCTAATTGGTTTGTTTTTGCTTTGAGTCTTTTGCATTTGATGCTAAAAAAAAAAAAAAAAAAAAAAAAAAAATGCATATAGTCTCTCATGGCATTACCATTTTTATTATCTTTTTCATGCTAGGATCGAGTCTAGAGCATTTTAGGATTGCATTTGCATAGGGAGCAGTGATGAAATTTCCTTGTAAAGATTCATTTTAGGATTCCATGATATGCCCTCATTAGAACTTTTTCGATGCATTAACAATCATGAATTAGAGGCTCATCCATACTTGAATCTTATTTCTTTGAAAATCCCAACTCAATTGAAACTTGCATGATCTAGATTCAACTCTATCAACTTGAACTTAATCTTGATTAATTCTTCTCACTTTTGGACTTTGAATCATAACTATGGATAAACACTTGACATTCAAATCATGTTTGCCTAATTTTTACCACTCTTATCTTGATTTGAATGGCTATCTCGATCTAAGTTCATCTTTTAGATGAGGATAGTACCACACCTTTTAAACCCGACCATTTCATTCAAACCCTTGCATATGTTCTTCGAGTGAGGCCTTTTTCTTTGTGTTGCATTGGCAAAATCTTGCAAGCATTAGAGACGACAAGGCAAAGTTTCCATTAGACTAGTTTCTTGTGTCTAAGACTAGTCTTAGGTGGGGAATGAAACCGATTTGGTTAAGTGCTTATTTGAATATCTTTGGGGTTTGTGGTTAAGTGTAAAAAGAAAGAAAGAAGAAAGGATAAGTTCTAGGGAATAAGTTTGAAAAGAAAGTATATAGCTCTAAGTGTTTAAAAGAAAAAAATGATGGCTTAGCATTCTCTTAGAATAAATCAAAAGAAGAAAATATGTTAGAGAATGCTAGGGTAGAAAGAGCTAGTGTTAAGAAAAGAAAATTCCCTAGGATTCGGAAATTTAAAGAAGAAAGAGGAAGTTTGAAAGGTTTAGCCGAAAATGGCTAGTGGTTTAACGATTGGGTAGTGAGAAAAGAGAGATGAGAGATTGCAACAATGGGGTTATGGGTAGAACTTTGGATTCCTAGCCTTGTATGCATCAATTGTCTCTTTTCTTTCTTGCTTTTGCTAAATGTGACACTTGCATTTGAGAGTTAGCCACCAAAAGGAATATAAACCGCCTATTTACATCATTTTCAAGCCTTCTTCTACCTAGCCAAATGGTATTGATTCATTTTCCAATTGTGAGACCGCACTAAACACTATAATGAATGTTAAAGAGTTGAATGTTTGTTGATCGCAAGATTTCTTTTGGGTCTAAGGATTTGGAGTAATATTTCGATAAGTGATGAGTATGGCGAAAGCTTCTTGAGTAGAGTTTGTTGTGCATCGAGTTAGTTCTCATTAGGACATGTTATTGAACTCTTTAGCGTTTCTTTTGGATTTGAGCTCCCGCCTTCAAACCCCTTCTCCGGATTATACTCTTCTTGTTTGCTTGCGGACAAGCAAAAGGCAAGTCCGGGGGAGTTGATATATTAGGATTTTAGCCTAATTTACTCATTGTTTCATGTTGCTTTTCGAGTCTTTTTGTTTCCTTTTGGTGTCTTTTCAGGTTCTAAAATGTCTTGGAGCATAATTTGGAGCTGCTGGAGCTCTATGGAGAAAAGGAGAAGAATTGGAGCAAAAAGAAGACTTTTCACCCTACCGAGCACCTGCTCGGTCCGTGCGAGCACCTGCTCGCACCAGGAACCCAGACCTAAATCCGAGAAGCTTGTATTCCAGACGCAGCCACCCATCAGAGGGCCCCACACGGAGATTTTTCTCTTTAATGGCTCAATAATACCTCCTAAAATCACTCCCCTTGGATTAGTGTTGACTTTCCCTTTGTGGAATATTTGATTCTCCCTCTTAATGAGAGGATCATGGTTGGATGCAAAGAAGGAAAGAATATTAAGAATTGAAGAGGAGATCATGCTGAGCAATTAAGAGGAGATTTGACCGAGACTTGGGAGGAAGACTTTTAAATTCATTTTGCAAAAGTATTCTTATTTAATTTGTTTTCTCTACAGACTTAAAAAGGGGGATTGGCTCTTCTTCCTTTGGTCACGTTCTGTACTCTTTCCCAGAGAGCTTGAGATTGTTGACTTTGGAGTTTTCATTATTCTATTGAACGTTTGTTTGGTTCCATCGTTGCGTAATCATCAAGTCTCTGCCTTGGAGAAAACCATTACATTCCGAATCATTCCACAACAATTCCTTATTGGAGAAGAATTCTAAACTCTTACCTTTTAAATAATTTTATGATGAATTCTCTCTATTTGATTGTTGCGATTTTATTCTTTATGTGTGAGTAGTTTCATAGCTAGGTCGAGGTGGTTTTATTGGTGATTTAGGGTTTTAGATGGTTGAGCCAAATAGGGTATTTGTATGTCTTCATCTCTAGGAAATCTCAATGCTTAGGCTAAATTGATCACTTAGTCTATGATCTCTAGGTTTAATCTATTCACCGAAAATGATATAGGTTGCTAGAACTACCTTTGATGAGCATTCGGTGGTAACCAAAACGCCATTGATCGTTGCCATTGAATGTGAACATATCGAACCAATGCATTAAGGCTTGTTTACTTCATTACTAAATCCACTCGGAAGTGTAGGTATTTAGGTTGTAGACAAAGATATTGATACATCGCCGAAAGCGGGGCAATATTATATTTATGTTTGAGTTCTAGACGGTGCTCAATTAAACCCTGAATAGATGCTCAACCTTAGTATCCGAAATCACCAAGGAATCATCTCGGCCTAGTGCCTTCATCATCTGATTTTATTACCGATTTTAATCCAAGCACCTGCTCATTTGCATTAAGCACCTGCTCACATCAGTTTACAACTCATTTAATTTATCTTAGCTTTATTTGAAATCTATAAATTCATAGTGTAACCTTGGTCTCTGTGGATTCGATACCTTATATACTACTGCTTTTGCCTGTGCACTTGCAGCATTATTTTGGGTTAAAACTCGAGACTATCAGAAGTCTACAACGAAATATGGAAGTCTACATCGTAATTATTTAGTAAATTTAAATCTATAAATACATAAAAAATAATTTGACCATAAAATCTTTTGGATAATTAAACTAAATGCAATTGTGATGTTTAAAAAATAAAAGTTCACCAAATTAGCATAAAGTAAAAAAAAAACAAATTGGAATGAAAAAGTCTACATTTTGGAAGTCTGCAACGAAATATGGAAGTCTAATTCGTAATTATTTAGTAAATTTAAATGTATAAATACATAAAAAAAAAAATTTGACCATAAAATCTTTTGGATAATTAAACTAAATGCAATTGTGATGTTTTGAAAATAAAAGTTCACCAAATTAGCATAAAGTAAAAAAAAAAGAGACAAATTGGAATGAAAATGAATGAATGAACTACATACTATCCTTTTGGAAATACTATATTTCATCACATTACATTGAGAAGTTTTGTGACAATGTTGGGACATGGTATTAGTTATTGTTTTGTATTATGTATGTATAGTCTTTATGATTGTATGATTGTAATAGATTAACGTTTTAGAGATTTGTGTTACATGATCCATAGTTTATAATGAACAACTTATAAGAAGTTTCAATGTAGGGTTTGATTATGAGAAGTTGAATTCACTACGAGGGGATGTAAAATCTTGAATATAATGAGTCATATATGTCATTGACATTAGTTTATGGGTTTATGGGTTAAAAATATGGGAAATGGATTGACATTACAATTTGAAAACATATTTTTACCTTTAAGGTGGCAATTAAAGTTCATAATTTCAGCATTTAAAACGTCAAATTTGCCAAAAAAAACTAAAATTATGAATATATTAAATGTTTGGATGATTTATAATATATTTAATTAACAGTTATGAATAATCTAAAGGAAAAAGTCGATTTTGGTTTTGAATTGTAGACTTCTTTTGTAGCATATTTGACATATGCAGACTTCCAATGTAGACTTCCAATGTAGACTTCCATTTGATTTAGAGTTTGAATTGCAGACTTTCATTACGTTTAGGGTTTCATTTTAGAGTATAGGGTTTCGTAGACATCCACATCACATGGAAGTCTACGTAACCGGAAAATGATTAACCTAACCAGATCTTTTTGTCTCCATATATAAGCAAGTTTTTCAATGAAAACTCAAACTTTTTTCCAACCCTAGCCGCCTAACTTTTTCTCTCTTCTCACGTTTTTAGAGAGATTTTTGAGGAATTTTTGCCCAAGCTTTATCTTCTTTAATTCTTCACCGATTTGAACAATTTTTGGGTCTATTCCATACGAAACTTCGTCCTCTTTCTGATTCTAGCAACTAATTTCACTTTCAACAAAGGTATGTGCCTCTATTTTCACTTTTTCAGTTCGTCAACCATGTTAAAGGTTTGAAATTTAGATGTGTTACTTCATTATTAGTTGAGTTTGTGATTCCTCAACTTTTGCTTCCTTTGTTTTGCAGATCTAGAGATATGAAAGATGGTGAAACTGAATGGAAGAACACCGATGAACGAGAAAATCTCAATCCTTAACACATTCGCAAATCTCAGATATTTGGTGAGTTTTTCCTCATTTGTTGCTTATTATGAAAACAAAATCTTAAAAAGCTAGATTTGTTCCTTCAAACTCTTCGATCTCCACTAGATCTAGTCCGTTGTACTCTTTTTTAGATGATTTAATTTTTTTGTGTTCTCAGGTTACGGAAGTCTACACGGGAAGTCTACTTACGAAAGTCTAGCCTCCTAACTTTTTCTCTCTTCTCACGTTTTTAGATAGATTTTTGAGAAATTTTTGCCCAAACCATATCTTCTTCAAGCCCTAGCTTTAGTTTTTGCAAGCAAATTGGTATTTAAGAAAATCATGACCGTGTTTATTGTAGGCGTAAAGCTATGATGGAAGTTTATTTTCTCTAGGTTTGGACTGGTGGTGGACAACTTGTCGATGGAGTGATGGGGTCTTGTTCAGAAAGGAACTCTTCTGATTGTATTTTTATTGTAACTAAACCATTTCACAAGCTCTGAACTTCACTTTTGGATCTTTTTCTTCTCATTTCATTTGATTCTTTGTTGTAAAATTGTAATAAATGATGAGACTATTTCTGTTATATTCTTTATTCTTTGTTGGTAGTGGCTATTTTTTACTAGTTAATGTTGATTTCATAATATTCTCCAAAACATAAACCTTGTAATTGTTTTTGTCTTTTGCTTTTTGCAACTCTTATAATCTCATAATTGAGAATTTTGATGTTTATAAAGTTGATATTACTATTCTCTCTGGTCTTCGAACCAGTAAAGAGGACTGCCTGAGTTTATGAACTAAGTCTACAACAAAACAAAAAGTATACTGAAGTGTACAACAAAAGTCTACTTCATAATAAAAAATGGATTGTCAAATTTAACAAATAACTTGCAATAGTCTTACTGATTAAATACTCACACATACTTACATGATACAAATCCTTCTCCTTGGTTTGAATTGAAGTGAAAACAAAACTTTTTTTTTGAACACAAGTTTGAACATGAGAATAACCTAGATTGAACACAAGTCCGGACACAGGTTTCAAAATTAATTTCTTTTTTTTGCACAAGTTTTAACACAAAGTTGAACATAAAAATAACTTCAGTCCTTACATGATAATAACTTACTTTTGAACACAAATTTCAACACGGTAATATGAGGCTTAGTTAGCAACAATCGAAATTCAACCGTAGACTTCCCTGGAAGTCTGCACAAATAAGGTAATTGGTGGTACAAATATAAAATTGAGTTTCACATGCAAATTTTATATCTAAACATGTCCAAAGCATAAAAAATAACTATTATAACTCAAGTGGAGGACAAAAGTTTTTCAAAAAATAATGTTTAAATCTATAAAAATGCGTTTTAGTGTTTCTGTACAATGTAGACTTCTGTTTTTTTCGTAGACTTCCCGTGTACACTTCTAATCAGTCGCTAGAAGTCTACGTTGAATGAGCTAACTAGTCACCAAATGAAAAAAATAGATTTACCCCATCAATATTAGTCATAAACATGTCAAACTTACACAGATGATAGAGAAATAGGTACCACACATGTGAGAGAAAAAAACATGAAATCTCTTTCTAGAATGACCTATAATTAGGTTTTCAAAAAGACTGTGTATTGTAGACTTCGTTTGTAGACTTCTATTTTCTCTGTAGACTCCCCGTGTAGACTTCCAATCAGTCGCTGAAAGTCTACGTTGAATGAGCTAACTAGTCACCAAATGAAAAAATTAGATTTACCCCATCAATATTAGTCATAACATGTCAAACTTACACAGATGATAGAGAAATAGGTATCACACATGTGAGAACAAAAAAACATGAAATCTCTTTCTAGAATGACATATAATTAGGTTTTAAAAAAGACTGTGTAATGTCGACTTCCTCTGTAGAGTCCATTTTCTCCGTAGACTTCCCGTGTAGACTTCCAATTAGTCAAACGGAAGTCTACAAGGGGGGGGGGGGGGGGGGGTGTACTTTTGCATTTCAGGCAAACTCTTTGCTGACATCCAGGGAAGTCTTCACAACCGTAGACTTTCCTGGAAGTCTGCAAATGGTAGTTTTGCATTTGACCAGAGGTTTGACTTTTTTTTGCAGACTTCCCTGGAAGTCTGCACAAAAAGAGGGAGTAGTTTTGAATTTGACCAAATTTTGACCTTTTCCAGGGAAGTCTGCAAAGAAAAGAAGACTTCCTAGGAAGTCTGCACAGAAAAGTAGCCTTCCTAGGAAGTCTGCAACGAAAGTCGGCATCCGTACAGGGTACTTTTGCAATTGCCGGAAGTCCGCAAATGGAATGTGAACTTCCTAGGAAGTCTGTTAAAAAAAAAAGGTAGTTTTGCATTTGACCAAATTCGTAGACTTTAGTAGTAGACTTCCCTGG
This sequence comes from Draba incana, assembly GCA_963576765.1. Classification (NCBI taxonomy): domain Eukaryota; kingdom Viridiplantae; phylum Streptophyta; class Magnoliopsida; order Brassicales; family Brassicaceae; genus Draba; species Draba incana. The sequence continues at coordinate 22,782,856 of OY755215.1, forward strand.
AAGTCTACACTGTTTCTGGAAGTCTGCAAATATTGGTCAACTTTTTACTTTTTTGGTCAAATGCAAAACTACCTCTTTTTCTCTGTGCAGACTTCCCTGGAAATCTACTTTCTGATTTCCAAATGCAAAACTACCCTTACGTTTTTGCAGACTTCCAGGGAAGTCTACACAAAAAGGTAAAAATCTGTGGTCAAATGCAAAACTAACCCCGTCTATGTGGCACTGTTTTTTGTTTCCAAAGGAATCATGCAGATTTCCTTGGAAGTCTACTTCATATTTTTCACATAAATCGTCAAATGCAAATCTGCCCTCTTCGTTGACTTGTGGAAGTCTACACAGAAAGTCTACGAGTTTCAAATCTGAAATTTTGAATTAGTTTACAATCCTGAAGTTCCATTGATCAGTGACATTGCGAGCTGATTTCCCATCGTTCTAGAAGGACACAGAAGACAATTAACATATTGTTGGAAAGCCCCGACTCTTAGCTTTCTAGCGAAACCAATTTCATATCTATTGGATTTGCGAGTAGAAAGTAATTGTTGTTTCTGTACACTGCGATTTTCTAGATCCGAAATTTCGATTTTGCAATTTTCGGTTCTTTTTCATACGTTGAGCTCATTTTTCGCTTCCCCCAACACTGGAACTTGAAAATTTAACCGATATTGAAGAATCTATGGTGTGTTAAAACAAGATTTGTGGCAAATCCTTTTGAAAAAGAAACTTAGAAAGATTTATGGATGAAATTGTAGAGGGGAAGAAAGAAAATAAGTAATAAGGATTACAGAAGAGCATTAAGAGCTCGAAAATCAGTTGTTGAGCCATTATGAGCTCGAAATTGATTGTTCATGGTGGTTGGAAAATTGATGAAGATGACATTTCGGTAAATAAGTTCATTTCTGTGGGATTGTTGAGATTTTTCATCTTTGATTGGAAGTCTACGAAACACAAAAGGAAGTCTATGTAATGACAATTTGTAAATAATTGGACAATTCAGTGGCAAAGACTCAAAAAATAGAAGAGAGAGAAAGAGAGGTATAGTTTTGCATTTGACCAAGAAAAATGGTGTAGTTCAGAAAAGTTCCCTTCATTAAATCATCAATAATTCACTTCTTAAATGAAAATCTCACGTCTTAATACATCTGTTAGCACATTGAAACTTCTTTAAAAAAATCTAACCCTTTAAAAAAATTCTTTAACATAGATCTTTATTATTGCTCGATTTTAAAATGAAAAAGCTAATCTACTGTTTAGTTTTAAATCAGCAAATATTTATGTTTAAGTTTTTTCAAAATTTTAAATTATAACAAATCCTTAAAATATAGTTTCTTCACATAAAATAGATGAACTAAATTATATCGATGAACCAAAATGCAATTGTTATATAGAAAATAATTAAATAAAAATTTGGGTTGGAAACATTCTTTGTATGAATTAAAAAAATGAGTGAAAGTTGTAATTATCATATGGAAACTCAATTTTTTTATATAGATTCATAAAATATATGAGTATGTACAACTTATTATCAGTAAATAATTTCAATGTTTTTTTAATGTTTTGTTGAAAGTTTCTGTATCTTGATAATATTTAAAGTATATGTATTATATGCGTATGTATTTTATAAAGATTACAAAATATAAATACAAATTTTTTGCAAATATTTAGTTAGAAAGAGTGCAAAGCGAATTTTGTTTTAGCATGTTCTAAGACTTAGGACCGGTTGTGGAGATATTTTGTTGTTATTATTGTCTGCTTTTCTAACAAGGTCTTACACTTTATTTAAAAAAGTTATTAAAAAAACAGGATTCATACCAAATCTACATCTAGAATAAACACTATTGACAACTATTTTCTGATTTATTTCATACTTAAAACTTTAAAAATATTTAATCCGCGTATTACGCGGGGAATCATCTAGTTGGTACTAATACAAACTACTAAACTATATATAGCGAGCATGATGTATTAAAAGGATTAGCTCAAAGTAGGGCTGGGCCAAAATCTGTTAAATTTGATTCGCTATCGCTTCGACCCGAAGTAAATAATTTGAATATCCGTAAAATTTCAAAGCAAAGCAAATATAAAACTGAGGTATCCGTTAAGAACAAAGCAAATCGCAAATACTATTATTAAAGAGATCGATATCCAATCCATCCGTATATTATATATATATATATATATATATATATATATATATATATATATATATATATATGTCATTTATTTAAAGTAGCAAATACAAGCAAGATATGATAGGTATTGCGTGGTCTCTGTGTAAAAGGGATGGAACTCATGTTCTTCATGGAAGATCATCTCTAGAGCCATCCTCAACCCCGTTAGAAGCCAAGGCTTTGGCATTGTTAATGACGGTTAAGGAGACAGCAAAACTTAGATACCAGGATGTTACTTTTGTTGGTGATAACAAGACTTTGTTTGATGGTGTTAATGGTCTAATGGTGGAAAAGGCTGGAAAGAAGAGATGGTGTGTTCATGAAATTGCCATAATAGTTCAAGACATTATCAATGTAGTGAGAAGGTGTAGAAGTTTCACATCTGTGAAAGTCAAAAGGTATGATCTCCAAGAAGTGGATCATATGGCCAAATTAGCTAGGCAACAAAATGTTAAATGTACTATAACTTGGGATTGTAATTAGTTTTTTTAATATATTAATAAGGTAAATGTTTGCCGGAAAAAAAAATGTCTAATATTTTTTTTTTCAACATTGGGTCAAACCTGTCCGACCCATTAGCTTAATCTCTACATTCGTAGGGAGTGAGACTCGATCCTAGGTATGATGGTGCCTTTACACAGTTTAATATGACATGTCAGTTGTTATCATTATCTCCCCGACGTTAGCCAATGTAATTAAATGTGGATAGCTATAACTTTTGAGTTAACCATTGTTTAGTAAAATAAAGCAATATAATAGTTTTTGTTGCAGTTAACAAACAAATAACTCACTACACACAATGGCTATAAAAGAGTCGAATTTAAAATTCAAGGACGTTAATTCTTTAGGAACAAAATTACCGTATCTTCAGAAAATAATTCAATGAAGAGAAACATGAAAGTTAACACGCAATTATAGAGTTATCGCGTTAAACCAAACGTTATAGGTACAATTAATTACATGTTTATATCGTACAATAAATATTTTAACATGTATAATATCGTGCAACTTGTTCTTGAACTAGATATATATATATATATATATATATATATATATATATATATATATATATAATTTTACATGTATCTCTACAATGCATATATATGAGATTGACATGGAGGTTAACAGTGAAGAACATGAACAAATGACAGCGGACTTGTCTCCACCGGTATTTTCCGGTGTTATTATGACATCATCATAGATTATCATACGAACTTGCTAGAATTTTGCCGGATTTCACCGGATTCTACCAAACTTTTGTAAGATCTTCGTTGAATCTTCACCGAATTTTGGTTGGAGCTTTGCCGAATCTTCACTGGATATTTACCAGATCTTTGTTGGATCCTTATTGATAAAGTTATGTACCAAGATTCATGCCACAATTGTTATCGATTGTGTTGCACAAAAGAGAAGAGATGATCATGTACAAAGAAGATGAGAGAAGAGATATAATTGATGTGTTCCCACATTTGTGTGGTGTTAAACACATAAATGTGTCCCTAATAATATATAAACTCCGCATAATATCCCTCCTAATCTATAGAAGATCCTCTATAAATCTTCTTGTTTATCGAGTGCCGGATTTTAAGGATACTTTCGTCATTTACACTCCATGTTGAACCATGCGATTTAGTTTCCTCTGATATTTTGTCTCTAACCTAATTTCCTTACAATTTTTTTTTGAGCTAGTTAACTCTAGATATGTATTAGTGTCTCTACCTTATCTCGAGTCAAATCTTGTAATCTTTACGAGTGAATTATAGCCACACAAAAAATGGAAAGAGATATCAAAAGTTATCCACATATACATTGAATATCACATTATCACTCAAATAAATCTGTGAAACCAATTCGCCTATGATTTTAGATTTGTTTTATGTTTATCTCTTTTTCTTTCTCTTGCGTACGCATAAACCCAATAGATTGAAGATAGGTCAATCCATGGACTAAAAGAAAACAAATCATCTTTCGTTCTCCTACGAATCTTAATCTCTAAACCTAGAAAATCTAATATTATATGTCGTGTCGCGAGTTAAAAAGTTTTTTGGAAAACAAACTTCAAACGCTATCAGAAAAACATGAATATGGTATGTTTTTGTGTTGGGTATAATATATTATACATTGAATGAACAAAACATTTTTTTTTGTAATCCAACATTCGTATTTAATTCTCGTTTGCTTATGAATTTCTTTCTTATTAATCAGAATTTGATCTTAACAAAGAGCCGAAGAAAGATACTCCAAATTTTTATTCTATTGTTCTTTATTGTTAACTCTCTTGTTTATTTACTTTATCATATGCATGCAAACTGGGGGTGGAACGGTTCGTGATATGTGATAAAAATATATGAATATGTGATAGAAGTATACGGATCCTTGAATTTTAGATATTTAAACATGAGATATCCAACCAAAAATTCATATATCTGGATCCAAAAATAATAACTAGAATATAATAAATATATTTTAAAATTTATACCATTCAAATTGTGAACTTGTGTTTTCTATGTTTTATGCGTATTGGATTGTGTTGTTATTGCTTATTGTGCAGGTGGATCGTTTGTCGATGTTCGCAATCGAGCTAGAGAGGAGACGGCTCGATCCGACGTTTTTGTGCTACACTAGATGTTTGGTGACGATCGACACCATTGCTTGGTGTCGATCGACGCTAGAGACTGTTTTGTGTTTTGTAAATTGTTGAATTGTCAATTGTTGTTGTGTTGTTATTGAATTGCTGATGTGTTGAATTATTAATTCTATTGAACCTGAGGGATAGACCGTAGATGGGATGACTGTCTCACTAAGTATTTATGAAATACTTACGCATCTCTTTTTCCAATGTGATGCGGGTAAATATAAAATGTGATCGTAGAATCATGGCTGGGACGGGAGGATGATTAGGATCTCTAGTTTATTTTATTATGTGTTGTAATCTAGAACATAGTGTTTAGGTTGCTAGATTATTATGAAATTGATATCTGGAATAATTATTTGGTTTATTATATTATTGAATTAAATGTTTTAATTATTTTTTAGTTGATTTATTTATTTTTGTTGGTTTTCTTGGTTGATTGGGATTGAATTGATATAGATGATTATTATTTATGAGATTCATAATCCGAGTCAATTAATTAAAAAAAAAAGTTTGGTTGTTTCAAAAAGAATCATTTATACCACTCAAATTTCAATGAAACCGGAAAAAATAAATTTGTACACTTCGATAGTCATGGTGGAAAACTCTTACGATAGATAATTATTTCGCGAGACAAAATAAATAGAGTCAAGTATAAAACCCAAATGATGGGACCGAAGAGGACATCAATATGGAAAGAGAAAGGCTAAGAGTTTTGTGGTTATTAAATAAATTAGCTGATTCTTCTTGGTAATGATTTTGGATATCTAAAATAATCCGGATATCTGAAAATTAACAGATTGGATCCAATTAGAAAATTAAATATCTGTTCAATATGGATCATATCATGGATATCTGCATTTTTTAGATATTTTCTCCGCACCTTGGACAAGCCTAAACATTGGTCAATATACTGACCATTTTATCATTTGATTTAAACATGTTTGCGTTGTTTATTATAGGTGAATCTAGTGAGAAGTTATTTACATATCGTGTGAATAATTTGCAAAATTAGTAAATAAATCATTCGAGCTTCCCAAACCAACACATTGGGCGTCCAACGAGGATGAAATTTACAAACAATAGAGATCAGAACGTTACAAATAAATATCTATATTGAATATTATGTGTGTAATTTATATTTAATTTAAAATGATAATATTTTGAATATTAGAGTTTTTTTTTTTTTTGTTAATCTTTTCAACGTGGTAAAAGTCAGCCCAATTTAATCAGCCAATATAAACCACCAATTTACATGGGTTAGATTGGATTGATTCGTGTTATATCTCAGCGATCATCTTTGTCGCTTTAATATGGTTTATTAGTATTTTCAAGAAAAAAGACAATGAAACACATTGAAGTTAAAAACAAAAACATTGACAAGTAATTTATAATGTTGAAGGTGGTTAAGGATTATCCAAGACACTAGAAAATATACAAAAATTTGCTGGAACATATGTGAATGTTAGCGAATGCAAACTAATAAAGCTTAATTGGCTATGGCCTACTCATAAATCACATAAGTCTAAAGTTAACTTCAAGTCTAATCCGCATGTTTATCAAAGTAATAATTATATAAATATAAACTACGGCCCTTACCATGACATAATCAAAACAAATCTTTTTCCTCTTAGGTATAATATAGGGTTAATTTGCCATATAGCACACAAAAATTTAATAATTAGTCAAGTAGCAAAAATAGCCCTATGTGGCATATTGATACCCACAAAATTTAGGGTAATTTGCTAATTGACTAATTATTAATTTTGTTGGTGTTATATTGCAAATCTTAGACATGTCATTGTTCTTTAGTTTTTTTCTTCATCAACTTACGTCATTCATTTTGAAAATGAGAGTACTATACGCATATTTGAAAATTAGGTGCGACTCTGTAATTAAACTGAGACGGGAACAATAAATCTAGCCATGTTCTTATCGGAACATTCTAAACCGAATTTCATACTAATTTCGAAACTCTAATTGCAATGTTAATTTTATAGTAATAAAAAAAGAGTATGTAGTTTAACAAAAATAGATTGTTACTTAACCATAGATATTTCTAAACCAACATATCAATATACCAAATGTCCAATTTCTCAACAACAATAAAAAAAAATCGCAAATCCAGCCTAAAATGAATAGAAATTTAGAATATGGACTTATTGACATGAACCACCATGAAATTTAAAGTTGAATGAATACAGAGTGTCAGTTTGAAAGCAGCTAAAGTTGAGGTTTTTTTTAAGTACAAAGTATGATGAATTTGTAATGGTTACATAAGAAATGAATAATATGTAATAATGGGACTATGGGAGTGATCATAATGTCTAGACCGAAGACAGTTCGGAATTTATAAGGAAAATGCATAAACTAATAATCAAAATAGAAAAGGGAAGGACATGCGTGGACCGACACAACACAAACAGCCATGAATGAAAATGAACACATTCACTACTTACTAGCCATAGTCAATCGCATGTGCTTCTTCATCAATTCCTCAGTTCAGATCCTTTTTGCTTTTTTCCATTCACAAAGCAATTTAAAAAAAGTCTCCCTTTCACATAATTGAATTACGAAATAAATGTGGTTGGTTAGATCACTTCACTTCCATAAATAGAGAGGTATGTCTTTACATGTATGTGTGTGAATGTGAATGCGAATGAGTTTGTAAATATACATATCACGTACGTTAATAGGTTTGTTCGTTTCACCGTTTTGGTATTGCAACATGCGACAATTAATGATAGAATTACGTCGATAGTAATCAAAATTCTTCATTGAATTTTGATGTTGAACCTATTAGAAATATGGGCCTCTCATTCCCAAAAGCTAGGTCATTAGGAGGAGGATTGCCACATATTATATACTAGGCAAGAATCTTTAACCAAACCAATGTGGGACATTAATACCCTCCCTCACGTTCGAGATTGGACATCTGAAACGTGGAGTTTGTGGGACTGGACATCCACGGGTTATCCACACATTTAACCGGATTTGAGCCTGCTCTGATACCATATTAGAAATATGGGTCTAATTCACTCCCAAAAGCTAGCTCATTAGGAGGATGATTGCCACACATTATATACTAGACAAGAATCTTCAACCAAACCGATGTGGGACATTATACGCTAAAAAATACGAGCATGGTTCGTCGCCATCTGTTATAAAATTGCCAATAATAATGAAACAAAACGATCTTAAGCATACAAATCACGTCGAAGGATAAGTAAAATGTAGACGGGCTTATATTTTGTAAAACTATGTGTGGATTCGATAATTATATATTTGAATAATCTTTACTTAGGCTACAAAAACGCTCAACATGTATTGGATAAGTAAAACGTAAACAAGCAAATATTTTGTCACCAATCTTTGTTTTTTTTTAGATTTTAAATTTATTGTATGCTATTGCAAACTTCAAATATGTTTCCTATGCTAAAAAAAAAAAGTGGATAATATATATAGTAACATTAGTAATGCGTCTAAATTATATGAGTGATCATCTTTCTCGACGCATATGGTAATAGTTAAATACACATGAGGATAAAATAATATATGTATTTTTTTAATTCTTTCATTATGCGCATTTAAATTTCAAAGCGGAATATTTAGCAAGAAGTACTAGGCTCTAATCATCATACATATATTATTATTTATGTAAACTTTGTAAAATAGTTTAGATTTTTGAACTGTTTTAATCCATTTTTTATATTTTTATATTGATAAAATTAGTAGGAGGATGGTTTTGTTTAGAAGGAAAACATTTTATTCATGTTGAGAAAGAAACAAAATTTCCAATTCATAATTGGCAATTGAATGATGCAACAGCCAACAAGACACACGAATTTGAACCTCTTCTCCACCCACTCGAGTCTCCAGACAACAACAACTACATATGTCACTGTCGAGAAGTTGTTCCAACGTGTTAATCAACAGCCTCACGAATCTCTTTCATTTATTTCAATCACACACCATATTTTCTCAATAATATATAGTAAAAACTTTTGATTTAAATCTTTTGATGTTGCACGACACCTAATACGCCCATATAAATATGATTTTATAAACAAACACAATCAATAAATTGTTGAGGTTTTTAAGATATTTTATAATTAAATTTATTTCAGAAAGTCATGTAAAATGATTACAAGAGCAAAAGATGCAGAAGCTCCATCGCATAAAACCACACAAAATGATATTATATGATAAAGCAAACACTCTTACATATACAAAACACACATAAAGACATATCTCATTTGTTGTTTAAAGAAAAACAAAAGTACATAAACCATTTTTTCTTTTCTTGTAAATGTAAAATAGTTTGGAAAGATTTTTAAAAATCAGAGAGGTTTGACATTGAACCTGTAAACGAGCTTCTTCTTCTTAGAGGTTGGATTGTCTACTGTGAGTAAAACCTTTCCAAGCTCATTCACTTTGAAGCTTTGGGTTAACACCGGTTCATCGGATGGTTTCATCTTCCTCGGTTTCTGTATAACTACCGTATAAGCATCTTTCTCCTCCGGCGCAAACTCTGCCTTGTAGCTCACTTCCCATCCAATCACCCTTATCTCCCATACAATCTCACATTTCTAAGCCAACCAAAAAAACTCAAGTCATCTTTCAACAATCTAAACTTAATAATGTTTTAGTAGAGTTTAATGTTTCGAGAATTGGATCCTAAAAGGTGTAAATGCACTAACCTCATAGATTATGATCTCAACAGTTTGCTTTGTTCCGGGCTTAACAATGACCTCGGAAGCTGCATCCTCCAAGGAAAAGTCTGGATTACAATCGCAAGGATCTACACTCAATCCTCCGTATTGTACAGGAACTTGCTCGGGCGATATGTATCTACAATCCACATTTTGTAAACAGAGTTAAGAAGAGACTAAACAAAAATAGTTTAAAAGAAACAAAACAAACCGGAATCAATGAAAAATCTTTCGAACGTTACTTGAAAAGTGTTTCAGCTGATCGCGAAGGACCAGCAAACACAAGCTTGCTCTTTGATCGTGGTGTCATGAACGGTCCAATCACAGTGTAAAACACAAGGTACCACCAAGGAACATTGATGAAGGCCTGAACATATTCATCACCAAAACACTCAAATTAAAATTTCTATCATACTCATATACAAAGATAAACAACAAAACCATGTTCTGATCAAAATTTAATAATCCTATCATCAAATTCACAACCATATACCATACTCAAACAAACATACTCTAAAGATTATGTACCTGTTTGAAGACAAACTCAGGGTAATTGTCCTGAAGCAATTCAACGGCTTGTTTGGTCGCGGATCGAAGCTCTTTCTTCCCTAAGCCAGGAGAATTCTTCATATCATTAACCTGAAAAATAGTAGAAACACCACCAGAGCTAAAATCTAGCTTCCTTATACTCCTCTCCAAGAACTGAATTCTTGTCCTCAAGAAATGCTTCCTCTTTTCTTCATCAGAGAACGTCTTGTTATAAAGCTCCTTGTTCTGAAACTCACCATAGACATTATAACAAACTGGATGTCCTTCACGGTCGTGTCCGTGCATAAACACAACCTTGTCCAAATCATCCACAAGCTCTTCTTCCACCAATTCATCAATCTTGAACTCATTTCTCCACTTGATTGTGTTCTTGAGCGTAACCAACGAATCTTTCACTTTGAAATCCCTAGCTCTTAGGAATTTCAGTAAAACGACGTCGCTTCTATCGTCTTCGAGTAAAGGAACTCCCCAGATCGTGATTTGTTCCGGTGTCGTGGTGGTGTTTTCCGGTTTAGGGATTGAACCGAATTGGTGATTGTCAAGAGCGTCTCGAACAAGATCCTTAAACTCATCTAAAGATTTCTTCTCGGAATTTGATAGATCGGAGAGTTTGCTGCTTTCTTCTTTGAACGAACCAAGATTCTGTGGAATTCTCTTTTTTTCTTCAGCTGCTTGCGAGGTTTCGTCTCCGTCACCGACTTCTTTTTTCTCCGTCGACGCCGTTTCCGTCTCGGTTACTGTCGGTGGCTGATGCTCTTCCGGCGTTACCTCCGCCGGAGTCACCGCGGTTTCTGGATCAGTCGCCGGCGTTTTTGTCTCTGTGGCTAAGACTTCTTGAGTAGGTTTTGATTCTTCTGGAAGTGACGGTGGTTGGTTTTTCGGTATATTGAGAGTGGTGGTTTTAGATTCCTCCGCCATTTTTTCTTGCTATTGTTGTATTGTTTTGTGATTTTTCTTAATTAGGGAAAAAATTGAGTTTGGGTTTATAGAGACCAAAAATTGCGTTCAAGTGTCGAAGTAAGAAAGGGTATTATTGGTAATGTTTATCGAACAGTTTTTTTCTTGGTTGGGGTTTTTAATTAAGAAAATAATTAACATTCTCGTTTAAGCATTAAATTCAAATTAAATATCTGAACATTAGTGTTACCAAGAAAATAATTTCGAATTTGGAATCCAATGATAATTGACTAATATTACCTTTTATCTGTCAGTTTTGAAAGGAGGGAAAAAAACAAAAAGTCCACGTGAAATATCATAATTTTAGTACTATATTCGGTTCTTCTTCTCTTTTGTTTCTTCTTCTGACTCTTTTACTGCTCCATGTATCTAAACTCTGTAAAAAGGCTACACTTTGTCTGGGTTGACTCCGTTAAAATTCTATACCATTCGTTTAGACTGTCACAAAAATCAGTAGGACAAAAAATAGAGTACATCTAAAGCAATAGCTTATGTACTTTTTGGAGATTTGGGGACACTATCAGGGGATGTGGTTGTGACTGCAATGGTGACTTTCACCACAATCTCAGTATCTGTTATAAATTGAAGTGTTGATTGTATTAAAGGATATAGAAAGGTATATATACCAAATATGTAAACCATAGAGAAACTCTAAACCGACTGTCAATATGTAAAACAGAGTACATTAAGTATATTTACTTATTTATCCTAATAGTATCCTATATGAGATTCACTAACAAAAAGAATAACTATCGGTATTGCTTCAGACATCGAGAGAAGAAAATTCATCAGATTCAAAAACGGATTCGATGGAGTTTTAACTCCATGAAAACGAATCCTACAAGATTGACCGGGTAAATCATCAACAAAGAAGATGCTTTGTTAACTTACGGGTCGTGGACATGGAAACAAATGTGGACGTGGTTAACGGTATTTTTTATCCTAAGCATTAAAAATCCATAAAATTGGAAGATCCATTTGTTTTTGATTCATAATATGTTCTCCCTTGCTTACTATATCCAGTGTCGTTCCTAGACGTGTTGAGGCCAAAGGCGAGTTTTAAAAAAGGGGTCCTTTTCTAAAAAAAATTGTCGTTCCGTTCCATTTGCTCATCAAACTCATCATCCACTCCCACGGGTTCATCAAAGTTTTCAGCCTTTTAAAATAGGTGTGCAATACATTTGTTTGAGACTTGTTCGATGCTTCTACTCTTGCTTTTTTTGCTCTTTTTTTGGCTTTAGAATCATGCTTTCTCCATGGATACATCTCGTGTATTGTTTTTTACAAATCAAAAGAAAACCAAAACACATTAGAAAAGTCAACGAGTCATGGATTTAGATATAATAAGCCTATATCAACGAGTCATGGATTTAATAAGCCTGGGTATCAACGAGTCATGGATTTAATAAGCCTGGGTATCAACGAGTCATGGATTTAGATAATAAATAAAATCACAATCAAGAAGAATTAGAAACAAAACACTCCACTAAATCTGAAATCAAAAGAATAAAAAGACAGAATTGATTATAAAGTACAAGATACAAGAAGACAAAGAATAAAAACCTTAAAATATTGATTGTTCGGTTTGATTTAGGAAGAAGATGAATAGAGAAGCTCTTGGTTTCAATTTTGTTGCAGGCTAGTTATTTGTTCGGTGGATGAGGCAGAACATAAGATAAGAATCCTAGGGTTAATAAATAAACCAAACAATCAAAAGAAAAAAAAAAAAATTACATCATCAGAGTTTCGAACTTTGGTTTATTTGTCTATCTCAAACCACTAGACTATAACCAACCATTGGTAATTTGGGACTCCTAAAATTTATATATTATTAGGAACCCTAAGGCCAATGTCTTTTTGTTTTGCCATGAGGCACGGGCCTGACTATATCTACTTGTAATCACTTGTTTTATAAACATTCATACCATGTACATTTTTTTTGACAATCAAATATTTAATTAACTAAAAGTGATCTAACATAGCAAGTAATTGTTATTTATAATAGTATAATATAGTTTAGAAAGAAAAAAATGTAACTATTGGTAAATGCAAGTTAACTCTGTATTTAACATGTTTATTTTTTTCTTTTATAAATTCCTCTTCATGTTGTTTTTTTAAAAAAGGACTTGCATCTAAAAGAAATGTTGTTATAGATGTCAAAAATCAAAATCAATTAAAATTCCGAAAATCGAAACCAAATATATTTCTAAAAAGAGAGGCGGGCCTGATGCTGCTAATTAATTGGGCCCAAATTTGAGCCCATTTATCTTGTGTGCACAAACCCTTTAGATCGAGCAAATGCCGATAAAATAAACACGGAAGAACAAAACTCAGGAGGATCAAACAAATCGGAAGAGGAAAATCGATATCAGAAAAAAATGGCGGAGAAGAAGGAGAACGTACCTGTAGAGTACGACTTGAATGCGAAGTGGGACGCATTTCTCGACCTCACGACTCGCCGTTTCGTCTACTCCTCACTCGGCGGCGCTTTCGCCGGTCTTCTCTTCTTCAGTTCGGTGTTTTCAACCTCACCACCCACTCGATTTTAGGGTTTTAGAATCAATTGTGAATTACACGATGAAAAATAGGGTTTTAGAGTGTTTATTTCTCAAATTTGAATTATATAATGTCCCAATTACTTGTTTAGATTGTTATTAACTTTAGGGTTACTTGCCTTGAGATTGAATTTTTATGTAGTTTCTGATTTTTTTTTTTTTTAATTTTTGTATTAGGGAGTCCTGTTACTAGATGGGCATCGATTGCTTTTGGTGCTGGACTTGGTATTGGTTCTGCATATACAGATTGTTCTCGTTCTTTTGACGCATCTTCTTCGTCATCGTCTCCGAATTTATCAGCCTCCAAGATTACAGAGACTTCTGTATCGCAGGTTAGTCGGAATTTCCTACATTTGTTTGAGGAACTGTGATGCATTAGATTGGTACAAAATGTTAGAGAAGTTGTCAAGATTAGAAAGGTTTTGAGTAATGGGTCACTAAATTTTGTAACTTGGTAAGAGTTGGTAAACAACTGACACATATACTTTAGGTATCAATCCTTTCTTAGAGTGATAGCTAATTGGTACTTACAACGTTGAAAGGTAATTAGACTTAAGGTAAATTATTTTTTGACTTCACCTCTTTGATCCATGAGAAAGAAAAAGAACATAAGGTCTGAATCTATCTTTTTTTTCTTCTTCTTATTGTTGCAGGCTACGGACGAGTAGACAATGTTGATAAAAGCGGAAACTAAGTAACCTTTGCAAAGACCGGTGTATTCAGAAACCGAACTATTATGCAATTATTGTTGAATTTGTTTCTTAAACCTGTAAGGTTAAGTCTTTTAAGATAGTGCCTAATGTAAAACCTTCTTTGTTTTCTCTCAGTGGTTTTGGATACTGAATTCAAATCCCAGAAAAACTTCTTGTTTACAAAATCTGAAACATGCCGCCCATACGTGAGATTCATGGTTACAAGAAATTAGTAAACAACACCATTGTATGTCTTCAAGTCTCCAGATTCATTGTATGTCTTCAAGTCTCCGCACAGATCTCCCCGAAATGAAAGATGAATGTTTATTTCTCCACCCGATCGGATTTTAATTGATTTTAGTGTGAACCCGACACCAAATCGATAAAACTGCGGTTTAAAATCTAACCAACACAAAAGGAGATATAATTATTTATTATATTTAATACTGTAAAAAAAAAAAACAAACTCTTCTTCTTTCCTCAATCGTAATGAAAAATTAATCTTCTTCTTCCTCAATCCTAATCATAATTTGATTTTGGCTTATTAGTCAGATTTGTTGTTAATCTTTTGAATTCAGATCGCTAGTTGTGGTATATGTAGAAAAATATGATGAATCTTATCTTATTCCTGGAATTTGTGATATAGAGATCAATCTTGCTTATGGATCTAAAAATTCTAGTGTGCGATTTGATTTGATTTATATGGAGAATATGTTCTTTGATGAGATTTAGGAACTTGGGCTTTCGATTGGGATTGATATAGTATGTTGAGATTTCAACTTCAAGGACGGGAAAGCACGACAATGGCTTCATCATCATCAACAATCATCATCATCATCATCATCTTACCTCTTCCTCCTTGTGATCGCTGTAACTTTCCTTTCCTTCTCCGTCATCTCCGCTCGTCCTTGCAAAACCTTCCTCATCTCCTCATATTCCCTCTCCATAACCCCACAAGAAAACCCTAATCTCGATTCCGATCTGATTCCGATCTCTCCTCCACTCGATTCTTCACCGTCCGCCGTCTCTCCCCTCACCATATCGTCCTTCTTTCCCGTTTGTCTCCGAGAACATCGAATCTTTCAGAGACCGTTTCAGATACATCTTTAGCATCGTGGTTGCTCTCTTGTTCAGTGTTGGATGCGGTGCCCTAACCGCTGCTACTATGTATCTCGTTTTGGCTCTCGTCGTGAATCGCCGTAGCTACAATTTAGAGGAAGAAGAAAATGATTACGAGAACGATGAATCTGATGATGCTAGCCTTAAGAAGATGTGTTACGTCAAAAATCCCAGCTTACAGAAGCTTCTTGAAATTATCGAAAAAAATTCCATGGGAAGAAGAAAACAGATTAAAAAAGATAAACAAAAGAAGAAGAGATAGTTGACCAGAAAAAAAAAAAAAAGAAAAAAAAAAAAGCTCTTAACCGGGTCAAAATTCTGTATTCATCCGGTTAAAATGGTTTTTAATGGTTAAGGAACGATTTCGAAACAGTAAACCGTTTCTTAGCATTAAACTTTGATATAGTGAAGATATACACATTTAATTTTTAAATGGTGAAGAAATAGACATTCAACTTTCATTTCGGGAAGATCTGTGCGGAATGTAAAGTTTGGTAGACATATATGTGTATATCATAGTTCTCGTTGAGAAATAGACAGTTTTTCCTCAACCTCTTCATGAACTTCCCACTTGACCTCTCAACACAGTGCCACTTATCACTCTTCCCCCTCGTCTCTTGAAATCAGGCTCTTTTTCAAGAAGTTTCGATTGAGACGACATGCAGTTCTTCGAATCGGATTGTGAACGCCGTGCCGTTTGATTTCCTTTTCTATGGGATTAATTAATATATGAACCAAACTGAACCGAACCGAGTTCCGATGGACCGCCATAGTCACCGACTACAAACAAGAAAGCGCGTAATCATTCATTTTGCTTCGAAAAAATTCACAGCGAAAGTCAAACAAAGAAGATCGGAGATGAATAAACCACCGGAGAACGATCTATGCTCGATTTGTCATGCTCAATTCACCTCTCCTTGCCAAGCCAATTGCTCCCATTGGTTCTGCGGTCAGTTCAATTTTCAGATCAATTCCTCATTTCTAGTCTTGATTCGGATTTTTATAGTCGGTTCCATGAGATTGAACAATTTTGTGTTTCCCAGTTTGTTATGTTACAGCCAATTTGGTATTGTATTTAGAATCTCAAAAGTATATATAGTTTGAAATGAATGATCTGAAACAAAAAATTAAGAGATGATTTTTTTTTTTTTTTCAATTAAGAGATGATTTGAAATGAAAATTAAAAGTGTATAGTTTGAAATGAATAATATGGGGTCTCTTTAACTTTTCTTTGATTATTATTTAGGAAGTTGCATTATGCTTGTGTGGAGGCATGGATCTACATTACAGCCATGCAAATGCCCCTTGTGTCGTCGTCCAATTAGTTTGCTCGTTCCTTCAGAGGATACAATCAGAGATCGTAGTGACCGTACAGTTGCAGAGGTTCTTGGTAATCTTCAAACGTACAACCGTCTCTTTGGTGGACAGTCAAGTAGTTTAGTTCAGGTATGTGTTTGATACGGTCAATGGGTTTAGGAGTTTCTAAGAATTAACTTTAATCTCAAGAGAGACTAGGGTTAAGAAGAAGCTTACCTTAAACTCTTTCACGTTAACTACGGCTCGAAAGCTTGTATCAGTGTTTAAGTTCATTGATTGACCTTTTATTCGCAAGTTTTGTTAACTGGAAAATCTTGAGTTGTAAATTTGTAATATGGAAATTATTTTTCCCTTGGCAGAGAATGCAAGACCTTCCCTTCTTACTCCGCAGGTTGTTACGGGAAATGATGGATCCACAAAGAACGCTTCCACTTGTCATTAGGGCTCGGGTTTATATCGCAGTTAAGCTCATCATCAATTTTGATCTCTTTGTTTACAAAAAATTAGTCATGTTTTCGGTTGTTATTGTTCCATTTGGATTAAAAAAAACCGCAGGGACTAATGTAGTTTCTTTGCATTGGATGCAGATGATTCTCAGTGGTATTTACATTATCAGTCCAATAGATATCATTCCAGAAGGTAATTCTTCTTTTTAATCGTATGAATCATATCTTTGTTTCACTGACTTCTCACAAATCCTTTCTTAATTAAATTTTCTTAGGAGTTCTGGGGGTAGTCGGTTTACTTGATGATCTACTCATAGCCTTGATTGCTTTCCTCCATGTTGCTGCCTTGTACCGCTCCGTTCTCTATTTCCGTCATGCTGGTTCTTGAATTAGTGACCTGTGTTTCGACATTATACACGTCACGGTTCCAGGAACTAAGAGATGTGCTTACCTTTTTGTTGTTGTCTTTGATCCTTTCCCTTTATAAATTACATAATTGTTCTGTTTGGCTACGGAAAGTGATCATAGAACAAAAAGCTTTGAACCACATGTCAATCATCTTCCGACACACATGATCATTCTTGAAACCTACAGGTATGTCTTTTTGACCCTTCCACTCATGTTACTCGTTGTCAATTACGGTTTGACTGGAGAAATTTGGGAGAATTTGACTGGAGAAATTTGTGAGAATGATGATCATACAACTAGGACTAGAAACTATATTTCAATCTCAATTCGTAGCCACAAATTTATTAGTGAAGTGAGTGGTCCTCGTCTAGAAACTTGATGGGTTTTACCTCAGTAGCTGCTGAAAAGTCTTCACAAGTTTTTACCCCCATAATCTTTATTGTCTAAAACCCGATTATTTGAAATGGCTCTTCTGGGTCTTCACTAAAGTCTTCACAAGTTTTTACCCCCATAGGCCATGATCTCTTACGGGTCGGCCACGAGGACAGGACCGAGGATTTGAGCAGATTAAAATTCGTCTTCTCCATCGCGGGTGCTCGGATTTTAAACCTTTTCGATTTGCTTTATTGGAATGTTGGGTATTACGCCGATTGAGCTACTAATACCGGTTTTCCGGTCATTTTTCCCAAAGCTAATAGTTTTTTTTTTTGTGTGGTAAAATCCAAAGCTCATAGTTGATATCCCATAACTCCCCAAGTGTTGGACAATTGAACTACACTTTCCAGTCAGAGAGACATAACGCACTGTGGTCATTAGTGAGTGGACCACAAGATAGAGCCACCATTCTTTTGTGTCGACATGGTCACACGTGCATCGACATAGGTCGGGTGATTCTGTTCACATGTAACACTCAAAAAACACATACGCGTGAAAGACTCATCTTTTTCCTGTGCATGATCTTACATGTCTCGAAAGTGACGTTGCTCCTCTAAAGTTATAGCGTAAAATCCATCTTCTTATTGAATGTATATAGTTGTGAATTCCGGTTTAATGTATTGGTTTAGTTTAGGATAGCTTATTTCGGTCTGGTTAAGTTTCCTTTAGCTTATTCCAGCTTGTATATAACTGAGATGTACGTTTATTCATTTCCTTAAAATGAGAAAATCCTTCAACAAACTTTTCTCTCTCAAACATCATCCTTTCTGGTTTTGTATTATGGTATCAAAGCCTAAATAAGCTCAAATTTCTCTCGATCTTTTTTGTTTTTTCATCGGTTTTTGAGCTCGATCTTTGTTCCCATTTTTCCGATCTCAACTTCTGATGGCTCCGGCGAAGAAAATTTCTCGCAAACCAGTTCGTACTCGGATTTCCACTCGTTCTGATGGTACTCCTCTTCGTCGATCATCTCGATATATCATAGTTTCTCCGATTACTCCTCCAGATGAGCCGATCGTTGATTCTGGAGCTTCGCGAGCTCTTCCTGTGCAGATTCACTCCGATCCGACTCAATCTCCTTTCTATATGCACAACGCAGATCATCCAGGTTTGACTATCATCTCTATTCGTTTGGATGGTACAAATTATGATGATTGACATGTTGCGATGTTGATAGCTTTAGATGCTAAGAATAAAAATGGGTTTATTGATGGATCGATTCCTAGGCCTTTAGAAACGGATTCTCAGTTTCGTATTTGTTTTCGTTGCAATAGTATGGTAAAATCCTGGTTGTTGAACTCAGTATCTCCTCGAATTTATTGTAGTGTCCTGCGTATGAATGATGCTTTTGATATTTGGCATGATTTGTTTAGTCGTTTTCATTTGACAAATCTACCAAGGACTTTCAATTTAACCCAACAAATCCAGGATTTGCGTCAAGGTTCTATGTCTCTTTCTGATTATTATACTCTTCTGAACTCTTTGGGATCAGTTAGAAAGTATTGATGAGCCTCTAAGTCCTTGTACTTGTGGTCATGCTACTAGTCTCCAGCTTAAGGCTGAGCGGGCTAAGATTGTCAAGTTTCTAGCTGGCCTTAATGATTCTTATGCAATGATTCGTCGTCAAATCATTGCTAAGAAAGCTTTACCTTCTCTACATGAAGTTTACAACATCCTAGACCAGGATGATAGCCAGAAAGGTTTCTCCAACAGTCTTTCTTCTCCAGCTGCTTTTCACATCTCTGCAGTTGGTCAATCTGAAGATGTTGCTCCTTTGGCTTGCTATGTTCAGAATGGTCCTAATAAGGGTAGACCTATCTGTTCATTCTACAATAGAGTTGGTCATATCGCTGAAAGATGCTAAAAGAAGCATGGTTTTCCACCAGGGTTTGTCTCTAAGTACAAAGGGAATCAGAAACCTCAACCCTCTCCTGCTCAGACTTCTCATCCTATTGCAGCACCCGTTGTTGGTTCTTCTCTCCCTGAGCCTAAAGCCTCTGGTTTGGAATCCTTAGTTGGCAATCTCACTAAAGATCAGATTCAGAATTTTATTGCCTTCTTCAGCTCTAATCTCCAGAACCAGACTGTTAGTGCACCTCACCATCTGCCTCAGACTAGCACTTCTCAGGCTCCTTCTTCCTCTTCTCCTCCTTCTGGTATTGATTTCTCCCTCTCTACTTTCCGGTTTATTGGGATTTTGACTGTTTATAAGAATTTTCTGTCTAAAAGGACTTGGGTGATTAATTCTGGAGCTACTCACCATGTCTCTTTTGTTAGACAAGTGTTTTCTTTCTTGGATACCTCTGTTGATAGTGCAGTCAATCTTCCTACTGGTCCTATGGTCAAGATCAGTGGAGTGGGCCGTATACAGATTAAACAAAGACATTACTCTCAATAATGTCTTGTTCATTCCTGAATTTCGTCTCAATCTTATCAGTATCAGTTCTTTAACCTCTGATTTGAATTCAAGAGTGATCTTTGATTCTTCCTCTTGTGAAATCCAAGATTTTACCAAGGAGTTAATGATTGGGAAGGGTAAGAGGATAGCTAATCTTTATGTGTTGGATGATCAAGAATTTCAGATGAATGCAGTGGTGGATATTGGAGTTTGGCACAAGAGACTAGGACATCCTTCTCTTTCTAGATTAGACAAAATCTCTGATGTTTTGGGAATTTCTAGGCATAAGAATAAGAAACCTGAATATTGTCATGTTTGTCAATCAGCTAAACAGAAGAAGCTTTCTTTTTCATCTCAGAACCATATTGATATTTGGGGACCCTTCTTAGTAGAAACTCTTGATGGTCATAGGTATTTTCTCACCATTGTTGATGATCATTCTAGAGCTACTTGGGTTTATTTGCTCAAAGCTAAAAGTGAAGTTTTAATAGTCTTTCCTGAGTTCATTACCATGGTTGAAAATTAGTTTAAGGTTTCAGCTAAGGCTGTCAGATCGGATAATGCTCCAAAGTTACGTTTTGCTGCTCTGTATAAGTCTAAGGGCATTGTGGCTTATCATTCATGCCCTGATACACCTGAACAGAACTCGGTCGTCAAGAGGAAACATCAACATCTCCTCAATGTAGCTAGAGCATTAATGTTTCAGTCTCAGGTCTCAGTGGTTTATTGGGAAGAGTGCATCCTCACAGCTGCGTTTCTTATTAATAGGACTCCTTCTCAGTTGCTTCTCAACAAAACTCCTCATGAAATCCTTACTGGTAAGCTCCCTGATTTCTCTCAGATCAGAACTTTTGGATGCTTATGTTATGCTAGTTCTTCTCATGTTCAGGGAACAAAATTTCAAGCTAGATCCAGAGCTTGTATTTTCTTGGGATTTCCTTCTGGTTATAAGGGTTATAAATAACTGGATTTGGAGTCAAACCGCATCTTCATCTATAGAAATGTTGTGTTCTTTGAAGATGTCTTTCCTTTTGCTAAGGTTGGTTCTTCTGAGTTATACTCTGATTTCTTTACTCCTTTGGACTCTTTGCCTCTAAAACCTTTACCCTCTGCTCCTCTCTCTTCATTACCTTCCTTTTCTCCTCCATCACCTCCTACTACCTTACCACCTCCATCACCTCCTACTCCCTTACCACCCTCTCCTCCTCCTAATTTATCCCCTTTTCCTCCTGATTCTTCTATTCCCTTACCACCTACTAGACCAAAGAAACTTCCTGCTCACCTTCAGGATTATCATTGCTACTCTTTGACCAATGATATTCCTTATCCCATTTCCTCTTACATATCCTATTCCAATCTGGATCCTTCTTATCTCCTTTTTGTCAACTGTATTACCAAGATTCCCATTCCTACTACTTATAATAAGGCAAAGGGTTCCAAGGAATGGTGTGATGTTGTTGATATGGAGATTGAAGCAATGGAATACACTCAGACTTGGGATGTTACTACTCTGCCTCCTGGAAAGAAAGCCGTTGGTTGTAAGTGGGTGTTTACTCTTAAATTTCTTGCTGATGGCAGTTTAGAACGTCACAAATCCAGATTGGTTGCTAAAGGATACACGCAAAGGGAAGGTTTGGATTTTAATGAAACTTTCTCTCCAGTTGCTAAATTGGCCTCTGCAAGTTATTGTTGAAAGTTTTTGTTTCTAGGAAATGGTATCTCAATCAGTTGGATATATCTAATGCATTTCTTAATGGGGATTTGGATGAGGAGATATACATGAGGTTACCTGATGGTTATGTAGAAAGGAAGGGTCTGACTTTACCAAAGACTACTGTTTCGAGGCTTAAGAAATCCATTTATGGCCTCAAACAGGCTTCTAGACAATGGTTTTTAAAGTTCACTGCTATTCTTCTCAAGTTGGGTTTCACTCAAGGCACAGGGGATCACACTCTCTTTATTCGTCGTTGTGGTGTGGATTCCTTTGTTGCTGTCTTGGTTTATGTTGATGATATTGTGATTGCTAGCACTGATGAGGATCTTGCTTCTAATCTCACCAAGGATCTTCAAGCTCATTTTCGTCTGCGAGTTCTTGGTCCACTCAAGTATTTCTTGGGTTTAGAAATTGCAAGAAGTGCCACTAGTTTATCTATTTGTCAACGCAAGTATGCTCTGGAACTCCTTACTTCCACTGGTATGCTTGGTTGCAATTCGGTTTCAACTCCAATGGTTCCTAATCTGAAATTATCAATGTCTGATGGTGATATACTTTATGACAAAGATGTCTATCGCAGTATGGTTGGTAAGTTAATGTATTTGACATACACTCGTCCTGATCTCACATTTGATGTCAACAAGTTATGTCAATACTCCTCTGCTCCTCGAACTGCACACCTTCAGGCGGTTTACCGTGTTCTTCAGTACCTTAAGGGCACCATTGGTCTTGGTCTCTTTTACTCAGCAGAACCTGATCTTCATTTGACTGGTTTTGCTGATTCCGATTGGTCTTCTTGCCTTGATTGCAGACGATCCACCACTGGTTACTGCACATTTCTTGGTTCTTCTCTCATTTCTTGGCGATCTAAGAAACAAGATGTTGTCTCTCATTCCTCAGCTGAAGCCGAATATAGAGCCTTGTCCTTTGCTTCTCGGGAGATCAATTGGATGAACAAACTTCTCACTGATCTTCAGGTTCATTCTCCAACTCCTGTTCTTTACTCGGATAGTACAGCCGCCATTTATATTGCTACCAATCCGGTCTTTTATGAAAAGACCAAACATATCGAAAATGATTGCCATTCCGTTCGTGAAAGATTGGATAGAGGTTTACTTCATACTCTTCATGTGAAGACTGAGGATCAGGTGGCTGACATCCTAACTAAACCATTGTTTCCAGCTCCTTTTGAACACCTTAAATCCAAGATGAGCCTTTTTAACATTTTCGAATGCTCATCTTGAGGGGGCCTATTGAATGTATATAGTTGTGAATTCCGGTTTAATGTATTGGTTTAGTTTAGGATAGCTTATTTCGGTCTGGTTAAGTTTCCTTTAGCTTATTCCAGCTTGTATATAACTGAGATGTACGTTTATTCATTTCCTTAAAATGAGAAAATCCTTCTACAAACTTTTCTTTCTCAAACATCATCCTTTCTGGTTTGTAATACTTCTAAACGTGGCTCCTTTCGTGTGGCCTTAACATAAATAAAAGCATTTGTAATAAAATTATCGGTATATGTTTTAACCACGGTGATTCGGGTTAGCATCAGACTAGAACATGGCCAAACCACAACAGCTTTAAACCGTCCGACCAAAATAAGTTTAGCCCATCATGTATTCAAACTAGACTAAAACTCACTTCCAATTTCTCAACACGCAAGTAATTTGTTTTAAGAGAGACTTGAACAAATGGAAAGTGACATATCTGAGTTTTTGTCGCGCCTCTTGACCAATTACGCGTGGACAAATCATAGATATTTTTTTTTTATGATTTCAGTTTTATTGCAACTTAAAGGCAAGTACATAATAAAACTATATGATAAATATTTTATTATTAATTTATTACATAACATAAAGAACCAGATGAAGGACTCGTGCGTTGCACGGCTTTGGTTTGAATAAAAAATTCATGTAAGAATTAATCAATTAATTAAAAAATAGTTGTAGTATCTGAAGTTTAGAATATGAGAAAAATTCTCAAATATCATTAATTGAATGCTGAATTTTAGACCGGCAGCTCTTAGTCGTTGAACGATGGTCTATCATAATTAATTGAATACAATACAAAATTAGTTTGATAGATTTATTTAATTAATAAACTCTATTTGTCCAAAAATATCTAGCAAATTGTACGGGAAAAAAAACTATTTCCATAATTTTTTAGAAACGTAATAACTAAATCAAAATCTTGATTTAAATAAAATTTATTTGAAGAAAATGCTGATAAATTAATTGCACATTCATACATCTTAATCAAAACATTTATCATAATCAAGACAATGTTATCGCTTTTAATGCCACAATATTTTTCTTCAAATTGTTTTGCTTGTTCGGTCCAAATTGTTACTGGTATTTCGATTCCACTACTTATTGAAAGAAAACAATGCTAATAGATTCAAAATCATGAAACAATAATATATGCGTGTGACTATTACATGTAATAGTGGAATTTACATGAACTGTAAATTTAATTTACTCTTAATTAGTTAATGTTTATGGTAATGAGAGAAAAAACGAAAAAAACAAACCTTCATGTCACAAACAATAAGTCAATTAGAATCGTATATGTATATTTGTGCAGATGAGAGCATACCTTTCTAACAACAAAGTCAAAGTAACTCTTCGAACAGTTGATGTAGTCGATGTATTGTACGTACGAACATGAATTTTTTTCATATCATAATTTAAAAGTTATGAGAATACCGTATAAATCCACATGCATATCTTTTAGTTTGGCAAAATTGTTATAGTTTTGAAAGTGAATGCATATCTTATGTTTAAAATAAAGTTGTGAAACATCGGATATAACAATTACAAATTGAAGTAGGATTTAATTATTCTTGAAATACATGAAGATATGTTTTTTATATATATAATAAGTTTAGGATATTGCTCACGATTCATAGTATCGGATATGACAATTACAAATCAAAGTAGGATTATTTATTCTTGGAATACATAAATACATATATTTTTTTTATAATAAAGTAAGATTGGGATATTGCTCATGTATTCATTCATGTTTATCAATTAGTTACTTTAATTTGAAAAATATAATCAGATTTGTTATATGTTATCTAATTTGAAAAATAATTTACACATGTCAAAATCAAAATCGACCGATTGACACGTGTCACGATCGTGTTAATTATTATGTGATATTTTTTAATATATATATAATAAGTTTAGGATATTGCTCACGATTCATAGTATCGAATATGACAATTACAAATCAAAGTAGGATTATTTATTATTGAAATACGTAAGTACATATATTTTTTTATAATAAGTAAGATTGGGATATTGTTCATGTATTCATTCATGTTTATCAATTAGTTACTTTAATTTGAAAAATATAATCAGATTTGTTATATGTTATCTAATTGGAAAAATAATTTACACATGTCAAAATCTAAATCGACCGATTGACACGTGTCACGATCGTGTTAATTATTATGTTTGACGCATCAAGCTTTATATAATAAGATTGTCCACGAAGTTGCACAATCTTGTGTTTTGTAAACAAATTTATAGTATTGACGTGACGTTGTGTTATAATTAGAGGTATGGAGACAGATATGCTCTGCTTCTTCTCTGATAAATATATAATATCATTGTTTGGACGGTCCTACTCTACAAAATTATAGACACCCACATTTACATTATTGGATGTTTATATTTATATCTCAAGCTAACTCGGCCCTACTATCAATATTAGCTAGCTAATTTTCTTCTCACTGAAAGTCGGATAGACTGATACCTACATCTATTCAATGTTCTATTTGATAGAATATCAACACATCTTAGTGAAAATTGCCTTTAAAATATCTACTAGTGAGAAATTCCCTTTCTTTTGTTCTCGAGCGTGTTTATCCTTCAAGGTTTTCTCTCTAAATTCGACATTTCAAATCCTTTTGTCTCAAATCTTATTAGTGTTCTATTGGTCAGATAACTGTGGTTACATAGATGCTTTTTCAAAACATCCGAGATAAACATCATGAGCAATCCCGCGATAAAACTTGCAATTCTTGATACATTAATAACTTTTTTCTCGTCAACAACTTAGTTTAAAACGGTTTTGAAATTACATAATTTACATTAGGTTATGCATGATATAAATTTGTAAAAACTAATAAAGTGTGCAAGAATCACTGAACCCCGGTGTTTCTCATGAACTTTTGTAAAGTATTGTAATTAACTCAAACGACTACCTCATAGTCGTAGATAAAACATCTTTAGTCACAGATGAATAAACATAATAATTTAGGGCGTGTCTCTTTCTCTTAAGTCATTAACTTTAAATTCTCTAGTGTCTCTACTAATCTCTTCTCTTGGGGAAGAAAAAAAAAAGAAATACCAGAAGAAATCATTCTTGAATATATTTATGTATGTAGGGCAACAATGTGGAAAGTGACTTGAAAAAGAAAGGAGTCAAAGGCCACAGAGTATGGATATAGCTGGGGAAGTCACATAATTTATTTCTTTAATATTTGTTACTAGTATTCTCTCCGTTTTAAAGTTAAGTCGATTTGAAACTTTTTGCATGAGTTAAGAAACGGATGGAGTCCTAAACAACTGATATGGAAGATAGTAATTCCATAAGGACATTAACATTTCAATTGGTGTGTTTTAATGGATAAAAGAGTGTCATAGGCTCATTACTCTTTGATACGCATAAGAAAGAGAATAAACCATTTGTTAAGTTTGGGTAATAAATGTGTAACTATAAAATTGGAGAAAAACCAGAATTGGATTCGGATCAATTCATAGAGGGATAACATTAGAGAGATGGATGTAGAAAGAAAAGGACATTGAGGAGGTTAGACGATTCTTATCAAACTTCACTTAAAAGGGTAATCCACGCTACAACATTTTAATTTTCCTTTTACTTTTTAAGGTTCTTGTTATTTTCCAGACTATAAACGAATATTAACTGTAAAAAAAAAAATCAAATGGTTCTTTTTTTCTTCTGCCTAACTACTGGGATCAATTCGATTCGTTGTTCATATGCGTGGTTTGTTTTTCATTATGGTGCTTCTTTTTTTTTGGGTCAACATTGACCCACAACTAGCCTGCATATTAGCCTAACTTCTACATATGTAACCATAAAAAAATTATACAAACTCATAACCTAGCCAAAATGATTCTACTTGACAACATCTCAACCCTTGATGTAGGGATTTTGGCTAGTTTATGAGCTATAATTTCCTTTTTCTTTTTTCGTTACTACACAAATTGACCTTTTCAGCCATATTGTATGTGACAAAAAAATGCAATATTGTATAGGTTTTAATTTAAATTGATGAACTCATTGAACATTGTGGTTATACTTTTACTATGATAAAAACTAACAGCTATGGCTCCTTAATGATCTATAGAGGGTTGGCCAGCCTTCTCTTCGAAGTGATGAATTCAAGTCTCTTATAGACAAGTTTTCAATTTTTTTTTATTGTTTGATTCTATGTTTTTGTTTGATGGGTTAATTTGTCTAATAGCAAAGAAAAAAACTATAACTTAAAAACTAACAAAAAAGGGGTATATGGCAAAATCTTAGTCATTGAATTTATGGGTTTTAGTTAGTTTTTGAGTTATAATTTTTTTCTTGGTTATTAGGCCTAATTTCCCTTGATACTTATTATCAATCCATCTAGAAACATTTAGCTGAAAGACAATGTTGTTTACAGCGATCATGAAACTATTTGTCTTCGGCCAGTTGAAGACAAGTTCGGAGAGGGCAAAGACATTGTTGACTATGTCTTGTCTCAGATTCAACAAGATCGGAGGAACCTTCGAGATGTCTTGGACAAGCAAGTTTTATCGTTTTACGTAGAAGAAAGCATGATTAAGGTATTGAAAATGGGTCTTCTCTGCACCACAAAGCTCCCGAATCTCAGACCGAGCATGAGAGAGGTCGTGAGAAAGCTTGATGATGCTGATCCTTGCATCTCCAATTCTTTAGACAGAACAGGAAAGATTACCGTATAGGTTAATGCGTCAAAAACCGGGTTAAGTTTGTTGCCCGTTTTGTTTAAGACTAGTCACAAAAGTATCAGTTTGTTCAAGCCTCAAGTAAAATACGAGAGACTAGCTTTTCCTATATAATTTGCAGTGAAAAGTCTAAGTTATCAGAAAGAGACTTTGATTAATTTTTCCAGTAAACATAATTGTTCTTTGATATTACCACTTAAATACAATTTCATCAATTGACGAATTCGATTCCGGTGAGAGGAAGTCCTTCATGCAACTCTAGGGCGACGTCTCCAACGACCTGAGTTTTATAACAGTTGAGCTGAGATTATCTCTCAGAGCCAAATGCAGAAAATATATTAAGAGTGTGTATCGTCCTCGGTTAATTTACCTTGGCCATGGACCTATATGAATATTCTGTGACTCCAGCAACATGAGGGGTTATAATGACGTTTTTGAACTTCAAAATCGGATCGTTTGGATCAAACGGCTCAGGCCACGCCACGTCAATCCCAAGGCCTCCTAAATGACCGGACTCTAGATTCTGGTAAGCTGCTTCATAGTTAATCAGACGGCCTCGGGCAATATTTACAAGAAGAACACCCTGAAACAACAAAGAGGTATCACCAGTCATCAGTAGTTACAATCCAATCCATCCAACTCGGGTCTTTCATATATAAATCACCTTTTTCATCGAAGATATGAACTTCTTGTTCACGATTTCGGCCTGAAAGTTATAAGATCACCATGTACAAACTATCAGTTACACAGACCAAGGTATCTAATAATTTGCATATATATTTCATGTGCTTGACCAGTTTATAGTGAAGGAGAAGTTGAACATTACCGTTTCAATGTTCAGTCCCAAACAAACAACGACTATATCTGCTTTGCCCGCGAATCTGTAAATATCTTCATGGCTACCTTTCTCATCAACTAGACTGGCTGAAAAAATAAGTTAAGAAATTACTAAACCCCGGGATTGACTTGTTAAGGCAAACAAATGAGTCAACAAAGAGCCCATACAGTCTGAGTCGACGACAGAATCAGGCCAGCTTCTCTTTGTGGCTATAACTCTCACTCCAAATGGTCGCAACGGTTTCGCCAGCTCTATGCCAATGTTTCCATATCCCAAGATAAATACCTGTACAACATATAAAAAAAATAACCTCGTCGTAAGGGATATAAACCAAAGATATAGAATGCAGATATAAGATCACACAGAGACTCACAGTTTTACCAAGAAGTGTCCCACCGGTAGGTTCACCAAGCAGTCTGCTTTGCATGGAAATCTGCATTTCGTTCTGTAAGAAAACTACATATCATAAGAATTTAACTTTAACCAAGAAACCAATATGAGATTATGCTTAATGGAGCCACCTGTTTCTTAAGAAGGCCTAGCATTAGATATATAGCCATTTCAGAAAAAGATGCTGCGTTTCCGGTACCCTCGCTCGGAATTCTAGCGACCTTTTTATCCCATGTTTAGTAGCAGCGTCAATGTCGACACCTTCACATTAAATAAATTGCTTATACTCTCTCAAGTATTCATGTTTTTTTTATAAAGAAAATGAAACAGATAATACCTTCAAGACCAACACCGTACTGCATAATAAGCTTCATCTTGCTCGCACGAGATATAACATTCGAATCCAATTGCATCAACATAATCACACATAAATGATAGTTCATTATAACCTCAGGAACATCACGGACATGAACAACATCAGCCTACACGAACCAAAACCAGCAAAACAAAACAAAAATTCACAAATTTATTTACTTTGAAACCAAACATCAAGACACAAGCACCTACACAACAATAAAAAGTACATAAAGGAGAGTAAAAATGAGAACTTTATGAAAATTTGTAGAAGAAATCAAAATAGCTATGACCTGAATAAAAGGGTAAGGTTGCAAGTATTCTCTTGTGAAATTGTAAGAATCAGGAAAGTGAGGACCGCAAAAGAGAACACGAGTTACTTGCATATCGTCTTTCTCAACCATTGTTACAGGCTTACTTTGGCTAATCACAAAATCCAACACGAGAAGCTTCAATTACGGTACTAGAATTATCTAAAGCCATTGAGAAGATTTTACAGAAAATGATATTTCAAATTCGACTCAGAATCTCAACAAAAGCTAGGTTCCGAGGAAATCAGATCTACAAATTCGTAGTCGAATGATGTTTTGATTCACCTGGAGATTGATCGAGCCTGGAGAGAGTTGAAGAGCGAAGCGACACTGGACTTTCTGTTTCGAAACGCAGTTTTGGCGATTTTGTGCATTTTTTTTTTGTCATCACTCAAAATCACATTTGCAGCCGTTGATACTTGATTACATGGTTTATGTAATTTCATAAGATTGTTGTATAAATAGTTTATTACAATTTAGACCCGGGACTTTATAAATATCCTCTTCAACCCTAATTTTGATTCCTTCTGACCCTAGGTTGATTGAAAACTCCGTCCGAGATGCGTTTCCCCGTTTCGGTAAACCGAAACTCTTGTAAACTCCATAGAAATGTGTTTCTTAGAAAAAAAATATTCGGAAACACGTTTCCTAGAAATTTTTAATTTGGAAACTCAAACGAAAACTCGTTTTCTATAAATCTTAATTTGGAAACACATTGGAAACATTCAATTCTTTAGGAAAATGCGACGAATTTTTTTTTCTCAATGTAATGATTAAATAGTTTGGAAATGTAGAAATATATCTAGAACTTCGATAGGTTAAAATAAAAAAATTGTGAAAAATTGCGTTTGTAGGTGAAAAACAACAAAATCATCATAATTTTTAACCAAAACTTTCTTAAGCTACGTAATATTTATGTATATTATTAGTGTTATTCAAATTCTTTGTATACATGGTTTTGATATTGTTGTTTCAATAATCAATATATATATATATATATATATATTTATGTATGTGTGTATATGCATTTCCGAAACGTATCCGTCTCCTAATTTTTTTTAAAAAAATCGTTTCCATGTATCCGCTTCCGTTTCCAAACAACATAGCTCATGTCGTCTTTGATTGGGAAATGAAAATATGGGATATAAATTATGGGAGTGTGAGACAAGAAACTAATAGAAGGATTTTAGAAAATTTATATAGTTAAAATTAGTATCCACATTCTCATTAAATTGGATCCTAATGTTTTGTAACGAATATTTAAATTAAAAAAGACAAAAAAAAAATTGAATAAACATTGTATTATTCGATTATAAATTATGAGAATTGTAGAAAATAGATAAAATCCAAACTTAAAGCCTGCAAGCTCTCTTCTCTCTCCTCAGGGGAGATTAGGGTTTTGAAGACCACCCCTCCGCCGCAGCCGCCGTTCACCTGAAGATCAAGACAATGGAAAACCTCCGCTCAACCTCCATCACCGCAGGCTCCTCCCCGCCCTCATGCCGTTCCAAAGCCTCGACGCTCCACCGCAGTGGCTCCTCCTCCGCGACGTCTCCTCCTCCAAACCCAAAACCACCGCTGCATGTCCTTCCTCCTAGTGACTTCATGGCGATTCTCCCTCCTGAACCACCAGATCCACCCGATCTATCGGAAACTACTTGATCTGTCAGATCCGTTTAACGCCGTGTATCCATCAAGACTCTCAGAGCTTCTCACTGGTGTATCTGGTGGTTAATCCAGGGTACAAACCTTTAAATCCATCTCTGGTGGTGTTTTCCTCCTTCTCTCACACCACTCTCTCCAACCGTCCCATCCTCTGCGCCGGAGAACTCATCGCCGTCGACTGCGTGCTAGCAACCCACGGAGGCAAGTCTCCCTCCTCCGGTGAAACCCTAAAAACCAGATTGAATTTGTGTTGGGCTTGGGTCTGGCCCACTGGATTTTGTGCCACTTTAGGCTTTAAAAAAGGCCCACTTTTAAAAACCCAGCTTTGGAAGTCAGCTGGTGGTCGTGATGCTGTCGTGGGTCTTCCTTGGGCTTCTCAAACGAAACGAGCCTCACCCCTGGTGCATCCGCAGCGAGGCTACTCTCAGCTCGGTGTAAATCCGCCACTCACGGTTCTGTGGCGGTGGCCAAGAAGCTTGCCGAGCAATTCGACGAGCACCTCTCGAACCTCTCTAGTAAGTGCCCGCTCCTTTGATCTTGTGATGATAAGCATAGATGAAGAACGGCTAGGGGACTTTGCCATTGTGTTAGCTTGCTCTTTAGTAGGCTTGGAATCTATCTATAGGATAGGAAGATCTATGAATGTAGCTATGATGGTATCAATAGCACCAACTAGGTCCGGTGAATGGAAGTCAAGGATTGAGTGTAAAGCCATGAAGTATGCTTCCATGGTGACTCGACATAAATCCCAAGTGATTAGGTCACTTGAGGCATTAGAAGTTATAAGGAAAATCTCGGTAGAATCCGAATCCTTACAAATGGGTGGAGCTCTTTCATTAAGCTCAAAGGTTCACAAACCTCATGGTGTTCACCATGACGCTTCTTTTATGTGCAAAAGAAGTAAATTTATCTGTTGTAATTTCGTTTTGGTCCTCTATGCCGATGCACTATCAAAGGCGGTGTTGTATTATGAACATCTTTGATGATTAAATATGAAGTATTGGTTTGACAAAAATAAATAAATTATGAGAACTGTTACATCGATGATCATACAACGAACAAGTCTTCCGTCTTGATCCACGCCGATGATTATATCTTGCCTCACGCTGAACACTTCCTGCAAGCTTGTCTCCATTAATATGCAACAAATGATAATAAATCGCATTTTCTAGGATTTGAACCTCAAACCTCTTGGTGTAGAAGTATTAATGAACTTTTGGCCGATCATTGGACCAATGGCTTCTACAAAAAATTGACTTTTAGTAATTAATTTTTTTTAAAAAATAATCAGAAGTTTTTATACTATCCAATTAACTTCTATAGTGAGTGTACTCTCGAGTATTCCACTCACCAAATTTATTAATGGGCATAAAATATAACAGATTTGCCAGTAGTCTTGCCAAATGGAGGTTTAAAACTCAGTTTAGCTTACCTCTTTCCCCTTTCCCCTAAGCCATTTTAGTACCACCACTTGCTCCAAAATCAAATTCAAACGGATAAATTGGTATCACGTTTCAGACCTGTTCGTGTTGGGAATAGACATGGACGAATTGGAAATATTCTTTGTGAATAAAAATAACATAGTGTTGGACCTCGTATGTTCGATTGTTCCGTAACATTACATTTAAAAACAAAGAACGTGTAAACAAAGGGAAAGTTATGTACATACACTTTCTCAATATAAATAAATATCACAATTTGGTTTTACACAGGACTAGCATCACCGGAGCGAAGACGATCCGACGAACGTTCACCGGTACAGACGTTATTCTTTCCAAGAAACAATCGATCAAACGGTGATCTCATCGCTAGTAGCAAACCTTTGGGTGTACCAGCATGCACCTGATCACCACTCCCACCAGGAGACGATGTATTAATCGAACCTGTCCGGTACGGAGGAGTTATGGAGAATGGTCTACGGTCTAACCGGCCATCTTGCTCAAACCGTTCATAGTAGAAATAGTTTTTATCACTCTCTAAGCTTCCGGTTCTGTATCCTCTCGCTGAACTCATCACCTGAGGTAACGCCACATGGCCTTTTGAAAGGCTAGGATTCTTTACGATCTTATTGTGAATGTCTTCCGGTAACCTAAGCGTGAACCGGTCAAGATTCTCCGCATGTTGACCGGTCCAATTAGTATTAGTGAAAATTCCGGCTAAATTCCAACCGGTTGACATAGACCTACGTGGCATACTTTGGTTACAAGTTAACGCCACTGAGTCAATCAACCGCGCGTCCGGGGAACTCAAAACCCGAACCCCATCACCAGGCGAATCAGAACCGGGAGGATCATTCGTTAAACCAGGTGGTATCTGGAAAGAAGCAACAGACTCGCCCGGTACGGGGACGAGATCAGCACGACAAAGAGGACACGTGGCATGAGAACGGAGCCAAGCGTCAATGCAACCAGGATGGAACACGTGGCAGCATTGAGGAATCAAACGCAGCGTTTCATCGTCCTCGAATTCGTTTAAGCAAACCGGACACTCTAGGGCCTCTTTGCCAATCCCAAGCGTTTTCACGGTTGAGTATCGGAACGTAGGATATGTCTCGATGACCGACACGTCAAGCCCACGCGCCGCCTGACGGTTAATGCTGCCGGAAAGCCAGTTTCCGGTGGCATCTACGTTGTTTTCCGTTCCCATGACTTGTTCGAGGCACCTACGGATATAGACGGAGAAAAACCCGAGAGCGAAAAAAACACTGACCAAGACGATCATGAGTATTGCCATGGTTGGATCAAACCGTGAGCGATCTCCGGTAATGTCTGAACCACCGTGAGTGGCTTGACCCGAAGCTTGGCCGGAGAAGAGGAGTAGAAAGAGTAGTAGTTGTAGGATCGAACCATGATCATGATGATGATCGCCGGTTATTGAACGGTTGAGATTATATCTATGGTTGGTGTTCATGAGGACCAAGATTTTGCCGTTATGGCTCTCCGGTCCATGCAATAGTCCTATGATGTTTATGATTAACAATAACGTAGTCTTTTTCGTTTTTGAAGAAAAATTGGTGTGAAATGAAAGGAAATGATATTGATCGAAACTTAAGAGATAATGCGATTTGAGGTTGCTCAATGGTTACAGAAGGTTGGTAGGTTGACTTTGAAGTTTGAACCATGGCACTATTTAAAAGATGTTGCATCATAACTAACGAGAAATACTTAGGTACACCCCTAGGGTGTATCTATGGGTCCACCCCCTCCCATCACCAATCATTTATCCAACTATTATCTAAAAAAATTAGAGTTAAAAAATAAATAAATATATATATATATTAGGTTTGGGTTAACTAATCCCAAATTAGGGTATAGTTTTGGAGTTTAAGGTTTAGGGTTTATAATTTATTTTGGGTTAACTATTCCCAAATTAGGGTATAGTTTTGGAGTTTAGGGTTTAGGGTTTATAGTTTATTTTAGGTTAACTATTCCCAAATTAGGGTATAGTTTGGGGTTTAGGGTTTGGGTTTGGGGTTTAAACCCTAAAATTCTAGTCTCAAATTTGGGTTTAAACTCCAAAACTATACCCTAATTTGGGAATAGTTAACCAAAAATAAATTATAAACCCCAAACCCTAAACCCTAAACTCCAAAACTATACCCTAATTTGGGAATAGTTAACCCAAAATAAATTATAAACCCTAAACCCTAAACTCCAAAACTATACCCTAATTTGGGAATAGTTAACCCAAAATAAATTATAAACCCTAAACCTTAAACTCCAAAACTATACCCTAATTTGGGATTAGTTAACCCAAACCTAATATATATATATATTTATTTATTTTTTAACTCTAATTTTTTTAGATAATAGTTGGATAAATGATTGGTGATGGGAAGGGGGTGGACCCATAGATACACCCTAGGGGTGTACCTAAGTATTTCTCCTTTATTTACGACTGCTTCTCTCGGCAAAGGTTTAATTGGTTCACATTTTCTTTCTAATTTTTGTAAGGCGCTAAACTAAAGAAAATCTTTTACCAAAAAAAAAAGATTCACCACCTTTTATATAGTGCCATATTCTTCTTTTGTTCATCTTCGTAGTCCCCATTAGAACATTTTGTATCTTTAATCTCTCTAAAAATGAAGCTTTCGCTACGTTTGGTATCGAGTTTTCTCCTCTCGTTCATGCTCCTCGTTGCCAGAGGTTCAAATAACTCTTTTCATAATAATATTGAAATTTTGAACATAGGCAATCATACTTAATGCATCTATGACCTATTTCTTGTTATTTGCCATTTAGTTTAGTTAGAAACCAATAATGCTAAATTGTTTTTCTTTTAAAAAAATTTCGTTTTATTTTAATGTATTAAAAGTCCTTAGGAACATTATAATATTAGCATAGCTTTTCGATTTTAAAAGTAAGACTTCATTTCCATTTCATATATATATATGGATAGGCCATAAACGAGAAGAAATGATCCACACAACGCATATCTGCATGTCTTGGAATTCCAACATATACAAAAACATATGGTTCTCAATAATGGATATGCTTAATTATATCATGTGGTGGGTTTTGTGAAACAGAAATGGGTTCAGTGGAAGCAAGAACGTGTGAGTCACCGAGTGGCAGGTTCAGTGGAGTTTGTCTGAACTCAGCCAATTGTGCCAGAGTTTGCCCCACCGAAGGTTTTTCAGGCGGTCGATGCAGTGCTCTCCGTTGCTACTGCACCAAAAATTGCTAAATTACTTTCATTCTAATCAAGGACCAATCAAAATTTCTATAGTGTTGGTTTTTGGTATTAAGAATTATTGAGTCTTCAATTCAAAAAAAAAAGAATTATTGAGTCTTTATGTATTGATACAAAATATTCTGCTTATTATCGTGTATTTAACAATCGACCATGTAAATATACACATTTTATTATTTACTAGATGAGTACCCGCGCTACGCGCGGAATTTTCATTTATCTTTTGTTTTAGTTAGTATTATATTTTTGTGTTGTTTGTATTTTAAGTACAACCAAATGAGTTATTTGCAAAAGATAAAAGACATATCATTTTCGATATAATTGTTGAGTAAAATTTAAGTTAATACTGGGTCCAAATGATCACCAAAAAGAATAATAATAATAATGGGTCCAAAAGGCAGATAATGAATTTGCTGAATTTTTGGTTTTTTTTTTTGCGGAAAATGGTAACGGTGAAATTTTGCTACATTTCGGAAAAAATTAAAATAATATTAATTGAGTAGTTTCAGGGGATTGTTTGTAAGTGTACAAGATTATGCAGCAAGAGAATGATCAACAAAGACAAAAATTGATTAGACACTTGCCACACCAAGTCTGTTTGCAGGATATTGTACATATTGCCAAACATTATAAGTTTCAATTTAAGCATATATCTAGAGTGGCAAATGTGGATGCAGATTCCCTAGCTAAGGCAGCTAGAACAAATGCTCAAGGCTATACCATAATCTGGATGTTGTAATTGTTGATGTTATAAAATGAAAGATAGTTGTTGACAAAAAAAATACTGGGTCTAAATCAATCACCAAAAAAACAAATAAATAATGGGTCCAAATGGTAGATACTGAATTTGCTGAATTTTTGGTTTTTTTTTTTGCGGAAAATGGTAATGGTGATATTTTGCTGCATTTCGGAAAAGATTTAAAATAATATTAATTGAGTAATCTAATGGAAAATTAGTTTATCAATAAACTCATAAATAAAGCGATTGAATAGTATTTTTTTTATTTTCATAATTTGCATAACTTTATCAACAATAAATAACAAAATGATTATACACAAACACGATAGGGATAATTTGTCCAACAACCATTAAAAAAAAATTAAATCTACAAACTAATTAAAATGGACTTATGTGGCAACATCTCAACGCTTCAATTTAGGGCTTTTAGTTAGGTTGTGGATTATTATTTTTTTACGGTTATTTAACAAATTAACCCAACACGATATGCCTCTTAACAAAATACAACCATAACCATCTATTCGTGCATTGTAACGACATATATTTTCCAGATATGTAACATGTTTACCAAAAGTCCAAAACAAAAAGAAAGATTATTGAAATCAGTATGCTTATGATTTTTAACATAAAACAAAACAAAGAAAATCATATACAATTTCTGATTTGATTTTAGAGAGTACAAACCAATTCAAATACCATATACACGCATAGACGTTTTTTTGTTAGACGAAGGTTGCTTGGTCTAGAGAACACCTACAATAATTCCACTCCACATGTTATTGGCGAAGAAATGGGGTTCCCACCGCGCTTACTGCTCTACACCACAACCCTACTTGCTCTAGTCGGGAGAGTCGGAAAAGACCCTTCACTTTCAAAGCAACATCATTGTCATAAAACAAAGACGTCTAATATGTTATATGGGTTTATTTCATTGATCTCACATTCATTTATATTGAATATAATTAAGGAAAAGTATTTCACATTCAACATACAACTACAATGATAATTGGCGACGAGCAATAACAAAATAATTTCCTATAAATCAAACCTAAAAAAATCTTAAGTTTTTTGCAAGAAATATGCAGAAACAGAAACTTGATTGTCGTTAAAAAGAGGAGGGCAAAGGGGTGGAAGAGAGGAAGTTGGAAGATAAGGAGAGAGTTTGCGATTGATATGATCCATCCACTGGTCGGGGGGTTCGAGTTGACCCTCTGGGTGTCATTTCAGTTAATTCTAGCAGGAAACTACAGCATTACGATCCATTTATCCTTGCATCTCAAGCAGACCAGGTATCCATATATTTTCATACATTCTCATACTTTACCTTGGTTGACTCATGTATATGAATATTATCCACTATTTATTAACAGGTCTGCTACATTCCATATCCTCGTGTTTCGTATCGGTCCAATCCCTGGATCACAATAACTCCAATTAACCCTAGAGGAAAAATATATGGAGTTCCTAAACATGATGCGCTCCAACCATCGAGAAGTACAATACAAATGTCACCTGTTGAGGAGGTTGATGACATTGACCTTGTTGTTGATGTCACACATTTAGGCGATGATGTAGTTCATTCGGACGAAGAGGAAACACGTGAAGAATTTGACGAATATTCAGACTCCATACCTAGCGAAGGTTCCTCAGGAGATTCAGATTAATAATTAAGAAATATGGTTCCATATATTTGTACAGCAACCTTATCCAATTTCGATTTAGACTAATCTTGTCTTCAATGACATGTAATAGTATATATATAATCATTTTCAGTTACTAAATAAGGAGATATATTGATTATGGAAGTCCAAAAACACATTACATTTATAAAAACATAAAATTTTAAACAGCTTCTTATACATGTACATTAGAGACTATATAATATTAATTAAACACACATTGGATATGATACAAGAACATAATAGACGCATGTTTGGTGCAAGGCCATTTGTTAGAACCATTTAGTGATTTTCCTTCCATTTTTTTTCTTCCGCGGAGAATCCAAAAATCCATCGCACAATTCACTTTTGATTGCATCAACATCTAGATTTAAGTTCGGGCTTTCTGGCCTTTGGGCAAATTCACAATCAAATGACTGAAGCTGTGTTTGAGAATCTAAAAAGCCATCGCACAATTCTCTTTGGATTGCATCAACATCTAGATTTAAATTCGGGCTATCTGGCCTTTGGGCAAATTCATAATCAAATGACTGATCCTTACAGTCATTTGACGTACTTCCAACGTAAGTATCGATCATTTCTTCCAATTGAAATGGTTGTATGTCTTCGACAACCCGCTTCTGGGAAGGACATTCTGGATGCTTATCGAAAATGGGGGGAATCGTTGGCAAGCACTGGCTGTCAGACACTATTGTTGATCTGGAATCTTCATTATACATTGGTGAGCACGTATCATATTCCCAAGAATAAGTGGGAATCTCTCGAGTGAATTCATCGCATTGAGTTTCTTCAGAGTCCCACGAGAATTTTTGAGGACGAAAAAAATTTCCCCGTTTGGTGAGTTAGAGTCTTCAATGGGAGAGTTAGTAGACATTCTTTATTTTTGTTAGGTGTAGAAGGTTAACGCTCCATCAGGTGTATTTATAATAGACGTTATATGTCAAACCGTTTGAGTTCCGTCAGTTTTCCGTCTCCGTTTCCGACGGAATTGTTGGGAATGTCCTGAAATCACACTTGTATTCACTCCAGTGATAGTTGTGATGTCGAGATTAGACATTCATATGATACTAGGTGGTCATTACATTTTGCTAGAAGCCGCTTATGATCTATGAGTTATGAACTCATTACTAGTATTATATGATCCTACAGGGTCACACACCTAAGCAAATAGGATTCACTTAATAAGGGAATGATCATTAATGTAATGATCTAGATAATGTGTATTTGATACACATTATCAACATGTTTTAAAGGCAGTGTCGATTGACACTATAGTAGTGTCGATCGACACGGGGTTCTGACCGAAATTAGATTTCGGTTTAATGACTTAATTGATTCTGAATCGGTTCAGGATCAATTAGGTTTTTCTCCAGGACCTATATATAGGAGATATAGGTCACGACCTGGAGATAGAGTTTTGAGAAAACCCTTTTCTGATAGCCGCCTTTGAGAAACAGAGAATCCCTGAAAGATCCGGTTCCAGGCACTAGCATCCCTGCGGATTCCTATTTGTGCGCGTGTGGACTATCGGTAGAGGCACTACATTTGAAGTGCTGCAGATCTCGATTTCCTGATTCAATTCCGCTGCATAACTCCAGGTATATTCGAGATCTGTTCTTTTCAGATTTAAAGTTTACAAACCCTAGATCCTAGGATTGCGAATTGCGATTAGGTCGATTAATAGAGATTAATCCGGTGAAAACCTGAACGAATTCCAACAGTGGTATCAGAGCCTTAGGGTTTAACTAGTAATCTGTATGAACTGAATTCGGATTTGATCGTTTTTCCTTCGTAAAATCGTTTTCGTAAAAATTGTTCAAATTGCGTAAGAAACCTAGTGGTGTCGATCGACACAATGGTTGTGTCGATCGACACCGCTGCCTCTGCCTTGGGATTGATGAACCGGTTCAATTGGATTGAATCGGTTATCAAGCTCGGTTATCAGATCGATAAAACCGACAAATTTTGGTTTGTTGCGGTTTGGTTGGCGTCGATCGACACAAATGTTGTGTCGATCGACACCGACCGGTTATCGACCCGGTTCAATTAGATTGACCGGTTATCGATCCGGTTCAATTGGATTGACCGGTTATCGAGAAATTGAATTTGGTTTGGTCAATGTCGATCGACACAAATGTTGTGTCGATCGACACTGACCGGTTATTGAAATTTTGTGTCGGTTATCGAAATCGGTTCAATTGGATTGATTGGTTTTCGATGAACTGAGACAGAGAGGTAAGTGTCGATCGACACTAAGGTAGTGTCGATCGACGGCCTACGCAGATTGATGGTTAGTGAACCTGAAATCAAATAACCGAACCAGATTTAATGAGATTGGGTTCCTGAATGCATATATGATATGTATTGAGGATTAAATGTTCAGTTCCTCGACTAAATATCAAATGTTCTGGATGTCTTCCCGATCTTGTCAGCTGTCAAGGCTCATTTCATTGCGTGATAGGCTTGCAGTGCAAGGTATCTGCAGTTACATGAGTGAGGCAGTAGGTAATTGAGTTGATGGGCTTGCAGTGCATGGCATCAACTATTACATGACAGAAGAGATTGGTTTACTTGAATGGGCTATCAGAAGTTCTGGGCCCAGAGACATCAGGTTGTTAGAACAGAAGATGTTTTATCCACAACCAAGAGTCGTATTGGATATGATTAGCAAAGTGTTGCTTACCTGTATAGCTAAGATTTGAGTAACAGCCAGTGGCTCGCTCGGGTTTTAGTGAAACATGGATCTTGGATCATTATATTCTTTTGAGGAAACATAGTTTGAATATAATGCGAGTTTTCTTAATTGTTAAGTTTACTCTTTTATTGAACATCGTAACTTACCCTCTACCTCTTTTGTTTCAGCAATGTCAAGCTCAAACAACACTTTCTCCCTGAGATCCGTCCTTGAGAAGGACAAGCTAAATGAATCTAATTTTCTGGAATGGTATCGGAACCTGAGAATCGTTCTCAGGCAGGAGAAAAGGGACTATGTCCTTGATAAGGTTCTCCCCGAGAAGTACCGTGCCAATGCCCCTCAGATAGAGAAGAATGCTTGGGATAAGCATTCGAATGATGTGGTCGATGTGACTTGTCTGATGCTGGCTACCATGAACTCAGATTTGCATAAGCAATATGAGAACGTGGCGTCGCCCATCGAGATAATCACTAGCCTCAAAGCTATGTTTCAGGAGCAGGCTCGAACTGAGAGATACCAGACGGTTAAATCTCTAGTTGAGTGCAAGCTACCAAGTGACGCTCCAGTGAGTCCCCACGTCATAAAGATGATGGGTTATATTGATAACTTGGGGAAACTGGACTGTCCCATTAGCCAAGAGTTGGCTACTGACATCATACTGCAGTCACTGCCGCCAAGCTATGATACGTTCATAATGAACTATAATATGAACAGCTTGACGAAGACGTTGACTGAGTTACATGGCATGCTCAAGATAGCTGAGCCAAACATCAAGAAGGGTGCCCCTAATGTGCTTATGGTACAAGGGGGCAAAAAGTTTAAGAAACCCGGCAAGGGCAAAGGAAAGGGCAAGGCTGTCCAGGTTATGAACCAGGACAAACCTGCGCCTCCTCCTAAGCCCAGAGCTGGCCCTTCTGATGCTGATAAGTGCCATTTCTGCAATGAGTCTGGGCATTGGAAGAGAAACTGCAAGAAATTCCTGGATGGTCTGAAGAACAAGAAGAAGACGTACGAGACGACTTCTCCAGGTATTTATGTTATTGAAGTAAATGTTACTTCTACAGGTTCTACCTCATGGGTATTAGATACCGGCTGTGGTGCTCATATTTGTACTAATGTGCAGGCACTAAGCAATAGTAGGACGCTGAAGAAAGGACAAGTGGAGCTGCGAGTCGGGAATGGAGCAAAGGTTGCTGCGTTGGCCGTGGGCACTTATCATTTGTCTTTGCCTCGGGCTTGGTTTTAGAATTAAACAATTGCTATTTTGTACCTGCGATAAGCAGAAACATCATTTCAGTTTCTTGTTTGGATTTAGAAGGATTTGATTTTTCTATAAAGAATAAATGTTGTTCTTTTAATCGTGATGGTATGTTTTATGGCAGCGGCCCATTAGAGAATGGGCTTTACATTTTAAACCAATCAATGCCCGTTTATAACATAAATACTAAGCGGTTTAAGTCTAATGACGAAAACCCAACTTTTCTCTGGCACTGCCGTTTAGGTCACATAAACGAGAAACGCATACAGAAGCTCCATAGTGATGGGCTTTTGGGCTCATTTGATTATGAATCATGTGAGAAGTGTGAATCCTGTTTGATGGGAAAAATGGCGAAGGCTCCTTTCAATAAACCAAATGAACGGGCCAGTGACTTATTGGGCCTTATACATACAGATGTCTGCGGCCCGATGAGCACAAGTGCTAGGGGAAATTATCAATACTTCATTACCTTTACTGATGATTTCAGTAGGTATGGCTATGTCTATCTAATGAGACACAAGTCGGAATCCTTTGAGAAATTCAAGGAGTTCCAGAATGAAGTAGAGAACCAACTTGGTAAAAGTATTAAAGCTCTTCGATCAGATCCTGGAGGAGAATACTTAAGTTAAGAGTTCAGTGATCATCTGAGAGAGTGTGGAATTGTTTCACAGCTCACTCCTCCTGGAACGCCCCAATGGAATGGAGTGTCCGAGAGGAGGAATCGGACCCTATTAGATATGGTTCGATCAATGATGAGTCACACAGACCTTCCACTATCCTTTTGGGGATACGCTCTAGAAACGTCTGCGTTTACACTAAACAGAGTCCCATCAAAATCAGTTGCAAAGACACCACATGAGATGTGGACTGGAAATGTTCCAAGTTTGTCTTTTCTAAAAATTTGGGGTTGTGAGGCTTATGTAAAACGTTTAATATCTGATAAGCTCGCACCCAAATCAGATAAGTGCTTTTTCGTTGGTTATCCTAAGGAAACCAAGGCGTACTACTTCTACAACCGCTCTGAGAACAAAGTGTTTGTTGCTCGGGATTGTACTTTCCTTGAAAGAGAGTTTCTTCATAAGAAGAACAGTAGGAGTAAAGTATTACTCGAAGAAGTTCGAGAATCACAGGAGCCTGCTCAACCTAATGAGGAAGAGTAGCAGGTGGAACCACAAGGAGTTGTGGAACCAGTACCTGTGATGCCAGAAGTTTGCAGATCCGGAAGGATTCGTCATGAACCCGAGAGATACTACGGTCTTCTCGTGAATGATTGTCATGATCTATTGATCATTGACAGTGACGAACCTGCGAATTTCGAAGAAGCGATGTTGGGCCCTGACTCCGAAAAGTGGCTTAGAGCCGCTAGATCCGAAATGG
Organism: Draba incana; assembly: GCA_963576765.1. Taxonomy (NCBI): domain Eukaryota; kingdom Viridiplantae; phylum Streptophyta; class Magnoliopsida; order Brassicales; family Brassicaceae; genus Draba; species Draba incana. The sequence goes on from OY755215.1 coordinate 22,826,946, forward strand.
GATCCATGTCAGAAAACCAAGTATGGTCCTTGGTAGATTTACCCGATGGTGTAAGACCCATTAAGTGTAAATGGATCTTCAAGAAGAAGATTGACGTGGATGGGAATATCCAGATATTCAAAGCTAGATTAGTGGCTAAAGGTTTTCAACAAATTCATGGTATTGACTATGATGAGACCTATTCCCCAGTCGCTATGCTTAAATCCATTCGGATACTCCTAGCAACTGCCGCTTATTATGATTATGAGATTTGGCAGATGGATGTTAAAACAGCTTTCCTTAACGGAATTCTGGAAGAGGATGTGTACATGACACAACCTGAAGGTTTCACTGATCCTAAGAATGCTGGGAAAGTATGCAAGCTTCATCGATCCATTTATGGATTGAAGCAAGCATCAAGGAGCTGGAATCTTTGTTTTGATGAAGCGGTCAAAGAGTTTGACTTCGTCAAGAACGAAGAAGAACCATGTGTATACAAGAAGACTGGTGGGAGCGGAGTTGCATTTCTCATACTGTATGTAGATGACATACTTCTTCTCGGAAATGACGTTCCATTGCTTCAGTCTGTCAAGACTTGGCTTGGAAGTTGTTTTTCCATGAAAGACATGGGTGAAGCCGCGTACATTCTTGGAATAAGAATCTATAGAGATAGATTGAAGAGGCTTATTGGATTGTGTCAAGATACTTATATAGATAAGGTCTTGCACAGATTCAGTATGCAGGATTCCAAGAGAGGTTTCACGCCTATGTTACATGGTATAACTCTTAGCAAGAAGCAGTGTCCTTCGACACAAGCTGAGCAGGAGAGAATGAATAGAATTCCTTATGCTTTGGTAGTAGGATCTATTATGTATGACATGCTATGTACTCGTCCAGATGTTGCTTGTGCCTTAAGCATGACGAGTAAATACCAATCTGATCCAGGTGAGTGTCACTGGAAAGCAGTCAAGAATATCCTCAAGTATTTGAGAAATACTAAGGATAAGTTCTTGGTGTATGGAGGAAGTGATGAGCTGATCATAAGTGGATTCACGGATGCAAGTTTTCAGACGGACAGAGACAATTTCCGGTCTCAATCTGGTTATGTCTTTTGTCTGAATGGCGGTGCAGTCAGTTGGAAAAGTTCCAAGCAGAGCACCGTAGCTGATTCCACTACTGAGACTGAATACATTGCCGCTTCGGAAGCAGCGAAGGAAGCTGTTTGGATCAAGAAGTTCGTGTCTGAACTTGGTGTGGTTCCTAGTATCTTAAAGCCTGTAGCATTGTATTGTGATAACAATGGAGCAATTGCTCAGGCGAAGGAACCAAGATCTCACCAGAAATCCAAACACATAGAGAGGAAATATCACTTGATACGTGATATAATTGATAGAGGAGACGTGGAGATCAGCAGAGTTCCCACGGATGAGAATATTGCTGATCCTCTGACCAAGCCCCTCCCGCGACCTAAGCATGAGAGTTATACTGCTGCTATAGGACTGAAGGAAATTAAGATGTGATCTTGATTTTAGTGGGAGTTGTCTTGTTTTAAGTTATGCTTTGATGTTCTTGTAATCATACTTTGATGATTTTAATGAAATTTGATTTCATTATTTTAAATGTGTTTAATTGATAGTCCCAAAATAATTTATGACATTCTATAGGTCATCAAGTTGAGGACTTGATCATGAAACCCTATGAGAAGTAAATGACATAGATTATATTTGTCCCTGGTCGAGGTTGTTAATATGGGACACTAACAACCGCGTGAGACTAGCATGTGAGGTGACTGATGACTAAGTTTCATGGAGTCATTAATAAGAGTATTAAATTCAATCACATAGATATATGTTAGAGAACATATGATCGGACATGACCCGCTAATGAGAACTCTACAGGAAATTGAGTGTCATGAGAGATTCTCATAACGACTATAGAGTATAGTCCTTAGACTTGAGTTCATCATGATTTCTTACATATGAATTGGTCCGCTTCGACTTTGTCAAACGTTATCCGTAAAAAGATGACTATAAAGGCATTGATTGGGCGTATCATGAAGTGTGTGAAGGAACATGGATGGAACAAGATGGGATTTGTCCCTCCTGTAAAACAGGAGATAAATATCTCAGGGCCCATCGAAGATTTGATACTGAGGAATGTGTGGCCGCACTCGAACGAGCTGAATGTCAGTCGTTTGTTTTGTCAGTATAAATCGGAGTTCGATGAACATGATTTTTGTTGAATAAGGATGACACGGTTCTTGCCTTATGCCATATCGAGATATAGTGACAAAGGGATTATTGGAATAGTTGATTCCAGTACAAGTGGGAGATTGTTGGGAATGTCCTGAAATCACACTTGTATTCACTCCAGTGATAGTTGTGATGTCGAGATTAGACATTCATATGATGCTAGGTGGTCATTACGTTTTGCTAGAAGCCGCTTATGATCTATGAGTTATGAACTCATTACTAGTATTATATGATCCTACATGGTCACACACCTAAGCAAATAGGATTCACTTAATAAGGGAATGATCATTAATGTAATGATCTAGATAATGTGTTTTTGATACACATTATAAACATTTTTTAAAGGCAGTGTCGATCGACACGGGGTTCTGACCGAAATTAGATTTCGGTTTAATGACTTAATTGATTCTGAATCGGTTCAGGATCAATTAGGTTTTTCTCCAGGACCTATATATAGGAGATATAGGTCACGACCTGGAGATAGAGTTTTGAGAAAACCCTTTTCTGATAGCCGCCTTTGAGAAACAAAGAATCCCTGAAAGATCTGTTCCAGGCACTAGCATCCCTGCGGATTCCTATTTGTGCGCATGTGGACTATCGGTAGAGGCACTACATTTGAAGTGCTGCAGATCTCGATTCCCTGATTCAATTCCGCTGCATAACTCCAGGTATATTCGAGATCTGTTCTTTTCAGATTTAAAGTTTACAAACCCTAGATCCTAGGATTGCGAATTGCGATTAGGTCGATTAATAGAGATTAATCCGGTGAAAACCTGAACGAATTCCAACAGGAATACCAACGGATATCAGACTATACGATGTCGGCAAACTATGATTGGTCTGCTTTTATGACAGATGTCCGAAAAACCTAAGTGGTTGGATTTTTTGACGGAATACCAACAGGATTCCGATGGAATCCGATGTCGGCAAAGTTTGAGTGTGTAATAATTCTTCTTTTGTTGCGGATGGGATTTGTGGGGGTGTTATGTCGGAGTAGATTGACGGTTTTCCGACGAAATTCCGACGGATTTAAGTTCTACAAATGTTTGCACATTTTCTCATTCTTTCAGTACAAATTTTAAAATACAATTACATAACTCAAAAATAAACACATTCAAGATGGCAAACAATGATCTATGGAAATTCTATATGGAAAACCGAACTCCCGGTCAAAACCCTCCAAACATAACTCTTCCTCCTTCAAGCGCTCCTTACGATAACTTAAATGTTACTGAAGCTGAACCGATAATTTCACTCCATTCAACTCAACGGTCCAAAAATCAAACACCCGTTATACCGGGTCTTGGCCAAATCGTACAACAAGGTCTGTTTCGAAAGAGGGCTCATGATGCTATGGTGTCGCGTGGAGAAAGTTCTCCAACACGCCCAACGCAAGATTTTATTAGTGAAGCCATTAATGAGCTACCAGAGGCCGACCATGATTTTAATTGTCCTCGGTGGACTTCGACAATCGATTACATAATCCGTGAAGGTATATATATAATTACCGTTTTTACCTTCACAATAATGATTTTAGCTGACAACAACTAAATCTATTAATCATACATGTAGGTACTTATAACAATAGGAGTACACCATTCTGGACCCATCTTGCAGAAATTCAATGTCAACGTTCACAATTTGTGAAAGTCAAAAAGGTTTATGTTTTTGCCATATTTTATTACCATTTCGAGTTACAATTTATCTGACAAGTTTATTATATTTTATTATCAGATTGTGGCTATGCTCTCTACTCTGACCCCCAATTACCTGGGAGATATGCTAGTGACATTAAAAGATCTTTCTGGCAAATCGATGGAACCATGCACCATAAAATCTTTGAAAATGACGACTACAAAATCAACACTGCTGTAGGTGCTGTGTTCATTTTGAAGAATGTTACCGTAGGCCGGTTTGACCTTACCTCAAAGTACCTAAACATAACAAAGCGTAACATTGTTCAGGTAGTGGAAACTTACATTTATAAATATTATATGGAAGGCTTTAATTAAATATTTTACCAAACAGATAATCGGTCCTAATTCGATGATTGCTGAATACGAACCAACGGAAATAGCTACGATCGGTGAGGAAGATGAAGGACCTACTGGGTACGAATATGAGACAGTCCCAGATTCAGATGATGAATGATGCTTTAATGTTTCATATTTTCCTAATTACCATCTTCGGTGTTTATCCGGATTATGGTTTTATGTTTAAAATATCCAATTTCATATTGAAAGTCTATTTTTATGTGTGGTGTAATATTTTTATATGTGTCATGTAATATCCAAATATCTATAATAATATTTTGATTTCTGTTCAAATAATAATCCCGCAAATAAAGTAATTTTTGCAATTGTTGAAGGGGCAATTGCAAATATGCCACACATGGCAAAAAGTTAATCAAATATGCCACTGTTCACAAATCATTACGAGCGTGCCACTGTTCACTGACTTAATGAAAAAAAAAATTCACTTTCTCTCTCATCTCTCATCTCTCTCACGCCCAGATCCAAATCGTTAATGGCGGATTGATTTCACTAATTTTAGCATTTCGTATTCATCGATCTGTGTAGATTCCTCGTTAATGGTAGATCGATTACAATTCTCAGATCGAAACGAGGATTTGAATTCATTCGATTAAGTTTCTGGATCCGATATTTGTATGATTCCATAGCTAGATCTAGGAAAAAGAAGAAGAAGAAGACGACGACGACGAAGAAGGAAGAAGAAGAACAGGTTTCATCCATGAATTTTGTTTTTTAAAATTCGATTTTGGTTACAAATTTGAGTTTTTGATTTGGTTACGAATATAAGCTTTTTATTCGATTTGGGTTACAAATTTGAGCTTTTGATTCAATTTTTGTTCAGATCTTGGTTTTTGTGATTTTTTTGTCAGATCTGGGTTTTGGTGTTTTTCTGGGTTAGATCTGGATTTTGGTGATTTTCTGGGTCAGATCTGGGTTTTGGATATTTTTAGGGTTTTCCCGTTTTTATACCCTAAATGCATAATAGTTAACTCAAACTCGAAAATTTACAGTCGTTTGTGTTTGAATCTGCTTTGAAACTTCTTCTTCTTCTTCTTCTTCTTCTTCTTCTTCTTCTTCTTCTTCTTCTTCTTCTTCTTCTTCTTCTTCTTCTTCTTCTTCTTCTTCTTCTTCTTCTTCTTCTTCTTCTTCTTCTTCTTCTTCTTCTTCTTCTTCTTCTTCTTCTTCTTCTTCTTCTTCTTCTTCTTCTTCTTCTTCTTCTTCTTCTCGATCTAATCTCAGATCCATGTTATTCGTCAACAACAACACCTTCTCAAATCGCGACAAAGATCAGAGATAGTGAAATTAGAGATGACGAGAATCGAATTCAGTGATAGAAAAAATGAAATTTGGATGAGAAAAAAAAATGGATCTGGGAGATGAGCGTGAGAGAGATGAGAGAGAAAAATAGATCTGTTTTTTTTTTCATTTAAGTGAACAGTGGCACGCTGGTAATTATTTTCAAACAGTGGCATGATTGTAATACAGTGGCATAATTGAAAAGTGGCATAACTCAAAATTTCTCATTGTTGAATCTGACAAAAACCCTTTTGCCGTGTACGATGTAAAACAAAATTTTAAAAGTAAAACACATATATATATATATAAACTTAGAAATTTTTTTAAAGATTAAAATTATACCTCTGGTTTTTATTTTTTTGTATTACCTTTTTAATATAATTTTGTTTTAAATTTAATTTATTAAAATAAATTCTATAAAAACGTTATGTCGGAAATCCGTCGGAATATTCCGACGGAATTCCGACAGAAGGCATTTTTATTCAATTTATGTTAAATATATGAACAAATAAAAATATAGTCTGTCGGAAATCCGTCGGAATATTCCGAGAGATTTCCGACAGACAATGTTTTTATTGAAACACAATAAAAATTAATCAAATAACATAATTAATAATCTTAGTTCGTCGGAAATCCGTCGGGATTCTAACATACTTTTACCATATTAACAGAAAAAAAATAAATGTCTTTTCATAACTTTAACAATGAATTCTAACAATTTAGTAGTTAATTCCAATAATTTAATGTGTTATTGTAAACTTTTAATGGGTTTTGTCATACAAATTTGATTTTTGAATTTTTATAAAGAGTGTTTTATTCAAATAACTAAAAGACATCAAATAAAACATTGAAGATGTTATATATATATATATATATATATATATATATATATATTATAAGAATCAAATTTTGTAAACCCAATGTGTGATCATTCAATTTCATTTGAGAAATATCACTTGTGAGCATAAATATTAAATATCATTTATGTTTATTAAAAAATTATTTTCAAAATTATTAATGTATTTTCTGCGCAACGCGTGAACTTTTTCTAGTATACTATATTCTTTTGTTTCTCTTAGGCCATCCACAATGGTGACACTCTCATGAGTGTCATCATTTTTATAATTTTAAAAAAAAAATTAGACACCTAAGGGCATGTTCAATGGTAACCTCCTAGTAGTGTCTTATGTGGTGTTCTTATAATATAAAATTATTAAAATGGTTGTAAAAGGAAGAAATAGAGTGTTTTGTGGGGTATATTGAAATATAAAATTTAAGTATAAGGAAGAAAGAGAGTGTGTTTAAATATAAAATTAATAAAAGTTGAGTAAAAGGGAGAGAGAGGGATCTAATATTGGATCTTTTGAAGAGTGTGTTTAAAAAGAAAAGAGAGTGTAAATATAAAATTAATAAAAATTGAGTAAAGGATGAAAGAGAAGGTATAAAGTTGAGTAAAAGGAAGAGAGAGTGTGTGTTTTAATAATTTTATATTATAAGAACACCACATAAGACACCATGGTGTTACCATTGAACATGTCCTAAGTGTCTCAAATAAAAAAAAGTGTCCTAAGGACATCCGCATTGGTGACACTCGCATGAGTGTGTAAAAATTTTTTAGAATTAAATATATTAAATTTTATGACTTTTGAGTGTATAAAACGAGAAAAGATCTTATATAGGACCCTTTTCTAGTTTTAGACACTGAAAGGTCCTAAAATTTAATATATTTAATTCTAAAAAGTTTTTACACACTCATGCTTTTAGACACTCATGCGAGTGTCACGAATGCGGATGTATTAATTTGTCAATTTTGAGTAAAAGTGGGACAGGACGACTTTGATACTCTATTTTACAAAAAAAAAGTCAGAAATTATTTTCATGCAATCCAACTATTTTCAAAATTATTTCTCTTTGGTTTTATGGGGCCTATATAAGGCCATGATTATCAGTGATACTTTTGAGTATCATAAAATAAAAAAATAATAAATCTATTCTTTTTACTCAACTTTTACTCAACTTTATTCAAAACAATACTCTCTTTCTTCTTTTTTACTCAACTTTTATTAATTTTATATTTAAAAACACTCACTTACTCCTATTGATACCCTCAAAAGTATCAACCCATTGATACCCTCTCTCCTATAATATCAACAATCTCCTGTGGATGCTCTAAGGTCCATACTTGTTCAATGAAGTTGATATAAACGCCATTTCCATTGATATAGGGAAACGTCATTTTCAACATCTAGTACAGAGTATTCAAATTTATCTGCAACAATGACGTTTACAAAAGTAACTATGACTTTGAACATTGAAAGACTAGAGGCATTTTGGTCATTTTAATACCACTCTCAAACCTTCTCACATTAAAAACATATGTTGTGAGTACTCAGTAAAAAACCGTCAAGACTAGTCCATAAAAGTCATAAATGTTCTTTTTTTTTTTTAATAACTCAATCATATCTTCTTTCTTCCTCTCTCAAATTGAGTCTCTAGGTGTAGTGAGAAGAATGGAGTTCAATGAGTATGGCTTTTCTTCTTACCCTGATTTTTCCATAATCTACAATTCTCGTGACCATTCTCATTATTTGGTAAACCCTAATACTCTCTCTTCTTTTTTTAATCTCTTTTTATCTTGAGAAGAATGGAGCAATGAATATGGCTTTTTTTAATCTCAATATCACTTAGGGTTTAGTTCTGTTCTTGATCTATTAGAGTTTTGTTTTGTTCTTGATCTTTTACGGTTTTGTTCTGCTCTTGAACTATTAAAGTTTTGTTCTGCCTGAATCCTTGAATTTTGGTTCTGTTCTTGATCTTGTTCCTGAGTTCTTATAATTTGGTTCTGTTCTTGATCTATTACGGTTTTCTTCAGTTCCTGAATTTGTAGAGTTTGGTTCTATTGGTTAAGTTTCTAATTTCTTACGGTTTGGATAAATTTCGTATCTATTTGGTTTTAGTTCTGTTCATCTTCAAGTCTAATTCTGAATAAGAAGAGAAATAGATGAAAGTTTCCTCTCTTATTGAATAAATTTTTTACAATGTTGGATTTACACAACATATATAGACAAAGCTAATGTGGTCTTGTTCACAAATTCCTCACTAACTGAACGTTTGGCTTTTGTTCTTGATTTCCTTGTTGTAGGATCTCCCAAAGAGTCACAGAAAGTATTATCCAACGCCTCTCCCTAATTTTGTGCTTCTCAAGAAGCCCGAAGGAGGCTTTTGGAAAGTCAGATGGTCAGAAACCGGAGATCACGGTACTAGCTTTGAAAGCGTTTGGCTTAAGTTTGTCGTAGACAATGGTATCCTCGATGGAGACCGTCTCTTATTCACTTACGATGGATCCCGAGTCTTCTTTTGGGTACGTGTTTACCGTGATGGCGTCCTTGTTAAGACAGTATCTCCTGTCAACATAGAGGAATTTTCAGATGATGAAGACGAGACAAGTGATGATGATGATGATGATGATGATGATGATGAGGAGGAGGAGGAGGATGCAATGATTTATGAAGTTAAGAAAGCTTTTAAAGGTAAAACATCTTATCTATTGTTTTTCTTTATCAAAACGTATTGTTCTTGTCTTGAAACACTTATGGAGTGATTTTGATTAGCAGAGTTTTGTCAAAGGAGAGGGAAGGGAGTGTCTAGTGAAGTTGCTCGTCCTGCTATCATCAAGGATCCAAAGCGATATCTTGATGATCCCGAGAACCCTTACTTTTTCGGGTCGTCGTCGCGTTGTCCAGTGTTGGTAAAAAACTTCATCTCTAATTTGATTTGTTTTCTTGGTTGTTATGACCTAAACTTGATCATAATGTTTTTTGTTTGTTTTTGTGGTTGCTCGTAGGTGATTAACAGGGCAGTAAGAGTACCCCCGTTGTCATACGGTCACACCATCAAACTCATCGATAGCTTTGGGAAATGGGAGAGAGAACTTAGAGAAAGGAAAAATGGTCAACTTGTGGTTTGTAAGTGGGATGAAGTTTATGAAAGAAACGATGCAAAACCCGGAGATGCAATCATATGCGAGATTCTACATAAAAGAGGTGTTGTTCATTCCATGAAGGTTCATTTCATCCAGTGATGAGTATCGTTAGTCATTTAGATGAACCTATGTGTCTCTTATGCCATGACTACTATCATTAGTAGTTTCGAAGAAACCTTAGTCTCCTTTGTGCTTTTGTTGAACCCAAATGTTTAATCTCAGATTTATGGTCTCTGACTTTATGTTAAAAAACCCTATTGTGTAATGTCTTTTCCCTAAGATTTATCTCTTATGCTCTTATATTAGCTTTTAGTTGGCCTTTGTCTCTGTAGGTTCTGGTTGAGACTTAGGGTCAGAGAGATCAAAAACAGAGGAATTACAGTAAAACTCCTTAATTGGTTTAGAACTTGGGCCGTTATATGGACAATTTTACTAAATCTCGTTATATTTATTTGTGAATTACTTTTTTTTTTTTGGGGTCTAAATGTTAAGATTTATACCATTTTTTGATTTTTCATTGTTGCTTACAACTTATTAGAGAGCTATTACAAAGGGAAGAATTGAACTAGAAAGGAAATAAGATACAACTAAAGTAAATTTCAAGAAGAGCGGGAGAAGGTTGAGCAGAATGAGGATTCGCCGGGAAGGAGATTAGACGATCGAGCCTAGCCTGGATCCGTGCCTAGCCTGGATTGATGTTACAGGTGTTGAGACGTTGGTGAAGATGCATTGTCATTGTCACGTTGGTGAATATTAGGCTTTTTATTCTTGTTTTACATTGGAGATGCATTGTCAATGATTACAGAAATTGAGTTCAAGTGTAATTTTTGTTATGAACTATGGGGATTGGGTTTACCTACTCTTCTTGTTACTAGTACGCTCTTCTTTACTTGTGAAGATGATGATGCTCTGTTTTTCGTGGTTTCCATGTCATATAATGTAGATACCTTAGTTCCAAGTTTTTTAATTAGTTGCTTTGTTTCTCGGTTTTATGTCACAATTTTTGGACCGTGAATAGGTACGATGGTGTGTTTGAAGATGTATTAGCTACTGGTACGGTTACTGCTACAGAACCGGAACACAATACACAAGGGTTTTCTTCTCCAAAACTTCACTAGATTGATATGATAAGATGACTTACACGTTTCCTATCGTTCTAATCAATCCTAACCTTGTAGTTCAAAGATCACACATGATCTTATGAACTTCTAACTACCCTTTAACCCTAGATTCAAGATATTGTTTTCTAACCCTAAATCCTTTTGCTAAAGTTGCAATTCTCTATTGTGTTGACTGCACAAACCGCAACCAACTCCCTATATATATATCCATAGGAATATTTCCAGATTTGTTAAGATCTTGTATCTTTCCAAATCTTCCTTAAATCTCTCACGGATCTTCTCGTTTCCTTTTTCTTCACTCAAAGATCCCTTGGCCGTCACTCAGCTTCTTCATGACGGCTACACACCTAAACCTAGGCCACGACCCAAGTCCTTCAAGCCCAACTCTGTTGTACTTGCTCCAGCTGCGTCTGTAGCACTCTGGTATTTCAATGAATTTTAGGTGTTTTATGTAATTATATTGTTTTATTGGGAATTTAGTATTTGTAATGAGTTTTAGGGATTAAATTGAATTATAGTACTCTAACTTAATTAATGGGATTATATTGAATTCTAGTGATTTTTTGGAAGTTTATTGAAATTATTGACAGTTAGGGATTTAAATGAATTGTAGGTGTTTTATTGAGTTTTAGAGATTTTATTGAATTTTAGGGATTTTATGGAATTGTAGGGAGATTAATGTATATTAGGGATTTTATGTTATTTTTGTTATGGTCATTATTTTATTGAATTTTAAATTATGTAAATTAAACAATAACTGTTATTTAAGAAATATATAAATTTATAAACTTTTCTATGTTATTTTTTTAGGAGTTAAAACCATCAATATACAAATTTTAAAAACTTTTTCAAAAATTGTAAAATTATAAAAACTCCTCTTACAATAAATGAAAATTATACAATAGTAGTTAATTGAGGGAAATTTATGAATTTGATGTACATCGTAAATTATCTCAATTTGTTACCATTAACAACTTAAAGTTAATATATGGTTAACGATTACTATTTCTATAAATATACGTAATAGTAGGCACAAATTATACAATACAAATTACATAAAAATAAAAAAAATTAAATTATTAAATTTGGTGTATATGAACTTGTTTTGTAATTCAATCGCACTATAAATCTTTATTAAATTATTTAGATAATGTAATATAAATTTTCCAACTTGTATTTTTATATTAGTAAAAAATTTTGGATCTCGTAGGAATTATAGCCGATATCATAAGAGTCAGTCCAGTAGGGGTGGTCGGAGTTCGAGTTCCTCACAGATCCAGACCACTCCCGGTTTGGATACCCAACCACCGTCTCCTATTCGTCATACTACCTCAGCTCCCACGGCGATGAGCATTGAGGATTTCGTATCACAGCCCGGTCGTGATCGCTTGCCTACCCTAGATCCGGACGTGCCTCCGGACACGACATGGTAAATTTATTTAAAAATTGTAATTGAATTAAGTAAATTAAGTAAATATTAAAACCCTTTATTTTGTTTAGGTTTCAATATTCCCAGAACGTGTATATCGACGTCTATCAACTCAATGCTTAATAACCTGATTACTCGCCTGTATGGCAAATACACGGATATGCCGGTTGAAGACCGTGATACCTGGTTTCGACAATTCGCGGTATAGTTTTTTTAATTGTATTTTAGCTTTTTGCGCTTATTTTACATTAAAATTTCTTTTGTAATACATTCATTTTTTTAATTTTGTAGCAAGACTTTACTTGGGATAGACAGCTGACGCCACTGGTTCGACGAGAGTTCGACAAAAAGGCGGCTGCGTTGTACTCGCGGAAGATGAACGAGTACAAGGATAGCTGGTTTCGGTTAGGAAAGGTGCCCCAGGCTATGAAGAATCACACCGAGTTATGGGCTGGACTCCTTGCATATTGGGCAATGGAGGAGACTAAGGCGACATCAGCAACTCACTCTTCTAACCGGAACATCGTGCGTAAGGGGAAGGGTCCAGCTACGCATAATCTCGGGGCAACGAGCAAGGCGACACGGGAACAACAACTAGTAAGTTTGTAATTTATGAACCATTTAAATAATCCCTAACATATATATGTGCTTACTTTTGAATGCCAACAGTATGCGAAGGAAGGTAGGCGGCCAACGCATCTTGAATTGATCAAAGATGCGCATACGAACAGGAAGACCGGTGAAATACAAGATCCAGTTGCCCGGGAGATCGTGGAAACTGTGGAGAGGCTCAGTCAGGATTACCTCCAATCCCAGCCAATCGTCGAGGGAACTCCGCCGGCCACCGAAGTTCCTTTCGAGAAGATCAACGAGTTCACCTATGAGGTAAGTTACGGTGAGAATTATTAAAAAATTAAAATAACATTTCATACTAATAAGTAATAACATTGAATGCTTGATTTTATATGGTAGGTAACTCCGAAGAACAAAGGTCGTGTATTCGGCCTTCCCGAAAGCAGCTCCTCATCAGTTTCGTCTTTCAGATTTCACGGTGGTAGGAGTATGGAGGCCGAGATTACCGAGCGGATGCATGACATGGAGACCCGGATGAAGGCCGAGTATGAGGAACGGCGTGAAGAAGATCGAGCGTTGGTGGCGAAACAGTTGGCGGACGCCAACGAACGTGTTCGCAATATGGAGCAGCAGATTGCGACGATTTTAAGCCAGTTACCTTCGCGTCCGCAGTAGTCTTTTATTAGTTTTTAAATTTTAAGAATAATGTTTGAATAATATGTATTTTAATTTAAATTTTTATTATCATAATTAATTTTTATTTTCAATTCATTTTTTTAATTAAATTTTAATTGCTTTTTAATTAATTTTAAAAATTATTATTTTTCCCAAAAAAAAAAATTCCCGTCGGAATTCCGTCGGTTATCTCCGATACCGGGGGCCGTCGGAATTCTGTCGGTTACCTCCGGTACCAGAGTCCGTCGGAATTCCGTCGGTTACCTCCGGTACCGGAGTCCTTCCGCATCCTTAAAACCTTTCGAAGTGATCATCGGACATAGATCCTCACGAGGAGTCTATCAAGTGGTATCAGAGCCACTTCGAACAAGGTTTTATCGTTCTAAACTCGTTTTTGAATTTTCCAGATTTCATATCTGTTTTCAAAACTTTTTCATAAATAATTGGCTCATCGTAAAATTGTGAAATTAATTGATTCTGAACCTGGAACGAGTCTAGTTATTGTTAAAAATAATTCTAGAATTTTTGAACACGAGTTGATATTTTATTTTGACCGATTAGTTGACTGTGTCAGATCTGGCTGTTCATCTTCTAGTTTTAGATTTGTTTAGAATTTCAAAAGATCCTTTTACTTGTTAGTTTTTCTTGAATTTTCAGGTACCATGGTGAGTTTGGAGGAAGAATCATCCGCTTCTAGTGCGAGGAAAAAGAAAAAGTTGTTGGATTCATTTACGACTATCATGGCAACAATGCTCGATGAAAAGCTTGGTGCTTTACAACTAAATCGAGTCGCTCCGAAACTTATTCCGAATCAGCATCAAGAGCTTACTCCAAAGTCTCCTGATCAAACACTAAAATCAACCCGGAGCAGCCCACATAAAATCTCTCACGCTCCCGACTCTAAAGTTTCTTTGTATTCTGATATTCAACGTGCTAATAGTCTTTATCTCCATGAATTTTTAGGAAAAAGAAATTATCTAGAATGGGAAAGAAGCATGGAAGAATGGTTTTACTACAAGTGCATCGACAAGGACAAAATGATGTCTTGTGCAATTGCCCAGCTCAGAGGAGATGCTTATAAATGGTGTTGTCAAGAAGTTGATGATCGCTGGTACTATAAGGAGCCTACTATCACCTCATGGAGAAAGCTTAAGGAAATTTTGAGGAACAAGTATGCACCCAACAGTTCAGTGTCAAAAGAACCAAACCAGCCTTCACCAATCCATCAAAAGAAGAAAGACAATGTTCAAAGCAGTACGAAAACGAAAAAGCAACTAGAGAACGAGCTACTTGAGCTTCTCAATTCGTATAGCAAATCCATGAAAGCTAAGTGTGATCTTCCTTCTAAATCTGTGCAAGAGGTCTTAGAAGAAGAATCACTCAAGGAAACACAAAAGAGTTTGCCTTTGGTTATTGATTTGGAGCAGCCAACCAAGCTTATGCCATTTCCTTATGACTACCCGAGAAAGCACTGTAAGGATTTTGATTTGGTTAGGACAAAGCCTAATTTGTTTATGATGATTTCTGCTCAAGATGAAAAACGTTTTGGTTTAGAAAATGTGAAAGAACTTCGTGTTTCAAATTATGTTTTTGATAAAATGATTCCAAGTTTTGAAACACTCACACCTGAAAAGTTCTTTAAGCCAAACTGTTTAACATTTGAAGAATTTTGTGAATTTCAACCTTCGTTGAGAATTTCTTTGTTTAGCAACAATTTTGAGTTGATTAAAACTAAGGCAGAGTTTATTATGGTTAGAACTTTCTCTAAGTTAATGAAAAACGTTTTAAAACCATTTAATGAAATTTGTAAACCAATTTTAAACGATCATTTGGTCTATAATCACACAGATATGATTCACTTGTATTTGTCAAAAGAGCCAAATGCAGGTTTTAGAGGAGCCTTGAAGCACATGGGAAGTACGGGAAGGAGAGAAGAAGACAAACGATTCAAACCACCTGATCTAGATCAAAGTACTGAAAAGAGAGAGGAAGAAAATCGGTTTAAACCACCTGATTTGGACCAGGACAAACACCAAGACGTCAATAGCTTCATGTTGATCAAAGAAGCACCTCGTGATGCAAAGCCGAGCCAAAACAAATTTAAAGGTATGGCCTTAATCCTTTATGAATTCGTTTCTTACTTAGTTCCTTATTTTGCAGATGATTCGGATTTGAGGTCAAATCCTTTTGAAGAGGGAGGGAATGATAGAACCCTGGCCAGCTTAGAACATGGAGTCACGGAACCGCATGAAGCCGAAGAGCAACTTGAACTCGCAGAGGATCCAATGGAATCGAAGACCTTGCATTTATCGGCTAAACCCTTGATGAGGTCAAAAATGAAGAAACTTAACCAAGCCATCTCTTTGCTTATGGTTAAGATTACCGGCCAACTTCCTTTGGTTGCTCATCAAACCACTTTGGTTATGATTCGAGCTGAGGAAGGATGATAATGGGAGGTGTGCGGACTTGTACTCTTTTTCCCTCTCTTCGGTTTTTCCCTTTGGGTTTTTTGAAAGAGGTTTTTAGTGAGGCAAGTGTGCACACTTTGTCATTGCCCCATTATCATACTTAGGCTAATTTTGGACTTCTTGAAGCCCATGGAGAAGCCCACGAAATTTCAAGTCAAAATTCATCATTTTCTATGTGCTTTGCATGCATTTTTCATTTATTAGTCAAAACATTAATTATGTTTTTATTTCCTAGAGAGTGTGCATGTACACTTCTCTTTATCTATATAAGTCGCTTGCCACTCCTCATTATCAATCATCAAACTTTTTATTCTTAAACTCTCTTTTAACTTGTTTGATCATAGTGTTTGTGTGCATATCAAACACTCCTTTTTCTTTCCTTTGTGCGTATATCAAAGGGTTGAAGAAGCTTTGTAGTCCAAGAGACTTTCATCTCTCTTGAGAAGTACGCATCGATATCCCTTCATCATCACGATTCAACCGTTCATCTTCCATCAAGAATTCATTCATCTTCATCCTTCCGCATCCTTAAAACCTTTCGAAGTGATCATCGGACATAGAACCTCAAGAGGAGTCTATCAGAGAGTCTCTTGTAACCTTCTTCGTCCTGTGTTAACTGACCTCAACAGGCTAAGGACATAGTGAACTTAGAAAAACCAAAACATAATCGCATGAGATCTTTTGTATTAAAAAAAAATGATGTAAATTGGTTTTTTTTTTCACGTTTGACTAAATCCTAAATGAAACTCAGCAATTAAAACCTATTTTAAATATGAAGCTAAATATACATCACACCATACCAAGCTTTATAGTAGATTTTCAATAAGGATTCCAAAAAAAAAACAAATGGAACATAAATACATATATAGAACTGTATAGTGTAGATGCATTAGTGAGTACTCTACCTACATAACTCTCTCTGCCGATGTAAAATTTGTTGGATCGTAACTTGGGGAACTTCTTGAACCAATTGATCAAAGAAACAAGATAGTCCTAAAGCAGTAACTTGATCTCCAAGCTTTTGAAGATCAATTGTGTTATTGATATAAGAGAACCCAACCCCTACCAGGGTTCCCAAGGAGGACATACTTGCTTGAGTGTATCTTTCTTCTTCTCGACTCCATTGTTAAGCTCTGCGATTTGAATATGGTTATCCTAGGTTAGCGTCTCTACTCTAGGAAGACTCAATGCACAAAAATTGTTATTACAAGGTGATTTGCTTGCCCTAAATTACAATGGTAGACAATATGAAAAAGTTCACCTTTTCAAGAGCCTCCTTAACATCAAACTTTTTTTTTCTCTCTACGAACAGTCATAAAGAGGCTGGGAAGACCTACATCCAGGCCTGCAAACATCTCTTAGAAGAATGCAACAATTATGTGGTTCCTTTTTCAAAACTGTGGTTTGCAATAAACATTGCTTAAATCTTGCCTAGCAAGTTGTTGTGCTAGATCTATCTTGACATCGTCATAATCTCCAGCCAAAAAAAGCCACACACCCTTTTATGTATTAAGATTTGGTAGATAATGAAACAAAAGAACGATGTTGAAATGTGTTTTGGCACAAAAAAAGATTTTTCTTTGTTCACTGACCTTTAAAACTGGAGTCTTCGTATATGCTTCTTCTCTGCCTTTTGGCTTCACCACTTCTGCTACAATGTGATTTGAAGCATGCAGAAATGTCCCCAATCTTGCTTAGATACATAAATGAAAAGTAAAATATAATAAAGGTTTTAGCAAAAAAAAAAGGAAAAACATAGTGAAGTCTTTTGAGCGAGACTAAATACGTGTTCATTACTGATGTTGATGTCTTTGATGGTTAAAATGTAATGGTTTTCTTTGACACCTGTTTGCGGCTCTTTGACATATGTGCCTTCTCATCTGTTTTTTGCCTTGAGCATCGTGCAAGTAAAGGGTACGACTCTGGTGAATCCATACGGAAAGTTCCACTTAGGGTATATTGAATGTGAAGCTCTGCGTAGGAGCGTACGAAGGAAATTTGAAGACTCGAAAAAATTAGGATCTTATCGTGGGTGTTCGATCGAGCAATTGTTTATAGTGTTCCTCGAGAAGCATGCTTTATCGAATCTGATCGTACCAGACTAAGGTATTGAAAGATCGAAGACATGGATGACGATGAGGAATTCGCCGCGAGATTAAAGTATGGAGATGAAGCGTAAGATTGTGATAGTATACAAAAAAATGTGATGATATGTGTGACGTTGATGATATAAGAATTATGAAGGAAAACTAAAGCATTTTTTTTGTCACACAGGAAAACTAAAGCATTTGAAAGCAACAATCACAGTAAAAATAATTAAAGGGGAAGACGAGAAGGGCCGAGTTAAGAAACGGAAGAAGTGGAAGATGATTCGACGATTTAGACACTGCCACGTTTGGAATTCATTCGTCGGAATGACGTACACAGCTTACGGGAAACGGCCGGTGTGGTAAGTTGTCTTATGGAGGAGACGAGATGAGAATGTGGAGGAGGAGTAGTGTTTAGTATTATTTTGAATTTATTTGGGATTAGTTTGTGGGCCAATTTTTACGAAGCCCAAACAAATAAGATGTTCATAAAAATGCCACGTGTCAATATTTCTAGAATTATAGTTGCTGATGTGTCAAGCTCATGGAGAGAACCAAATTATAGTTACTGATGTGTCAAGCTCATGGAGAGAGCCAAGGGCTTTTATATAGTAGATACTAGATTTTACACCCACGCTACGCGTGGGTTTATTTTAACGATAAGCTTAATATATATTTGGACTTACTAACTTTTAAGTTAGGGAGACGTTGACATATACGGATGAAATAGTATAATGGTTGCTTCAAAGAAGTTATATTAATTACGATGCAAGAATTCAAAAGTTTGAAGCAGGGTTGAAGAGACAATGCAGTTACATTAAGAAGACGCTTGAAATGCAGTTACATTCATGCTCACTCTTCTAATTTTAAACGATATCAGCATAATTTAATACATGAAAGAAACATAAAGATCTTAGGCGATCTATTTGATTCAAATATAGTTTAAGTTGAGTTTTCTTAGACACGATCAACTTAATTGTTGTTTTTCCATGTGGTTGCATATTGAACTTCTTCAAGACATCCTCACTCGCCTTTTTGAGAAAGCTTTCCATCGAATCTGAGCAAAACCGATGAAAAATAAAGAGTAAACCATTTTTGTTCTTCCTCTTCATCTTCGCCTCCTTTCACATATTTAAATCTATACTATATAACCTTCACTACTTCATAATCTATTACCTTATAATGTTGGTATAGTTCTAACATCACCGAGTTAATCTTATAAAAAAACTGAGTTAAAGAAAGATCCATAACACGTAAACAAACAGATTCTCTAACTTATTTAGACATCTGATGAAATATTATAAACAAAAAAAATTGGATTATCAATTTATAATAATAATTAAAAAAAAAAAAAATTAGTAAGACGAAAGTAACATACTTCATACATGGATTAGTGTTCAAGTATTTAAGAAAATAGATAATAGATTCACATAAGCATGAAACTTGCTAGACAGAAAAATATATCAAAACAAACAAAGAAACAAAAAAATTGATTCCCCAAGAATGGTTCACAATCCTCATGTTCTCGCTGCCCTTATCTTTGTTTTCAATCTCTCGACCACATTAATGGGCTTAAACTCCTCATCGGCGAGTATACCCAAGGTGGATGATTAGCCGAATGAGACGACAGAGAGTTTTGGAGAAGAAAGAGTGGTTTAGAGAATGTGGATATCAACGTACTCATTCTCTCTTGCAATTTTGTGCGATATCCTGCATCCTCTACGAAACATCGGGTAATCCTCAAACA
The DNA here is from genome assembly GCA_963576765.1 of Draba incana. Taxonomy (NCBI): domain Eukaryota; kingdom Viridiplantae; phylum Streptophyta; class Magnoliopsida; order Brassicales; family Brassicaceae; genus Draba; species Draba incana. Next base: position 22,846,588 of record OY755215.1, read on the forward strand.
CTCTAAACACCTTGAACTCCACCTCTAAATGGCCGTTAAACCCTTAGCGCCGTCTTCCCTAATAGTGTGCCTTTAGCGAGATCCTCACGCGTACTTTAAATGCGTTGAGTTTGTGTTTGGGAAATGGCTTGGAGGAGAAATGTGTTGAGGCTGTTCTGGTAAAGCTTTGCTATTCGTAATTTGGATTATGTGGTCTGCAGATTGAAAGGTTATTCGGTTCACTGAGGATAAAAGAGTTCCCGCGTTTTCAAATCTTTCTCCTTTACTTATTTCTGAATTTGTTTGAGGACAAACAAAGATCTAAGTCCGGGGGAATTGATATATTAGTATTTTGGTCTCTTTTACGTATTGCTTCTTTAGTCTTTTTGGTTCTTTCTAGTTCCTTTTGTGTCTTTTCAGGTTCTAGGAGGCCTTCAAGCATGGATTGGAGTCAGTGGCGGTCATTGGAGCTAAATGGACGAATCTGGAGAAAAGATGGTGAGTTTCATAATCGAGCACTTGCTCGGTTTGGATCGAGCACCTGCTCACCCGAAGAATCAAAGAAGCCGTAACTCTCTGGAAAGCGGACCGACCGGTCCACGTGAGGGGACCGACCGATCCACGCTCAAAGATCGTAACCACCTGAAGACAGACCGACTGGTCTGGATTCAGACCGACCGGTCCCATGCCTGATCCGATTTTAACCTATTTTCTCTATAAATAAGAGGTAGCCACCTCTGAAAATAGGGTCTGAAACATTTTTCTAAAACAGTTCTTTTTACGTTTTCTTGGAGATTTGCTGGGTTCCTCAACCCTTGAAACTATTCCTCATTGATTCCTTTTGGATTTGCTTGTAACAATTGGAGGATAAATTCACAATACCCATTGAGAAGAATTCTAATTCCTTATCTTTTCCATTTATCATTATGAATTCTATTTCGTTGATTGCTGCGATTTCATTCTCTATGTTCGAGTAGTCCTCTAGCTAGATTGAGGGATTTCAATGGTGATTTAGGATTGATTAGTGACTGAGCCAAATAGGATAGATTATCATTCATCTTCATTCAATTGGGATTCATAACGCTTAGGTTAGCCTGTACACCTAATCTCTGATTTCATGTTGAACTTATTCACGAAAGTGCTCTAGGTTGATAGATAACCCATTGGTGAGCAATTGGTGTGTAACCAACGACAGTTGATTGTTACCATCAATTGTGAACAATTCGAACCAATTCATTACTGCTTGTCTTCATCACTGGATCCAAACGACAGTTTAGGCATTTAGGATGTTAGATAAAGATATTGATGCATCACGACAGTGAGGCAATATTACATTCTTGTTTGAGTTCTAGACCGCACTTAAGTTGAATCCTGAATAGATGCTCAGTCCTCAATTCGAAATCACCGGCGAATGACCTTGATCTAGTGCCTTTCTTTATTGAGTCTCATATCGTTTAATTTGCTGTTCCGTTTCTTGTTTCACTACAATTCACCAACTCATACTTTATCTTAGCTTTAAATTAAAATCTCGTAATTTCATAGTGTAACCTTGGTCCCTGTGGATTCGATACCCCTTATACTACTGCAACTGTCTGTGCACTTGCGGATATTATTTTGGGTTAAAACTTCTGCACATCACATCACCGAGTTAATCTTATAAAAAAACTGAGTTAAAGAAAGATCCATAACACATAAACAAACAGATTCTCTAACTTATTTAGACATCTGATGAAATATTATAAACAAAAAAAATTGGATTATCAATTTATAATAATAATTAAAAAAAAAAAAAATTAGTAAGACGAAAGTAACATACTTCATACATGGATTAGTGTTCAAGTATTTAAGAAAATAGATAATAGATTCACATAAGCATGAAACTTGCTAGACAGAAAAATATATCAAAACAAACAAAGAAACAAAAAAATTGATTCCCCAAGAATGGTTCACAATCCTCATGTTCTCGCTGCCCTTATCTTTGTTTTCAATCTCTCGACCACATTAATGTGCTTAAACTCCTCATCATCATCATAACCATAAACCTCTTGTTCTTCAAAGTCCCTATTCAACTGTTCTTCTCTCACAATAAATTACTTTCATAAACAATATTAGAAATATGTAAAACTTGGGTTATGTTCTCTAACTCATCACCATCGAACATATTTCTTCACCAAAAAAAAAATTATCGTGAGCTAGTAAACCTTTTAAGACACCATGCATGACTCATAAACCAACATCTCTTCCTTCACTTGTTCCTCTATTAATAAAACCTTTGATTGTGGTTTCACCAAATATGTTTTCAAACGGTTTCCAAAAAACGACGGAACTTTTGTTTGAATCATAGATAATCAACATCTTATAAATAACTCGTAGGTAAAATCATAGAAAGTCAACTTCTTCTAAACAACCCTTAGAAAAAAAACAATCTACCAAACAGATCTCAAAGAACAAACTCCATTGAAACCAACACCGTTTCTCAACAAAAGCCAATATGAAGAAGAAGACGTGGCGAATAAATTTTCATAAACAAATTGTCGCCGACGCCGGGAGAAATCTTTAAGCCCCTAAAGTCTCCAGATCCACCACCTCTTTCTCGGTCTCCGGCCACCGTTCTCAACAATCCCATCACGCACCTTAGTTTGATGATCTCCAGTGTCTCGACTAATATTTCTTTTGTCTAGCAAGCCCTTGACTATCCCGACCAACGCCACAATGGCTCTCCGATGTTATTAGACCATCTAATAAAAACCGGTGTTACCAATGTGTTTGTAAACATTATTGATGTGTAGCATGCTTAAGAGAATCACTTACGTACCATCTCTATGTTTTGTGAGTAAGCATGGCTGATTATGGTTTTTTCGGAAGGACTTTGGCAATATATCCTTTGAAATCTTTGATAAGGACTCCTTCACAACGATCACAAGAGTATGTTGGCTTGGGTCAATTTTGTAATGCTTCACTCTACCACCATATTCAATGCGTAGATCCACCTAGTTTCATTCCATGACCACTACTGCAGTTATCTTGTCTTGCAAGGAAGTAAGGAACACTTATCTTTTACCATTCTCCAGCATCGTAAACATCATATTAGCTCCCCTAACGGTAGATCTTGATCAACTGATAAAATACCATCCATCTAGAGCAACGAATCCTACAAAATTTGTACCTGTGTGATAAAGTGAAACCTACAAAAAAAGAAAAAAAAAAAGAAAATTTGTATCTGTGTGATAAAGTGAAACCTACAAAACGGAAAAATATTTCACCATTAAAAAATATTGAATGATTACAACTCCAACCAACCGAACAAACAAAAACGAAAAAACACAAAAAAACTATAAAATAAAACAAAGAACAAATAACAACTAATATAAACCTATAAAAAAGAGGTAGCTACTCATACAACTGAGCTCCGTCACTAAGAAAGCTATTAAAAACTGAACCGATTTAATAGCTCAACCACGATAATTAGAATTCGATATAAATCAAAACGATGAAACTCATACCTCCATATAGATAAGCCTTTCTTTTAATCATGAATTAGTGATATGCCCCCTTTTTTTTTACTCTACCTTCTCCTCTTTAATCGATTGAACATTATTTCAAGCGTAATAAATTTTCATATAGTGTTAAAAAAACAATGAAAACACGAAGAATGTATGATATAACTTAAAGATCTTACCTGAATTGAGTAAAATTTGAGTCTTCTATTCTTCGTAAAGACTAAGGAATCGAATAGGCTGACCTATTTACATATGTTATTACACACATATATACCTTTTGAGTTGAGATTTTGTATAGTATAGATTGCAATTGGAGGAGGGTACACATGTATATATAGAAAAATCCTAGTGTTTAAAAAATAAAAGAAAGCTAACTATTAGGAAAAAAGGAAAAATCTCTATTAACAAAAATTGAAAATTAACTTACAAAGTGACTAAACCCTAAAACTCACATATATAAGTAATCGATGTCATCTACGGTTTCAAATATAACTAAAATTTTCTCTTTTTATATATAGGCCTTTCCAATTCCTAATACCAAAATACATAGGTTATTTTAATGGAAAAATTTGTAAAATATTAAAAGAAAACTAACTTTTTTTAAAAAAGGAAAATTTTCTTATCAACAACAAAAGAAAATTAACTTAATCCTAATCGCTTACGTGGACCAATCGGATCGTGTTTCTAAAATCCTATGTGGACGCCTTTAGAGCGCTATAGCATCAACTTTTATATAGTATAGATATATCATGAGTGATATACTATAGATTGCTATTAACATAATTGCATACAATTATACGGAAAGTATAAGTGTATACTAGTATTAGTATACTGAATAATAGATAACTAGATTTGACCTGGCGTGGGAATATAAATTTCAGTTTATTGTATAGTAAAAATATATTGTTTTGAATTATACATACCAAAAATATTAGATAAATAATCATGTCCACTACAAAAATTATTCGATTGGTTTTCGAATTTTAAGTGTCTTAATAATAAATCTTACGTTCTAAGTGTATATCAAAAATAAAAGTAAAAAGAATTGATTTACAATAACCAAACAAAAAACAAAGTATTATTTTATAATATATGAAAAAAATGTAATCGAGTGATCTACATAGGGGTGGGCATAATTCCCGTCCCGTACCGAACCGTCCCGTTCCGTCCCATTCCCGATCCTATATTCCCGTTCCATATTAGATTGTATTCCCGAATGGTACAAGTGAGTGATTCCCGTTTGGGAATGGGACAGGACGGGACGGGAACGGGAATTCCCGAAGTCCCATTTGTCCCGAAATAAATATTTACTAGTATAAAAATATATTTTAGTAGATATGAGTTTCTTAATTTTTCATAGAAGTTACTATGTTAATAACTCTTTTTGTATGTAAAATTCTAAGTTGTCTTATATAAAATTGTAAAACACGAATCACACGATTATTAAACCTTTTTTACTTCGACACCTACGTTAGCAGCCGCATCATCCAGTCTTCAAACTCTACACCATAACTTCCTTTAATCTTTGATCTCTCCTGTGAACGTAAGTGCTATTATTCCACTTTTTTTCTTTTCTTTTCTATCGACGTTGATTGATATCTCTTCTTCAATTATTATGTTTTGTTTATTGTTACTGATCAATGATGTATACGGTTTCTTTATTGGCTTAAGTATATGATTCCGTCATGTAATGAGATCAATATTCCTACTTATTTTATCTATGTACTTGTTTTTATGCTGATTCTCTATATTTTTGTCTTTGTACTTGTTTTTTATATTTTTGTAGTTTTGTTGTTAACTTGTTTCTAAATCTATCTCTTTTGTTTTTTGACTGTATATCTTTGTTTATATATATGAACAGATGGATCAAAGAGATGAAACAATGGAAGAGGGTGAAAGACGTAAGAGAGACAATGAATTTTTACCACCAAATCCTCCAAAAAAACAACAAACTCAGAGATCACAACACTGGGAAATTTTCAATAAACTACCAGGTGGTAAGAAAGCGAAGTGTAAGTATTGTGGAAAAGAGATAACCTGTGGTCGATCATCAGGTACTAGTGGTTTGAAAAAGCATGGAGAGAGGTGCCACTTGTATAAACAAGCTCAAACAAGTGCAGATCAGAAAGTCTTGACTCGAGATGAAAGTGTTGATAATGATAAACTTGCCGCTGTTAGCTTTTGTCAAACCAGATGCAGAAGAGCGACAGTGAAAATGATTGTTATTGATGAACTGCCATTTTCTTTTGTGGAGAATCGTGGTTTCCGATACTTTTGGAGTCAGGCCGTTCCTCTGTATAAAGTCCCTTCACGAAGAACAATAACCAGAGATGTGTTGGAGCTGTATTTGAGTGAGAAAGCTTCCCTGAAAAGTGTGCTTAGTGGACATAGGGTTTCTTTCGCTACTGACATACTTGCTTGAGTGTATCTTTCTTCTTCTCGACTCCATTGTTAAGCTCTGCGATTTGAATATGGTTATCCTAGGTTAGCGTCTCTACTCTAGGAAGACTCAATGCACAAAAATTGTTATTACAAGGTGATTTGCTTGCCCTAAATTACAATGGTAGACAATATGAAAAAGTTCACCTTTTCAAGAGCCTCCTTAACATCAAACTTTTTTTTTCTCTCTACGAACAGTCATAAAGAGGCTGGGAAGACCTACATCCAGGCCTGCAAACATCTCTTAGAAGAATGCAACAATTATGTGGTTCCTTTTTCAAAACTGTGGTTTGCAATAAACATTGCTTAAATCTTGCCTAGCAAGTTGTTGTGCTAGATCTATCTTGACATCGTCATAATCTCCAGCCAAAAAAAGCCACACACCCTTTTATGTATTAAGATTTGGTAGATAATGAAACAAAAGAACGATGTTGAAATGTGTTTTGGCACAAAAAAAGATTTTTCTTTGTTCACTGACCTTTAAAACTGGAGTCTTCGTATATGCTTCTTCTCTGCCTTTTGGCTTCACCACTTCTGCTACAATGTGATTTGAAGCATGCAGAAATGTCCCCAATCTTGCTTAGATACATAAATGAAAAGTAAAATATAATAAAGGTTTTAGCAAAAAAAAAAGGAAAAACATAGTGAAGTCTTTTGAGCGAGACTAAATACGTGTTCGATCGAGCAATTGTTTATAGTGTTCCTCGAGAAGCATGCTTTATCGAATCTGATCGTACCAGACTAAGGTATTGAAAGATCGAAGACATGGATGACGATGAGGAATTCGCCGCGAGATTAAAGTATGGAGATGAAGCGTAAGATTGTGATAGTATACAAAAAAATGTGATGATATGTGTGACGTTGATGATATAAGAATTATGAAGGAAAACTAAAGCATTTTTTTTGTCACACAGGAAAACTAAAGCATTTGAAAGCAACAATCACAGTAAAAATAATTAAAGGGGAAGACGAGAAGGGCCGAGTTAAGAAACGGAAGAAGTGGAAGATGATTCGACGATTTAGACACTGCCACGTTTGGAATTCATTCGTCGGAATGACGTACACAGCTTACGGGAAACGGCCGGTGTGGTAAGTTGTCTTATGGAGGAGACGAGATGAGAATGTGGAGGAGGAGTAGTGTTTAGTATTATTTTGAATTTATTTGGGATTAGTTTGTGGGCCAATTTTTACGAAGCCCAAACAAATAAGATGTTCATAAAAATGCCACGTGTCAATATTTCTAGAATTATAGTTGCTGATGTGTCAAGCTCATGGAGAGAACCAAATTATAGTTACTGATGTGTCAAGCTCATGGAGAGAGCCAAGGGCTTTTATATAGTAGATACTAGATTTTACACCCACGCTACGCGTGGGTTTATTTTAACGATAAGCTTAATATATATTTGGACTTACTAACTTTTAAGTTAGGGAGACGTTGACATATACGGATGAAATAGTATAATGGTTGCTTCAAAGAAGTTATATTAATTACGATGCAAGAATTCAAAAGTTTGAAGCAGGGTTGAAGAGACAATGTTAGCATTAAGAAGACGCTTGAAATGCAGTTACATTCATGCTCACTCTTCTAATTTTAAACGATATCAGCATAATTTAATACATGAAAGAAACATAAAGATCTTAGGCGATCTATTTGATTCATATATAGTTTAAGTTGAGTTTTCTTAGACACGATCAACTTAATTGTTGTTTTTCCATGTGGTTGCATATTGAACTTCTTCAAGACATCCTCACTCGCCTTTTTGAGAAAGCTTTCCATCGAATCTGAGCAAAACCGATGAAAAATAAAGAGTAAACCATTTTTGTTCTTCCTCTTCATCTTCGCCTCCTTTCACATATTTAAATCTATACTATATAACCTTCACTACTTCATAATCTATTACCTTATAATGTTGGTATAGTTCTAACATCACCGAGTTAATCTTATAAAAAAACTGAGTTAAAGAAAGATCCATAACACGTAAACAAACAGATTCTCTAACTTATTTAGACATCTGATGAAATATTATAAACAAAAAAAATTGGATTATCAATTTATAATAATAATTAAAAAAAAAAAAATTAGTAAGACGACAGTTTGTCTTCATCACTGCTTGTCTTCATCACTGGATCCAAACGACAGTTTAGGCATTTAGGATGTTAGATAAAGATATTGATGCATCACGACAGTGAGGCAATATTACATTCTTGTTTGAGTTCTAGACCGCACTTAAGTTGAATCCTGAATAGATGCTCAGTCCTCAATTCGAAATCACCGGCGAATGACCTTGATCTAGTGCCTTTCTTTATTGAGTCTCATATCGTTTAATTTGCTGTTTCGTTTCTTGTTTCACTACAATTCACCAACTCATACTTTATCTTAGCTTTAAATTAAAATCTCGTAATTTCATAGTGTAACCTTGGTCCCTGTGGATTCGATACCCCTTATACTACTGCAACTGTCTGTGCACTTGCGGATATTATTTTGGGTTAAAACTTCTGCACATCACATCACCGAGTTAATCTTATAAAAAAACTGAGTTAAAGAAAGATCCATAACACATAAACAAACAGATTCTCTAACTTATTTAGACATCTGATGAAATATTATAAACAAAAAAAATTGGATTATCAATTTATAATAATAATTAAAAAAAAAAAAAATTAGTAAGACGAAAGTAACATACTTCATACATGGATTAGTGTTCAAGTATTTAAGAAAATAGATAATAGATTCACATAAGCATGAAACTTGCTAGACAGAAAAATATATCAAAACAAACAAAGAAACAAAAAAATTGATTCCCCAAGAATGGTTCACAATCCTCATGTTCTCGCTGCCCTTATCTTTGTTTTCAATCTCTCGACCACATTAATGGGCTTAAACTCCTCATCGGCGAGTATACCCAAGGTGGATGATTAGCCGAATGAGACGACAGAGAGTTTTGGAGAAGAAAGAGTGGTTTAGAGAATGTGGATATCAACGTACTCATTCTCTCTTGCAATTTTGTGCGATATCCTGCATCCTCTACGAAACATCGGGTAATCCTCAAACACTCTAAACACCTTGAACTCCACCTCTAAATGGCCGTTAAACCCTTAGCGCCGTCTTCCCTAATAGTGTGCCTTTAGCGAGATCCTCACGCGTACTTTAAATGCGTTGAGTTTGTGTTTGGGAAATGGCTTGGAGGAGAAATGTGTTGAGGCTGTTCTGGTAAAGCTTTGCTATTCGTAATTTGGATTATGTGGTCTGCAGATTGAAAGGTTATTCGGTTCACTGAGGATAAAAGAGTTCCCGCGTTTTCAAATCTTTCTCCTTTACTTATTTCTGAATTTGTTTGAGGACAAACAAAGATCTAAGTCCGGGGGAATTGATATATTAGTATTTTGGTCTCTTTTACGTATTGCTTCTTTAGTCTTTTTGGTTCTTTCTAGTTCCTTTTGTGTCTTTTCAGGTTCTAGGAGGCCTTCAAGCATGGATTGGAGTCAGTGGCGGTCATTTGAGCTAAATGGACGAAACAGACAACCGAGCTGCAAATGGTCATGTAGCCGCTGCTATTCGAAGGTTTGAGCAACAAGTGGCTCAAATGCAACAGCGTGCGCATGAGCAGCATCGCGCCATTGGGGATATGGACAATCCCCATGCTTTCTACCAGAACCGAGCTGCTATAGTTCCCCCTCCTGTTGACCAGAATGATTATGAGATCAAACCGCAGTTGATATCGCTGGTTAAGCAGCATTTGTTCCATGGATTGCCTGCTGAAAATCCGATGGACCATATAGAGAACTTCGAGGAGATTTGCTCCACGACGAGCTCTAATGGGATGAACCCGGATTTCTTGAAGTGCAAGCTTTTCCCTTTCTCACTCGCAGACAAAGCTTCACGTTGGCTTAAGTCGCTACCAGCTGGATCCATCACGACTTGGCCACAATGTAGAGCAGCGTTCTTGGACCACTTCTACACCAAAACCATGACCGCGGGTCTAAGGAACAAGATCTCCACGTTTCAGCAACATTCAGGAGAGTCCTTTTGTGAGGCATGGGAACGGTTCAAGGAGTACAAGAGGGAATGTCCACACCATGGGTTTACCGATGAAAATTTGCTGGGTATCTTCTACGATGGTGTTGATCGTGATCATAGGGACACTTTGAATGCTGCGAGTAATGGTAATTTTATGACCAAGACCAAGGAAGGAGCATATCAATTGATAGAGAACTTGGCTGCAAGTTCCAGGAGTCGATGCCACGACTATAATGAGCATGTACATGTCAGCAGTGTTGAGTCAGAGAAGATTGATGAGCTGACAGCGAAAGTGAACCTGTTGTTGAAGAGAAATCAGAGAAGTGTCAAGCTTTGTGAGAACAAGGGAGATGAGCAGTATGCTGAGGCGAACTATGTGGGTGAAGACTATGTGCAGAATCAAAGCTCTCAAGCCTATGCATCTAATTCTCAAGACGAGCTGAAATCTCTTATGCATTTGCTTTTACTCGGTCAGCAGAAATACGCTAGTGAGATCAATGTCAAGGTGGATAGCATGTACAATGATCTCAACAGTAAGTTTGAAGCTATATACGCTCATGCAAAGGAGCTTGATATTATAGTCGCTCACACCGCCGATGCAGTCAAGAATATACAAGGAATCCTCCCAAGCAAACCGGTTGTAAACACTAGGGAGCCTGTGGATGCCATCACGCTTGGTAAGAAAAAGATATTCCCACCGAAAAAGGATGAAGAGGTTGCTGGACCTTCTTCTACGGTGCTTCGACCGAACGAACTTGTTAACAAGATTCAGTCGCGTATCTATGAACCCCCAATCCCCTACCCAGTTTCACCTAGAGATCAGAGAGATTCAATCAATTCGGAGAAACTAGATATTCCTGAGAAAATGGCGAGGAGTAATGCAGCACGACCACCATTGAAGAGATTGCCAAAGGTTGGAGATCCAGGAAAGTTTGTTGTCCCATGTCTCATCTTCGGAATCAACTTTGAAGATTCTCTGTGTGACTCCGGGTCTAGTGTTAACCTCATGTCAAGGGCTATTGCAAAATCGTTGGGCATTGTTGGTATAAAGCCTTCTCCAATGTCTATAAGGTTGGCGAATGCCTCGGTGACAACTTCACAAGGGTTCATTGAGGATTTGAATATCCAGATTGGGGATTGCTTGATCCCGACTGATTTCCAAGTTGTGGAGATGAAGAATGGTTCACACGTGCCCTTGATCTTAGGAAGGCCTTTCCTTGCAACAGTAGGAGCGGTTGTGGACTTACCGAACAAAAAAATAGTCTTCGCTAACGTCGACAAGAAAGTCTCCTACAATGCCATATCGGACAGAGATAGCGGTAAGTATGGCTCTTGTGTTGCCATAGACAATGTAACATGGAAGCCCAAAAAGATTAACAAGCGGGACGTAGTAAATCAAGAGAAGAATGGTACAAGTTCGCCTGTAACCTTGACACCACAGAGATGTGTTGGGAACACGATCGAGTATAAAGTGCAGAGCAAGAGTATGTCTAAGCCTTTCTCTAAGGTTAAGGCCATCATCACTCCGGAGTTTAAAGAGAAAGGTCAAGCAGCTATGGCTAGTATGATGAGCAAGGTTATACAACTAAATGTGAGTGGTCAAGGAGCAAATGGACCATGCCTCAACCCACCTCAACCGAGCCCTGACCCGGACAAGAAGGTCTCTAATCCTCATATGGATTCGTCTCAAGCCTAAAACGGAAACACACGTCAAGCTAAACGACGTTAAACAAGCGCTTGGTGGGAGGCAACCCACCGGTAAGTGTACATACTTTCTTTCATTTTTGGTTTTTCAATTTTACTTTTTTTTGTTTTCTCTTTATTTTTCCTCAGAATTGTCGCCACAACTCGTTGGATTGGGACTCAGACGATCAGACCGGTCGGTCTATCTCAGGACCGGTCGATCCTGTTCGTCTCCCAAGAATGGCCAGGTCTCTGGAAACAAGACCGGTCGGTCCCATATGCCGACCGGTCGATCCCGTCGTCTCACTCGAAGAGCCAAATGTCTCTGGAAATGGGACCGGTCGGTCCTATTTACCGATCGGTCGATCCGAATTGAACACATCGATCCGTATAGACAAGACCGACCGATCTAGTATCAGGACCGGTCGGTCCCGCACCCAGGTAAGTAAAAATTCTTTCGATTTTCGGTAAAAACCGGTTTGGTTCACTTGTTTTGAACCGGTTTTTAACCCTATAAACTGAAAAACCATGACCCCAACCCCTTTCACCGATCAAAACCGCCGAATTCTCCCCTTCTTCTTTGTGCTCTTGGAGATTTTCTTCACAACTTCTTCAAACCTTAAGTTTTTGATTTCTCATTCGTTTCTGACGATTTTTGGCTCTAATCCACTCAATTTTACACGCTTATTCTGATTTTTGCATCAATTCGTTCGATTACCAAGGTATGAAGTTGTTATTTTGAGAAAATTCCGGGTTTGGGTTATGCTCTCTTTGGATTTTGAAGTTCAATTCGATTTGTTTTCACTCTAAAGTGGTTTGTTTTGCAGCCATGGTTCGCGTAATGGATCCGCGTGCTGCACCTCCACCACCCGAAATCGACCCGAATGAAGAAGACGAGCAACGAACGAAGCTCGTTCACGATAAACAAAGACGCTTGACGAGAGCGGAAAAAGCTAAAGAAAAAGCGACCTCTTTTCAACCGGACCCTCCGCGTCGATCGCACAGTTCACGCAATTCAAATGCTCAATAGCCAAGAAGAAACGGTACTCCCTTCCCCGGAATAGATATACACCCTCGATTAGAACGGAAGGGTTTAGTTAAAGAACCATTGTATGTGAACAAGCAAGAAGAAGACGGTTGGGTTAAGTACAACAGCATCTGTTACAATGGTCTTCTCAATGTTGAGATATTGCCAACTAGAGTTATATGTCGTGAGATGCTGCAGAAATATGGTATGTTGGATGAAGTGATGGACTTTCTCAATCGTATGGGTTTTGGAACCATGGCTACACACCAATATCCTCTCTATCCTGAATTAGTACGACAGTTCCTTGCCTCCTGTGAGGTTTATTACCCATCGGATGATCACAGAAGAGCCGAGCATGGTCGCCTATGGTATAAGATCAATGGGACTTCATACAAGATTTCGCTCAAAAGATTGTGTAGATTATATGGTTTTGATGAATATTCTCAGCGTCTGGAATTCCCTGATCGTCTTGGTTTCCGTGAGATCGATCGACTGTGGCACTTGATCGGTTCGAGTCCTGCAACATCGCGCAACATGAAGCTCACTCTGATCAGGAACCCGATCATCCGTATTGTCGCCAAGGCTCTAAGCACTACTATGTTCTGCAAGGAGGAACCGGGAGCTCTGCGTCTTGATGAGTTAGTCTTACTGCATTTCGGGATGCCAGATTTAGTATCAGAGATTTACAACGAGTATCCTAGCGATCAGCGCACTAACTTTGGAGCGGTATTTGCACATTTCCTGACGGAGAGGAAATTTAGGGCTCTCGGAGGACCGGGAAAGAAGAAGCAAGAGGTTTGTGGAAGTCTTTTAACTCCAATTTTTATCCACCACGGGATTGATTTTGTAGGCACCGAGGTAATCCCAGCACCTGCACTCTTGGATGTGCAACACCTCATTCAGAGCCGATGGCTAGTTGCGGATAGATGGCAATACACTGACTTGGCTGGAAACCCGCAGTCCATTGCGCTACCTAGTGAGCATGTGCCTCTCACCACCATAGATAATGTGCGATTCTTGCCACCAATCGCACCTCAGGATACCGATCCAGTTGTTCCAATGCGGCATAGGAAGCACCGCCACATCGGACGAGATTCAGACTATGCAGGTCCTAGTAGTATTCCCGCCAACCCAGAGACGAGGTTCCAGTTTCCACCGTACGAGAACCAGTTCGCCATCTCTCCGCCTCGAGAGACTTGGACCGCACCAGAGCGCACTCATTGGCAGTACATGAGTTTTCAGAAACTCCATAACATGATGTCTAACATTTGGAGTGCCATTTCTTGTTCACGGAGCACCGATGCGGTCCGAGGATCAGACTTTGCTGGAAGTCACATGCCTCCGCCTGCTGGACCTTCCACTGAGCTGAGATCAGATGATGACGCAGCTGACTCCGAGGATACAATGGATTCTGAGGAGTCTCCAGAGTTCTGATGACGAACTTCTACTCGGTGATATTTTCTTTCACCCTTCTTTCATCATTGTATTATTCCATATTTGTTTCTGTTTTTATTGAGTCTCCAATCTCTTGAACTTTTTCACACCGGAGACAGTGTGATTTAAGTCCGGGGGAGCGGTCTTGCTTTTGAGTCTGTATTTTTATTTTCATGTCAAAACTTTGTAGGGAATTAGGACTTTATCTTATGATGATATTTGAACTATCTATGATTAACCTTCTCTCTAGTGACCTTTTTACATAGCATGGGTACAAGGAATAGCTGGGACACTTTGACGCACTATCTTCCAGGTTTCAGATTGACCAAATTTCCTCTTGTTACTGGCACTAGATTAGGGAAACGAACCATATTCAGGACTCCTTATTCTTTTTACCGCTCTTGTTGTTTCTGATAGCTAGCTCATTTTTAGCTAGTACCCTCCTTAACCATTACCTCTTTTCAAACTCCTTGCATTCTTGTTACTTCATTGTCACATGTGCAGCATATGCGCAAAAGGGCCGGAGAGAATCGAGTCGACACTGCATCTAAATCACTCTTTCAGAAGATTTCAGAAGAACGAGCACCTGCTCACTCATAATTGAGCACCTGCTCGGTTTTGAAAGATGATTTAATAACTAAGGAAGGGACAGCAATAATGAGCTCCACTTGGGTACGTACAACACTCCTATTTATATTCGTGTTTGAGAGACACACACATGTAATGTATATCCCTCTTCATCATCATTATTATTAAACAAAAAAAAAAAAAAAAAAAAAACGATGATGAAGAAATGGTTATTCTGTAAAATGGAAAAAGTGTCTCTCTACACAGCGAGTATACCCAAGGTGGATGATTAGCCGAATGAGACGACATAGAGTTTTGGAGAAGAAAGAGTGGTTTAGAGAATGTGGATATCAACGTACTCATTCTCTCTTGCAATTTTGTGCGATATCCTGCATCCTCTACGAAACATCGGGTAATCCTCAAACACTCTAAACACCTTGAACTCCACCTCTAAATGGCCGTTAAACCCTTAGCGCCGTCTTCCCTAATAGTGTTCCTTTAGCGAGATCCTCACGCGTACTTTAAATGCGTTGAGTTTGTGTTTGGGAAATGGCTTGGAGGAGAAATGTGTTGAGGCTGTTCTGGTAAAGCTTTGCTATTCGTAATTTGGATTATGTGGTCTGCAGATTGAAAGGTTATTCGGTTCACTGAGGATAAAAGAGTTCCCGCGTTTTCAAATCTTTCTCCTTTACTTATTTCTGAATTTGTTTGAGGACAAACAAAGATCTAAGTCCGGGGGAATTGATATATTAGTATTTTGGTCTCTTTTACGTATTGCTTCTTTAGTCTTTTTGGTTCTTTCTAGTTCCTTTTGTGTCTTTTCAGGTTCTAGGAGGCCTTCAAGCATGGATTGGAGTCAGTGGCGGTCATTGGAGCTAAATGGACGAATCTGGAGAAAAGATGGTGAGTTTCATAATCGAGCACTTGCTCGGTTTGGATCGAGCACCTGTACACCCGAAGAATCAAAGAAGCTGTAACTCTCTGGAAAGCGGACCGACCGGTCCACGTGAGGGGACCGACCGATCCACGCTCAAAGATCGTAACCACCTGAAGACAGACCGACCGGTCTGGATTCAGACCGACCGGTCCCATGCCTGATCCGATTTTAACCTATTTTTCTCTATAAATAAGAGGTAGCCACCTCTGAAAATAGGGTCTGAAACATTTTTCTAAAACAGTTCTTTTTACGTTTTCTTGGAGATTTGCTGGGTTCCTCAACCCTTGAAACTATTCCTCATTGATTCCTTTTGGATTTGCTTGTAACAATTGGAGGATAAATTCACAATACCCATTGAGAAGAATTCTAATTCCTTATCTTTTCCATTTATCATTATGAATTCTATTTCGTTGATTGCTGCGATTTCATTCTCTATGTTCGAGTAGTCCTCTAGCTAGATTGAGGGATTTCAATGGTGATTTAGGATTGATTAGTGACTGAGCCAAATAGGATAGATTATCATTCATCTTCATTCAATTGGGATTCATAACGCTTAGGTTAGCCTGTACACCTAATCTCTGATTTCATGTTGAACTTATTCACGAAAGTGCTCTAGGTTGATAGATAACCCATTGGTGAGCAATTGGTGTGTAACCAACGACAGTTGATTGTTACCATCAATTGTGAACAATTCGAACCAATTCATTACTGCTTGTCTTCATCACTGGATCCAAACGACAGTTTAGGCATTTAGGATGTTAGATAAAGATATTGATGCATCACGACAGTGAGGCAATATTACATTCTTGTTTGAGTTCTAGACCGCACTTAAGTTGAATCCTGAATAGATGCTCAGTCCTCAATTCGAAATCACCGGCGAATGACCTTGATCTAGTGCCTTTCTTTATTGAGTCTCATATCGTTTAATTTGCTGTTTCGTTTCTTGTTTCACTACAATTCACCAACTCATACTTTATCTTAGCTTTAAATTAAAATCTCGTAATTTCATAGTGTAACCTTGGTCCCTGTGGATTCGATACCCCTTATACTACTGCAACTGTCTGTGCACTTGCGGATATTATTTTGGGTTAAAACTTCTGCACATCACATCACCGAGTTAATCTTATAAAAAAACTGAGTTAAAGAAAGATCCATAACACATAAACAAACAGATTCTCTAACTTATTTAGACATCTGATGAAATATTATAAACAAAAAAAATTGGATTATCAATTTATAATAATAATTAAAAAAAAAAAAAATTAGTAAGACGAAAGTAACATACTTCATACATGGATTAGTGTTCAAGTATTTAAGAAAATAGATAATAGATTCACATAAGCATGAAACTTGCTAGACAGAAAAATATATCAAAACAAACAAAGAAACAAAAAAATTGATTCCCCAAGAATGGTTCACAATCCTCATGTTCTCGCTGCCCTTATCTTTGTTTTCAATCTCTCGACCACATTAATGTGCTTAAACTCCTCATCATCATCATAACCATAAACCTCTTGTTCTTCAATGTCCCTATTCAACTGTTCTTCTCTCACAATAAATTACTTTCATAAACAATATTAGAAATATGTAAAACTTGGGTTATGTTCTCTAACTCATCACCATCGAACATATTTCTTCACCAAAAAAAAAATTATCGTGAGCTAGTAAACCTTTTAAGACACCATGCATGACTCATAAACCAACATCTCTTCCTTCACTTGTTCCTCTATTAATAAAACCTTTGATTGTGGTTTCACCAAATATGTTTTCAAACGGTTTCCAAAAAACGACGGAACTTTTGTTTGAATCATAGATAATCAACATCTTATAAATAACTCGTAGGTAAAATCATAGAAAGTCAACTTCTTCTAAACAACCCTTAGAAAAAAAAAAATCTACCAAACAGATCTCAAAGAACAAACTCCATTGAAACCAACACCGTTTCTCAACAAAAGCCAATATGAAGAAGAAGACGTGGCGAATAAATTTTCATAAACAAATTGTCGCCGACGCCGGGAGAAATCTTTAAGCCCCTAAAGTCTCCAGATCCACCACCTCTTTCTCGGTCTCCGGCCACCGTTCTCAACAATCCCATCACGCACCTTAGTTTGATGATCTCCAGTGTCTCGACTAATATTTCTTTTGTCTAGCAAGCCCTTGACTATCCCGACCAACGCCACAATGGCTCTCCGATGTTATTAGACCATCTAATAAAAATCGGTGTTACCAATGTGTTTGTAAACATTATTGATGTGTAGCATGCTTAAGAGAATCACTTACGTACCATCTCTCTATGTTTTGTGAGTAAGCATGGCTGATTATGGTTTTTTCGGAAGGACTTTGGCAATATATCCTTTGAAATCTTTGATAAGGACTCCTTCACAACGATCACAAGAGTATGTTGGCTTGGGTCAATTTTGTAATGCTTCACTCTACCACCATATTCAATGCGTAGATCCACCTAGTTTCATTCCATGACCACTACTGCAGTTATCTTGTCTTGCAAGGAAGTAAGGAACACTTATCTTTTACCATTCTCCAGCATCGTAAACATCATATTAGCTCCCCTAACGGTAGATCTTGATCAACTGATAAAATACCATCCATCTAGAGCAACGAATCCTACAAAATTTGTACCTGTGTGATAAAGTGAAACCTACAAAAAAAGAAAAAAAAAAAAGAAAATTTGTACCTGTGTGATAAAGTGAAACCTACAAAACGGAAAAATATTTCACCATTAAAAAATATTGAATGATTACAACTCCAACCAACCGAACAAACAAAAACGAAAAAACACAAAAAAACTATAAAATAAAACAAAGAACAAATAACAACTAATATAAACCTATAAAAAAGAGGTAGCTACTCATACAACTGAGCTCCGTCACTAAGAAAGCTATTAAAAACTGAACCGATTTAATAGCTCAACCACGATAATTAGAATTCGATATAAATCAAAACGATGAAACTCATACCTCCATATAGATAAGCCTTTCTTTTAATCATGAATTAGTGATATGCCCCCTTTATTTTTACTCTACCTTCTCCTCTTTAATCGATTGAACATTATTTCAAGCGTAATAAATTTTCATATAGTGTTAAAAAAACAATGAAAACACGAAGAATGTATGATATAACTTAAAGATCTTACCTGAATTGAGTAAAATTTGAGTCTTCTATTCTTCGTAAAGACTAAGGAATCGAATAGGCTGACCTATTTACATATGTTATTACACACATATATACCTTTTGAGTTGAGATTTTGTATAGTATAGATTGCAATTGGAGGAGGGTACACATGTATATATAGAAAAATCCTAGTGTTTAAAAAATAAAAGAAAGCTAACTATTAGGAAAAAAGGAAAAATCTCTATTAACAAAAATTGAAAATTAACTTACAAAGTGACTAAACCCTAAAACTCACATATATAAGTAATCGATGTCATCTACGGTTTCAAATATAACTAAAATTTTCTTTTTATATATATAGGCCTTTCCAATTCCTAATAGCAAAATACATAGGTTATTTTAATGGAAAAATTTGTAAAATATTAAAAGAAAACTAACTTTTAAAAAAAAAGGAAAATTTTCTTATCAACAACAAAAGAAAATTAACTTAATCCTAATCGCTTACGTGGACCAATCGGATCGTGTTTCTAAAATCCTATGTGGACGCCTTTAGAGCGCTATAGCATCAACTTTTATATAGTATAGATATATCATGAGTGATATACTATAGATTGCTATTAACATAATTGCATACAATTATACGGAAAGTATAAGTGTATACTAGTATTAGTATACTGAATAATAGATAACTAGATTTGACCTGGCGTGGGAATATAAATTTCAGTTTATTGTATAGTAAAAATATATTGTTTTGAATTATACATACCAAAAATATTAGATAAATAATCATGTCCACTACAAAAATTATTCGATTGGTCTTCGAATTTTAAGTGTCTTAATAATAAATCTTACGTTCTAAGTGTATATCAAAAATAAAAGTAAAAAGAATTGATTTACAATAACCAAACAAAAAACAAAGTATTATTTTATAATATATGAAAAAAATGTAATCGAGTGATCTACATAGGGGTGGGCATAATTCCCGTCCCGTACCGAACCGTCCCGTTCCGTCCCATTCCCGATCCTATATTCCCGTTCCATATTAGATTGTATTCCCGAATGGTACAAGTGAGTGATTCCCGTTTGGGAATGGGACAGGACGGGACGGGAACGGGAATTCCCGAAGTCCCATTTGTCCCGAAATAAATATTTACTAGTATAAAAATATATTTTAGTAGATATGAGTTTCTTAATTTTTCATAGAAGTTACTATGTTAATAACTCTTTTTGTATGTAAAATTCTAAGTTGTCTTATATAAAATTGTAAAACACGAATCACACGATTATTAAACCTTTTTTACTTCGACACCTACGTTAGCAGCCGCATCATCCAGTCTTCAAACTCTACACCATAACTTCCTTTAATCTTTGATCTCTCCTGTGAACGTAAGTGCTATTATTCCACTTTTTTTCTTTTCTTTTCTATCGACGTTGATTGATATCTCTTCTTCAATTATTATGTTTTGTTTATTGTTACTGATCAATGATGTATACGGTTTCTTTATTGGCTTAAGTATATGATTCCGTCATGTAATGAGATCAATATTCCTACTTATTTTATCTATGTACTTGTTTTTATGTTGATTCTCTATATTTTTGTCTTTGTACTTGTTTTTTATATTTTTGTAGTTTTGTTGTTAACTTGTTTCTAAATCTATCTCTTTTGTTTTTTGACTGTATATCTTTGTTTATATATATGAACAGATGGATCAAAGAGATGAAACAATGGAAGAGGGTGAAAGACGTAAGAGAGACAATGAATTTTTACCACCAAATCCTCCAAAAAAACAACAAACTCAGAGATCACAACACTGGGAAATTTTCAATAAACTACCAGGTGGTAAGAAAGCGAAGTGTAAGTATTGTGGAAAAGAGATAACCTGTGGTCGATCATCAGGTACTAGTGGTTTGAAAAAGCATGGAGAGAGGTGCCACTTGTATAAACAAGCTCAAACAAGTGCAGATCAGAAAGTCTTGACTCGAGATGAAAGTGTTGATAATGATAAACTTGCCGCTGTTAGCTTTTGTCAAACCAGATGCAGAAGAGCGACAGTGAAAATGATTGTTATTGATGAACTGCCATTTTCTTTTGTGGAGAATCGTGGTTTCCGATACTTTTGCAGTCAGGCCGTTCCTCTGTATAAAGTCCCTTCACGAAGAACAATAACCAGAGATGTGTTGGAGCTGTATTTGAGTGAGAAAGCTTCCCTGAAAAGTGTGCTTAGTGGACATAGGTTTCTTTCGCTACTGATATATGGACGGCCATTACTACAGTTAGCTATATGGTAATAACAGCTCATTTCATAGATGATAATTGGAAGTTGCATAGAAAGATCATTAGCTTTAGTCCTATTTCAGATCATAAGGGAAACACAATTGCTAAGCAGTTTGACTGATTGGGATATAAAAGAAAGTGTTAACTATAACTGTTGACAATGCTAGTGCAAATGATCGTGCTATTAAACTTTTGACAGAGAAGTGGAAGAATACTTTGGGAGATGATGGATTGATATTAGATGGTGAATTTATGCATGTACGATGTGCTGCGCATATTCTAAATCTAATTGTCGGAGAGGGTTTGAAGAAAGTGAGCAACAGTGTGATTAGTATTAGAAATGCGGTCAAATATGTTCGAGGCTCAGGTAGTAGATTACAAGCATTTCAGAAAAAAGCTGATGAAGAGAAAATTGGCAGAGGGAGTTTAGTCTTGGATTGTGGTACAAGGTGGAATTCAACTTATTTTATGTTAAGCTCAGCATTGAAATTTAAGCCTGCATTTGAACGAATGGCTGAGGAAGACAAGCTCTATGATGCTTACTTTCATGAAGATGAATCAGATGATATTTCTACTAATAAAAAAAGGGTTGGACCACCATAAAGTAAGGATTGGGATGATGCTCGTGTGATGGAAGAATTCTTAAAAGTGTTTTACGAATCTACTCTAACATTCTCTTCTTCGACAAAGGTAACTTCTAACAGGTGCTATAATCAAATTTGCAAGATTGAAAGAGTCTTGAAAACATTTGCTGAAGGGCATGACCTTGCTTTGAGAAAAACTGCAAGTATGATGAAGTACGATAAATTTGATAAGTATTGGGAAGGTCTGGAGAAGATTAACAAGCTCTTGATTGTTGCCGCTGTTCTTGATCCACGTGGTAAAATGGGATTTGTGACGCACTGTTTTGACAAGCTATATGGGCAAGGACTACAAGGTAAGCCAAAATGTGCAGAAATGAAAGACAAGGTGGAGAGCTTGATGCACAAGCTTTATATCGCTTATAGTGCATCGTACAAAAGCTCAAGTGATTTGGCCAATGATAGAGGTAATCAAGATGAGGGTATAACAATTATTGATGCAAGTTCAGGAGTAGATGAAGGGTTTGATCTAAGTGATTTTGGTGTTAGAGTTGGAGTGGAAGAAGATCCATTTGGAGAATGGAGTCAAATGTTTCAGAGAAAAGAAAGTGACGATGCTTCCTCAAATGAGCTAGAGATTTATCTTATGGAAAAGATTTGGACTCCAAAGGCTAACAATCTAGGTTGCAACTATGATCTTTTGGATTGGTGGCGAGTGAACAACACAAAGTATCCAGTATTGGCGAGAATGGCGAAAGATATTTTGGCAATTCCAGTCTCCACTGTTTCATCTGAGTCTGCATTTAGTACCGGAGGTCGTATTTTGGATGAATATAGGAGTTGTCTAAATCCTTCAATGGTCGAAGCGTTGATTTTAACAAAAAATTGGTTACGATCTTCGGCACAACATGATGTAGGAGCAAGCTTAGAACAAGTAATGGATGAAAATTCATTTATGGATAAAGTTACAGAAGGTAATACTTATATATTACGTATTCTCAAAATTTTTGTCATAACTTTTTGATTATCTCTTTACATTTAAATATGTTATCTTCTAACTATATACTGTTTTTCTTTTTCTTTTGTACAGAAGTCGGTAACCAATCATTTGCAAGTTATTTTTAATGTATTTATAGATTTAAATTTACTAAATAATTACGATGTAGACTTCCAAAATGTAGACTTTTTCATTAGGTTTTGTCTTTTTTTTTTACTGTATGCTAATTTGGTGAAGTTTTATTTTTAAAACATCATAATTTCATTTAGTTTAATTATCCAAAAGATTTTATGGTCAAATTATTTTTAATTTATTTATAGATTTAAATTTACTAAATAATTACGAGGTAGACTTCCATATTTCGTTGCAGACTTCCAAAATGTAGACTTTTTCATTAGGTTTTGTCTTTTTTTTTACTGTATGCTAATTTGGTGAACTTTTATTTTTAAAACATCACAATTGCATTTAGTTTAATTATCCAAAAGATTTTATGATCAAATTATTTTTTTTATGTATTTATAGATTTAAATTTACTAAATAATTACGGTGTAGACTTCCATATTTCGTTGCAGACTTCCAAAATGTATACTTTTTCATTCCAATTTGTCTTTTTTTTTTAATTTATGCTAATTTGGTGAACTTTTATTTTTATAACATCACAATTGCCTTTACTTTAATTATCCAAAAGATTTTATGGTCAAATTATTTTTTATGTATTTATAGATTTATATTTACTAAATAATTACGATGTAGACTTCCATATTTCGTTGCAGACTTCCAAAATGTAGACTTTTTCATTCCAATTTGTCTTTTTATTTTAATTTATGCTAGTTTGGTGAACTTTTATTTTTAAAACATCACAATTGCCTTTACTTTAATTATCCAAAAGATTTTATGGTCAAATTATTTTTTATGTATTTATAGATTTAAATTTTCTAAATAATTACGATGTAGACTTCCATATTTATTTGCAGACTTCTGGTGAAAATTTCCAACGAAGACTTCCAAAAGGATAGAACGGTCATTGCGGCTGTAGTTTTATTGTTTGTTTATTAAGGCTCTAACTGTAATTTCACTACCCCTTTAGAGTAGATTTGCAAGTTTTCACAATAGGGGTGTACTTTTGCATTAAAAATGAAAAAGGTATATTCCATGCAATAATCCCTAATAATTAGCTATGTATTTTACCATATTTTTCATTATAATAGTTAACAATGTATTTTATTTTTCAGATCTACATAAAGTCTTTTTACTGTGCTTAGAGATTTTTACTAATTTTTACTTCCTCCGTTTCATAATACTTGTCGTTCTGGAGGTAAAATTTTGTTTCATATTACTTGTCGTTTTGTATTTTCAATGCATATTTATTGTTAATTTTTACACTTTTATGCCTACTTTTTGACCCTCTTAATTACTTATTTCAAACAAAACAATACATTAATTAGGGGTAAAATAGAAAATGTAATTATTTTCTTAAGTTGTGTGAAAACCTATAGAATGACAACTAATTTGAAACAGAAGGAGTATTAAATAGCTCATTAAGAATATTTTTGTCATATTTTATTTAGTGGGTGTTAGACACCTAATTTTCAATTAGGGCATGTTATACATTTAAATAAAGGCTCCCAACCTATTATACACCTAATTAACCCTAGTAATATTGTGTAAAGTGTGGCTAAATATCGACAGAAGAAAAGAGAGAGAGCCTCTAAATGAGAAGGCAAATGAGAAGGAGGGCGTCGTACTAAATTCTCCTCATAAGGTTGTCGTTTACTTACAAGTAAACTTATATGAGAGTATTTAAGTTATAATTCCCAAATGCTAGGGTTTTCCATTCTATATCTCTTCTTCTTCGTATGAGGCAATGATATTATCAAAGTATGAAAGACGCAATTGTTCCGAAAGAAGCGAACTATGGGTTTTAAGCTATGCGAGGAGTCCGCTTCTTTGTAGAGACGTATACTGCATGTTTGATACTATGATAAGATGTATAGCCTTTTTGCTAAACCATTTCTGATTAGAAAAGCTCTGGCAAAAATCTGTTTATGATCTTTAACCTTTTTGCTAAACCAAACCTTGTGGATTTTGTTAACTGTTTAAAAGTACATCTTGTAACACTCTTTCCAACATAGTTAGAATAGTTGTAAGAAATATCATGTATGCTTCTGTATAGAAAGTTGAATTCATTCTACTATACAATTGGTATGATGATAGTATCATTTTTTTGGGATAAATTCATTTTCCATTTCTAGTCCCATACGTATGTGAGAATGCATTACAAGTTAGTGGTATGGTTTGATATTTATCACTCAGCATTGGAAGGAGGAGCCTTAATGTCTTGCAAACTATTGATCAGAATGTACTAGTCTTTTAGGAAAGGTGTTTTTGAATTATATACTTGTCCACATATGCGTTCCACTACCAGACTATATTTTGCTTTAACAGTATGATATAATCTAGCATAGTTTATAGTGTTCAGGATCGCAACATCCGGTGAGGATCATAATGGTTTAATGTCCACTATGTGATTTAAGCAATGCTCAATTTTGGCACCTTCTTTTGCAGCATATCATGTCTTGCCGGAGAATTCCATGCCTGGATTCATATCTGGACAAGATTCATAACTCATTATCTCTGTTATTCTGTTTAATATTTCTAAAGCAAAAGAAATGTTCATTATATTGTGCTTATCTGGTGTTGTTTTCACATGGTCACTATACTTTTTTCTTTCTGGAATAACTTTGTAGTCCTTGTATAGATATAATTGAGTTCATAGATGTGGCTAAGGTTGGTTTCCTCAGGGTCCACATTCCTCTCTCAGTTAATCTTTTTAATTTTGCAAATAGAGCAGATTAATATTTCTTTGTGGCCTCGTTTCAAGATGGTGTATCATTGAAACCAGTGTTATCCTATTTTAGTCTCAGTATATTTTCTGAGCCCGAGTGTATTGGATATTTTCATGGAAAATATTACTTTTGTGAATTCCAGTTGACTTTCTAGCTTCATCATTTCTCTTTCTATTCAAGCTTCTGTTTCTGTAGCTTATAAGGCCCTCTACTATTTGCTATGTGGCTAGTCCTTAATTCAACAAAACCCTCTGCTTTCCCTACATTTGCAATTGAATAGAGTCTACATTGGAAAATGATAACAAACTTAGCCAAGACTCATAATTCATAAAATACTAACCAAAATAAGTCTGCAAATTCATAAAATACTAACCAAAATAAGTCTGCAACATATCCAAAGTCGATATAAACGACATATTAATTCCCCAAAACAACAAGGGTCCACTCCTAAAACTACCAAACAGAAACATGAGACAACATGTCTAAACCATCAGACGGAAGGGATGAGGAGGCGAATCACACAGTTCTTGGCAATGGTTTTGATTCGACGGGCAGGAATGTTGACGCCAGTAGGGAGCATCGCAACATCGCCATGGTAGAAGCGGCCACTCGAGTCGTGGCTAACAGCAGGAGCTATACCGGTCACATTCACTCTCCCATCCGTGACAGAGACAGTGAAGTTCTCTTTAGGAACACCGGGCATGTCCACACGCACGTAAAGCTTCCCGTCACCTAGCTGCTTCGACTCATAGGAGACATTCGAACCCTCTAGCACGTTCGGGTGTGGCTGCAACACCGGACCCGTTAACTTGGGATCTGCTCCACACATCAAACAACAACAAAAAAACTACTCCCTTTTAGATAACCAACCAAAATCACTACTAAAAATCTGAACTTCGGTATAAGCTTAAGCTTGAAAAGGTGAATAGAATACCCTGAGGATCTGTGCCATGAAACTTGTCGGAACCTCTGAAACGGCAATCTAAGGACCACAAACATTTTGAACAAGTGGTCAATTTTTGGACTTTGTAATATGAAAACGAAAATTGTGACACAGTAATAAAATATACCTTCTGGGTTTCCTCGGCGAAGGTAAACTGTGTAACATAAAAAGAAAAAAAAAACATTACTTTATATCCTTGACTAAATAAAAAAAATGGATCTTTGGGTATAAAAAGAGTACCGAGGCAGGGAGGTTGGTGTGGGTCGATTCCGATCTTAGAGAGGAGAAGGCGAAGAACACCATCGGAGACGTGGGAAGTGAAGCTGGAGATTTTGCAGCACTTGCAGATGAGTTCTAGTGGGACACTGGTGATGTAGCTACGGTGAGAGGAATCGTGTTCGTGGACCTTGGGTGCGTTGGCTTTGATAATCACTGATTTCATCGATTTGTCAAGAAAAACAGTCATGCCTTCTTCCGGTACACCTGGAAAATCGAGCCTCGCGAACACGTCCAGGTTCTTCTCCAGCGTCGTGAACTCTGTATACCCTTTTGGCCCGCCCAGTTGAAACTGATTGTTGATCGATTAAAACCCATCTGCTTCGTTACAACAACAACAACACAAAATAATCAGAAATCAGAGAAATGTAAGCTTCGTAAATGGGGAAAATGTGAGTGAGACCTGTAGATGAAGGACGAGGAGGAAGAGGAACGGCCATGATTCACAAAGTTAGGTTTTTTTGTATCCTTTACACAAAAATCTCTCTTGCTCACTCTCTTAAGTCTGTGGGGAAGTTAGGGTATACGCAGAAGAGAGGAAGAGAACAATCTAGACTCTTGAGCTGGCTTACTTTTGACCCTTTCTTTGACTTGTACGGAATTTTGCTTTGCATTTTTCTACATTAATTGTTGCTTCATTTCTCTATCAACTCACTAATCGTGTTGTTTTAGGGGGTTTAAATCTGTTAAAAACAAATTTAAGTAGAAAAAGATGTCGTTTTGGTCGACTTAATTTTTTTTTTATTTTTAGTCGGCAATATTAGATTTAATAAAGAAAAGCAGTTAGCCCATTAAGGCTTACAGGCCAAGGACGAAAATACAAACAGCATTTTAAGCCCAATAAAATTAAGAAAATGAAGCCCTAGAAAAGAATATGTTTGCATCTCCTTCCCAGCTGCGCCGCCTACATCGAACCACCGCATCTTCTTCTTCAACGATCACGACAACACCTTTGCTCTATCCATCGATCATATCTGTTTCGTTCCCAGCTCCAAAATCATTTTCTTCCAGAAATCTTCTCGCGTGAGACACAATTATTTGGTGTCAATGCTCACAAAGGAACACATAAACGCCAAAGAAAACTCCAAAAAAGAAAACAAGATTAGAGAATCTAAAGATAGATTAAAGCAAAGAGAACTGGATCGGATTTAAGAAGACAAAACTAAACATTCCGAAACAAGTCGGAAAAAAACCGGTCGTAGCCGGAGGATATACCGGAACATAGCCGGAAACCGAGATCCAAAACAAAATCTAAAGACAAAACCTAAATATGCACAACCGGACCGGTGACAAAGCCACCGGCCGGATCTACCACCGAAAGATTGTGATCGGAACTCTAGATCTAAAAAGAGATTTCTTGAAAGAGAAATTAAAAAGAGATCTTCATTTTGGTCGACTTAATTTTTTTTTCCTTCTAAATAAATAATGTTTGCCTATCATAATTACAGTTCAAGTATGTATAAACCAATAATAGACCAACGTTTGAATATGTTTCGAAAGTTGAGTTACCCTGTGGAAGTCCTTAGTTAGCAGAGCCCTGACATTTCTCTATCCCTTTAGTGTTGGTTTATTAATTAAAAAAGAGGCCTATTATTAAAAAATCTAAATCATAATGTTTGATCATAAAAACAAGGGAAGTTTTCTGAAATATACTATTATTTGTGGTCAAATGCAAAACTACACCCCTCTTTCTCTTCTATTTTTTCAAGTTTTGCCATGTTTTGTCCATGTATTTGCAAAAAATGTCATTACGTAGACTTCCAAATATGTCATGTAGACTTTACCGGAAAGAAGGACAATTATCAATGACCAAAGAAATCAACTTATTTACGAAAATGCCATCTTCATCAATTTTCCAACCACTATCAACAACCAAATTCGAGCTCTTAATGGCTCAACAACTGATTTTTGAGCTCTTAATGCTCTGATATAATCCTTATTACCTCTTTCTTTTCTTTTCCTCTACAATTTCATTTATAAATATTGCTATTTCGTTTTCAAAATAATTTACCAACACCGGTTGATTTCTTTCAAATCTTGCGTAACGACATCGGGGATTCAATATCAGTTTGATATTTCCAAGTTTCGGCGGTGTAGACCTAATTCAATGCTGCAACATATGCCTCAGGATACACCTCCGATGCACGTCACAAACGATAGACAAGTACAAAGTTTGCTGGAGCTAACTAGAACGCATGTTACGTCTTTGTGTCTCGAGTCGAAATGAGATGGATACCGGATTTACAGATGGTGATTGTGATTTCAACGGAGATGAAGATACGGACGAGGATCAAGCAAACGATGAGGATGAGGACGAGTGTAATGAGCAACATGGGTCTAATGTAGGTGAAGCGAAAGAAGAGGATGTCAAAAAAGAGGATGAAGAAGATATTGATGATGATTATAGTGAGTATGGAAAAGTGAAAGACAAGGATGAAGAAGATATCTCCTTTGATGTTCAATGTGGAGATGGAAGAGGCCCCTCGAGTTTTACATGGTCCGATAATCTATTTGTTAAACAAAGTTTTCGTAGCAAGGAGGAGCTAGTTCAAAAATTGCGATTAACTTGTGTGATGCTACGGTTTGCATTTAAGGTTTTGAAGTCCACACCAACTCTATTTGTGGCCGTATGTCGTGTCAAAGGCTGCAAGTGGAGGTTAAGAGCGTGTGTAAAGAATGAAGCAAACCGGATTTGGGTGACAAAGTATATCAATGTCCATACATGTTCACTGGATGATCGAGTGGCTCACCGCAAACATGTAACTCTGAAATACATTGGTAGACTTTTCATAGAGCATCTTGGAATAATTAATGGGATTACGCCGGAACATGTCAAAGATTCTATGAAATAAATGTTTGGCATGACTCTCGATTATACCACTTCAAAGAGGGCATTAGTTTATGCGCATGAATTGGTGAGGGGAACAGCGGAATCAGGATACGAGAGTCTCCCATCGTATCTCCACCTAATCAAGGAAGCGAATCCGGGAACAATCACTTCTCTTGAAGTGGATGATCAAAACCGGTTTAAGTATCTTTTCATAGCGTTTGGAGCCTCAATCGACGGTTTTAAGTATTTTTGTTGTGTAATTGTTATTGATGGGACACATTTAAGTGGGAAGTATGAGGGAGTTTTGTTAGTAGCATGTGCACAAGACGCAAATTTCCAGATTTTTCCCTTGGCTTTTGGAATAGTCGATATTGAGAATAATGTTTCGTGGGAGTGGTTTTTTACCAAATTGAGTGGTTGTGTGTCAGATGAATTTTTGTTGGTGATCGTTTCGGATAGGGCCGCGTCGATAGAGAAGGCGTGTGAGATGGTTTTCCCGTGGGCAACTCGTGGCATTTGTTATTATCATCTTCAATGCAATATCGTCAAGCAATATAGGGGGAAAGATTTATTATACTTGGTCAAAGAGGATGTGTATGCATATACGGAAGAAGAGTATGACCGATATATGGATGCAATACGCACTGTAAAGGCGGAACTCGCAACATACTTGGAGAAGGCGGATCCAAAGTTGTGGTCACGAGTCCATTGCGTCGGAGATAGGTACAACATCAAAACGAGTAATATTGCCGAATCTATCAATGCGGCACTTAAGATAGCCCGAGGATTCCCAATAGCATTTCTTTTGGAATTTATCTAAGGCAAACTAGGAAGATGGTTTTATAAAAGGCGAGAGGATGTGTTGGGTCTAACAACACACCATAGTCGAGGTGTTGAATACTTGTTAACTATACGTGAGTATTACACGTCTTCTATGATAACGAAAACATCACATGTTTGAAATTCTACGTGAAGGGAGCAAGCCGAATTTTTTGGTTGATTTGGGACAAGGTACATGTGCATGTGGTGTCTTTCAAATTGAGAAGGTACCTTGCTCACACGCTTACGCGGCTTTGATTGAGTGCCGTCAAGATGTGTCCACGGCTATTAATCCTCTTTACCGGAATGACTATTTATATGCGGCGTACCATAGAAACATTTTTTCGTAGAAACAACGCCGTCTAATGCCTCAAATTGGAGGTTTCATGCCAACCTCCTGAAGTTAGTCCTCATCGTGGTCGGAAGAAGAAGTCGAGATGGCAAACTTGGCTAGAAATCGCAAAGAAGAAAGGGACTAAACCGCGGAAGATGAACTCCACGTACAACTGTACGAAATGCAACCAACCAGGTTATACTAAACCAAATTGTGTACTTTAAACCTCTTTCTAAGTTGTTCTCATGTGTACTTCTCAGATACTACGTTTAGGACTTTATGTTTATGTTGGTATCATGTTTTAATTTAAGGTAGACCTCGGTAGTAGACTTCACTTGTAGACCTCTGTAGTAGACTTCTCTTGTAGACTTATGTTTACCTTTGTTAATATTGACAATCATTAAGGAAAATTCATTAGACGCAAAATGAGTACATAACGATTAAGAAAGTCTACACCTGAAGTATATAGTGGAAGTCTGCAAGAAAAGTCTACATTAGATGTCTGCATAAAAAGACCGACTTATCCCGAAAAATTAAGGATATAAGTTTGTCTTACATCTGCAAAATATGTGCAAGAATCCTAAAAGTTTTGACGGGATATCAAAATATATGCAACCATCCTAAAGTTTTGATGGGATAACTAAATATATGGCTTCGTGGACCAATACTACGAATCGTAAAGGTCCAAGTGGCCATAAGAGCGTTGCTGCGTGCCATCTTGCTTTCTCTCGTCGTATATCTCGGCCGCCATCTTGTCCCTAGTAGCCTTTACGTCCATGGAATTTGTCACGCTAAATGGAGTACCTAGCGCATGTCATTCAATAAACTTCAAACAATAAACTCCACAATTCCCACTAACTTTCTATTGTGGAACTTTCCCCCGCGCAATCTTGTATGGCCAATAAGACCACAGTGGTGTATCCTGTGCAGCACATGACTCCCGAATAAGATAAGGCACCATGATGGCCATAGGTTCCACAAACGTTTTCATTTCACTCTCACTAGTAATAAATTCCATACTGTCTCACACAAAGACTTCACGCTTTAGAATTGAAATCCACAAAGCAACCTAGTGGCAGTTTTTGATATGCAATGGAGCATATATATCATCAACTTGAAGTCCCCATACCTTGTGAAACAACCAGGCTTTTTTTTTCTTTCTAAAACCTAACAATTCTACTGCGAAATTCATAACTCAAATAAGCCAACAATAAAGGAAATCAACATCAACAATTAAACCATTAACTCATTGAAAATTAACCAATACACATTTCCAATTCCATTCAGCATTTCTAGCAACCTAACCCGGGTTCTACAAAAATGCAATTCCAAAACATAAAATCTAGAGATTCTAATCATCCTCTCGTCCTGGCCATGATTCCACGATCCCAAACTATTACCTGCAACACATGGAAAAAAGAGTTGCGTGAGTATTATCACAAATACTCAGTGAAGCGGTCATCCCGTCTACCGATTACATAATAGGATAACAATGCTAATTACTCCACAACAGCCAACAATCCACAACGTTCTAGATTATTAAAGATAAGAACAATCAATGACAGTCCACAGCGCTCGAATTACCAAAAACAAGAATAGACAATAAAAATCTGCACAAAGCAACTCAGTGTCCATCGACACCCCACCGTAGTGTCGATCGACTCTACAAACATAAATTCAACAATTTCAATAGGGTGTCGATCGACACTACCACTAGGTGTCGATCGACACCACTTTCACGACATAAGACAAACACGAAAACACAAGGGGTGTCAATCGACACTACCTCTAGGTGCCGATCAACACAACAACACAGAAACCGGAATCGACCAAAATCCTCACATGGCTCGGCTCTGTTCCCTCGACAATCATTAACCACAACAACCAACACAATTATCACATAATCCTCAATAATATCCACTATAATCATCATCAAATCAATCACAAAACCCTAACATTAGTTACCCGTAACCACGATCACGCACTCACCTCGATTCAACAAAGGAAACAGAAAGGATTACCCAAAACGAACACGAACCGTGACTTCCCTCACTGGAATTCACCGAGAACCACTGCTCGAACGCTCACAACACTCGCACCAACCTTTGGAGCAAAAGACTACGAGAAATAGCTCACAAATCACCACGAAAGTCCCTTTCTCTACTCCAAACCCTAACACTCCTCCACAAATCCTTTTTCTCACTTTTATTCTCTCCAAATACGCATCCAAACGCGGCTGGGTCCCTTAAATACTCGGACCTAGGGTTTTGCACCCAAACCGGCCCAAACCGAGCGATTTAAAATAAATCGAAAATCACCCGAAACAATGGTGTCGATCGACATCCCTACCAAAAATGCATATTTTGGTTTTGGGATGTTACACCTTGTCTGACCTGCAATACGCCGGTCGTGCATCTGTATAGCTCCACCAGGTAACAACTTACCAGACCCATCAGCATTTGGAGCCATGTCCTTACAGTCTTGATATTTACTTGACCACATGGTGGTGAAGATAGTATCAAAGAAACATATTATGTCGTTCCTAAACCAGTCTGGTTGCTGCGAGAATCGTAGCCTAAGCAGGTTTACGAAGGAATCCATGTGCTGAAACATTAAAAGACAAAAACATGTATCATCCAAGTCTACAAAGGAAGTCTACCAGAAAAATTCACAATACCAGTATACCAGGGAAGTCTACCAGAAAAGTCTACCATGGAATGTTACAAGTGCAGTCTACAAGGGAAAACATACTTACGCTGTCCTTAAGCCATTCAGGCGGCGTACGCAGGACCCAGAACCATTGGGCTACGGTGCGAGGGTCCGCGTTCTCTCCAGTTCTATTTACAAGTAAATCAGAAGTCAAGATTCCATAACATACATTAATCCAATGAAAACAAAGAGAGAAAAAGCATTTACGGGACACCTTTAACCATATCGTTTATCCCCTTCACCTTTTTCATATCAACCAAAGCAAAAGGATTATATCCATTTCCTGGAATGATGGACGTTGTTTTCATACCCTACGAAAGGGGATTTTTGTGTGACAGCTTTCTCCTTAGTTCTTTCACTCTTAACCCTAGCTTTTATCAATTATTTTTGCCTCTTTGAAACAATCTTTTGTTTCAGAGCCGCTTTAACTTCAGATGTTTGTTTTACGTCTTTCAATTCCCTCAAACTTGGTTCAGTTTTATTCACACTCTCACTTGGCTCTGCAAAAATACTCTGCAAATTTGTTGAAGTAAAAGTTAAACTTTGATTAAAGATAACATGTGTATAACTTAAAATCAAACAACATCTTAAATAACAAAGTATACAACAAATCAAAAACACCAAGAACATGTGATTAGTGAACTTTCATTTCGCCTGGGCAAGCCTTTTGCTATAGCGAGTCTTTTTAATGTTCAGAGAGGGTTGGGTATTAACCCCAGCATCAGGAGCTTCAGAGTACTCCTTATCCTTGGACTTGGACTTGGAATTGTCATTGTCCCCTTTCTTAGCGACTGCTGCATTAGACACATGATCCTTGTTTTCATCTTTGCAATCCTCTTTACCCTGCTCAAGAGCTGATACCCTATCAGCTACAATTTTTATCTTCTTCTCGCAGCTAGTAAAACCAAGTTCAATTTGTTTTGACAACTTGGTAAAGAAAGCATCAATGTTGTATTGCAAGTTCTTCAATGCAAGTGCCAATGGATCTTCAACATAACCAGGAGACGTAAAACTGGATCTCTTCCTCTTCTGGCTACCAGGTGCAGACTTCACAGGGGCTGTTTACCACATTATCACACAACCAGTAAGTCTACATTCTAAACTAGAAGTCTCAACTATTAGAAGTCTACATTACAATTACTAGTCTGCAGAATACGCACCTCTCTCAGGTTTCACACCAGCGGTCAAAAGCTTGACCCCATCTGTAGGCCAGTGAGATTCATCAAACTCCAAGCCACCTAGATATACTGAAAGGATAATGTTGTCGATCAAAATATCTTCATTGTCATTTTCCCAAGGAGGGAACATATCCTCAAGCTCCTCTTTAGTCACAAATTTATTAACACGAGTATACAAAGCAAAAACGAAAAGGAATTAGAACAATTGACAGAAATTTAAATCATGTAATATTGTAGATATCTACAATAAGTCTATCACAGAAGTCGACAATATGAGTCTACCATAGAAGTCTACAATAAGAGTATACAAGAGAAGTCTAACGCAAGCATATACAAGCAAAGTCTACAATAAGCGTATACAAGAGAAGAACACACATGTTCCTCGATGCGTAGACAGAGGTGCTTGTGATATCTGGATCCTTTGAACGCAAGGAGGGGTAGTTCTGGGTTACCAGGAATAGGATATCTTATTTCCTGACCAAGGTCCGGTAGACACGTGTACGCCCACAGTTGGAGTACTTCTGCAAACCCCTCAATATAATATACATTCTTCATCAAGTCAGCTTCCTTAACCGACTTCATCAGATTCTTGCAAGCAACTGTTCCCCATGGATACCCCAGAAATTGATATTCATCCATTACTAGGCTTGCCAACCAAACATTTACGGGTGTTGTACTTCTTCGTCCTTCAATGTATCCAACATATAAGGCAAGATATACCAACTTCATACGATATTTCTGAGACCATGATTTACATCTCTTGCATGCTGCAGTTAGATCTTCACAACTTGGACACGAGTCGATAGGCACTCTAAGAGATTTCCAGAAAGCTTTTATCTCATCGGTAACTTCAACAAAAGGTGCCATCAACTGTTGAATGTGATGAATCTACAGACCAGTAATGTGATGAAACTCTAGCACCGAAAGCCTTACAGGGTTAACTCCTATGAGACTCCATATCTCATTCTACTTGTTGCAAATTAGCTTAAAGGTGAGCATATGGTGGACCAGCCTTGAGCACCAACCAAACTTCAATTCATTGAACTTGAGAATCACTCCCAAACTCGACCGCCTAATCTCATACTTCATCTACCAGTAAAGCACTAGTGGTCACTTCAGTACTTAAGAGAGCTTCAAAGAGCTTTTTGTTACCACTATAAACCCCTATGCTTTTCTCTAGCTCGGGCTCATTATCTTTACAAAAGATTCTTGAAGGGAATCGTAGATCAGTCATTATTAGCCTGAAAAACACAACCAATCTGAAGTTAAATACTTACTTAATGAGAAAATGAAAAATTAATGTCTACGACGGAAGTCTGCGACCGAAGTCTGCAATAGAAGTCTGCAATGTCAAGTCTACAACAGAAGTCTGTAACACAACTCTGAAACAGAAGTCTGCAACAGAAGTCTGCGATGAAGTATTCTCATTATTAAGTTATGCTGTTATGGAAAAAAAATGGAGTTTGTATTCGAAGTAAAACGATGCAGATCTACTTAAAACAAGGAGATATAACTGGAATCCAAATGTTGTCCTTACCCTTATTCGATCTGGATTTGGAGATGTTGGCGAACAGATCTGAAGAGTGAAAATGGAGATATTAAGAGAGAGAGAGAGAGTAAGTTCCACTAAAGAATCGAAGGGATAAAAGAACAAAAAAAGAGGAAGAGAGAAGGAGAACAAAGAACAGAGCAAGAGAGTAAAAGAACAAGAGAAGAGAGCACTAATTGTTGATGGTCATTCTTACCAAGGTGTTCTTCGTCGGTGGCGGGAGAGTCGGAAGGCTTCTTCGGTGCTGAAACCACGGTTGAATACGAAGAGGAAAATTTCACCCTTAAAGAAAGCAGTTTAACAATTTTTTGTTAACAAAAAATCCTATTTGTTCAGTATTTATACGTAGGTTAAAATTGACGGTTTACTATACACGGTTATGTTAATACACGATTATTACAACGGTTATTAGGTAGACTTCTTCTGTAGACTTCCACTGGTTGACCTAATTCATAACATTTAAAATTTCAATTTTTTTCGTCTTCGAAATTGCCGCTTCATAACCTAATTTTAAATTTCAATTTTTACTTCTTAGAGACTTCAGTATTAGATTTCGTTTGTAGACTTCGGTTGTAGACTACGATTCTAGACTACGCTTGTAGACTACGCTTGCTGACTGATGTTCATGGTTACATGGTTAATATGAGAGTGATCGTTACCAAAAGAGAAACACAAAGGTAACATTAGAAAAAGAGTCTTCAAACAAAGTTAAACAACGAAAAGAGAAAAAAAAATATATAAAAAGGCTGAATTGTTTAAACAAATCATTTATCCTTTTTTCAAATCCACAACCTCACTCCATTGCATATTGCTCCTTCCAACTGCGTGCAATTTCATCAAACTTGTCCTTGTCTGTTTGGTAAACTTAGGCTACGTCAACCGATAAATGATTTTCCAAGTTTGGTGAAGCCATGAGGTCGAGAATTTTCTTCAAAACCATGGACAGGTGGGTATGCAGGACACCAGGCCATGTCTCTCAACATGTCATGGTCAATGGCTCCTCTCGTGCTGATGTTGGGGTGGTAGATTTTGGTTTTGAAAAACACCTATGGAGCCTTCAATAGATATTGAATGGGAAATCTGATGATAACCCAATACACTCCTCCATCATATGGAGTCTCCGACGGTCCATTGATAGAAACCTCCAAATGGTAATCAGTATCATCATTGACCATATTAGCAATTTATAAACAATACAATATGGAAACCTGTACAATAACGAACGTAAATAATTACCATCCTCGATGTTCTTCATCAAAGGGAAGTCTTCCTTCAACTCCTTGATATGACGGCGAATTCGTGTCATCCTAAAGGTCATCGTGACAAAGTTTGGTAGAGGCAAGGAAGAAGAATAATATAATAATATATGTAGAGAAGAAGAGACGAGGATAATGATGTAGAGACGAAGAGACGTATATATAGATGCAGAGACGAAAAGACGTGATCTATAGATGTAGAGACGAAGAGACGTGACATGATAGTCAAACTGCTAATTAATACATTTGAAACGTTTAAGAAAAAACGATAAAGTTGCAGTGTTAACTCAAATTTTTCATGTCGTTCCCGATAAAGTGAGATACTGATACATCAATTCGGATTTATTACCCAATTCAGACTTGGTTGGGTATTTAAAGGACTTCGATTGTAGTGAAGTATACACTAGACATTTTTACAGACTTCACAGAGCCTATGCTGTTAATCTTTATGATGTTATCATAAAGACTTGTGTGAGGTGGACTTATGTAGTATACTTCTATCATAGACTTCATTTGTAGAGTTGTAGGACAATAAGCCAAA
The DNA here is from genome assembly GCA_963576765.1 of Draba incana. NCBI lineage: Eukaryota > Viridiplantae > Streptophyta > Magnoliopsida > Brassicales > Brassicaceae > Draba > Draba incana. The sequence continues at coordinate 22,884,435 of OY755215.1, forward strand.
ACATTTTAACTTATGAAATTAAAAGAAGAAGTCTACATTAGAATTCTACGACATTATACGTTTGCATTCAAGAGATACATGGAAAACTTACTTTTGAGACCGTAATAGAGGAAAGATGTACGACCAAATTCCTGGTCTACAAGAAAACATATACAAAAGACAATAGATGAAGAACATAGATAAACATTAAAATTTGCAAAATTATTTTTGTTCACATAAATTACATACCGACCGACTAAATTAGGATTATCGTGTCCACCAAACACAAACCCAACTCATAACACATACAACGATTAGGCACACCAGAACATCATCCTTGACCATTTGACCTTTGCAACGCATTGCAAAAATCTGCAACGCTTCTCAAGAATTTGCATCGCTATATTGACCCATACCTGATAACAACAAAAAGTAACTAATTAGGAAATAACTATGGACAAACGAACGAAGAAGTCTACATTGTAGACCAAGTTGGAAGTCTTCAATGTAGACTCTCAGCAAAAGTTTACAAGGCAGACTTCCATAAAAAGTCTACGATGCAAACTTCAGCTGCGAAGAACGGCGAGAACAAGAAAGAAAACAGAGACTTACCTTGTTCGACAGTGGAGAAAGGGAGATCTGAGCAAGGAGAAGTACAACGGAGAAAGAGAAAGGGAGATCCTTCTTCTTAACCAAATTTGAAATCTCGATTTCTTGCGTGTTCGTACACTGAAACCAAAATTAACAGTAAAAATCTTGAAACTTTAGATGCCACAATCGAACCCAGAAAACAAAAGAGAAAGAGCATGATATCATAAGAAAGAAGAAGATCAACCTGGAACAGACCGTACCGCGGAGGATAATACTTTAAGAGAAGGAGATGGTGGAGGACCAGCAGATCTGAAGAAGAGTGAAGAAGATGATACGCTAAGAGGCATGACGAGCATGGTTGACGTTTTGGGCTACCACCGTTTGTGAGAGAGAGAGAGAGAGAGAGAGAGAGAGAGAGAGAGAGAGAGAGAGAGAGAGAGAGAGAGAGAGAGGTTTCATTAACAAAATTAGGGTTTTTCTGTATATTTGGTTTATATATGGAGGCAAAAACAACCGGTTAGGTTAATAATTTTTTGGTTTAAGTAAACTTCCAATGGAATTCTACGAAACCCTGTACTCTAAACTGAAACCCTAATCGCAATGGAAGTCTACAATACAAACAGTAAATATAATTGAAGTCTACATTGGAAGTCTACATATGTGAAATATACTGCAATAGAAGCCTACAATTGGAAACGTAAATCGACAATTTTCTTAAGATTTTTCATAAATGTTAATTAAATATATTATAAATCATCCAAACATTTAATATATTCACAATTTTACAAATTTGTGCAAATTTGACATTTAAAATCTTGAAATTATGGACTTTAAATGTAACCCTAAAGGTTATAAACATGTTATCAAATTGTAATGTCAATTTTCCCATATTTTTAACTCATATATATCCATAAACTAATGTCAATGACATATATGACTCATAATATTCAAGATTTTACATCCCCTCATAGTGAACTCAACTTTTCATGATTAAACCCTAGAATGAAACTTCTAATACGTCATTCATTATAAACCGTAGATCATATAAGACAAATCTCTCAAACCTAAATCCATTACAATCATAAAATCATAAAGACTATACATACATAATACAGAACAATAACTACTACCAGTATTCCCACATTGTCACATGACTTCTAAATGTAATGTGATGAAATATAGTATTTGATATCTAGTATAGTATGTAGTTCATTCATTCATTTACAATCTAATTTGTCTTTTTTTTTACTTTGCCCTAATTTGGTGAACTTTTATTTTTTAAACATCACAATTGCTTTTATTGCAATTATCAATCAAAAAGTTTGGCAAATTATTTTTTATGTATTTATAGATTTAAATTTACTAAATAATTACGATGTAGACTTTCAAATTGCGTTGTAGACTTCTGATTCATTCATTTACAATCTAATTTGTCTTCTATATTACTTTGTCCTAATTTGGTGAACTTTTATTTTTAAAACATCAAAATCGCTTTTATTGTAATTATCAATCAAAAAGTTTGGTCAAATTATTTTTTATGTATTTATAGATATAAATTTACTAAATAATTACGATGTAGACTTCCAAATTGCATTGTAGACTTCCGATTCATTCATTTACAATCTAATTTGTCTTTTTTTTTTTACTTTGTCCTAATCTGGTGAACTTTTATTTTTAAAACATCACAATTGCTTTTATTGTAATTATCAATCAAATATTTTGGTCAAATTATTTTTTATGCATTTATAGATTTAAATTTACTAAATGATTACGATGTAGACTTCCATATTGAGTTGTAGACTTACGAAATGTGGACTTCTGTTGTAAATTTACAACGTAGACTTCACCGTAAGGGTAAAACAGTCATTACAGATGCAGTTTTATTATTGGTTCATTAAGGCTCTAAATGTAATTTCACTACCCCTTTAGGTTAGTTTTGCAAAGATTCACATAAGGGTGAAATAAGGGTGTACTTTTAGCAATTCTCCCTAGAAACAAAACCCACAAATTTTTCTTAAAAAATACAAAAATCCATATTATTCTGAAAAAAGAAAATTCAAAAGTCCTAATAACCATTAAAATCTATTTATTCTGAAAAATAACTATTCTTTCATTTTTCCTACAAAATCATCCGTCAAACTTATATAATAAGGTTTTTAACCATGTCTCTTTCAATCGTGAGTTAGATTAATAATTATGATATTTTTTATAAGTTAATATTGCATTTTTCACTTATTTAGTTACATATTAATATGGGCCCATCACAATTTAATTATCTTTCCCATTATCTCATTTTCACGCCAAAACTGTAAAACATATATTATTTGCATAAAAAAATAAATATCTACCCTTGAAAATTAAAATTTAGGCCCAACATCTAGGTGTCGTTGGTGTATCTACAGGACCGGCCCTGGGTTTATTGCTTTAGGCTAGTTTATATCATTAATTTTGTGGTGGTAGAATCATGCAAATTGTTACAAATGTGAAATTTGTAATTGTTGATATTTAAGGATCAATTTTGGAGAAGCATGGTAAATTGTAATTGTTGGTTAGTTTTATGCTATAGCATTTACAGATCTGCAAGTTATAATTGTGTGGGTAAATGTTAATTTAATTCTCAACATTTTGGGTTTAATAACTTTGTTGGGAGCTAAGATCCAATTTTGTTCCACCAAAACTTTTAGCCATCAGAAATAGAGTATACTATAACTGATAAATTATGGATATTTTGAGAGCTGCATCGCCACAAATTTCGTTTTATTACACAATACTATTCCTGGGCATATTAACCTCAACCTGTAGACCCAAACCTGTAGGAACCGAACCTGAACCCGGACCGAAGTTAGAGGTGTAACTTGTTGGGTATGTTTTTAACATACCCGTGAGTACAGGATCGGGTCCGGGTAAGAACCTCTACCCGAAGAGGAACCTATATTATAAGTCATTTAATGTAAATTACATATTGTCACCGGTTAGTTTTCCCTATTCTTCAACAAAACCTAAACTCTTCGACAAAACCACAAAAATCAAACTTGAATCACCAGATCCTCTCCGATCTCGACCACCACCGTCTCCTCCGTCAAAGACGTCTTGACTCTGATCTACGGTAAGGAATTAGAGATGGGATGTGCTACGGTTACTATGCGATCGGACTCTCAAACTCTAGTTCGTCTTCTCAACTCCACCGGTACACACTAACACACCCTGACCCCGATACTTTGGAATCCTTGGTCTCGCGCCCTAACTTGCAACACAAGAAATACCTACAAACACTGAAAAGGGAAAAAGAAAGGTGAGCAATTCCGGGAAGAATTACTCAGTGAGGGAGATCATGTCTGCCCACATGATTCATATTAGCCAATAATACTATTTAATAAAACAAATATACTAAGCCTAGAAATAGTCATACAACATTCAACCTATATCTATCACAAAAATCAATCACACATAATCTTTAAAACTCATAATGTCACATATCACATGACTCGATAATATATATTCATAATATTAGACCCCAGGCACACTTGGGCTAGCCGTCACCTCAAAAGGTCGTATGCCACTGTTGGCTTGTCAGCCGGTTTATGAGCTTTAGCAGTATCGCCATGTCCTCTCTCTCAGTCCGACTCATACACCGAATACATAATATTTCATATAATAATATAATATAACCATCATGCATCACAAAAAAATCTCATCTTAGCATTTCATTCAACACTCAACTATTATTCCTAGACAAAGCATACAAGCTTATGGTATGCTCAAATTTACCCTAAGCTACTCTCTCACATTAAGAGATCGTAGTATTATTTAGGGATCGAATCCACAAAGAATCTGATTACACTATAGACTTCGAATTCGAATTAAACGAAGAATAATAGCGAATGTAAAACAAGTAACAAAATAAAGCAATAGAAGATTTACAAGTGTTCTTAAAATCAATGAGACAAAACGCTAGGCTATGGGAAATTCTCAGGTATGACTCGAAATTGAAGAGTGAAAGGCTATCGGATATTTATTTATACATATTTCAAGAACTCGAAACACAAGTTTAAAACCAATCAATTTTCGTCGCAATGATTATCTATGACTAATCCCTAAATTCCAAATTTCTTTGCAAATTCAATAAATTAAGACAAGCATTAATGTTCATGTTCGATTGTTCACAAAATCACTAAGCCAAATTTCTTTGCAAATAGTTATTTTGCTCATCTAAGATTCACTTCAAGTTATCAATAATACTTTCGCATCTATTAACACAACCTAAGATTTCTAATTCTAGGTGATCAATCCTAAGATCAAAGTTAAAACAATCAAGATGAAGAACAAGTAGATTAATCCCAATAGTAATTCAATTCTCACAACTTATCATCAACCCTTAAATAACCCATAATCTAACTAGCAAATTACTCAGACATAGATGAAGAAAACATTATGAGATGAATAAATTGCATAAAAGAATTGAGAAAAAATACAACAGGGTTCGAAATCTCTCAAGAACAAAGTGCGGATTTGTCTCCCAGAAAGCTCCCAAAAACAATCGCTCTCTTTGTCTCAATATATGATAAGATATCTCCTAACAATGGCTTAGAAAACTATATATAAAGACTCAAAAACGTTCATGGGCACTTTTGTTAACTTTTGAAACTTTTGATGCAAAAAAGAAATCTTCATAAAATTCGATCTCTTCTTGTCGCAAGCTGGTGTCGGTCAACAGAGAGATGGTGTCAATCGACACCAAGTCCAAAAATCGACTTCGACTTCAAGACTTCGGTTGCTCCTTCCACAATGCTCCAAAAATGCTCAATAATCTCTAATTATGCTCCAAACGTCCATGGATCTGCAAAGACTCCAAAAGACTCGAAAAAAACTGAAAAGACTCTAGAAAACCGACATATATCATGGCCAAAAACATGTAAAAACCATGATATATCAGCTTATCAAACCAGATTATTGCATAATATGAATCCACAAATCCCAACCCTCACATTAGCCTTAAAAAATCCGGGTTCTCTGAAACTGTATCCTGGAAATAATGTTTAACATTCCATTATTAAACTTCTTAAAAAGTTTACTCGGTTCGGCCAGACTGAACCAGTCACATGAAAACAACGATAACTTTTTACTCGTACCTCAGATAAAGACAAACTCTCTGTCTCTAGAGAACTAAGAGTCAGGGCTTTCTGACGGTACCTTGTTTGTGTTATGTTTCCTTACAAAATGACGGAAAATTCCCTCAAAACACAGCTCTGCGAAACTGGGATAAACATATAATTCTGAGATAAATTTCTGATGCTTAAATAGTATTGTACGGACAACTTCAAACATGAATTGTGGACTGATCTTCCCTCGGATTTTGATTCTAAAATATGTTCCAGATAAATTTTGTAAACGCTTGTTTTTTCAGACATTAGCTTGGTTGTGTCGTGTCTCAGGAGACGGGTGCATTGTCCAGTGATATATCATGATTTTTACCAGTTTTTGGCCATGATATAAGTCCTTTGTAGAGTATTTTTGGTGTTTTTCGTAGTTCTTAAAGTCTTTGCAGGTTTTTCGACATTTGGAGCATAATTGGTGATTTTGGAGTATTTTTTAGCATCGAGGAATGAGCAGTTGAAGCTTTGAAGTCGGATTGGATTTTTAGACTTTATGTCGATCAACTCACGTTCGTGACAAGCAAAATTAGCAAATTTGAAGATTTCCATTTTTACCTACAAGTTCCAAAAATTTACAATTATGTTCCAAGTCGTTTTAGAACTTGTAAATAGTTTTTCTAAGCCATTGTTTAGGCTACATTTTATTTTATTGAGACCTAGCAAGAAATTGATTCAGAGCTTTGAGGGAGACAAGTTTAGACTCTTTCAAGAGAATTCTTTGAACCATTTTTGTATCCCTTACTCTATTTCTTTAATGCAGTATTATTCAGTTATTATGATATTTTCATTATCTATGTCCAAGTAATCTACTAGTTAGGTTTATGATTTTTCAAAGGCCGATGATAAATCGTTAAGAATTGGATTACTGTTGGGATTAATCTACTAGTTCTTCACCTTTAACTCTGATTTAGGATTGATCACCCAAAATTTAGATATCTTAGGTTGATTGATAGATGCGAAAGCCATATTAGTCATCTAGAACAATATCATAGGTGAGCAATGAGACTATCCGCAAAGAAATTTGGTTTAGGATCTTTGTGCACAAATCGGAACTGCGCATTAATGCTTGACTAAGTTTATTGAACTTGCAAAGAAATTTGGTTTTCTAGAATTTAGTCATAGATAGCTTCTACAACAAAAGTTGATTAGTTTTACAATGGGTTTTCGAGTTCTAAAATGACACTTAATAAATATCCCAACAGTAGTCTAGTTCTTTGATTTTGAATCATACCTGCGAATTACCTGATGCCTTGCGTTTTGTCTTATTGAATTTAAAGAACCATAATCATCATCTGCTGATTTTACTTTAATCATTTTTCATTAATCATATTTTACTTAGCTTAATTTGAATTTGAAGTTTATTGTGTGATTAGATTCCCTGTGGATTCGATCCCTAAGTACTATTACGATCTCTTAATTTGAGAGAGTAGCTGAGGGTAAATTTGAGCATATCAAATTTTGTCGCCATTGCCGGGGAATTGAAATCACCTTTGGCTTTCGATTATTAGAATTTTGTCTAACTTTTTTTTTTTCGATTTTGCTTACTAACTTTTGTTTTTATTTTTTTGGTGTATGCTTAATCGCGTCACTAGAAGCAAGCAAGACTAGGAGTTAGTTGGATTCGATTTTCAGAAACTAGCACGTTTAGAACTCACCAACAAGAAGGCTCAGAGAAAGTCTAAGATGATGAATACTATAGTGCTAGTTCGTGGAGACAACAATAATCTGCTCGATGCAAAATGAAACATGCGCAACGAGCAAGGACAGAGACTTGATGATCAAGGGAATGTGATCGTTGAGCAAGTAGCAGTGGAGCGTTAGAATAATGCTAGTTGTGGACTCACCTTGGATGATTACAACAGACCGGACAAGTTTTATGCGAATCGAGCTGCGATTCGTCCACTTGCATTTCAGAGAAACGACTTTGAGGTGAAGCTTGCATACTTCAACCTTGTGGCTCAGCATCCTTTTCATGGTCTTCCACATGGGCACCCGATGTACCACATTGAGAAGTTCGAGGACTTAACATCTAGCATCAAAGCTAATGGAGTGTCTAGTGACTATCTGTTTTGCAAGCTTTTTCCTTACTCTCTAAGTGGAGATGCATCTTATTGGGTTAAGCAACTTGAACCGGGATCACTAACTACTTGGGAGGACACCAATAATGTGTTCCTCAACAATTTATTTGATGATGCGAGATATGAGGATTTGAGAATGAAGATTGCTACATTCTGCCAAGGAGAGACCGAAGCATTTCAGGCTTCATGGGCGCAATAAAAGGGATATCAAAGAGATTGTCCTCATCATGGTTTTAGTGATGTTCAGCTGCTAAGTATTTTCTTCGGAGGAGTATATTAGAGATATCAGATGGCGCTGGATGCTGTAAGTAGTGGAAACTTCAAGACTAACTATCCAGAGGACGCCATTGTGCTTATTGATAACTTGGCTTCTCGCAATGGTACCAAGAACGCCTTGAAAGGAAGAAGCTAGGAGGGAACAAGGATGGTAGTTAGATTGTAGAGGTTAAGGCAAAGTTGGATGATGTGCATAGTCTTCTAGTAGGTAAGAAGTCAATTTAGTTTGCTCAAGAGGTGGAGACATTCGATCTAGAGGAAAGGAACGAAGAAGAGGATGTCAACTACGTCAATAGAACTAGATTTCAGAGGTTTGGTAATCAGCAAGGGAATAGAGGATACAACAACAACAACTATCAGAGACCTTCAAGCCCACAATATCAGCAATCCAAATTTCATAAGCCATTTCAAAGCAGCAACTACACTAGGAACTACGGTTCTTCTTCTTATCAAACGCCTCTTGCTAAGTCCCCAGATAGCGAGGTGAAGTCAATGCTTGAGCAACTCCTAGAAGAACAACAGAAGGTGACCATGAGCTTCAATGGAAAGATGGATGCCATGTATCAGGATTTGAATGGAAAATTCGAAGCTTTGAACACTCATGTCTAGAAGCTAGATACACAAGTTTCTCAAACTGCAAAATCTGTGAAGAGACAAGATGGATTTCTTCCATCGAGGACGGATAAATTTCAAGAAGCCTTCTCCAGTAGCTAGTCCAAAGGACATTGGTCAAGAGTCGAAGGCGTCGAGAAACCAGTTCAATCATCGCTAAGGAAGCTACCCAAGTTAGAGAATCCATGGCAGTTCATTGTTCCATGTTCGATTAATGGAATGGAATTAGAGGGCACTCTTTTAGATATTGGAGATAACATAAATGTCATATCTCATGATGTTGTGAAAAAGCTTTGAATTTACAACCTTCAAATGTTTTCGTCGATCTGGTTGATTCTTCTTCAGTAGTTCCTGCAGGTTTCATCTCAGATTTAGAACTTCGAATAGGAGATTGCCTTGTGTGAGATGATTTTTACATCATAGAGACCACTAAGCCAATGGTTCTTGGCGCGTCCTTTCTCAATTATTGGTGCGTTCTTGGATTTTCCTAACCAGCATATATCCTTCACCAAGATCAACAAGGAGGTATTCTTGTTGGACGACCATGAAAAGAGAGAAGCTAGCTATAGACCCTGGAGATGACCAGAAGAAGATTCAAAACGTTTCTGCTATTACTCCTATGATTTCACCTTCTGAAGTGAGCAAACAAAGGATTTTTAGGGATAAGAAGACTTCATGTGCTCAGCATTCCGTTTTGGTTTCTAAAGAGAGTAAAGTTGCGGTGAATCAAGGAAAGGATAAGCTCAAGAGAACCTCAAGACCATTCTCCAAATTCAGAATCATCATTCCTCAAGAGTTAAAGGATAAAGGAGAAGAAGTTGTTCGAAAAATGATGCAGAATACCTTGAAGCTTTTTCCTGGTATTATTCCTGCAAAGTCTAGTGAGGAGAGTAGAGCTGCAAGTTTTCTAGAGGATAAGGGAGGTACAAAGCCTCTCAAACATCCACAAAACGTCAAGTCCTGACACAGTCAAGCTAATGACTCAAAACAAGTGCTTAGTAGGAGGCAACCCACTTGTGAGTCTACTAATTATTTCTTTTGATTTTGTTTTCTTTTGCAATTTTATGTTTGGTTTTGTTTTTGGTTTTGATTTTTAGGAGAATGAACGTGTGAATGAAAGTGGGGATGAACTTCAGACTTGTATGTCGATCGACACGAGGGAAATCAGTGTGTCGATCGACGAGGAACTAATGTCGCTCGACACGATAAATATATGAGTGTCGATCGACACAAGGGTCATGTCGCTCGACACGACCCCCATGTAACAATTCTACTTCAATTTTCACACATTTTGTTTCTTATTTATTTTCATTACCCACTCCGGAATTAAAAACACTGGGGACAGTGTTGTTTAAGTCTGGGGAAGGTGGTAGTTGCTAGCTATGGTTTCTTTGTTGAGTTTTTATTGAGTCAGTTAAAATTTTTATTTTTTGGGTCGAAAACTCCCCTGAAACTTGCTTTGAACAACACTCAAAGGACCATTCCAATGGAAAATTAGTTGGTTTTACAAGGTGGGTAACTACAAGTGGATCGGTTTAACGAGCGAGTTCAAAATTTAGGAGAACGCCAGAAAGGATGTTGCAGACCCTGCCCTTAATGAACTCTAATTTCTTGTCTTGGGCGTTGGAACTCGCAGGACTTGTTTCAGCTTTCAAACACAAGAAAACGAGGACAGACCGCTCTTGAAACTTCTTCCTAATGATGATACAACTGTCCTAGATCGAAAAAGCCTCATGACCCCGTCTTCTCACAAAAAACAACAGTAATGAGCGCTGATCTAGAGAAGTCATAGAGATGCCAAGGAAATTAAAAAAAATCTACAGAAAAGTGTAGTTCAAGCAGAAAAGTGCAATCCTAAGAAATTAAAGGTGAAAACCCATACAAGCAGAAGTAAAAAGGCATGCATCTCTATGATATCCTTAATTGGATTAAAAAGTTACGAAGGAAAGAGAGAGGCTGAAACGCAGGAAAGTGTTAAAGGAAGTGAAATAATCTAGAAGGTCCAGTGATCGATATTTCCTCGATGAGACCATACTTAAATAAATGAAAGGGGTTTGCAAATGAAAGTCTGAGTTTCTCTAAGGGGTTTGGAATCAATCTGGATAATTACTAAGCTTTTAGGGACACATTGAAGTATTACAGATATTGACTATGCGGTATGTAGATCCAAAAGGAGTGAGTACAACCGTTTTGCTTTGGGACAAGCAAAAAACTAAGTTTGGGGGAATTGATATTTCATGGTTTTTACTTGTTTTCAACCATGATATAAGTCCATTATCTATAGTCCTTTTGGTGTTTTTCGAGTCTTCAGTGTTTTTATTAGGTACAAAGATGTTTGGAGCTTAATTGGTGTTTACTGGATCATTATGGAGCATTGTGGAATGAGCAGTCAAAGTGGCAAGTTCGGAGTCAACATTTAGAAGCTATGTCGAGCGACAGGGACATATGTGTCGCTCGACACAAAGATTTTATTAGTGACGATCGACAAGCCTTTGGTGTCGCTCGACATGACCACCAGAGCGACCAGAATATCAGATTTGGAAGATTTCCGTTTTTACCCCAGAAGGCACAAATGTTTGCAATTAAGCCCATGTCGGTTTTGTACCCTATATATAGATGTTTTAAGCCATTGTTTAGGCTTACACTTTATTTTACTGAGTTTAAGAGATATCTTTATTTTAATAAGATATTTGCTTTATTTAATATGTCTGAGTAGTTTTCTTGTTAGGTTTAGGGTTATTCAAGGGTGTTTGATAAATTGCTAGATTCAATTTAACTGTTAGGATAAAATAATTAGAAGTTCTTCATCTTGACTTGTTGTAACACCCGCATTTTTTTTTAAACATTTAAATAAATAGTCCAGATTAATATTTCCATAAATATTAATCCTCAACGACTATTTTTCTAACAGTTACTACGCGGAAGTTCTCAAGAATAACCATTCACAACAATTCCCGAAACACAACAATTCACAATTACAAACTAACAAATGCCAACTCAGTTCAATTCCATAATCCAATTCATTCTAACAACCTAATCACAATTCACAATCCCTAATCATCCTCTTCCTCTGCCATGATTCCGCGATCACACAATCCTTTTACTTGTAACACATGCCAATAAGAGTTGCGTAATTATTTCATAAATACTTAGTGAGTTGTTTATCCAGCCTACCGGCGTAACAAGCAGGCTCCGAAAACAATTCACAATATCACAATTCAAGATATAAACAACACAACAATATCCATCACACACTCGTTTAATCACACATTGAACACACATAAACAAGACTGGCAACACATTCCAGCAGTAACACGATAACCACACAGAACACGATCCAATAGATCACCTCACACGAGCCAACAGACCGTCGTGTCGAGCGACATCACTCAGTCGTTGATCGACACGACCAAAAGCTTGGTGTCGAGCGACACCACAAAGGTGTCGATCAACACTCAGCAAACACTCGTGTCGAGCGACACCCTCCTGGTGTCGATCGACACGGCCTCACTGTTCACCGAAAACGAGTTTCTCCTCTCTCAACCCGATTCCGATGAACACGAGTTGCAAACCTGCAATAAAAACACGACAATACAATACCAAGGAATCCACAGCAGCCAACAGCAGCTCAAATCACGATTCAAACATCAATCAATCACGAAACACAATCAAAATCCTTCATAGCCTAGAAACCACGATCACAACCCACCTTAGCCTAGAACGGTGATTGGATTTGGTTTAGGACTCACAAACAGCCACGAACAGAGCCACAATGCCATGAAAACAGAATGATTTCACGCTGAAAACGTCAAGGAAGAACCGATACACGATCCTTCTACGTTCAACGATCAAAACTCACGGAATCTCACTTTTCTCGCAAGTCTCTCCCTAAACTCTCTCAATTCTCTCTGAATCTAACTGATCACGACGGCTAAGGGAAAAACACGCAACCCTAAGACTTTTAATACCCATAACCGAGCCCGAAACCGCGATTAAAAATCAATTCGGTTTGGTTCTGCAACAGTCGTGTCGAGCGACACCACAAACTGTGTCGATCGACACCCGCAAATCCTTCGTGTCGATCGACACAGCCCCTGTGTCGCTCGACATGAACACCAGATTTTCCATTTCTGGTTCGCGGACGTTACAATTCTCCCCCACTAAACTGGATTCGACCTCGAATCCCAAAACACAAGTCTACTCGAGACTCCACTCTAGCCCGCCCTGGCCCAACACTAGGAAAACACGCACAATCCCAAAACACAAGTCTACTCGAGACTCCACCCTGGGCTGCACCAGACCCTATCATAAGAGATTTACACAAAAATCTCAACACTCCACAACCAACCCACACTATACACGCGTTTCTAGACATTTATTACGTTTTTCACTCATCCACACACACATACACACACTCTAGGGAAACCACCGTCCCCTCGAGAGAACCATCGTCTCTCAGCACTATAGAGGAACCACCGTCCCAATATAGGCTCTTAGTACTATAAAGGAAACCACCATCCCAATATCAGTACACTAGAAAACCACCGTCTCCTGGAGAGAACCACCGTCTCTCAGTATGTATACAGGAAACCACCGTCCCCGATACAAACTCTGGAAAACCACCGTCTCCAGATCATGAGTCATCCGTAATAAATTCTAAAACGCCTACCCACATCCACAAAAAGAAACTAAAAGAAATGCGCAAGGCCCCTAGCCCGAAATACCAAATGCAATGTTTCCTAATCCTGCCTAGATCTGTCCAATTGATCGCACAACCATCAAACAAGAACATGTACAACCAGCAGTAGACCCAAAATTGGATCGATCGATTATGCAATAATCAAACAAGAACATGCACAACCAAGACACTACATCCGATATCCGGGTCGTCAAAACCGAACGCACAAGAATATCATCGAGGTCTGTATTCTGTTCCATTCTCATGCCACGGTCAGCCATTGATTACTTATATTTACCGTCATTATTACACTCTCAGGACGTCTCCCTCGAGGTAACGATGCCAATGCCACTCCACTCTCAGGACGTCTCCCTGAAACTCTGGCTCTATATAGGAAAAATGTTTCCTTAAAGTAATCAACACATACGTGAACAAGCATCCGAAACTAAGAACACCTCCCTTGATAACAACACGCAACACGCAACCTATTCAAGCAAAATAAAACCATACCTAACGAACACACGGCCACACAACCGACCTCCCAGAAGATCCAAACCAAAACCTCGAAGCACCGCACCAAACCAACTCCTCGACGCCCCAAATATCTATTGCTCTTAACTCAGTCTACATCTGACACCCATATGACGCATCCCATGGCCCATCAGAACACATACCGCTCGCACTCTCGGGACGCATCCTTCGAGTCGACGTAACTGGAATCTCACATCCCAAAACAACACACAGGAAAGCTCACCTCTCCTCACAACACATTAGTTATTCGGGACCACAATCCCTAGAGCAATAAATACCAAGCACTGAACACTGAAACTGAACTGCCCAACAAGGCTCCGAAACCACTCCTGACGCCTCAGCGCCCACAACCTTCAGCCGATACCCTGCCTGACCCGCTCGAAGGGACCTAAACTGAACCGACTGCTTCAAACAACTCACGACTCGAATTCCTCTCCTGAACCGCACAATGCTCTATGCACTCCTAAACGCGTGACGATACGCAACTTCTGCTGATTTTTGATCCTGATAACTTCGCTCCCTTTGATAACCCAACCAATCTTCTGATACACTGAAACGCTCCTTGCACGCTCTGCACAGAGTCCTCCTAGCCCAGACTAGGTCTAACGGTTTGACCGCACGACAATAAAACAAGAACACGCACGATCAATCGTAAACCCAGAATTGGATTTCGCCACCGCGCCACAACATCCTTGAAAACATACCAATTTGCCATCTGCGACGAACCTTGAACCTTTGGGTACTCCCATCTGTCTTCTCGGAACCAGACCGGCGCTCCTCTAAACATTAATGCTCGACTCTGCATCCAGCTCCTGCTCCTGATCCTCTCCAAAACCAAACACCATGAGCTCCTGATCCTCAGGATCCCTCGAACACTCCACGATATCCACTATGCATACGATAACAACCGCGTCCAGGTGATCCCTGATCACGACGCCACCTCCTGTGCTTACCACACGCACACCAAACACACAAAGGCATAACCACCACTCGAAATGCCCAACACTTGCCTAGTTTCATCCAGAACCCACGATGCGACATTCTTAATCCGTCCAGGTCTAGCGGTCAATCGTACAACAATCAAACAAGAACATGTACAATCGCCCGTCAGTCCAGACTATACCTAGCCCAAACTAGGTCTGGCAGTTGACTGTACAACAATCAAACAAGAACATGTACAGCGATCCGTCAGTCCAGATTGGATTTTTCGAATGCTACATTTGTTCCCCGAACTTAACCATAGGCCCAGCCGTACCAGCGATACTTCAACTCACCACCTGAGCCACCCGAACCGTCTATCACAGACCATAGTCTTGACTGCTCCAGCCAACACTGCACGAGATTCCCACTCGTTCCGCAATCGTCCCACATGGACCGAAATCCCGGCCTAACGCGGCCGATACCACACGAGATCCTCCCCTGACCTCAGAGGCTCCCTCTAATCCACACAAGAAACATACCGCTCGCACTCTCGGGACACCTCCCTCGAGCCTACGGTATATGGGGATCTCACATCCCCGCAAGAGATCTCACATCCCTCGCTGCTTATTCCGGGAACACGCTTCCCAATAAGCACACATGAGAACGCACCTCTCCTCTGATTAGAGCCGCCTCACGTGGTATAGTCACAACATTCCCATCATGGGATATCCTCAAATCAACGATCCACACTGGTCCACACATACAAACACATCACGAGCCACACATCTCAAAACCATATGAAAATAAATAAGGAACACCATCTTATAAATTTTCAAAAATGTAAATCGTTTCAACACCAACGAAATACAATAAAATCCGGAAAAGAACACCAAAGCTCAAACTCGGAAAACGGAAAACACAACCGAAAAGAACACCAAAAACCAGCTCAATCCTCGAACTGCTCCTCTAGGCCCTCGACCGCTACGAGTGCCTCCACCAACTCTGCCCTCGAGGCATACCTGGAAGCCATGCCAGGCTTCTTCAACCCGATCCAAAGTCCTGCCACGAACTTGCCCAACTGGGCTCGCTCCCCATCCATGCCGCTACTCGCATAGACCACTAACCTGCTGAACTCAGCATCATATCCACGAACTGATCGGCACCCCTGAACCAAACTCTGGAATTGCAACTCTAACTGCTCCACAACTTCTTGAGGAAAATATCTTGCATTAAACTCGCCCAAGAAGTCACCCCAAGACCACAATGTCCGCCTCCTCTTGGCTTGCACTCTAGCCCACCAAAGGTGCGCATTGCCTTCCAAGAACTCCACCGCTAGATCCACACAGAAATCCTCAGGACATCAGAGAATACGAAGCCTACGCTCAATCTTCAATCTCCACTCATTGGCCTCCTCTGGCCTCCCTCTACCCGAGAATAACAAGGGCCCCATGAGCAATAACTCATTAGAACACGCAAGATACTGCTCCCTCCGGGCCTCCACTAGAGTCTGCACTGGCACTGCACCCGGTAAACGCTCCAAAATCAAGGCTAGCATCTTAGACACATGATCCTCTGGATCCTGAGCTCCGCCTGAAGCACCACCTGCACTTGGGCCTCTCGCCGCACCCAAAGCTCTAGCACTAACTCCCGCTCCAGCTGAACTAACCGACACACTGACCGAGCCCTCTGACAACTCCTGATACGCAGGCGAACCGACCACCTGATCCGATGACTCACTCTGAGTCTCCCACTCGAACGACTTAGCCACACGACCCCGGCCTCCACGGCCACAACCCCGGCCTCCACGGCCACCATCACTGCCACCATGGCCTCTCGGAACTCTAACCATCGCACACTGCACTTATCACAAGCACACACTAAGCCACTTGAACTCACAATCAGAAACATAAACAACAACTTACCGCGGAATCTCTTTAAAGGCTGAAGAGGATGATTCTAAGACTAAAATTGACTAAGCACACATAATCAATTAAACACATAGTCTCAGTTCATCAAAATCACTACTAGCCCTAGAACCGTAAGAGCTCTGATACCAAAATGTAACACCCGCATTTTTTTTTAAACATTTAAATAAATGGTCCAGATTAATATTCCCATAAATATTAATCCTCAACGACTATTTTTCTAACAGTAACTACGCGGAAGTTCTCAAGAATAACCATTCACAACAATTCCAGAAACACAACAATTCACAATTACAAACTAACAAATGCCAACTCAGTTCAATTCCACAATCCAATTCATTCTAACAACCTAATCACAATTCACAATCCCTAATCATCCTCTTCCTCTGCCATGATTCCGCGATCACACAATCCTTTTACCTGCAACACATGTTAATAAGAGTTGCGTAAGTATTTCATAAATACTTAGTGAGTTGCTCATCCCGCCTACCGGCGTAACAAGCAGGCTCCGGAAACAATTCACAATATCACAATTCAAGATATAAACAACACAACAATATCCATCACATACTCGTTCAATCACACATTGAACACACATAAACAAGACTGACAACACATTCAAGCAGTAACACGATAACCACACAGAGCACGATCCAATAGATCACCTCACACGAGCCAACATACCATCGTGTCGAGCGACATCACTCAGTCGTTGATCGACACGACCAAAAGCTTGGTGTCGATCGACACTCAGCAAACACTCGTGTCGAGCGACACCCTCCTGGTGTCGATCGACACGACCTCACTGTTCACCGAAAACGAGTTTCTCCTCTCTCAACCCGATTCCGATGAACACGAGTAGCAAACCTGCAATAAAAATACGACAATACAATAACAAGGAATCCACAACAGCCAACAGCAGCTCAAATCACGATTCAAACATCAATCAATCACGAAACACAATCAAAATCCTTCATAGCCTAGAAACCACGGTCACAACCCACCTTAGCCTAGAACGGTGATTGGATTCGGTTTAGGACTCACGCTGAAAACGTCAAGGAAGAACCGATACACGATCCTTCTATGTTCAACGATCAAAACTCACGGAAATCTCACTTTTCTCGCAAGTCTCTCCCAAAACTCTCTTAATTCTCTCTGATTCTAACTGATCACGAAGGCTAAGGGAAAAACAAGCAACCCTAAGCCCTTAAATACCCATAACCGAGCCCGAAACCGCGATTAAAAATCAATTCGGTTCGGTTCTGCAACAGTCGTGTCGAGCGACACCACAAACTATGTCGATCGACACCTGCAAATCCTTCGTGTCGATCGACACAGCCCCTGTGTCGCTCGACACGAACACCAGAATTTTCATTTCTGGTTCGCGGACGTTACAATTTTGTTTATTGCTGATTTTAGATTCACGACCTAGAATCTGATCTAAAGTTAATTGATAGACACGACCGTGTTATTAATTGGTAGAACTAGTTTTTGATGAGCAAAATTTATTTTCGCAAAGACATTTTGTTTAGGGTTTTGTGAACAATTGAACCTAATCTTTAATGCTTGTTTAAATTAATCTGAATTTGCAACGACAGTTTGCTTTTTAGGATTTAGAAATAGATAATCTCTGCAACGACAACTGATTGATTTTATATTCGTGTTATAAGTTCGTGAAATGTGCTTAATAAATCATGTCTTTTATTTATATCTGCAATTCTGGTTGCCATGAGATTTCCATGTGCCTAGTGTTTGTTTTTATTGATTTACAACTCGTTTAACTGCCTGCTTTATTTACTTATCTTTTCATTCATATTATTCTGCTTAGCATAATTCAAGCATTTAAATCTATTGTGTTTCTCTGATTTCCTATGGATTCGATAACCCTAAGTACTACGATTGATCTCTCAATTTGAGAGAGTGGTTCAAAGGCAAATTTGAGCATATCAAATTTTGCCAAAATTTGAAGCAAAATTTGATATGCTCAAATTTTCCTAAAGCTTTTTTCTCAAATTAAGATAACGTGTGCAGTACTTAGGGTACCGAATCCATAGGGAATCAGATTACACAATAGATTTTAAGGTTCAGATTAAGCTAAACAGAAAAGATGTAAAGTAAACAATTGCAGAAATAGTAAACAAGATGATTGTAGGTTCTTTAAATTCAATAAGAGAAAGCCTTAAGAAATTTGCAGGAATGATTCCAAATTGCATAATAAAGTTACTATCAGGATAAGTATGAAGTGCAATTCTAGAACTCGAAACACTAATGTAAAATAGATCAACTGTCGTTGCAAATATTATCTTTGTTTAAACCCTAAAAAACCAACTGTCGTTGCGAAATCAGATTAATTTAAACAAACATTAAAATTCACGTTCGATTGTTCACAAAGATCCAAAGCCAACTGTCGTTGCGAATCGAATCTTTGCTCACCTATGATTCAGTTTAGGTAATTCAATAATGTTGTCGCATCTACTAAACAACCTAAGATATCTAATTCAGGCATAAATCAGAGTTTAAAGCAATCAAGGTGAAGAATATAAATATGAATGCAAATCCCAATATTAAATAAATTCTAATAACTCTTTATCGTCCTTTCAAAAGCCCTAAAACCTAACTAGGAGATTACTCAGACATAATAATGAATAATAATCTCTTTGTATAAAATATCTCTTAGAAAATAAAGGTTAGCCTGAACAATGGCTTAAAATATCTATATATAGAGTACAAAAACGTCTTGGGCCTAATTGCAAACATCTGGGCCTTATGAGGCAAAAAAGGTAATTTTTCAAATCTTGATATTATGGTCGCTCCAACAGTCATGTCGAGCGACACCAATACCATGTCGATCGACACTCCAAATCCTCTCGTGTCGAGCGACACAAACTTCATGTCGCTTGACATAGCTTCTAAATGTTGACTCTGAACTTGCGACTTTGACTGCTCATTCCAAAATGTTCCATAATGATCTAGTAAACACCAATTAAGCTCCAAACATCCTTATACCTAAAAATAACACCAAAGACTCGAACAATACTAAAAAGGCTCTAGATAAACGGACTTATATCATGGCTAAAAACCATAAAAACCATGATATATCATTTCTCAAACTGCAAAATCTGTGAAGAGACAAGATGGATTTCTTCCATCGAGGACGGATACGAATCCCAAACGTGGTGTTATGGCTATCATGAGGAGGATTAGAAGAAAGCTATAACCGATTTTGAGGAAGGGTGTCAATACTGAGCAGATCGACAAGCTTGTCGAAATTGAAAAAGATTAAGAAATTGGCATTTCAGACCCTGTGTCCCAACATAGGTGACGATCGACACCACAACTGAAAAAGTCAAACCATTTTCTCGACACGAGCATGTGTTGATCCAGCTCGACACAACCTCAAAACAGAAATCTTGTGTCGATTGACACACTGATGGTGTCGATCGACGCAAGGCTTTAAACAGTCTAGATTTTGTGAAACCTTCGGTTAATGCAGAAGTGCGAGTCTACAAGCCCAACGTTCCATATCCTAGGAGTCAAAAGAAGTCTAAACATGAGCTAGAGGATGCTAGGTGCAAAGCCATTATGGATAAGCTCATTGTTGATATTCTTTTGATAGATGCAATAAGGACAACTCCGGTGATCCGAAGGTATGTGAAGACGTGGTCACTAAGAATTTGGGTCTTGAAGAAGGATGTGCTATGATCTCGGAGTAGGTTAGTGCAGTGATTCAGAACAAAATTCCAGAGACACTCTGATCCAGGAAGCTTTGTGTTAGATTGCTTGATCTTTACGGAGAGGTTTCCATGGTCTCTTTACGATTTAGGCTTAAATGCTAACTTGATGCCCATCTCAGTTGCTATGAGCCTTGGAATGACTGACTTCCAACCCACTAGGATCTCTCTTATCCTAGCAGATAGAACGGTCAGGATCCCAAAAGGTGTCCTAGAGGATTTTCCAACTAAGATTGGTGATTGCATGATACCAACAGACTTTGCGATTCTGCAAAAAGGTGAGGAACCTAAGGACTCTCTTATTCTGGGAAATCTTTCTTGGCCACAGCTGGAGCGATAATTGATGTGAAAGAAGGAAGGATCACACTGAATGTAGGTTATTTAGAGATGAAGTTCGATACGGACAAGGTGATGAGGAAGCCTACTATAAATGGTCAGACCTTCTACGGCGATATACTTGACCACCTTGCAGAGGACTACTTTCATGAGATGAACTCTACGGATCTCTTGGAAATGGCCTTGATCAAATTTGCGGCAGAAGTAGAGTATTTGGATGAGATTGCTGAGGGTTAGTTTGGTTCATGTGGTTCCTAAGAAAGGAGGTATTATAGTAGTGAAAAATGAAAAGGATGAATTAATTCCTTCAAGGACTGTGACTAAACACCGGATGTGTATTGATTACAGAAAGCTAAACGCGGCCACAATGAAGGACCATTTTCCTTTGTCATTCATTGATCTGATGCTGGAGAGGTTTGCAAACCATCCCTACTACCGCCTCCTCGATGGGTATTCTGGGTTCTTTCAAATCCCTTTTCATCCGGACGACTAGGAGAAGACTACTTTCACTTGTCCCTATGATACTTTTGCATATCGTAGTATGCCTTTTGGACTTTGCACTACAAGAAAACAGGTGCTTTTCCGACGGTCGACCGACGGAAGTCCGACTTCCGACAATCCGTTGGAAATCGGTCACAATTTACCGATGGAATTCTGACGGCTGTGGAAAGTGTCGGACATCCGTCGGTAATCCGTCAACGTGCACCGACGGATTACCGACGGTTTCCTAAATGTCGGAATTTTATAACGCAATTCCGACGGATTCCGATGTCGGCAATGCTCCTACGATATTCCAGCGATGTATGATGTATATCTTCACGGATATGATCGAGAACTACATGGAGGTTTTTATGGATGATTTCTCAGTCTACGGATCATTTTTCAAAGAGTGCCTGAGCAACCTAGAGAAGGTACTAGCTAGATGTGAGGAGAAACACTTGGTTCTCAACTGAGAGAAGTGTCACTTTATGGTGAAAGATGGCATAATGCTTGGACACAGAGTGCCAGAAGCTTGGATTGAGGTGGATCGCGCTAAGATCGAGGTTATGACAAGTCTTCAACCGCCAATGATGTGAAGTCTGTGAGGATTTTTCTTAGACACGATGGTTTTTACAGAAGATTCATCAAGGATTTCAGTACGTTCGTGAGACCCTTAACTGCTTTGCTCTGCAATGATGTCAAGTTTGAGTATTCTGCAGAATGTTTATCGGCTTTTGAGCAGATTAAGAAGGCTCTAGTGAGTGCGCCCATTGTACAACCTCGAGAGTGGGATCTTCCTTGTGAGATCATGTGTGATGCTAGTGATTTTGCAGTTAGAGCTGTGTTAGGACAGAAGAAGGACAAGAAGCTTCATGCTATCTACTACGCGAGTCGAACACTAGATGAGGCGCAGAGAAATTATGCAACTAGTGAGAAAGAGTTGTTTGTTATGGTGTTTGCTTTTGAGAAGTTTCGTTCATACTTAATCGGTTCTAAGGTTATATTGCACATGGATCACTCCGCGCTCAAGTACTTGATTCAGAAGAAGTATGCAAAGCCAAGGTTGTTGAGATGGACTTTGCTTCTTCAAAAATTCGACATTGAGGAGAATGACAAGAAAGGGGTTGAGAATAGTGTAGCTAGTCATCTCTATCGGATTAGAATTAAAGATAATGTCCCCATTGATGATTTCTTGCCAAAAGAACGCATTAATCTCGTCAAAAAAGGCTTGCATGACCCTTTATCGATCAACACAGAGGTGTGTCGATTGATACACACTTTCATCGAAGAATCCAAGATTGCAAAAACCCGTGTATCAATCGACACACTTGCTAGCGCCGATCGACACAAGATACAGAATTTAGATCATCTTCCGAAAATTGTCGCGCGAGGTTTTTGAGGAACTTGTCTTTGCTATCACGATGTCCAATCGACCATGGTATGCTAATATTGCAAACTACTAAGCTGCAGAGGATGGCCAACTAATCTTAAAGGATATGAAAAGAAGAGGTTCATTAGAGAACTTCGGAGGTACTACTTGGATTTATTTCAAAGCATTGTTCAGACAATATCTACAGAAGATGTATTGCAAAGGCTGAGGTTCAGGATGTGCTCTTTCACTGTCATGGTTCTGAGTATGCTGATCACTTTGCTACATTCAAGACGGTTGCTAAGGTTCTACAAGCTGGACTATGGTGGCCTACTACTTTTAAGGATGCTCACGCTTTCATCTCTAAGTGCGATGCCTATCAAAGGAAAGGGAAAATAAGCAAGATACATGGGATGCCACGAAACTTCATCCTTGAGGTTAAAGTCTTTGATTGCTGGGGTATTGATTTCATGAGTCATTTCCCATCATTTTATGAGAATCAATACATTCTTGTTGATGTTGACTATGTCTCTAAGTGGGTATAAGCAATTGCTAGTCTGAAGAATAATGGTGCGGTGGTTCTTAGGTTATTTAAGACCATTATTTTCCCTAGATTTGGAGTGTCTGGTATCGTTATCAGTGATGGTGGCTCGCACTTCATCGACAAGGTTTTTGCTAAGCTGCTAGAGAAGTATGGTGTTAACCATCGCGTGGATACTTCTTATCATCCTCAGACAAGTGGACAAGTTGAGGTTTCAAACATGTAGATCAAGGAGATTTCAGAGAAGACAGTGGGAGCTACAAGGAAGGATTTGTCTGTTAAGCTAGATGACACAGTCAGGGCTTACAAGATAGCTTTCAAGACACCTTTGGGTACAATGCCATTCCATTTATTTTACGGAAAAGCATGTCATCTTCCAATGGAGCTTGAGCACAAGGCAGCATGGGCAGTCAAACAGATGAATTTTGATTTTAAGTTGGCTGCAGAAAAGCGTAAGATATAGGTGAATGAACTAGATGAGATAAGACATCACGCTTATGAAAAATCCAAGTTATACAAGGAGCGGAATAGGGCGTATCATGATACGAAAAACATCTCAAGGGAAGTTGAACCAAATGACCAGGTTCTTCTGTGTAACTCTCGTTTACAACTTTTTCCTGGAAAATTATGTTCTTGTTGGTATGGTCCTTTCACAATCAAGGAGGTTCGAACACATTGAGTTGTTGTCCTGATTAGTTCAGAAGGAAATGAATTCACAATGAATGAACAAAGGGTGAAACACTATTGGGCGAAGCCGAGATTCCAGCAGGACACATCATTATTTTGGATGATGCACCTGTCGCAAGCCCCGACACAGTCAAACTAATGACTGAAAACAAGCGTTGAGTGGGAGGTAGTCCACTAGTAAGTATACTAATTCGGTTATATTTTCATTTGTTTACTAACTTTTAGTTTTAGTTTGAAGTATTTCAAGTTTTTTTATAGTTTAAAAAGAACCGATGGAGCTACGGATCGGCCTGATGGGCCGGATTGATCGATCTATCTCTGGGTTGATCGACACAGCGGACACAACGAGGTAAGTGTTTCCTTAAAAACCTGATCTTCTTCTTCAGTTTTCTCAAATGGAAAATCTTTCAAACTCTTTCAAAATCGCTTAACTTATTCGATTCTCCACCAATTCAAGTGATTTTTGGTTCTAAATTGAGTAGATTTTCATCCTCTTTCCATATCTATCACTCATTCATTCGATCAACAATGTATGTGTTCGAAAACTCCATTTTTAGTTTCGCCCCTAAGGTTTGATTTTTGATTTTCTTCTCTTTTCACTTGTTTATAAGGATAATCCGACCTATTTAGGTTGTTTTAGAGTGATGAAATTGATGATATTGGAAGTATTATGGTTGAATGTTGAGGATTGTTATGCCATGAATTGCCGAATTTTGAATTGTTGATTTGTTGAATTTTCACCCTATTTTACGTTGTGTCGATTAACACAGTAGTTGTATCCTTTCTAAGATCACCACCCTGACGACCTCCTTGGCAAAAACGTAACACCAAGATCAAGATCAGGCAGGCTTGGGATTGTATCGTTTCTAAGATACTTGAGCATGACCAGGTTGTCAACGGGAATATTAGCGAGTCTTGGGATGACTACGACTCCTTAATCTACAACGAATGGTTGAACGTGAAGCTCGCTGGCGAAAGTAGCTGATCCTATTCCTATGACAGCTCTAGGATCAAGGATAAGGTGTTATGACTATTAAGGCTTTCGAAATTAGGCAACATTACGACGAAGCATTATTCAATGTTCTAGCATTTAGTGCGTTAGTTCTTTGCTTCAAGGCGTGTTTACTACATGGATTCTGATGAGGATGATGATAGAGAGATCACGCATAGAGGTACATTGACATTCATCATTTGCGGTAATAGGTATAGGATTTATTTTATAGACATTTGCGGTATTAGGTATATGGGTCGATGCAGATTATGCTACTACGTATCTTCTAAGGGAATTTCCTGGAGTGCGAGATTTCTAGGCGCGATTCAGTACAGGAGTCTATGATAACTGAAGCTCTACACACACAAATATTCGTCATCAAGCATTGCGGTATGTGACATGAATTTTTGCTTCTACACTTTTGTGTAGATGTGAGCCTGGTAAGATGCGATTATGTGAGCTTATACTCATGTACTACGCTCTTTGGGAGGATCTCACAGAGCAGCCTGAGATTCACACTAGCACTAACATGGGAGCCGTCTTCACGTATCATTTGATCTCTTTGAAGACTACACCATTCATTCTCAATAAGAGCACTAAGGCTCTTACTGTTGGTAGCCTTCTTACTACCATCTTTTGCTACTGTGGTATTGAAACATCGACTTGCACGGTGGAAAGCCAGACATGTACCATGGACTTAGAGCATTTAGGAAGGACCACCTGGCTTAAGCCAGACTGATTTTGGGTTTTCACCACTGCTTCTGGCAAAAAGCGAATGGTCTAGTTACCTCTTCCAGAGTTGGCTTCCAGCGAGAGTGTTTCGTCTCAACTAGCTTTTGAGCCTGATCCAACACTGCTTTGACCGGTTACCACTTGCAGGCCACCGGCTTGTTCTGCTAGCACTTCTGCTCGAGGCGCGACCACATCCAGAGCTGCTGATGAGCCTCTTCCTGGGTTTCCACCAGCTGTCGAGTTTCCGATGGAAGAATCGACATTTCATCGTTCTGTTTCTAGAGTCATCAGGCTCTCTGGCAGCGCATGACTAGCGGTTGTGTTTGTCCTCATTCGCAGACTTCAGAACGTTCTGCTTCGCGTTCAGAGGACTAGTTTCTCCCATTTTATCCTGATTTTTCATTTCTTTTCTCTTTACTTTATTTCCTTTGAGTCAACTTTTGTTTCTTTTGAGTTAGTTTGTTCTTTTCGTTTTCGTATTATTATGAAGTTTTGGAATTAATTTAACATTGACAAGCACGATTGACATTCTCCAAATACGAAATTGGGTTTTTCAAAACAACGTGTCGATCGACACAACTTCTGAGTCGATCGACACAACCGGCAAGTACCACATTCTCGTTTGTTCATTTAATTATTTGGTTTGTTTTCATTTCTTGTACCCATTTCAGGCTTATTCACACTAGGGACAGTGTTGTTTAAGACTGGGGGAGGTGGTTACTAACTTTTGTGTTCGTTTTTGGAGTCAGTCCTAATTGTTTTATTCGGGTCAAGACTCCCCTTAGTTTGTTTAATAGAATAACTAGGACCATTACCAAAGCAAGTTGATTGGTTTTATTAGGTGGGTAGTTGGTAGTTGATAAGTCTAACGAAGAGAGTCCACGCTTCTGGAGAATTCAGAAAGTAAGTTGCTAACTCTGCCCTTAATGAACTTTAACTTATTGTCTTGGGGCTTGGTAATCGTGGGACTTGATTCCTCTTTCAACACTAGCCAAGTGAGGATAAACTCCCAACCATCTTCCCTTTTATCATCATGTATCATACAAAAAAATCATCATAAGAAGAAAGTAGTGTTAGATAGAAAAGTGTGAAGACACTTTTAACCCTATCTCCTCACAAGAAACAACAGTAGCGAGTCCTCGTAAACCTGTCTTTTCACAAGAAAAAATGGTAATGAGCGCTATTCTAAGACAACATAAAGATCCTCGTGACCCTATCTTCTCACAAGGAATAATAGTAATGAAGTTATCTCTATGAAACCATGCAAATGGACAGCAGTAAACTAAGGGAAGAGGAAAAAAGAGCAGTGCAGAAAAGTGTTTTAGGTTAATAAAGAATCTATAAAGTCTTACGATCGATATTTCCTTGATGAGATTGCACCAAATTGAATGAAAGAAGTTGGTAACTGAGAGTCTTGAGTTCTTTCTAGACTTGTAGTGGTTACATCAAAGTATTACCTGATATCGACTTTGCATTATGTGGATCCAAGAGTACATATTTGCTTGAGGACAAGCAAAAAGTTAAGTTTGGGGGAATTGATATATCATGGTTTTTACCAGTTTTTGGTCATAATATAAGTCTGTTTTTAGAGTATTTTTCAGTTTTTTCGTATCTTTTTGAGTCTTTGTCGGATTCCACCCCTCTGAGATCGATGTAACGACAAGAACGATTCTCTTAAAAGTCTAGAAAAAATCCTAAACAGGCTTATAAGGGCTCAATTTGTAATTAGGCCCATAATAGAATTAAATCTATATTTAAAATGAGTTTAATTAAATTATGGGCCAAAAAGCTATTTTATGGCTTAATGGGCCAAGCTCAAATCTAGCACTTAGACCTATAATTATTTAGCTATATATAGCTAATTGTATTCACCGAGAAAGAGGATGAGAACTTTTTCAAAGAACAAGATTAATAAAAGCTTTCTTAACAGCAAACGCAAGTCTCAACATCTTCATGCATAGTGATTAACTCGGAAGTCTCGCATTTCCTTGACAACCCATACAAATTGAATTGTGCGAGTTACGACTCCTACAATTTGATGCCGACTAAGGGGACACATGTGAGACGTTCTTACTCAAGGAAATCACCATGCAAGCTACGCAAGCGAAGATGCCCAGATATGAGAATCAGCAATTTAACCTCAGCAGCAACATCGATGGATTGAGAGACCACAACATTGGAACGGAGGACGTGAAAAACAACACAGCGATTGTTCCAGACGCTCCTGCAACAAATTTCACACCAATGACGCCTGAGTTCCTCAGTGGCATAAAGGAAATCAAGAACTACGCATCGTCGCAACAGTGGATCAGATCCGCGATAGAAGAGCGGGTTTGTTCAGACGACCCTGGCGCGAGTAATTCCAACGTCCTTAGATTTTGCAACTCTAATGAGAGTGCCAAGAGGGCAAGGTCTGCCACTTCCTCCGCCAACTCTGCACGGAAAGCAAGGCATAACTGCTCAAGCTGAAACTACATAACCAAATGTCGCGGTAACTGCGGCGACCGACCTGGAGAATCCAAGAGCTGCATGCAATCTGGAAAATATTGCCACCAGAAGAGCGGTAACCAACGCTGAGCGAAGCAACGCCAACGTAGAGCAAGAGCGAGGCTTCAAAGACGAAGAAGACAACCTAATCTGGTAAGAGCGATCTGAGTTCAAGGAGGAATGCCACATAGCTTTTCAGGCTCAGAATGCTGAGTTGGCTAAAATGCGACTTAGCATAGAGCGAGCAACCGCTGAAATGAGGAATGTTCGATCCGAGCTACACAAAGCAGTCAGCAAAGCACCCGAGCTCGATTGAGTACTCGAAGAGGTCATGAACACCTCTTTCAAAAATGATATCAAGCGAGTCAGAGTCTCCGATCCTGGAAGAATCAAGCTAACATTCTACGACGGTAAGACCGACCCATCAGAGCAACATTTACAATCGTGCTGGGTCAGGCTAACTTCAGGGAAGGTGAAGAAGACGCTGGACGATGTCTCCTCTTCGTGAAGCACCTCAAAGGAGCATATCTTTGATGGTTTTCCAAGTTGGAGAGGAATTCCATTGACAACTTCAAACAGCTGTCTCCAACATTCCAGAAACAAAAAGCCATATTCATCAAGCCAGAAACATCTGACACAGATCTCTGGACTCTGAAGCAAGGTCAGAATGAGGCTTTAAGGAGCTTCATCGAACGCTTCAAGACAATATTATCAAAAGTTGAAGGCGTTAGCAACTTAAACGCGCTCGGGGCACTGAAGAAGTCATTGTGGTGCAACTCCGAGTTTTGGAAAGAGATGATCCTGATCAAA
This sequence comes from Draba incana, assembly GCA_963576765.1. Lineage (NCBI taxonomy): Eukaryota > Viridiplantae > Streptophyta > Magnoliopsida > Brassicales > Brassicaceae > Draba > Draba incana. Next base: position 22,913,343 of record OY755215.1, read on the forward strand.
CCCACAACGATTCAAGATGCTCTTCATCGAGCCACCGACTTTGCGACAACCGAGGACGAAAGGAACATTTTTTCCCAAGCTCTAGGAAAAACAAAGTCCATTCCTCACCCTCCATTTACTCAGAATCAGCCGCAAGCTAAAAGGAGTAACCAAGGATTATAATTCGTACATCATGAATTCAAGGGCGCTCACAATTACCACCCATCTGAGATCGATGTAACGGCAAGAACGATTCTCCAAAAAATCCAGAAAAAATCCAAAACATGCTTACAAGGGCCCAATTTGGCCCATAATAGAATTAAATCTATATTTAAAATGTGTTTAATAAAATTATGGGCCTAAAAGCTATTTTATGGCTTAGTGGGCCAAGTTCAATTATAGCACTTAGACCTAGAATTATTTAGCTATATATAGCTCATTGTATTCACCGAGAAAGAGGATGAGAACTTTTTCAGAGAACAAGATTAATAAAAGCTTTCTTAACAGCAAACGCAAGTATTAGAGAACAAGATTAGGAAACGCTTTCTCAACATCTTCTTGCATAGTGATTAACTCGGAAGTCTCGCATTTCCTCGACAACCCTTACAAATTCAATTGTGCGAGTTACGACTCCTACATGGAGCATAATTGGTGATGTTGGAGTATTTTGGAGCATCGATAAATGAGCAGTTGAAGTTTCGAAGTCAGATTGGATTTTCAGACTTTGTGTCGATCGATATTGAATCATACATGCGAATTACATGATGCCTAGCGCTTCGTTTTATTGAATTTAAAGAACCATAATCATCATCTGCTTATTTTACTTTAATCATTTTTCATTAATCATATTTTACTTAGCTTAATTTGAATTTGGAGTTTATTGTGTAATTAGATTCCCTGTGGATTTGATCCTTAAGTACTATTACGATCTCTTAATTTGAAAGAGTAGCTCATGGTAAATTTTAGAATGTGTCATGCTAAAATAGCGGCTTTCGCCCAATAATGTTTCACCCTTTGTCCATTCATTGTGAACTCCTTTCCTTCTAAACTAATTAGGACAACAACACTATGTGGTCTAACCTCTTTGATGGTGAAAGGACCTGACCAACGAGAACGCAATTTTCCCGGAAAAAGCTGCAATCGAGAATTATACAAAAGTACTTGGTCATTGGGTTCAAACTTCCTGGAGATGATCTTCTTATCATGATATGCCTTAGTCCTCTCCTTGTAAAACTTGGAGTTTTCATATGCATGATGTCTAATTTCGTCCAGTTCATTCAGTTGTATCAGACACCTTTCTACAGCCGACTTAAAGTCGAAATTCAATTGTTTACTGCCACTGCTGCCTTGTGTTCAAGCTTCACTGAAAGATGGCACGCTTTCCCGTAAAGAATATGGAATGGCGTTGTACCCGGAGGTATCTTGAAAGATGTCATGTAATCTCAAAGCGCGTCATCTAGCTTAGTACACCAGTCCTTCCTTCTAGCGCCTACTGTCTTCTCTAGAATTTTCTTGATATGCATGTTCGATACCTCGACTTGCCCACTTGTCTGAGGATGATAAGGAGTAGCCACGCGATGTTGAAGACCATACTTATTTAGCAGCTTAGCAAAGACCTTGTTGATAAAGTGCGAGCCACCGCCACTTATGATAATTCGAGGCACTCCAAATCTAGGGAAAATTATGGTCTTAAGAACCTATGCAGCATTATTCTTCGAACTCGCAATCGCCTCCACCCACTTGGAGACATAGTCCATAGCAATAAGAATGTACTAATTCCCATAAGACGGTGGGAAATGACCCATGAAATCAATGCCCCAGCAATTAAAGACTTCAACTTCGAGGATGAAGTTTTGTGGCATCTCATGTCTCTTGTTGATTTTCTCTTTCATCAAATTTGAGCATGCTTAAACATTGTAGACCATCAGAACCTAGCTTGTAGAACCTTGGCAACTGTCTTGAACGTAGCAAAGTGACCAGCATACTCGAAACCATTATAGTGAAAAAGCACATCTTGAACCTCAGTCTCTACAATACATGTTATGTATCTCTGCAATATGTCTTGAACTTTACATGTTATCTATATTTTGACGAATAGATTCAAAGAAGTAAACTAGTAAAACGTGTGTTTCCATGGTTGTTATGGAGTTTGTGGAAAGCAAGGAATCAATTTTTATTTGAAAATCGCCGAATTACACCAATGAATTTGGTTCTAGGAGCAGTGAAGGAGGCAAAAGCATGGCAATATGCTCAACCATTAAGTATCACGCCAAAAGTCAACTTACAGCAGCAGCTCCGGTTGCTCTGCCTCCGATGGCGACTCTCTGCTTCACCAATGCAGCGTGGATTGCCTCAACAAGGGACTGCAGAATCGGGTGGTGTTTCCGAGACCCGTCTTGGAATATCATTACGCAAGATAGTGCTTCGTGCAAGAATGTAAGCTTCGGCTCTTATTGCGAAGAATATGGCTTTGAAGACTGCTTTAGTTGTAGCCAAAACTGCAGGGTACCATACTCTTTACATGTTCTCAGACTGTCGCACTCTTGTGACGCTAATCAATTCGAAAGGCGAGCACAATGAGTTGAAATCTCTCCTACATGACATTCGTTGTTTAGGCGAAGAATTCACTTTTATCTTTTCGCTTTTTCCCCTCGAACGGCTACTCGAATGGCAAATGTTTTAGCCGATTCTCTAGCAAAGTTAGGACTTGTAGTTTTGAACTCAATCCCTCAAGAGGGAGTTTAAGTTTCTAATCAAAAAAATTTGTTTGGTCAAAAAAAAAAAAACTAGTAAAACGTGAAATGATGAAAGAAATATGTCAATTTGTTGCTTGTTACAAAAATTTATACGCTAATTGTCAACAATTTTAGTAAGTTTTTAATGTTAGTAGATATCAAGTTTCTTATTTGGGTTTTAGATGTATATAAGCATGAAATTAACGTCTGTTTGGAAATATTTTTAACATTATGAAAATGTTACTAATTTGTTTAGTGTTACTAAAATATTTTAAGAGTTCATCCTAAACTTTTGATAATTCCTAAAATGTATATTGTTATATCGGTAAAAAATAATTTTGTGAAGTGAATTGCTATATTGAAACCCCCGTTTTTTGTAGAAACAAATTGAACAAAAATCGACTTTTTATACTTTCATTGCATCTTTTATGATATGAAAAATAATATTTCATGATCTTTAATATAAAACATGTTTTATGTACATATCATCATGATTTGTGCTATATGGAAGAAATTCAAAAATGCTATTTTTGAAATACTCTTTTATGAAAATATCACTTTGAATTGTCCATTTTCAAAAAGATGCCACTAATTAAAGATTTTTTAAATTGTAAACCCTAAAATCCTAAACCTTAAAAAGGGATTTGTCTTCTAACAAATCTAAATGATATTTTGAAAAATGATACAATATTAGTTGCTTTTTTGAAAAGATTTTAGAAATATGGCATTTTTAAAAAGTTGTACATCAAAAATGGCATGTCTTAAAGCTTCTCATAATTTAGCTGTTTGTTTTATGGGTAGGTGAAACCTCCCTTTCATTAGTTTTGTTAAAGTGATTTTTTTCATAAATTAACATTTGAGAATATTTTGACGTGTGATATAATAGTATTCGAAGAAGTATACTACGTAAAACGAGTATGTTGAAAGAAAATCGGTCAATTTCATGCTTGGTATAAAACTTTCGATGCTAGTAAGTAGACCAACACACTACAAGAAAACAGCCGTAAATCCGACGGAATTTCCGACGGATGTAATTCCGTCGGAAATTTTCCGACGGTAATCCGACCGATTTCCGACGGAACTGAAATTTTTCAATTCCGTCGGAAATCTGTCGGAATTATTTCCGACGGACAAGCAGACCGTCGGAAATCGGTTGGATTATTGGACCGGGTAACTAACCGGTGCCGATGCCGGAGGAGATTCCGGTAATCTGTCGGAAATCCGTCGGAAAAAATAGCTGTCGGAAATCTGTCGGAAATAATAGCCGTTATGTAGCCGTTTTTATATCCGTTGGCTTTCCGACGCTTTTCCGACAGATTTCCGACGGTCAGCGTATTTATATATATGATTCCACACATCTTCATTCACTCACAACAACAACAACTTCCAACCAAACATTTGTTAGAAAAAATTGTTAAGAGAGTGAGATGTCATCTTCTAGATATTATAGATCGTGGATGGATGAAGAGATGTATGATCCGGAGTCGAAGACATTAAATGAAAGCTATGCACGAGGTATATGCGAGTTCATGGCGGTTGTCGGAAATCGAAAGGTAATAAAATGTCCATGTTTAAATTGTTGCAATTCGCGTAATGTTAAGGTAGAACAAGTTTGACCTCACTTGTATACCAATGGTTTTATGCCGGGATACAAAATTTGGTTTTTTCATGGAGAAACTAATAATGATGGTGCTAGTAGTAGCAGTGCACCATATGTTGCGGATAGCTTAGGCGAACATAGAACGGATAACTTAGGTGAACATAGAACGGATAGCTTAGGCGAACATAGAACGGAAGTAGATTTTGGTGTAGGTACCGCTGAGATGGTTCATGATGCGTTTAGAGAGAATTTGCCATCGATCGTAATAGGGGAGGAAAGAGTAGAAGAACCAAATGAAGAATGTAGAAGATTTTATGATATGTTAGACGCAGGGAAGCAGCCCTTATATCATGGGTGTCGAGACGGACATTCACCTTTATCAACTGCTAGTAGACTGATGACCATTAAGACGGACTTCAATTTGGCGGAAGACTGTGTCGATGCGATAGCAGATTTTGTGAAAGATATTTTGCCTGAAGATAATCAGGCACCTGCATCATACTACGAGATACAGAAACTTGTAGCTGGTCTTGGTATGCCGTATCAGGTGATAGATGTATGCATCGACAACTGTATGCTATATTGGAGAGAAGGCGAAGACCGGAGAAGATGTAAATTTTGTCGTAAACCACGGTATCAGGAAACTGGTGGGAGAGTTCCAATTCCATATAAACGTATGTGGTACTTACCATTGACAGCGAGGTTAAAGAGGTTATATCAATCTGCGCGAACGGCAGAACAAATGAGATGGCATGCAGAGCATCGTCAAGATGGAGAGATTACACATCCTTCTGATGCAAAAGCGTGGAAACATTTTCAAATGTTGTATCCGGATTTTGCATACGAGTCAAGAAATGTGTACCTCGGGTTAAGTACGGATGGTTTCAACCCATTTGGGAAGCATGGAAGGCAGTATTCTTTGTGGCCCGTAATCGTAACACCGTACAATTTGCCCCCTGGTATGTGCATGCGTCGAGAGTTTTAATTCCTCTCCGTTCTTATTCCCGGCCCTGAGCATCCGAAGAGATCACTTGATGTATTCCTCCAGCCATTGATTTATGAGTTACAAATGCTATGGAGTCACGGTGTCGAAGCGTTTGATGTTTCACGGAAGGAGAATTTTCTGATGCGTGCGGTCCTTATGTGGACTATTAGCGATTTCCCAACATACGGTATGCTATCTGGATGGACTACTCATGGAAGATTATCGTGCCCGATTTGCCAAGACAACACTGACGCTTTCTAATTGAGGAATGGAAGAAAGCCATGTTGGTTTGATTGCCATAGAAGGTTTCTACCGTATGGCCATCCCTATCGTCAGTCTAAAAGATTATTTAAGAAAAATACACAAGTGGTTGATGGTCCAATTGATGAGATAGACGGTCGTACTATATTGGAGCTGTTGAGAGATTTTGGTGCTGAGAGGACTCCTGATTGTGGGGGTAATGGGCATGAACCGCTTTGTGGTGTAGGGAAAGCTCACAACTGGCACAAGAAGAGTATATTTTGGGATTTGCCGTATTGGAAGGATCATTTATTAAGGCACAACCTCGATGTGATGCATATTGAAAAGAACTTCTTTGACAACATCATGAATACAGTGTTAAACATCCCGGGAAAGACAAAAGACAATGTGAAGTCTAGGATGGATGTTTCAAAGATTTGCTACCGTGATTATCTTGATCGTCTTCCCGATGGTACATATCCTTTTCCTCCGTACCGATTGCAAATACAAAAGATAAGAGAATTTTTCCGGTGGATTAAAGACGAAGTTAAATTCACTGATGGATATGCAGCTAATCTGGGTAACTGCGTAGACTCGCGATACCTAAAGTTTATGGGACAGAAGAGTCATGATTGTCATGTACTGATGCAGAGGCTTCTTCCATTTGCTTTTACCCATCTCCTTCCTCAAACTGTCCACGAAGCTATTGCAGCAGTTGGTGCTTTCTTTAGGGATTTATGCACGAGGACACTTACAGTTGAGGGGATCCGCAACTTAGATGCCAATATACCAGTGATCCTTTGCAATCTTGAGAAGATCTTTCCGCCGTCTTTTTTTGATGTTATGGAACATCTTCCCCTACACCTCCCCCGCGAAGCCGAACTAGGTGGTCCCGTTCAATTTCGTTGGATGTATCCTTTCGAGCGGTACATGTTCCATCTAAAGAAGAAGGTCAAAAATCTGGCTCGAGTTGAAGGTTCTATTGTCGCACAGAGTATCAATGAAGAATCATCACAGTTTGCGGAATATTACTTTCCGCGGGGAGTTCGTACGAAGAGTAGACGTCCTGCTCGTCATGATGATAGAGGTGAGAGAGTCACGTATGCCGCGCTGGTCCCTGAGTTGTTTTCGCAAGTTGGCCGAGTGATTGGGAGAGGGAAGAGACGCTACCTATCACAAGATGAGTGGAGTCACTTACATATGTATATCCTCACGAATTGTGAGGAGATGGCGGAGTACGAAAGGTAAAAATAGAACTTATTTAAATACTTATTTTTTTTTATACCTAAGTAATATATATATAGGTTTCATATGTTATATATTGTTGTTTGCTTTCAGGATTTACATTGCATCAATACGTCGCTATTATCCGGATATGACAGAAGACGAACTTGGAGAATCTAAGGAAACCGAGTTTCCAAATTGGCTGCAATATTACGTAAGTTTTTTAAAAACGCTTATATATCTTAAAATTAGTGAATTAATTATGGGACTGAATAAAATGTTTGTTTATTAATTTGTCTAAATTATTATCTCAGGTTTCTGAAGGAATGAAGAATGGAGAAAGGTTTCCGACATGGTTACAAGAGATAGTTTCTGGCCCAAGCTTCGAAGCAACTTCATACGTTCAGTATTGCACTTGGGGATTTTCATTTAGGATTCATGAAGAAAGGTCGAGGCCAACTGAAGATTACGGTATTTCAGCTACAAGTGGTGATGTAGTCTACTACGGGATTCTCAAAGAAATATTGAAAGTGAGCTATCCAGGAATGTTGGGCATGAGGTGCATTGTTTTCTTGTGTGAGTGGTATGATCCGTCATATCCAGAAGGTGTTCAGGTGAGCCAATTTGGCGTCACTTCAGTAAATTCTTCTAAGAGACTGCAAAAGTATGACCCATTCATCCTAGCATCACAGGCAGACCAGGTTTGATTTTAAAATTTTATAATACGTACGTGCGTTATAGATAAATAATGATATTGTAATTGCCTAAACTAAATATGTTTGTTTCAGGTATGCTACATTTCTTACCCTAGGGTAACATATCGAGGAGATCCTTGGATTACAATGACTCCAATTAATCCAAGAGGGAGACTATATGGAGTTACTGAGCAAGATGCTATGCAACCAACTAGAATTACTCCGATGGCTCCAGTTGGTCATTCTTCAGCGGTGGACCTTTTTGTTGATTTCACTGAATTTGGTGATAATATAGTACATTCAGAATCAGAAGAAGAAGTTGGAGAATTTGATGAAGACGAAGACACAATTCCTTCGGAAGGATCAGACTCAGACTCAGATTTAGGATTTTGATATGTTTGTATTTGTTAACATAAACAAGAAATTTCCGACAGATTTCCGACAGAATTTCCATTTCCGACAAGATAGAAACGACAGACATATCCGTCGGAAATCTGTCGGAAAACTCTTATTCCGCCAGACTTCCGACGGATATTTCCGTCGGAATCGCGCTGTTTTCTTGTAGTGACAATTGTTAATAAGTTTTCATATGTGAACGTGAAACCTCCCAATCAACAATTATGTATAAAGGATTAAAGTGAGAACTTTTGTGAAAAAAACGGGTAACTTGTAATCTATATTTTGATGTGTGATTCCGTTGTATTCGAAGAAGTAAACGACTAAACGAGTATGTTGAAAGAATATTTGTCAATTCCATGCTTGGTATTTAAAACTTGATGCTAATTGGTCGACAATTTTAGTAAGTTTTTATGAGTGAACGTCAAACCTCCCAATCCACAATTGTGTACAAAGATTAAAGCGATAACTTTTTTGAAAAATTTAACGCGTTATTTATATATAGTGACGTATGCATTCAAATAATTAAACTACTAAAATGTATACAATGAAATATGACCATTTCATGCTTGGTCTATACAGATCTCTATGGTAATTGGTAAACAATTTTATCAAGTATTTAACGTGAGGAACTAAGTTCTCCTTCTGTTTTTAGATGTGAGCATGAAACTAAAGTTAAATTAAAGACATACGCGTAATACGACTCAACAAGTTATTCCCACTCACAAGTCACAATGTTGGTAACAAACTCTGAGATTTCTCTATAAATATCACATTTGTGTTTCTGTCTCAAACACAAAACACAAAACACATAATATCAATAGAGAAGAAATAAAAATGGAGAAAACAAGCGTACCACTTCCTGATGATATGATAATCCAGATTCTGTTACGGATGCCTCTGAAATCCTTGGTGAAATGCACCTGCGCTTCAAAGTATTTGGCAACTATAATCCGCACCAAAGAATTCATAGATGGTTACTTGGTCCGATCGATGGAAAGACCTCGATTGGTGTTCATCGAGCAGTTCAATGATGTATTAATTCACTCTGTTTATCAAGAAGACAAACCATTGTTGTCGTCTGGTCATCAACAAGTGCGTATTCCTCTAAGCTTACAATGTAACATTTCTCATCCCATCCGAGGTTTGATTTGTCTTCAAGATCAAACTAAGGTTTCGATTTGCAATCTGGGTGCAAAAAAGTTTCATAATTTACCAAAGATCGTCCAAGCGCGTAAAGGACAGGACATAAAAAGCTTTTTCGGATACGAGGGAGATGTATTCAAGGTTTTATGCGTGACGGAGGAGATTGATCTATCAGTAGCTCGAGTTTTGACCGTGGGATCGGGTGAAGAATCCTGGAGACGGATCAGTTGTGAGCATCATTATCCAGTTACACAAGGACTATGTAAAGGAGGAGTTTTGTACTATGGAGCTTTGTCCCATAGTAAAAAATATATAGTAATGAGCTTTAATGTCAAATCTGAAGAGTTTACCGTCATTGGATTACTTGAGGGAGTCACCATTATTTATAAACCTCGTCACAAACTGCTGAATTACAATGGGGAAATGGCCTTAGTTGATCACTTTGGCTATAGAATTGGGACTGTGAATGGCAATGGAGTTTTTGGAATGTGGGTTAGAGATGAAGGTAAAGGAACATGGTCGAGAAAAGTCATTGAGATTCCTCGTTGGACAGAAACTGTTGGAGATATGGACTTGTATTTCACAGGTACCAATGGAACCGGAGAACTTGTTTTCGCACCACGCACTGGGCCTAGCGGATCATTCTTTGTTTTGTATTACGATACGGTCAAGGATAAACTCAAAAAAAGTAAGATCGAAGGAATGGATTTTAGAGGCCGTCACCATCAAGTGGTTGAAACTTTGTTGGATCATGTAGATAGTCCTTGGCTTATATAAGGAACAAGAATTGGTGCGTTGATTATCAGAAACTGGGTGGTAGTTCAGTCTCTCGACCAGACTTATTATGCTATTATTTTATTTTTTTGAAGGAAAAATGATTCTTAACTACACGAAGTATTGGTTAATATGTTGAAAACCATCCGAAGTATAGAAATGTTTTCAAAACTACACAAACTATTATGTAATACATGGTGACATACACAAAGTATATGTAAACATGTTAAAAACTACAAATTGGTGCTTTTTGAAAAATATTATTAATTTAAGAATCAACCTGTAATTAATTTCATACAAAATAAATACTTAAAATAGAAAATTTTTAAAAAATAATTTTAAATAAATTGAAACACCAAATACAATTACAAAAGTTTAAGAAAAAATATTAATGAAAATTTTCGATTAAAAACTAAATTATAGTTTCAGTTTTAAAATATATTAAAATATTTTTGTTAAATTCAAAAATTATTGAAAATTTGTAACTTCAAAATTTCCTTAGTTTCTAAAAAGTAAATGAAAACGTAAGGTATATAGGGATCTAAATATATGTATTTTAAAACAAATTAAATTTATCAAATAAAAGTTTTTTAAATGTTGGTCGACAAATATATTTAAAATTCTATTGAATAAATTTCAATAGTTTAGAATAAAACACATAAATGACATATATTACACTTTTGTATGAGAATTGTTTTTGTAACATTGGGTCACCTTTGAGCATATACGAGTCTAATTACAAAAATTCTCATACAAAAGTGTAATATATGTCATTTATGTGTTTTATTCTAAACTATTGAAATTTATTCAACAGAATTTTAAATATATTTGTCGACCAACATTTAAATAACTTTTAGTTGATAAATTTAATTTGTTTTAAAATACATATATTTAGATCCCTATATACCTTACATTTTCAATTACTTTTTACAAACGAAGAAATTTTTGAAGTTACAGATTTTTAATAATTTTTGAATTTAACAAAAATATTTTAGTATATTTTAAAACTGAAACTATAATTTAGTTTTTAATCGAAAATTTTCATTATTATTTTTTCTTAAACTTTTGTAATTGTATTTGGTGTTTTAATTTATTTAAATTTATTTTTTTAAAATTTTCTATTTTAAGTATTTATTTTGTATCAAATTAATTACAGATTGATCCTTAAATTGATAATATTTTTCAGAAAGCACCAATTTGTAGTTTTTAACATGTTTACATATACTTGGTGTATGTCACCATGTATTACATAATAGTTTGTGTAGTTTTGAAGATATTTCTATACTTCGGATGGTTTGCAACATATTAGCCAATACTTCGTGTAGCTAAGAATCATTTTTCCTTTTTTGAATTATACACAGTTTCCCCAAAGGCTTTCTAGGCCCAAGAGACTAATCTGTGTCGCCGGCGATGCCTAAATTTTAATCCTCCGGTGGCCAAGAATCGAACCCGGGACCTTATTGGGAATTATTCAAATGACTAAAGTGACATTTAAAAAAAACCCTAATGTGTTATTAATATTTTAACGTGCAATTCAATTGTATTCGAAGTTGTAAACTGCTAAAAGGAATACAAGAAAATATATTAATTTCATGCTTGCATAGAACCTAAGTCACATAACAAGTTTACCACCACATGGTTGTTTGAATAATCTAGGTCTTATAACAAGTCTACCACAACATCGTTGTTTAATGAACCTATGCTAGATAACAAGTCTACCACAACTATATGAACAACCATCGTTGGATAATAAGTCTACCACAACTCTATGACAACCATATTCGGATAATAAGTCTACCATAACAATAGAACAAGCTCCTTCGGATAACAAGTCTATCATCCAAAAAACATATCTACCATAAGGTAAACAGAAAAAACAACTCTACCGATGTTTTTCGGGAAGTTGTTTTAGTAAACGGGAAAAAGATTGAATAAATCTACCGTCAAAAATATTAAATCTACCACTAATTATAAATCTACCACCACTATAATAAGTCTACCACTATAGTCCACTATTATAAATCTACCACCACTATAATAAGTCTACCAATCACAAAAATAAATCTACCACGCCAATTTAACTCTACCGTTAAAGAAAACAAATCTACCAATCTTCGTAAATAAATCTACCAATGTAACATCCCAAAACACGTTTTTCCAGAGAAAAGTTAGTGCGAAAAAAAACTGTGTTTGAGGATTCTAGAGTGATTCGAGTGGATTGTGATTCCGTTTCTCATCGTTCTTCGTTCGTGATCCTTGAGGTTTCGGTTGTGTGGTGTGAGGAGCGTTTCTCAGTGATTTCCTGCGGGTTTTCTCGCTGATTCGTCGCTGTTCCGTCTGTTTTTCGCGTTCATTCACTTTCCTTCGCAGATTCGAGGTGAGTGCGTGATCGTGATACGGAATTAGACTATTAGGAGTTTTTGATTGTTTGGTTTGTTGATTGGTATGTTTTCTGTGTGAATTCTATGTGAATTATGTATTGGAATCGTGTGGATTTCGCGAGATAGAACGGGACTCGAGCCGTGAGAGGATTTGGCTCGGTTCAGGTTCTGCGAGATCGTGTCGATTGACACCTAGTGGTAGTGTCGATCGACACGAGAGTTTTTGATCACGAGGATCGGTTGCTCGTGTTGAGCGTCGATCGACACCAGGTGGTGGTGTCGATCGACACCCCTGTTTTAAATGTCTGTTTTGTTTAAATGTTTAATTGGTTTAAACGTTTAATGAGTTAAATGTTTAATTGTTTAAATGTGGTGAACTGTTAATTGCTTCGCGTAGAATTGATAGTTTAATTCCATTTATGTATCTAGTAGACGGGATGACCGCTCCACTAAGTATTTATGAAATACTTATGCAACTCTGTTTTTTCCTTTGAGTTGCAGGTAACAGAAATGCGTGATCGCGGAATCAAGGCCGGCGAAGGGGATGATAGGATTTTGTTATTTGTTTCTGTTAGTCTAGTAGAACCTGGTGTTTAGGTTGCTAGATCTATTTTGCTATTTCTGGAATTGGAATATTGGAATTTGAATTGATGTTTTTGAATTAATATTTATTTGGATTATTATTTTTATGAGAATTTCCGCAACTGTTTTAAAAAAAAAAAATTGGGTGTTTCATTTTGGTATCAGAGCCTAGACGTTTTTAGGACATTGAAATTGGATGAACTGAGACTATGTGATTGATTGTTATTGGTGGTTAGACAATTAAGTAGTTTTGGATCATCCCCTTTGGCCTTTAAAGTGATTCCGCGGTAAGTTGTGTTTATTTGTTTGTGACTTCTCGTTGCTCATGTTTTCCTGTCCTGTGTGGTAGATGGATAATGGAGCGAGAGGTCATGGCAGAGGCCGTGGTAGAGGCCGTGGTCGTGGTCGGGGCTTAGTGCCAGAGTCGTCTAGCAGCGTGGCTGCATCCCAGACACATCAGGTGGAGACCGCGAGTGAGACCAGTGCCAGTGTGGCTGTTAGTATCGGGCGAGGCGCCGGGAGGGCTGCTCGTGGTGGTGTTGTTGGTGCCGGGAGAAGTGCTGGTGTTGGAGTGGGCCTGGGTGGGAGTGCTGCTCCGGCTCAGGGTCGAGATGATGTCATTGTGGGACTTTTGACGCAGCTGTTGGAGCGGTTTCCGGCGGCGGTTCCGGCACCGGCTCCAGCAGTACCTCCGGTGGTGGAGGGGCAGCAGAGAGTTGCTGAGGTTGAGCAGCCGAGAGATGTGGTTGCTGAACATCCTCCCTATCTCGTGATGATGGGACAGATGCAGAAGATTGGTACGCCTTTCTTCACTGGCAGAGTTAGGCCCGAGGGAGCCGATGAGTGGCGTTTGCGAGTGGAGCGCAATTTTCGGTCGATCCGATGTCCTGCAGAGTATCGGGTAGAGTTGGCTCTGCAATACCTGAGCGAGGATGCGCATCGCTGGTGGAGATCTATGGAGTCCAGGAGAGCCGTTTGGACTTGGGATGAGTTTGTGGGCGAGTTCAATGCCAAGTTCTTTCCTTGAGAGGCTTTGGATCGCATGCAGATGAGGTTTATGGAGCTGTCTCAGGGAGCGAGTTCAGTTCGAGAGTATAATGCCGAGTTCAGCAGGCTTCAGGTTTATGCTGGTCAAGGCATGATGGATGATCGGGCTCTTATGCAGAGGTTCTTGCAGGGGCTTCGGATGAGTATCAGGACCCAGTGTCGGGGTTCAGTTTACGCCTCGAGGGCGGAGTTAGTGGAGCTTGCTGCTACGATTGAGGAGGATCAGCGTGAGCCGTCTGGTCTAGTAGTGGTTCCATCAGTGGCAGTTCCATCTGTAGCTGCTCCTGCTGTTCAGCCGAGGAGACAGCAGCAGCAGCAGCAGCATTCTCGGAGTTCTGGTTCTGGCAAAGGCGGCAAGCCTGCGCTGGGTCAGAAGAGGAGATTCGATGAGGTTTCTGGAGGAGGCCAGAGTGGTTGTGGCTGTTATGGATGCGGGAGCACTGAGCATCGTGTGGCTAGTTGTCCCAAGAGGGAGGCATCGCGGGATGCCAAGGTGTGTTTTCACTGCCGAGAGCCGGGGCATATTCGGCCAATGTGTCCTAAGTTGCAGCAGTTGGCTGTGGCGACAGTTCAGCCAGTGGCGGGGCGGCAGGTGGCCCAGTTGGCAGCAGTGCAGCCACTAAGCCAGGTTGGGCCGGCACCGCGAGTTTATGGTCCTGCAGAGGCGGGGCAGCCGGGCGGCGCAAATCACAGGTAAAATCTTGGACCCTAACTTTGTTAATTCTTATTTTTGCTTGTGGTAGTCGATAGGGTTCTCAATGCATGTGAATTGTGTAGGGACCTTATTAGTGGGAGGTTTAGAGTCCCACGTTCTTTTTGATTCTGGAGCATCGAACTGCTTCATTACTCCTGAGCATGCCGAGCGTAGTGGCATTCGGAGCGATACGGGTGAGCTTTCGGGTTTGGTGAAAGTGGCTGGAGGAGGATTCCTGGCTACTTCCGGCCGAGCTAGAGCAGTGGATGTTCATATTGTCATCAGTCGATGCCGGCAGATTTGGTGATTAGTCCGATGGAGCTTTATGACGTGATTCTTGGCATGGATTGGTTGTCGTTTCATAAGGTGCATCTGGATTGTTTCCGAGGGAGAGTGGTTTTCGAGCGAGATGCGGGGAAGTTAGTGTTTCAGGGTGTGAGACCTACTTCTGGGAGTTTGGTAATCTTGGCTATTCAGGCTGAGCAGATGATAGCGCGGGGTTACGAAGCTTATTTAGAGGTGATTTCTATGCTGGAGTCTGGTGGTGAGGTTGCTATCGGGGAGATCCGAGTTGTTCGGGATTTTGTGGATGTTTTTCAGTCGCTGCAGGGATTGCCACCATCTTGGTCAGATCCTTTCACGATTGAGTTAGAGCCCGGGACAACTCCGATTTCTAAGGCTCCTTATAGGATGGCTCCTGCAGAGTTAGCAGAACTGAAGCGGCAGTTGGAAGATCTGTTGAGTAAGGGTTTTGTGCGACCGAGTGTGTCACCGTGGGGAGCGCCGGTTTTATTTGTAAAGAAGAAGGATGGAAGTATGCGTTTGTGTATTGACTATCGAGGTCTGAACCGGGTCACTGTGAAGAACAAGTACCCTCTCCCGAGGATTGATGAGCTTTTGGATCAGTTGAGGGGTGCTACTTGGTTCTCCAAGATAGACTTGGCGTCAGGTTATCATCAGATTCCGATAGCTGAGGCAGATGTTCGTAAGACGGCTTTCAAAACAAGATACGGGCATTTTGAGTTTGTGGTCATGCCTTTTGGTTTGACAAATGCGCCGGCGGCTTTCATGAGATTGATGACCGACGTTTTCAAGGAGTATTTGGACGTGTTCGTTATCATATTTATCGATGATATTCTGGTTTATTCGAGGAGTCCTGAGGAGCATGAGGCTCATTTGAGATTGGTTTTGGAGAAGCTTCGAGAGCAAAAGCTGTTTGCCAAGTTGAGTAAGTGCAGTTTCTGGTAGAGGCAGATGGGATTTCTCGGGCATATTGTATCTTCGGAGGGTGTTTCCGTGGATCTAGCGAAGATAGAGGCTATCAGAGATTGGCCTAGACCGTGTAATGCTACCGAGATCAGGAGTTTCTTGGGTTTAGCAGGTTATTACCGGAGGTTCGTCAAGGGTTTTGCGAGTATGGCTTAGCCGATGACGAAGCTGACTGGTAAGGATGTTCCGTTTGTGTGGTCGCCAGAGTGCGAGGAGAGTTTTGCGAGGCTCAAGGAGATGTTGAGGAGTACGCCGGTATTGGCATTACCCGAGCCGGGGAAGCCTTATACTGTGTACACAGATGCTTCGGGCATTGGTTTGGGTTGTGTTTTGATGCAGGAGGGCAAGGTTATTGCGTATGCTTCGAGGCAGTGGCAAGGTAGTAAGCGTAATCGGCCTACGCATGATCTTGAGTTGGGAGCTGTAGTTTTTGCTCTGAAGATTTGGAGATCGTACCTTTATGGTGGGAAGGTGCAGATCTTTATGGATCATAAGAATCTGCAGCATATCTTCACTCAGCCACTTTTGAATATGAGGCAGAGGTGCTGGCTTGAGTTCCTGGCGGATTATGAGTTGGAGATCCTTTATCATCCCGGTAAGGCTAATCAGGTGGCCGATGCTCTGAGTCGGAGGAGAGTTGATTTGATTCGGGAGCAGGAGGTTGAGGCCTTAGTGGGCGAGATTAGTACCTTGCAGTTGTATGTTATTTCGCAGGAGCCTTTGGGATTAGAGGCTGTAGATCAGGCGGATCTTTTGAGCAGGATTCGAGTAGCTCAGGTGAGCGATCAGGTTTTGGTTGATGTGTCGAGGGCCGTTGGATCTGAGTATGTTGTCTCTTCGAATGGGACTATTTTGATTCGCGGGCGGGTTTGTGTGCCCAAGGACGAGATTTTGCGGCAGGAGATTCTGCGAGAGGCTCATGCGAGCAAGTTTTCTATTCATCCGGGTGCGACTAAGATGTACCATGACCTTAAGCGGTATTATCATTGGGTCGGGATGAAGCGAGATGTAGCTGACTGGGTCGCGAGATACGTGCCAGTTAGTGAAGGCAGAGCATCAGGTTCCGGGAGGGAAGTTGCAGAGTTTACCCATTCCTGAGTGGAAGTGGGATATGATCACTATGGATTTTGTGGTCGGTTTACCTACTTCAAGGACCTATGACACGATTTGGGTTATTGTGGATCGGTTGACCAAGTCTGCACATTTTCTAGCCGTTAAGAAGACCGATGGAGCTGCGGTTTTGGCAAAGAAGTTTGTGCGAGAGATTGTGAGGCTGCATGGTGCGCCAGCCAGTATTGTGTCAGACCGAGATCCTAAGTTTGCGTCTGAATTTTGGAGAGCTTTTCAGACAGAGATGGGCACGGGGGTGCATATGGATACAACGTATCATCCGCAGACTGATGGTCAGTCGGAGAGGACTATTCAGATTTTAGAGGATCTGCTCAGGATGTGTGTTTTGGATTGGGGTGGTCACTGGTTTGATCATCTGTGCCTGGCTGAGTTTGTATATAACAACAGTTTTCAGGCGAGTATTGACATAGCTCCTTATGAGGCGCTTTATGGGAGGCCGTGCAGGACACCTTTATGCTGGACCTAAGTGGGGGAGAGGAGCATTCTGGGTGCGAGCTTCGTTCAGGAAACGACGGAGAAGATCCGTGTTTTAAAGCTGAACATGAAGGAAGCTCAGGATCGTCAGCGGAGTTATGCTGATAAGCGGCGGCGAGAGCTTGAGTTTTCAGTGGGAGATCGCGTGTATCTCAAGATGGCTATGTTGAGGGGTCCTAACAGATCCATAGCAGAGAACAAGCTGAGTCCGCGTTTTATGGGACCCTTCCCGGTAGTGGAGCGTATTGGTCCGGTTGGGTATCGGTTAGAGTTACCTCCGATCATGAAGGCATTCCACAAGGTGTTTCATGTTTCTATGCTGAGGAAGTGTCTTCATGAGTCAGAGGAGTTGGTGGCTAAGATCCCGGAGGATCTGCTACCCAATTTGACAGTTCTGACAGTTCCTGTGAGGATTCTCGAGAGGCGAGAGAAGGTTCTGCGCCGGAAGAAGATACCGTTGCTGAGAGTCTTGTGGGACTGTAGCGGTACAGAGGATGAGACGTGGGAGCCTGAGGCAAAGATGAAGTTGAAGTTCAGGAAGTGGTTCGACAAGCAGGTCGCAGCTTGAGCTTACTTGTATCTTTGTGGTTCCAGTGTTGCGTTATTGCGGTTATTGTTGTTTTTGGTTCATGTATTTTTCGTTTGGTTGTAACGATATACATTTTTTGGAATTTATATAAGATGGAGTTTCCTTATCTACTTTCCGTATTCTTATGAGATATGTGGTTCTTATAAGTTTGTTGTTGTTTGACCAGTTTGGGTCGAGTTCTCAGTGATATTTTGGGTGGGAAATATCGAGATGAGCCAAGTGGGGCAGATCTATTCATAGATATTAGTAAACGTTTTAGAATTTAATACTCTAGGGATAGTGGTATTTCCGAAATAACTCATTAAAATTTAGAAGACAGTGGGTCTTCGGCGGTCTACTTGTGACGGGTGGGTCACAGCATAGTACCGAGTACTACTTACCGTTGATGGGTGGGTCTCGGTATAGTATAGTGAGGATGCTTACTTATCTGTGACGGGTGGGTCTCGGGTTAAGTATCAGGAGGTGGTGGTTCTCTTGAGGGGAGTGAGTTCCCTGCATTCTTGTATGGAGTTGGTGGTCTCCAGAGGCTTGTTTGAGACGGGTGGGTCTCAGTATGAGTCTAGAGGGAAAGCATTTCCCGGTATACCATTGGTGGTTGGTATATTTGTTGCTAAGGGATGCGTCCCGAGAGCAAGGTAATGAGTTAGGAGTAATAAATGTCTAGAAAAACGTGGTTATTAACATAATAATTAGATGAGAGTTTAGGGATCGGGTGAGGATCTCTGACGTTTTGACCAAGTGGGGTCCAATTTATGTGGTCTTGGATAGACGGTTTGCGGGATTCGAGGTCGAATCCAGATTAGTGGGGGAGAGTTGTAACATCCCAAACCCGAAATAGAGATTTTGGTTAGGGGTGTCGATCGACACCAATGTTGCTGGTCGAAACCGGTTTGATTTAAATCATTCGGTTTGTTGCACGGTTTAGGGACAAAACCCTAGGTCGGTCTTTATAAAGGCCCAGCCGCAGAAACACGTTTTTCCAGAGAAAAGTTAGTGCGAAAAAAAACTGTGTTTGAGGATTCTAGAGTGATTCGAGTGGATTGTGATTCCGTTTCTCATCGTTCTTCGTTCGTGATCCTTGAGGTTTCGGTTGTGTGGTGTGAGGAGCGTTTCTCGGTGATTTCCTGCGGGTTTTCTCGCTGATTCGTCGCTGTTCCTTTTTTTTTTTGCGTTCATTCACTTTCCTTTGCGGATTCGAGGTGAGTGCGTGATCGTGATACGGAATTAGACTATTAGGAGTTTTTGATTGTTTGGTTTGTTAATTGGTATGTTTTCTGTGTGAATTCTATGTGAATTATGTATTGGAATCGTGTGGATTTCGCGAGATAGAACGGGACTCGAGCCGTGAGAGGATTTGGCTTGGTTCAGGTTCTGTGAGATTGTGTCGATCGACACCTAGTGGTAGTGTCGATCGACACGAGAGTTTCTGATCACGAGGATCGGTTGCTCGAGTTGAGCGTCGATCGACACCAGGTGGTGGTGTCGATCGACACCCCTGTTTTAAATGTCTGTTTTGTTTAAATGTTTAATTGGTTTAAACGTTTAATGAGTTAAATGTTTAATTGTTTAAATGTGGTGAACTGTTAATTGCTTCGTGTAGAATTGATAGTTTAATTCCATTTATGTATCTAGTAGACGGGATGACCGCTCCACTAAGTATTTATGAAATACTTACGCAACTCTGTTTTCCCTTTGAGTTGCAGGTAACAGAAATGCGTGATCGCGGAATCAAGGCCGGCGAAGGGGATGATAGGATTTTGTTATTTGTTTCCGTTAGTCTAGTAGAACCTGATGTTTAGGTTGCTAGATCTATTTTGCTATTTCTGGAATTGGAATATTGGAATTTGAATTGATGTTTTTGAATTAATATTTATTTGGATTATTATTTTTATGAGAATTTCCGCAACTGTGTTACAACCAATCACCAAATAAGTCTACTGCTCCAAAATAAATCTACCATTGAAAATAATAACTCTACCAATCACTCTAATAAGTCTACCATTCGGAAACATCTCTACCATCAAAGGGAGACAATAAGTCTATCGTTCGTATATAAATCTACCGCTCAAAAAATAAGTCTACAGACTTCCAATAAATCTACCATCACAGAATGGTAGATTTATTTTCTTTGGCGGGAACTTTTCCTGCCGATTCATTAATGGCAGTTTCGTAAATACGTTTTTTGTTATCAAGACAAATAAGGATAAAACGAGTAAAAATTCTCAAAAACACAACTTTTTAAGGGGAATGTTGTTTTTAGGCCTGGGCATATGAGTATTTGGTTCGGTTCCGGTTCTTTCGGTTACTAAGTTTAATATCCAATGGTTACTTTTATTTTTTCGGTTCGGTTTCGGTTCGGTTCTCGTCGGTTCCGGTTCGGTTCGGATAGGAAATTGAGGTACCTGTAAATAATCAAAAAAATTCGGTTCCTGTCGGTTTCGGTTATTTAGTAACCGAATTAACAAATTTTAACCAAAATCTACACAAAACTATATAAAAGAACCGAAATACCATTATATTATCCGAACCAAGTTTCAAATTTCAAACAAAACAAACTTCAAGTCCAAAGACAAAGTCCAAAGACAAACTCCAAAGACATTAATGACTAACCAAACCTAATTAGCCGCTAACCCCTATCTTACACCCTTATTAATTTCGGTATTGCGGTTCTTTTTCAAACCTAATTAGCCGCTACCGGAACTGAACCGATATCCATGGATATTAATTTTACTATCCAATGGTTATTTTTGCACATATCCGAAACCGAAAAATTCGGTTATTTTAGCTCGGTTCCGGTTAATATGCCCAGGCCTAGTTGTTTTAGTGCAAAACCAACTTTCCAAGGTTGTTTGAGTAACTTTCCCTATATTCTAATTGGCAAACAATGTTATTAAGTTTTTGTGAGTAAACGTGGAAACATTTTAAACCTGTCAAATATATAAACGTGGTTTATAATGTATTGGTTTTAATCAAATATATAAACATTATAAACAGGTTAATAAAAGTTGTTATATAAAAATATATAACAATTTAGGGTAAGTTGCTCAAATCCCATAGAAATCAGGTAATATGACTAGAATCATATAAAACTTTTTTTTATTACTGGCATTTTTTTAATACCCAGCGTGCCCTTTTGTTACGTTGTGACAAAAAACGTAATTACAAAAATGCCATAGCCACGTAAGTAGCCACGTAGGAAACCGCTGACGTGTATTAATGAACTCAGCCGTAAAGCGCTACAGCTGAGTTATGGTTACGTTGCGGCTGATTTATGGTTACGTTGCGGCTGAGTTAAAAAACGCGGCTGACTTATGAGATGATGGTAATTAAAAATAAATTTGGCTGACTTACGAACATAAATCAGCCGTTAGTTACGGCTGATTTACAGAAATCTGGCTGACTTATGAGATAACGTCTGACTTACGAACATAAATCAGCCGTTAGTTACGGCTGATTTACAGAAATCTGGCTGACTTATGAGATAACGGCTGACTAACGAACACAAGTTACGGCTGAGTTATACAACGGCGGGCTGATTTGTGGAAAATTGGCTGAGGTTAAGATAAGAAACGGCTGAGTTATTTTCTCCGGTTGCCTGACTTATGAGAGGTAGTTACGGCTGACTTAAGTAAATCAGCCGTAATTGGCTGGGTTAACAATAACTCAACCTGGTTACGGCTGACTTATTAGCGAAAGATTAATTACTAGAATAGCATTCATTTGACGGCTGATTTATTTATCAATACGGCTGACTTAATATTTCTTAGCCTAATTACGGCTGACTTAATATTTCTTAGCCTAATTACGGCTGATTTATTAGCGAAAGATTAATTACTGAAATACTTCTCACTTTGCGGCGGACTTACATTATACTTGATGGCTGATTTATTAATGGTTGAGTTATGTGTTTGTTTGGCGGCTGACTTACTGATATTCCATGTCATCAGTTCCGATTTTCCATGTCATAAGCTCTTATTTTCCATGTCATCAGCTCTTACAAGTGTTCTTCATCTACAACCTTCTTCTTATTCTTCTTCATCTACCTTTTTCATTATTTTCATTCATCAGAGATCTTATGGATCCGGTAATTATTGTTTCCGGTAACTGGGTTAAGAAACACAGATATGTATTCAACGCCGACGGTAGAGGGTGTAGAGTTGTGCATATAGATGAGAAAACAACACTAGACGAACTTGCGAAGATAGTACTCGATGATTACGGATTGAAGGAGTCGAGCCATCAGATTCAACTGAGCTACATGTTCTTGAATAAAGCTTTGAAAACAATGGCGCACGATACTCCACCAGTTTACCTCTCCAATACTCGACAGTTGCAAGTTTTTTTAAGATTCAGAAAAATTGAACAATTAGGTCTTTGTGTGGAGATTACGGAGAATGAAATTAGTCGGAATGACGGAGCGAGACAGTATAATAAAAGTTTATTCACTTATAGCTCAGAAGTTGAATCTAGATCCGAAGATTACGGTGGGAGTTATGATGCTTTCAATTTGGAGGATGAAGTAGAAGAAGATGAAGTAGGCGAAGAAGATGAAGTAGTCGAAGAAAATGAAGTAGTCGAAGAAAATGAAGTAGGCGAACAAGACGAAGAAGATGATGAATTTGATAGCTGATTTGATATGTTCGACGACTCGGATGGTGAGTCATCTCAAGATGATAACTTCAGTTTATACGAAGACGAAGATTCACCGACACTACCTCCTAAGAAGAGACCTCATAACTTGTCGACGAGCGGATCCAAAGGGAATCCGGAGGTTACAAGGTTAGATATGTCTTCCCTAAACCTCTCGGTAGGGCAACGATACGAGAGTAAAGCCGATTTGGAGAAACGACTGAAACTTCTTACGGTGAGGGATCAATTTGATTTTGATGTAGACGTATCCGATTCGGATACACTCGTTGTTAAGTGTTGGGTTGGTGGATGTCTCTGGAGAGTTCGTGCTACTACACTAGGGGATCCCCCAGCATTTTATGTTCGTATTTACGATTCGGATCATACATGTTCGGTAACTGAACGTTCTGGTCGATCTCGAAAAGCAACAGCGACTATTTTAGGAGAGTTGTACAAGGACTTTCTCGGCGATGTTGGTCCGTCAGTTCAACCTAGGAGTGTCGGAATATCTATCCAGAAGCAATTTGGTGTAAAGGTAATTATTAGTACGTTGCGGCTGACTTAATTTTAGGATGCGGCTGATTTATAGTTATATTACAGCTGAGTTATATTATAAACTTAACGGCTGAGTTATATAAACGAGACGGCTGAGATATTTAATCTCAACGGCTGAGTTATATTGTAAACTTAACGGCTGAGTTATTTAAACTTAACGGTTGAGTTACTAGTACGTTTCGGCTGACTTATTGTTACGATGCGGCTGACTTATTTGTATCATTTTCCATGTGGTCAGATGGATTATTGGAAATCACATAGAACGCTAAGATTTGCAAGGGAAATCGAGATGGGAACTCCTGAGAGTGGGTTTGAAGACTTGCCTTCTTACTTATACAAGATAAGAAGGGCAAATCCGGGTACAATTATGCGTCTTCAAATCGATGAGTTTGGAAGATTCATGTATGTGTTCCTTGCATTTGGTGCGAGCGTAAATGGGTTTCCTTTCATGCGCAAAGTTGTCGTTGTTGACGGTACGTTTCTTAAGGGTAAATACAAAGGGACGCTTCTCACAGCACTAGCCCAGGATGGTAACTTTCAGATTTTCCCAATTGCCTTCTGTGTGGTTGACACTGAAAATGATGATTCGTGGCAGTGGTTTTTTACGCAGCTAAAACTTGCGATTCCTGACGATGAAGGTCTTGCGATAATCTCGGATAGGCATAACTCGATAGGGAAAGCAATTGGGAATGTGTATCCGTTGGCTTCTCGAGGAATTTGCACTTATCATTTATATAAGAACATTTTGGGAACGTACAACGGAAAAGATGTCTTTCGTCTGGTGAAGAAAGCGGCAAGATGTTGTAGGATGGCTGATTTTACTGCGATATACGAGGAGATTCAAGCGATTAATCCTGAACTCCATGCCTACCTCGAAAGAGCTGATGTCCGACTGTGGGCGCGTGTTCATTTCTCGGGCGAAAGGTACAATTTGATGACTACGAACATAGCGGAATCAATGAACCATGCACTGTCAAATGCTAGAAGTCTTAACATTGTTCGACTATTAGAATCGATACGGGTTATGATGACCAGTTGGTTTGTTGAACGGAGAGAGGATGCTAGATCGCAGCTAACCACGCTTTCGCGTGGTGTCGAGAAACAACTACATGTAAGTCAGCCGTAACATTTCATAAGTCAGCCGTAAACAGGTTGCATAAGTCAGCCGTAATATTGCATAAGTCAGCCGTAACATTGCATAAGTCAACCATAACATTTTTTTTTATTCTGTATTTATAATAGGGTCGTGTTACTGCCGCCAGACTTTTGACGGCACAAAGGATTGATGATTATTACACTGAAGTTATATATGGATCTTCAGGGGATTCTTTGCATGTTGTGAATTTGGACGGAAAAACATGCACATGCCGGCGTTTCGAAAGGGAGAAATTACCATGTGTGCATGCAATCGCAGCTGCCGAGTAGAGGGGTAAATGTCGTATATCCCTGTGCAGTCCTTACTATCACAACAATTATTTAGTTAACGCATACGCTGAGTCGATCATGCCGAAAGATTCAGCGCTCCAAGTTCCAGATAACGTAGCTAACCAACCGTGCTTTCCCCCGGTTGTTCGTCAACCACCAGGAAGGCCTAAGAAAGGTAGGATGAAATCTGCTCTAGAAGTTGCACTTGAGAAGAAACGTCCTAGGAAAGAACACACATGTTCTCTTTGTAAACATGTTGGACATAATGCAAGAACTTGTCCAATGTAGAAAGTTTGTATAAATTTTTGGGTGTTGAATTACGGCGGAGTTATGGATTTAATATTTTGTTGTATTACGGCTGAGTTATGGATTTTGTTTACATTACGGCTGAGTTATGGATTCACGCCCAATTTGATTAAGGGTTCTGAAGAAACTGCATCATAACCTTGTATAAGTCAGCCGTAACATTGCATAAGTCAGCCGTAACATCATAAATCAGCCATTACATTATAACCCACATTATAAATCAGCCATTACATTATAACCCATTATAAATCAGCCATAAAGAAACTGAATCGTAACATTGCATAAGTCAGCTGTAACATTGCATAAGGCAGCCGTAACATTACATAAGTCAGCCGTAACATTTCGTAAGTCAGCCGTAACATTTCAGAATTACTTAATTTAGCCAGTCCATTATAAATCAGCCATTACATTATAACTCAGCCAATTACATTTATAACATATTCCTACTTAGGAAGCATAGACTGCAGCATCTGCACAATCTCCTTTATGTCAGCCTTCATATCGGCGATGTCCTCCTTAAGTTCACTAATTTCGTTGGACATAGTCGTATGCCTCTCAGAGATAATCTCCAATTCTTCATCGTGAGCTTCGTCGACCCACTTAAATACGTGATTTGGCCCAGATGCCATGGCGCAACGATAAAACTTTCGTCCCGGGTTAGATTTTGTCTTAGACATTAGCACAATTGTAACCGACCCACATCCACACCTTCTAGGTATTCCCCTCCCCAAATCCATATTATTTGATAGTTAAGAACCTGATTACAAAACAAATAGAGATTTTGGATGGATTTTGGTTTGATTGTTCACTTTGTACTTTTGTACTCTTTAAGAAATTTGGGCGGGATTTTGGGCGGCTCTTTCGGCGAGTGTGTAGGTCACTGCACACCTACGCTACGCTAGGTGTAGCGTCTCTTCGGGGAGTGTATAGGTCAGTGTCAAATCGGCGCATTAAATACATAGATTCGGGATTTTTGGCGGGATTTTTCCCGCCCAAAATAGAAACACAACACGTCGTGACACGGCTGAGTTATGGTATAGAAAGACAAAATGTTATGAAACGGCTGAGTTATGGAATCATTATTATGGCTGAGTTACAGAGAGAGGATCATTAGTTGTTCACTTTGTACTCTTTAAGACATTGCTTTATAAATCAGCCATATCAGTATTATGTTATCTATATAAATCAGCCATCATACATTCATAAATGAACCATCATATATTCTTAAATCAGCCAAAAAATGGCTCATTTGATTCATAAATCAGACAGTGCATTCTAAATCAGCAATTACAGAATAACTTAATTATTATAAATCAGCCATTACATTATAACCCAGCCAATTCCTTCTTCAAGTCCTTCAGTTCTACCTTCTCTTTCTCCAGTCGAGCTTCTTTTTCTGAGCATTTCTGCTTAAAGCTCTTCAGTTCATCCTCTAATTCTTGAATCCGGGCTCTTCAAGAATTAGAGGATGACCCCGGACTGGTGGTGAGAACTTGTGGGATTTAGCACCATGACTGAGGCAATCATTCGCTTGCAAGAGAAATCACCCAAATATGTGTTAGATTAAGCGCATAAGGGGAATGGAAACCACACTTATAACGATTTAATCTTAACAAGTTTAAAATAAAATTTTCAAAAACTTTTTGAAAACCGAATACTCCAAATCACAAACCCTAGAGCATTGCTCTGATATGAAAGAAGAACAAAGACTTTTCTGATTTTTATTTGATAATTGGATACATAAAAATGAGCCATATAACAAGTATATATAGACGGGAAAAGAAACTTCCAACATTAAATCCGGGTCATTTACTATTCAACGGTACTGTTGGCTGAGTTATGGTATTACATTACGGCTGAGTTATGGTATTACATTACGGCTGAGGTATGGAATTTGTTTACTTAACGGCTAAGTTGTGGATACATTACGGCTGAGTTATGGTTAATACGGCTGGGTTTTGGATTTGGGGAGGATTTTCTGCGGCCCTTCGGAGAGTGTATAGGTCACTGCACACCTACGCTAGGTGTGCAGTGCTCTTCGGCGAGTGTATAGGTCACTGTCAAATCGGTGCATTAAATACATAGATTCGGGATTTTTGGCGGGATTTTTCCCGCCCAAAATAGAAACACGAAACGTCGTGAAACGGCTGAGTTATGGTATAGAAAGACGAAACATCACGATAAGGCTGAGTTATGGTATAGAAAGACGAAACATCACGATACGGCTGAGTTATGTTTAAACCAAAAACAATCCATTATTGAATTATGGTATTACGATACGACACGGCTGAGTTATGGATTTTTTTACATTACGGCTGAGTTTAAATAACCAAACACAAAACCAATGTTTTCGGAATCAAACGGCTTCATGGCCAAAGGTAGATGATCTCAGAATCACACGACGGGACAAGGCGCTTTTGACTCCATACACCCGAGTCAGACGAATACACACAAACTCTCCATTCCTTGGTACCACTAGCCCTAGTCTCACAAGTCCTTACCACCTTAAATCTCGAGGCTTGACCGTCTTCCTCAACAGGGGTTGCCAAAGCAGTAAACTTACATGGCTGAGGAGGGTGAGGGATCTGGACCCAGTTTTGTAAAACCGGATTACCAACAAAGGATTTAAGAGAATCGCGACCAATGTCGACCAAAACCAATCCATTAGAAGAAGCTCCATAGAAAGTAGGGAGATTCGTGGGATCTGGGGTGAGATAAGAACCTGGAGAGTTGGAAATGTTCCATAACTCGCAACCGTGGAAACCGAATTCGAAATGTGCGTTAGGGACCATGAGTGACCAGGTAGACAAGTCCTTCTGGAGAGAGACGAAGAGACGGCGGAAGTAGGGAAAATCAATTAGGGTTTTCCATGGTTTGGAGACGCATTTGAATCTGGCCAGGGTTTTCAGAGGTATACCGGTGAGTATCATAGTCAGTAGCTCCTCTGGGAGTCTTCCTCTTGGCGTCGCCTCCATTATTATGCTTGACGGCTGAGTTATTATACTTCACAGCTGAGTTATGGATTTTGTTTACATAACGGCTAAGTTGTGTTGTGGGATTCATCGGTATGGCTGAAGTTATGGATTTTTGGCGGGATTTTTCCCGCCCAAAATAGAAAGACGAAACGTCGCGACACGGCTGAGTTATGGTATAGAAAGACGAAACGTCGCGATACGGCTGAGTTATGGTTTCATTATTAGGGTTGAGTTACGGATTTTGGGCCCCAAAATAAAAACACGAAACGTCGTGACACGGCTGAGTTATGGATTTTGTTTACATTACGGCTGAGTTTAAATAAACAAACACAAAACCAATGTTTTCTAAAAACATCCACATTATTCTTATACATTTTCTAAAAACAAACCTATTTCATAATCCCAAAAACAAATCTCACAAAATGAAGCAGAAGAAGTACTTATGTCTTCGTTAATACCATAACCATTCCAATCACAATTGCTCTTTAAGAACTTCTTCGTTACACCATTGCAACTGCAACCTCCATAAGTGTAACTATCTTTGAGCTCTTTCATCCTCCGCCTTCCACCCCACCAAATTTCATCACGAACTTTTTTCCCAAGTATCTCCATCTCCTCCATTGTCGTTGACATCATAGGCTTCAATAACGAAGACAATACTTTTAGACCTTCATCTTTCGTTGCTCCTTCTGCAATGCAAATCATTCCATATACATAACAAGCTTTTTCATTGCCTTTCTTTGCAGCTTTAGCTAAACATGCCCTACCTTTATCTCCTTCTTCATCATGTAGACAACCCACTTTTAAACCTATGTCAAAAAAGTTGTACACACCTTTCCGGTATAGAGCCTCAGGGTTTCCATTCCTTAAGCACCTATCCAAAAACTTGTAAAATGTTTCGTAAGTTTGAGGAAACCATGGCAGGAATGGAACGTCACGAAGTGTTACTCTTTCTACAACCCATCTTTTGTTGCAACAATTTCTGAAAGCCTTTGACACAAAATGGAGATTATCGATGTCGGAAATGGAAGAAGATCCAACAAGTGCACATATCTCTTCGAGGATATCATTAGGCAACGAGTTGAGAGATATTGTTGGTTTGGTGGAAAATCTCTGTTTGAACAGAATTATTGCCAAAATAGGAAGAAGCAGAGCCAACCAAAACCACGCCATGTTTCGTGAACACTTAATAGGATAGAAGATGATATTGGAAGTAGAGATGATATGATCTGCCAATGGATATATATATATATATATATATATATATATATATATATATATATATATATATATATAGACGACGATTAGTATCCTTTAATCATATCCGTTTAAACCATTTTTGGGAAGTGTTCATTGAATGATTGCGGTTTGTGTTTAATTCATTGGTTTTGTCGAAACGTCGCAACTTAAAATTGGTTTTGGAAGACGAAACGTCGCAATAGGGACAGATAGGAAGACGAAACGTCGCAACTTAAAATTTTACGGCTGAGTTATAAGAACTTCACGGCTGAGTTATGGATTTAGGGTTTAGGGTTTAAGGGTATGGCTGAGTTATCTAAATGACACGGCTGAGTTATGGTATAGAAAGACGAAACGGCACGACACGGCTGATTTTTGTTTATATGATGGCTGACTTATGTTATGTGATGGCTAACTTATGAACCAAAAATATGTATGATGGCTGATTTATTTGTATGTGATGGCTGATTTATGCAATGTTTCGGCTAAATTCTGACATGTTACGGCTGACTTATGAAATGTTACGGCTGAATTATGGGTTTTGTTTACATTACGGCTGAGTTATGGATTCGTGCCCAATTATTCTCAGCCATTACTTAATGATAAGAATAAATCAGCCATTACATTATAATCTCTTCAATTACATTTATAATCTCTTCCTTCTTACAACGCATTTAAATAAGCCATTACATTATAACCCAGCCAATTCAATTTCATCTTCAATTCTTAAAGTTTGGTCCTTGGCCGGCCGTCCGTCCCAATCTATTTTCTTCTTCAACTCTTCAAGATATTTTCACGGCCGTCCGTCCCAACATATTTTCTTCTCCAATGGGCAAAGTGCAGGAATGGCATATGTACCTCAGTTTAGTGCAGCAGAAGAGCAAGCTATATGTCCTCCAACTAAATGTAAAACGGAATTATCGATCAACTTAATGAGACTTAAGGGGCTAAAAAGATTCAAATAAAATCAGGAAACAGGGAAATTACCTCCTTTGCTGAAACCTCTCCCTCCCATTCATCGTGGCTCTTGAGAGTCCGTCTGGCCAGCCGTCCGCCCTGTGTTTTTTCAGTTACTCAAGTTTGGCGGGTTCCGGCCGGTTTAGGCAATCATTCGCTTGCTGAGAGAAATGACCCAAATATGTGTTAGATTAAGCGCATAAGGGGAAGAACAAAGACTTTTCTGATTTTTATTTGATAATTGGATACTTACAAATGAGCCATATAACAAGTATATATAGGCTCAAATGAAACTTGCAACATTTAATCCGGGTCATTTACTGTTCAACGGCACTGTTGTTAATTTTTGGCGGGATTTTTCCCGCGCATCTACATATTTACTTCTTCTGAGATTTAAATTTAGCATAAGTCAGCCAGGGACTAACGACATGATGAGATTAGGTTTTTTTGGATGAGATTAGGTTTTGATGGGATTAGGTTTTTTGATGAGATTAGGTTTTTTTTCTTAGGTTTTTCTATAAAAAAGTGATGACAAGGGCTATATATATATAGAGAGAGAGAGATAGGAAGCCGAAACGTCGCAATAGGGAGAGATAGGAAGACGAAACGTCGCAACTTTACGGCTGATTTATAAGAACTTCACGGCTGATTTATGGATTTAGGGTTTAGGGTTTAGGGTTTAGGGATCATGGTTTAGGGTTTAATGTATAACATTTAAAAAGTATATGATTTAGAGACTCAACTGAATCAAATTATACACATTCAATTGAAAAAATTGTTTATGGTTTATTGTATATGATTTTGGGTCTTAATTATCTATAGGTAATGTTTGAAGTACTTGTAAGACAACATATATCTCAAGATCAAGTTAGATTACATTTTCGATTTCATACACATATCTTCAGTTGTATAAATTGAAGAAACTATGCACATTCGGTTGATTTTTATTCATTTTATATTAATAAATGAGATTAATTATAATTTTGTAAGTCTTAATTCTTATATAAATGGTTTTAGGGTATGGCTGAGTTATCTAAATGAAACGGCTGAGTTATCTAAATGACACGGCTGAGTTATCTAAATGAAACGGCTGAGTTATCTAAATGACACGGCTGAGTTATCTAAACATACCATAAGTCTTCAAATTACATTTCCGATTTTAGGGTATGGCTGAGTTATCTAAACGAAATGGCTGAGTAATATATCATAAAAACCATAAGTTATACACAAAAAAACATACCATTTACAGTCAAATCCTAAATAATAAAAAAACAAAAAGAAGGTTCATAATTGGTAAATCATTTGAACTGCCCATAAATATCATATCCTCTTTCATCCAAGATCTCTGCTGCCATCTTCACCCGTAAACCCTGAATATTTGCATCGCATATCCCATCAAAAGTTAAACCAAGCGCTAGACACTCAACAAACTTCAGTGAATACACCCTACAATCGCCAACTTGGTCGTTTTGGGAAATGTTTTTTTCGCTTCTCCATGTGAACGAAAATGGTTTTTTGCATTTACGGCCAGGAATTGCAACATTTATCATTTCAGGAATCATTTCCATCAGCGGCCTAAATGCATCTACCATAGCTTGTTGCTTTCCAGGAAATACCTCTCCAATGATGGAATCGTAGGTATCAATCTTCTTCTTCAGAAGATCCACGTGAAACGCCACCCAATGAGAGCCTCCTCTAATATTTATAACTCCGTACAAGTGATCGACATCTTCTAACCACTTTTTGTTTGTCTGAAGGTCACAGGGAATCGCACCGTTTACGAG